>JASDDO010000018.1:201772413-202453547 GCA_030015575.1 Agapanthus africanus | reverse complement strand
TGGATGCTATGCGGTCCGAGATGGAATCCATGTACACCAACAAAGTATGGACTTTGGAAGTTGCTCCTGAAGGGGTAAAACCCATCGGGAGCAAGTGGATCTTCAAGAAAGAAACTTGGTGTAGATGGGAAAGTGGAGACTTTCAAAGCTAGACTTGTAGCAAAGGGTTTTCGTCAAAGACCAGGTGTGGACTATGACGAGACCTTTTCTCCAGTGGCTATGCTTAAATCCATCCGGATCATGCTTGCCATCGCTGCATATCATGATTACGAAAATCTGGCAAATGGATGTTAAGACCGCCTTTCTAAATGGTGATTTAGAAGAGTGCGTGTACATGACTACAGCCAGAGGGCTTCGTAGACAGTGGGAGCAGCGGCAAAGGTGTGCAAGCTGCTTAAATCCATTTATGGATTAAAGCAAGCATCGCGGAGTTGGAACATCTGCTTTGATGTCGTTATCAAAGAGTTTGATTTCGTCAAAAAACCCAGATGAACCTTGTATTTACAAGAAGGGTGGCAGAGAGTAAGGTTGTCTTCCTCGTATTGTACGTGGACGACATACTCTTGATAGGAAATGATATTCCTATGCTGCAATCGGTCAAGCTCTTCTTATCATAAAGATTCTCAATGAAAGTTCTTGGTGATGCCTCCTGCATATTGGGAATCAGGATCTATAGAGATAGATCCAAAACGGATATTGGGATTATCCCAATCCAGGTACATTGACACCATACTAAAAGAGGTTTAGTATGGAAGAATCCAAGCGTGGGAACTTACCCACGATCTCTGGAGTCACTCTCTCCAAAGAGATGTCTCCCAAGACTGATTTGGAGAGAGCTCGCATGCAAGGGATACCCTATGCTTCGGCAGTAGGCTCTATCATGTATGCGATGCTATGTACCAGACCCCGATGTTGCATACTCACTAAGTGTAGTGAGCAGGTATTCAAGCTGATCCTGGAGAGAATCACTGGACAGCTGTGAAGAGCATTCTCAAGTACTTGCGAAGGACTAAAGAGATGCTCTTGGTGTATGGTAACGGAGAACTCCAAGTGGAGTCCTTTTCCGATTCGAGCTTTCCAGAGTGATAAGGACGACTCTAAGTCGCAGTCGGGTTTTTGTCTTTACCCTTTACGGAGGGGCGGTTAGCTGGAAGAGTTCCAAGAAGGGAAACCGTGGCAGACTCGACGATGGAGGCTGAATACATCGCTGCCAACGATGCTGCCAAAGAGGCTGTCTGGATCAAGAAGTTCATTACTGAACTTGGAGTGGTTCCATCCATTGAGCATCCAATACCTTTGTATTGCGATAACAATGGAGCGGTGGCTTTGGCCAAGGAAACCCAGGTCCCATCAGCGATCCAGGCATATTCTGAGGCGGTATCACCTGATCCGGGAGATAGTTGATCGCCGGGAGATCGAGGTCAGGAGGGTTGACACGAAGAACAACACGGCGGATCCACTCACGAAGGCCATTCCCCAGATACAGTTTGAGAGACTCTTCGGGATGCTCGGTATGCGATACTACAGCAGCTGGCCCTAGTGCAAGTGGGAGATTGTTAGTTGTATGTATGCCCTAGAGGCCAGTATTGTACAGATGATGTATATTATATTGGATGCTTGGACATATATAGAGATGACTTTCTTGCTCGATATGATAGTATGCTATCTGGTTACTTTTTATCTTAACATGTACACTAGTCTCTTTAAAACTGTCTTATAGTAACATGTTGGTAAAGCCCTTAGGATGGTGTACTTGACTACCTGGACTATGATGCAGATCATACTAGTGGGGACATGGTAGTCCATAAGTACATCCTTCATGGTCCCTAGTCGTGGGTGTATCGAGACGGGGCATCGATATACCAGAGTAAGACTAGCGTATATGCTTCTCGACCCATGAGATGGGCGATGGATGATCCCATATCCATTGGTGTTTGACATCAGAGATGGTATACGGGTGCTCAGTGGAGACTGGGTTACACTGGACGGACTCGCCGAGAACTCCCAGATGGTATTATACCTCACGTCAGATGGCAGTTCTCAGGTGACACTTGTACATGTTAGTCTGTAGACCCCGAGATCGTCATAGAGTCTTGTGTGATTCCCACTGTGCTTTGATCTCCACCTTACCACGTCCATGAGGGCGTGCAAAACGGTGGTCTTTGGGTACAGTCCCGAGTCACATGGTGGCAATGAGCGATAGGAGGGGTTTCGTCTCTCCCCGGTATTGGGGGTTGATGTTGCGCTGTGCTCGATTGGCCGTAACAGGGAAGTCCCTGGGCCAGGGCTGATCAGAGATTTGCTGGTAAGTGCTACCAGTAGTTTCTCGACCCGTTATGAGCCTCATATCGGCATGACTTATCGGTTATTGGGGTCTGACGTTTACCACCCCTAGACTTGATATACGACATATCAGACAAACAGACCGGACTGTACGGTAAGTGTTACTGGTTGGATTCACAGGAGTATGAGCGGGCTAGCTCGTCGATCTTCTGATCGCTCAATACCCGGATGGCCGTTACGTTTAGCAGACCGCTTGCGGCTTGTGGGTGCTTGATATGATCATCATCTGCTACCGGCGTATTGACGAGTCCTTTAGAGTCCTACACAGAGGTTTCCTGGCTCAAGCGAAACGAAATAGGAGCGCATATGAGATATGTGCAGGGACCGAGAATAATGCATGTATGTGATACCGCATTTCATTCTCGAGATATATGTTTCGATTGGTTTATATTCGATATGACCTAGTTATCGAATCATTGATTCGATAAATCGATACGTTGGATTCTAGTCGGTTATGTGCGACATGACCCGGATCATTGAATCAAATGTTGATTTAATGATTTAATGTATAATTATATATTTTGATATATTGCATTGCATTAACTAGTATTGGTTTCACTTTATATGGATTTTCTCACTTGATGTGCAAGAAGTATATGTGATATACTTTTTGTGCACATATTTGTATCATGTTTGATGATACTTGATCACTTTGTTAAGTGTAAAGAATTAAAACCATGGTTAAGTGTTGATTAGGGTTTTGCATATTCATTCATTTATTTATTTATGTATTTGAAAAGGATTATGATGAGAATGGTGGCTTTCTTTGTTTTAAGTTGAAGCTTCATGAAGCTTTGACTTTTGTAACCATTCTTGTCATCATGCTTAACCCTAACCCTCTCAAGTAACCATGGTCTATTCTCTACACTTAACCTTAGTTAGTGAATGATAAGTATTGATTTATTTTTCATTTATCAAAACACTTATCATTTTCTAGCTTTATCTTCATCTTCATCTTCAAGAAAGAAAGCTTGATGCCATCAATGGCAACTTGAGCTAAAGTGAGAGAAATCCAATTCTAAAGAGAACCCACCTCCTATTTCTTCACCCTCTACCTCTTGCCAAGTTGTTTTGGGTGTTTTCTTCACAAGTTTCACAACTTTGTGAAGTTGGAGCTTGAACTTGTGATGCCTCGACGTAGATCATCTTCGGCACGAAGCCGACGACCTAGTCCGCCCCAAATCTCCGATGAAGCCGACGTATGAGTTCGAGATTCGAGATGGACAGCGAGAGGATGCCTACATGGAGCTAAGGAAGTGGATAACCGGATCTACAAAGGTTGTAGCTCTCTTCTTTTAGTTAAGTTGTTAACTAGATTCACATTTCGCCTAAACTTCTAGTCAACGATCCGTATTAGGGTTTCTCGGCACCCATAATTTTAGAAAATCGGCATGGTTGATGCCTTGTGAGACCTCTTGAGAGTGTCCTGGGAAACCCTACAGTGGTATCAGAGCCTAGCTAGAGGCCTTAGGCGAAGTCCAGACGTCGTTTGAAGTCCGATCGAACCAAAACCCTAACCTGAAAACGGCTCTCTGTACATTTTTAAAAACTGGGTTTTTTTCCAAATTAAAAATATGCAGAAAACTTAGCAAGAAATTCTAAGAATTACGGCACAAAATTTGAGTCATGAACAGTGCAACCTGCAGCGGAACCGCGGCATAAGCCTCCTTAGGCGGCGGTTCCGCGGCAGGATGATGACGTCAGCATTCTTACTTTGCGCAGTAATTAATTATTTCAGAAGCTGAGTTTTATGGGTATTTTTAATATTTAATTCCAGAGTTTAATTTTCTGGGGTGTTTTGGAGCTTTGATGTTTCGACCGGATTATCAAATTTCGTCTTTGTGTATTTCCGGATGACTTTAGAATATGTTAAAAAGTTCGACCGGATATAAATACCCAACTTTTCCCCCTGTCGGGAAAATATCCAAGTGTTGGATTTTTGTGTGGTTTAAGGACGTTCTGAGTAGTGCAAGTAACGCGATGGTCCCTCTAGAAGACAACAAACCTTAACTCGATTATGTGACCGTCTTGAACTGCCCTTTGAACCTTCGGGTTTGGGGCAGTACGGCGTGCCACATGTGAGGCGTTGGCTTGACCCTTCTACGGCTGGGACCGTTGGTACTGAGGCATGAAGCGAATGTCATTGAACCTATTTCATGTGTTGAACGGTTTCGGGAAAACTTGGGTGTTCGATTGTTCGATCGGAAAGTTTAACATTTTCTATTTATCCGGAATAGGATACAATAATTGGAATTCACAAACAGTTATGAGATAACTGAATGAATGTTATAAATCTGGCGGTTTAGTCTCACGTGATATTGAAAAGAGTTTTCGATAATGGGACTAAAATGCAGGGTTTATAACTGTTAGGCATGTGATGTCTAAGTATTTCATTTGATTAGGCATGTGATGTCTAAAGAGGTTGCGGATTCCAACTGTTGTAGTTTTACACTTTCTTTTCTGTGACCGTAAGTGTAATATGTGATATCGCCGGTTTCGTTGCTATATGTCAACGACAATTGGGATGCGCATATTTACTTACGTTGATGACATGTGATGTTATGTGTTGCTGGATATGTTATATTGGATCGTCGTGTTTGAATAGCCGGGGGTTTTTATGTGAGATGAGTGTTTTTTCTTTTCATTCATGTAAAAACTTGTATGTAATATTCTTTTATTTGGGGCACTTCCAGGTAGCGGAAGATGTCACCTTTTGTATATTATTTACTTTTCCGCATTAGGATAGACCCAAGGAGAGGAGCACAAGTAACCGGGTTTTGGGGTCCAGTGGGAGACCAACTCGAGGAGTCGAGTCCGGGTCTCCTAACCCTAGAATTGGCAGGGTTGCTTGCCGCTCTCGTAGGGGTCTAGGGGTGTGGGATTGGCTATTCATCACGACCGTGGAATCCGTGTTTTATACTGGCTCGTAATGAAAACACGGACGTCCTAGTATATCCAATATTTCATATATTTTTTTCTGCTGCGATATCTGTGATGTGATCATGTGATGTTCTGTGATAGATACAGTATATAGTATATATGATATATTATATAGACGTTATATAGACGTTACTTATGGTTGATGCCTTGTGAGACCTCTTGGGAGTGCCTAGGAACCCTACATTTACACCAATATTAGTGGAATGGGACGCTAATATATGTGTATTGATATCAATTCATATACATCATCATATTTATTCATGCAAATATACCTAGGTTATAAGAGATTCAGTTGATATTGGATTTAGGACATATGACATTTACTTGATATTGTACATAAAGGATATATGAGATTCACTTGATTTTGTACATTCAGGATATAGGAGATTTATCGAATATTGTACATTAAGGATTTGTAAGACTTATATGATATGAGAGCCAATTTGGGGGCTGATTTGAGGAAATTGGGATTTGGATTGTCTTGATGGATTATGATCCTACCACGATATCAGGATTCCGTGGAAATGACATATTTCATTCCATACTCCACATTTATTATTTATGCACTGCTTCATATATTAGTAGTACCTGTTAGAGTACCTTTCATGACTGTTGCATTTACATACCTTTATTATATGCATTGCTTCATTTGTAGTTGTACCTGTTAGTGTACCTTTCATGATTATTGCATATATACATTTTCATATCATTAGTGCATGATTATTGCATACTGATTGTCATATTATTATTACTTCATGTATTAGTTGTACCTGCTAGTGTACTTTTCATGATTTTTGCATTCATATGACCTTTATTTACTGTCAATTGCATATGCTAAATTCACGCTGTACGTGCATACTTGCGATTACCTGCATATGTTATTTATTATTCACGAGTTGGCAACTCACCCCCGTTGTGCCACAGTTGTTTTGCAGGGTGTTCCCCAGAGTAGTCGAGGCAGGCTATTCATCTATCTAATCATGTTTTGCTGTGGATACCGCTTCAGCTCATAGTGTGCAGTTTTGCTTAGGTGGGTTTTATGGTTATCCGTATTGTTGTATTGTATATTCGTTGTATCCGTGTACTCTCCATCTACAATATTTTCTTGTGGACTTAGAGACTTGGTGAGGACGATATTGTATATTATTTTGTGATTTGTTGTCTTTTATACAGTTTCCTTTCTATCGTCTTTTATTTCTTCGCTACGGCGTCGTATATCTGTTGTGGTGGTTGTTTTCCGCCTTTGGGCGTGTATTTGCTCTCGTTTGGGGATGCTTTACGTATATTTATGTTGTACCCATTTTGGGGCTAGTTTTTACAAATGAGGTGCTGCCAAAATTTTAAAGAAAGAAAGTTGGAATTTTAAAGAATTTGTGTTGCGATTTTAAAGGTTTTAAAAATGTTGTTATCTGTTCTTGTTTTTTAATAGTTTAGATTTCTGGGTTTTGGTTTTCTTTTACTGCGTTACGCTTGTAAACGTTGGTAGTATTAGGGCCGTCACGTACCAATTTTCGGGTCGTGACATCTAACCATTAAAACCATGAATAATTGATAAAAATTCTCACTAGAATTTTATCTCATCTATATACATATTCTACAAAAACCTAGTTTGCAAAAAATTTGCAATTCGGACAATTTAATTGTAACAAGATTAGGTTTAATATTACCTAACATGTTAAACTACACATTGCCTACTTAATGATGAAGTAAAAACCCTAACTTGATTTTAAAAACCCTTTCTTTAATTTTGAATCATAAAATTAAAACCATAATTAAGCTTCTAATTAGGCTAGATTAAAGTAATTATCCAACAATTTAGCTATAGGTTAAGATTTATACCTCACAACATAATGTCTAGAATGCTCACATAGCCTCCAAAATGGCTCTCTTGCCTCAAGAATGTTAGTTATATGTTTACCTTAGAGGCCATTACTGTACATATGATGTATATTGTAGGGGATGCTTGGACATATATAGGGAGGACTTTCTTGCTCGACATGATAGTATGCTATCTGATTGTACTTTATCTTAACATGTACTCTGACTGTCTCTATGTTATATATTGATAAAGCCCTTAGGATATATACTCGACTTCTGGGACTATGATGAGATCATACTAGTAGGGCCAAGGTAGTCGATGAGTACATCCTATAACTGTTCCTAGTCGAGGGTGTATCGAGACAGGGCATCAATGCACCAGAGTAGACTAGCGTATACGCATCTTGACCCATATGATGGGCGATGGATGATCCCATATCCATCGGTATTTGACATCAAGGATGGTGTACGGGTGCTCAGTAGAGACTGGGTACACTGGACGGACTCGTCGAGAACTCCCAGATGGTATTATACCTCACGTCAAATGGTAGTTCTCCGGTGACACTGGTACAGAGTAGTCTGTTGACCCGAGATCGTCATAGAGTCTTGTGTGATTCCTACCGTGCTTTGATTTCCATCATACCATGTCGAAGAGGGCGTGCAAAAAGGCGGCTTTTGGGTACAGTCCCGAATCATATGGAGGCAATGAGTGATAGGAGGGGATTCGTCCCTCCCGGTATAGGGAGTAGATGTTGCGCTGTATTCGATTGGCTATAACTGGAAATCCCTGTCCAGGGTTGCTGAGATTTACTGGTAAGTGTTATCAGTAGTTTCTCGAACTGTTATAGACCTCATATCGACACGACTTATCAAGCTACTGGGGTCTAACGTATACCACCCCTAGGCGAGATATGCGACATATTTGACGACGAGACCGGACTGTACGGGAGTGTTACTGATTGGATTCGCAAGAGAATGTACAGGCTTGCTTGTTGATCTTCTTAGCGCTCAATACCTGGGTGGCTGTTACGTTTAGCTGACCGCTTGCAGCTTGTGGGTGTTTGATATGATCATCAGCTATTGCCGGCGTATTGACGATTCTTTAGAGTCCTACACAGAGGTTTCTTGGTTCAGGCAAAACGGAGTAGGAGCACATATGTGATATGTGCGGGACCGAGGATAATGCGATATGAGATACCGTATTCTATTCTCGCGATATTTGATATCAGCCGGGTCATCGGATCAAGTGTTGATTCGATGAATCGGTAAAAGATATATTAGTCGGTTATATGCGATATAGCCGGATTGTCGGATCAAGTGTTGATTCGATAATTTAATGTATAATAATATATATGATATATTAAATTACATTAACTAATATTAGCTCCCTAAAAGATTCTTTTTCTCACTCGGGTAATACATTGATATATATGTGATATATGTTAATTGTATTATTTTATTTTGTTACAATAAATATTATATATGTGATATATAATATTGTAAAATGATACGGTTATTAATTCAACATGATTAGTGGAGATTAAACATGGTTAGGGTTTGATTTGGGTTAAGCTATTCTAGAAGTTTCTAGAAGGTTTTGTTTTGTTTTGTGTAAGATATTTTGTGAAGATATTTGCTTAACCAAACCCAAACCCTTGACCATGGTTGTTTCTCTACAAGGGTTAAGGATTCGTTCTTAACTATGGTTGCATTTCTAACCTCACATATGAGTTATTCATTATTCATCACAAAAGGATTCCTTCTTCTTCTTCCTTCTCTTTTCATGGAAACGTTTTTCTTGCTTTGATTTTGTGATGAAAAATGAGTGAGAATAAGAAAACAAATGAAAGCAAAAATCCTACTTCATCATCCTCATCTATCCTTGCTATTTATATGAGGGTGTTCTCTTCATTTAGTGAGTGAAAGCTTGTGTTAATGAAACTTCAAAGTAGATCATCTTTGTTATCGAAGATCGGAAGCAAGCTTGCATCTTTCTCTTCGTGGAGCCTCTCGAGAGTCCAGAACATGATGATCGTAGCGAAGGGACCACAACACAGAGCTTATGAAGCGAAGAACCGGATCTACAAAGGTTGTAATCCCTCTCACTTAGTGTTAAAGTATTTAACATGCTTGTTTTCGCCTAATCTCTAGTTTAAGATCTTGGTTTAGGGTTGTTCGGCATGGCTAAATTTTAAATCGGGCATGGTTGATGCCTTGTAGAACCTTGTGCGTGTGCTTAGCATCCCTACAGTGGTATCAGAGCCAAGCTAGAGCTTTAGGCGAAGTCTAGGCGAAGTTTAAAGTCCGATCGAACCCGGAAACCATGATATATACCCTTCTCTGGATATTTTTCAAAAATGTGATTTTTTATGAATTAAAAATGCTCAGAAAATAGAGTAGGGAAATCTAAGGATAACTGTAGAATATGACTCCCTAACTCCACTGTAGCGCCACGTAACCGCTGCCATACCCTGCTTTTAGTGGCAGTTTCACGGCCGTATGTAAAGATCAGGGACTCCTTTTTCTACAGTAACGTCCGTAGGTGTTTCCTGTTTCTTCTGGGAATTTTTAATTCTTACTCAAGTGTTGAGTTTTCTGGGTTGTATTGGGGACTCATTGATTCGATCGGATAATTTAACTTCGTTTAATTTTTTCCGGATAATTTTTAGAAACTGTTAAAAAGTTCGAACGGATATCAATAACTCACTTTTTCCCCTGTCGGAAAATTTTCAAAAGTTGAATTTTTTCTCGAGTTTGAAACTTTCGGAAAATCGTGCAAATAACGCAGTGGACCCTCTAGAAGACAACAAACCTTAACTCGATTATGTGACCGTCTTGAACTGCCTCTGAACCTTAGGGTTTGGGGCAGTAGGGCGTTGCCACATGTGAGGCGTTGGCTTGACCCTTCTACGGCTGGACCATTGGTACTGTTGCATGTGATGGATATTTTTTGAACTCCGCTCAAGTGTTGAGCTATTTGGGAAATCTTGGGTGTTTGTTTATTCGATCGGAAAGTTTAACACTGTCTATTTATCTGGAATGTGATACAATATTTGGAATCCACAAGTAGTTATAAGATAACTAATTCGAATGTTATAAATCTAGCAGTTCAGTCTCAATTGATCGGTTGCCACGGAATTTTGATGTGATCAAAAGTCCGTCGCAATCACGTAGCGTACACGGATACTCGCCGGGTAAACTTAATAGACAGCCATGCCCCATAGCCCCGACTAAGTGACTGTAGGAGAACACCATCTCCAAAAGCATCCGTTCGTGTGCTGGCGGCAGCGGTGTTCCGCCTTAGTGCGCTTCATCGACGGCATCCGGGGGTGCGGCTGTCTACTAAAGTTTGCGACGAGCATTCGATCAAGATGTCGGGAATCTTGTTGAATTGCCCGACTTGATATTGAAAAGAGTTTTCGATAATTAGACTAAAATACGGGGTTTATAATTGTTAGGCATGCGATGTCTAAGGAATTCATTTGGTTAGGCATGCGATGTCTAAGGAGGTTGCGGATTCCAACTGTTGTAGTTTTACACTTTCTTTTCTGTGACCGTAAGCGTAGTATGTGGTGTATCGCTGGCTTCGTTGCTATACATCAATGACAATCGGGATACACATACTTGCTTACGTTGATGATATGAGATATTGTATGTTGCTGTGATATGTTATATTGGATCGTCGTGTTCTGAATAGCCGGGGGTTTTATGTGAGATGAGAGTTTTTTCTTTTTCATTCATGTAAAATTCATTTGAATGTAATATTCTTTTATTGGGGCACTTCCAGGCCGAGGATGATGTCACCATTGTATATTATTTACTTTTCCGCATTAGGTAGACCCAAGGCGGGGAGCACAAGTAACCGGGTTCTAGGGTTCAGTGGGAGACCATCTCGAGGAGTCGAAACCGGGTCTCCTAACCCTAGAATTGGCAGTGTTGCTTGACGCTCTCGTTAGGGGTCTAGGTATGTGGGTTTGGCTATTCATCACGACCGTGTAATCCGTGGTTTATACAGGCTCGTATTAAAATACGGACGTCCTAGTATATCCAATATTTCATATATGTTCTTCTGCTGCAATGTTCTATGATGAGATCATATTACTGCCTGAGATGAATGTTTATATTATATATATGAGATATATGTTATATTGCAGATTTCGTTTCAAATATGATGCTTGTGAAGCATAATAAAATGTGACTTCATTAATGAGATTAATGAAACTAAAAGAAACCTAAAGATGTTGTAGAAACTTATTTAAAAACTGGTAGCTCTAGTTTTTGCTTTGCATAACGGTATTCCTTGTAGAACATCCAGCACCTTATTCGATAAGGAAAGAGCCGAGATCCCTTCACCGGGAGTGACCTCTTTAGTGAAACTAGCAGATGCTACAAACTCGGTTTGTCTTTTGATTGCTTCTATAGTTCTTGCTTTGCACAGCGGTATATATGATATATCCTGTACCTTATTCGATGAGGAAAGAGCCGACGATCCCTTCATCGGGAGTGACCTTTTTAGCAAAACTAGAAAAGGCCTAAAAAACTCTCCATTTAAAATCAGTCGATTCTACAACGATATCAAGTTCATTACGCTCATGGTTTTCTTCAAAACCTACGTAGCCCTCCGTCATTTCAGATAAGTACTACTTAGTATTCGTGCTGCGGTAGTTTGGCATGCGTCAAGGCGTAGTGTACGGTAGCTAACTAGTGCTTATCCGCTAGCATACGATGCGATTGGATTAGGGTATTCGTACGGCGTTGTTTGGCATGCATCAAGGGTCGTGCGGGTAGGTTTAATTCAATCAGGAAATGAACGGGTTGAACTTGACTAGCGGACTATGGGTTGTTTGGCATGCGTCAAGGTCATAGCACGCTAGGGGTAAAAACATTATTGGGAATTTCAAGTGTTGAAATTTGCAATGAGATTGCATACCTTCTATGAGATAGTTGGATCCCGATACCCGCTGCGAGTAAGAGTTACTCCTGGGAGAGTTTTACACATTACAATTAGCCGATCAAGTAGGTGTCTAGAAAGGTGTTAACGGGGTTACGCCCCTGGGAAAATGAGGTTTACTTTAATTAGGTCCGTGCGAAAGCACGGGG
This sequence comes from Agapanthus africanus, assembly GCA_030015575.1. NCBI lineage: Eukaryota > Viridiplantae > Streptophyta > Magnoliopsida > Asparagales > Amaryllidaceae > Agapanthus > Agapanthus africanus. The sequence goes on along the minus strand of JASDDO010000018.1, from coordinate 202,441,346 downwards.
AACCTCCCCCAAAGTACCGGCACTGGCCTGGCTGAAAGATTGGCAAACTTGTTGGGTGTAATTAATCCCGGCTAGTCTTTCCTTTTAGGGTTTGAAGGAAGATTTGACTAAAACAGTGGGAGACATCCTGATTAGATAAATTGATAACCAATCTAATCTTGTAAAAGCGCACGCTGAGTGTTTTCTTCTCTCTCTCTCCTGGTTACGACTATGTCACGCCTTAATCAGGATAATAATACAGATGTATTGACTGAACCCGCTTGTTATACTGCGCTAGGGAACGTTGGTCCTGCTCCAACTTATAATTGTTATAAGACAGAGCAGGAAATAGGCGATTACCAGAATTCCCATGCCGCCCAAACGAAGAAAGTGCATGCTGATGCATCTTCTTCGGGTGTGTTCATTACATAGAACTGTTTCTCAGTATCCTTTACGTCCTGGGTATTTGATACCGGATCAGGATCCCACATATGTAATTTGTTACATGGGCTACAGATTGGTAGAGAACTGAGAACGGGTGATAAATTTCATGAGATAGAAACGGTGCAAGTGTTGCAGCCAAGTCTGTTGGTAGTTATCACCCTGTATTATCAAAATACATTGATTCTGAACGAATGTTATTTGATACCGAACCTGATATACAACATTATATCAGTCTCTTTATTAGTAAAGAAATGATATAATTTTGTATTGTTGGATAATGTTTTGAACATTTCCTATATCAAGAGTTGATCGGTTCAGGCACGTTATCTAAAAGCATAGACGTTCTAAATCAAACTACAGTTCTTAGTATACAGAACACACACAAGAGGAAGAGTTCAGAAATGAACGAATCCTTCTTGAGGCATTATAGACTAGGTCAAATCAATGCGACCCGACTAGCTAAGTTACATTTAGATGCATATTTAATTTATTTTTAATTTACATCTTGTGAAACTTGCCGGTCATGTCACAAAGATACGATGACCATAGTTCTATTTATTGGAAACAGAGAGAGAGTTTGTGAACTCTTGGGATTGATACATGATGATGTATGTAAAGTCCCCTGTCTACACATGCCAGGACCGGTTCTTTGTACTTCATTACATTCACTGATTATCTCTCAAGATTCGGTCATATGTTCCTGTTGAAACACAAGTCTGGAACTTTTGAGAAATTCAATGAATATAAGTTAGAAGTAGAGAACCAAAAATGTGTATAAGTATTATGTCCTTTGATGAGATCAAGGAGGAGAATACTTGAGCACGAAAATCGTGGACTATTCTAAAGGAGAATGAGATTCTCTCTCAGCATTACTCCTCCGTATACACCACAGCACATCGGTGTATCGGGGCGGAGCAATCACACCCTATGTGATATGGCGTGCTCTATGATGAGTACTACAGAGTTGCCTATTTCCTTTTGGGAGTTATGCACTTGAGAAGCTGCATACCTATTGAATAGGGTTCAAATCAAATCAGTTGCCTACCACTTCATATGTGATATGGAATGGGAAGAGCCCATATCTTATGTTTGTTAAGATTTGGGGTTGTCCGGCCTATGTTTAAAAGGCAAAATCCGGACAAGCTCGAGGCAAAGTCAGATCTGTGGAAGTTTGTTGGATATCCCAAGCATTCGCAAGGGAATATCTTCTACCTAACCGAGGAACAAAAATGTTTTGTTTCTCAACATGCCACCTTTGTGAAAGGAAATTTCTTGTGGAAAATTAGTGGTCATGAGGTACAACTGGAAGGAGTTCCAGCTATACAAACTACAGCAGATGATTTGGAAGAACCAAGAGATTCAATAGTTTCCAACGAACCTCAGCCTCTCCGCCGATCTAGTAAGGTTTCTCACCCACCTGAGAGATACTTCGGTTTTTCTATGATAGTGGGAGCGAGAATTGCATCATGAGATGATGACCCAACTAGTTTCGAGCTGGCCATCAGGAGTGGGACTCTGTAAGAATGGCTGGATGCTTAGCGATCTGAGATGGAATCCTTATACACCAACAAAGTATGGACTTTGGTTGCTTTATTTGAAGGGTTAAATCCCCATTAGGAGCAAGTATATCTTGAGAAGATTACTTGGTGTACATAGAAAAGTTGAGACTTTCAAAGCTATGCTTAAGTCCATCCAGATCTTACTTGCCACGGCTACATACCATGACTACGATATCTGGTGGTTGCGTGTTATGACTGCTTTTCTAAATGAAGTTTTAGAAGAGAACGTCTATAAGTACACAGCCAGAGGGCTTCGTAGACAGTGGGAGCAGCGGAAACGTGTGCAAGATGTTTTATGTGATAAAGCAGGCATCGCGGAGTTGGAACGTCTGTTTTGATGTGGTAGTCAAAGAGTTTGACTTCATCAAATTGGTAGATGAACTTTGTATATACAAAACGGTAGTAGGGAGTATGGTGGTGATCCTCGTAGAGTACGTGGATGACATACTCTTGATAGGGAAGGAGTTTCCTATGCTACGCTTGGTCAATTTCCGCTTATCACAAAGATTCTCCATATAGGATCAAAGTGATACCTCCTGAATCCTGGGTTTTGGATCTATGAGATAGATCTAATTGGATGTTAGGACTCTCACTAGTTGTAGTGAGATGGTATCAATCGATCCTGGGGAGAATCACTGGAAAGGTTCCAGGGTGATAAGGACGATTGAATGTCAGTCGTAGGTATTGTCTTTACCCTCAGTGGAGGGACGGTATGTTGGAAGAGTTCCAAGCTAGATACCGTGACTTACTAGACGACTAAAGGCAAGATACATCGTTACCAAGGATGCTACCAAAGAGGCAGTCTGGATATATATAAGTTCATGAGATGAACTTCATTCGTACCATTGTGTGACAATGGAGTTGTGGATTTAGCCAAGGAACTACCGTCCCATCAGAAATCCAGATATAATTCTTAGGCAGTATCACCTGATCATGGAGATGGTTGATATCCAGGGAGATCGAGGTTAGGAGAGTAGACACAGAGGACAACAGCGCGGATCCACTCACAAAGGCCTTTTTCCCAGTAGAGACTATTTATGGGATGGTTGAGTATGAGATACTTCAACCACAACTAATTGTTGGGTATGCGATACCAGAACAGATGGCCCTAGTGCAAGTGGGAGATTGTTAGTTATATGTATGCCCTAGAGGCCATTACTGCACATATGATGTATATTGTAGTGGATGCTTGGACATATATAGGGAGGACTTTCTTGCTCGACATGATATATGCTATCTGGTTGTACTTTATCTTAACATGTACTCTGATTATCTCTATGTTACATATTGATAAAGCCCTTAGGATATGTACTCGACTACTGGGACTATGATGAGATCATACTAGTCGGGCCAAGGTAGTTGACGAGTACATCCTATAACTGTTCCTAGTCGAGGGTGTATCGAGATAGGGCATCGATGCACCAAAGTAGACTAGCGTATACGCATCTTGACCCATATGATGGGCGATGGATGATCCCATATCCATCGGTGTTTGACATCAAGGATGGTGTATAGGTGCTCAGTAGAGACTGGGTACACTGGACGGACTCGCCGAGAACTCCCAGATGGTATTATACCTCACCTCAGATGGCAGTTCTCCGGTGACACTGGTACAGAGTAGTCTGTTGACCCGAGATCGTCATAGAGTCTTGTGTGATTCCCACTGTGCTTTGATTTCCATCATACCACGTCCAAGAGGGCGAGAAAAAAGGTGGCTTTTGGGTACAGTCCCGAATCATATGGAGGTAATGAGCGATAGGTGGGGATTCGTCTCTCCCGGTATAAGGAGTAGATGTTGCGCTGTATTCGATTGGCTATAACTGGAAATCCCTGTCCAGGGTTGCTGAGATTTATTGGTAAGTGTTATCAGTAGTTTCTCGATCTGTTATAGACCTCATATCGACACGACTTATCAAGCTACTGGGGTCTGACGTATACTGCCCCTAGGCGAGATATGCGACATATCAGATGACGAGAACGAACTGTACGGGAGTGTTACTGATTGGATTCATAGGAGAATGTACAGGCTTGGTTGTTGATCTTCTGAGCGCTCAATACCTGGGTGGCTGTTACGTTTAGCTGACCGCTTGCGGCTTGTGGGTGTTTGATATGATCATCACCTACTGCCGGCGTATTGACGATTCTTTAGAGTCCTACACAGAGGTTTCTTGGTTCGGGCAAAACGGAGTAGGAGCACATATGTGATATGTGCGGGACCGAGGATAATGCGATATGAGATACCGTATTCTATTCTCGCAATATTAGATATCAGCCGGGTCATCGGATCAAGTGTTGATTCGATGAATCGGTAAATGATATATTAGTCGGTTATATACGATATAGCCGGATTGTCGGGTCAAGTGTTGTCGATAATTTAATGTATAATAATAGATATGATATATTAAATTTCATTAACTAATATTAGCTCACTAAAAGATTCTTTTTCTCACTCGGGTAATACATTGATATATATGCGATATATGTTAATTGTATTATTTTATTTTGTTACAATAAATATTATATATGTGATATATAATATTGTAACATGATATGGTTATTAATGCAACATGATTAGTGGAGATTAAACATGGTTAGGGTTTGATTTGGGTTAAGCTATTCTAGAAGTTTCTAGAAGGTTTTGTTTTGTTTTGTGTAAGATATTTTGTGAAGATATTTGCTTAACCAAACCCAAACCCTTGACCATGGTTGTTTCTCTACAAGGGTTAAGGATTCATTCTTAACTATGGTTGCATTTCTAACCTCACATATGAGTTATTCATTATTCATCACAAAAGGATTCCTTCTTCTTCTTCCTTCTATTTTCATGGAAATGTTTTTCTTGCTTTGATTTTGTGATAAAAATGAGTGAGAATAAGAAAACAAATGAGAGCAAAAATCCTACTTCATCATCCTCATCTATCATTGCCATTTAGATGAGAGTGTTCACTTCATTTAGTGTGTGAGAGCTTGTGTTAATGAAACTTTAAGGTAGATCATATTTGTTATCGAAGATCAGAAGCAAGCTCGCATCTTTCTCTTCGTGGAGCCTCTCGAGAGTCCGGAACATGATGATTGCAGCGAAGGGACCACAACACAGAGCTTATGAAGTGAAGGACCGGATCTACAAAGGTTGTAATCCCTCTCACTTAGTGTTAAAGTGTTTAACATGCTTGTTTTCGCCTAATCTCTAGTTTAAGATCTTGGTTTAGGGTTGTTCGTCACGGCTAAATTTTAAATCGGGCATGGTTGATACCTCGTAGAACCTTGTGCGTGTGCCTAGCATCCCTACAAAGAATCCAAGCTAGAATGGGCAAAGAATAATGGATAGGAATTAAATTAGGAATTAGTGGTGTTTTGTGGATTTTGATGGAATTTTTGAAGTTTTTTGAAGAGAAAAAGAGTGGAGAAAAGATGGGGGCTGCCTCAAGTAGTGAGGCCGGCCACAATGAGGAGAGGGAGAGAGAGTGAGGTGTGTGGAAAGATGTAGAAACATCTCCAATTATTTAAGTGTATTTATGTCTTTTCAATAATTTATTAAATTTTATTTATTTTCTTTTTTAAATGAAACCTAGAAAAGTCTAGAACCATGGAAAGTTTTGGAAAAGAATTTTGCATGATACACACTTGATTCTAATATGTCATGGCTCACTTTGTAAAATTAACCCATTTCTAATTTGTATTTTGCACTAATTTAATGTATAATTAAAAGCTTATGTTAATATTAAAAATAATTACTTAAGGAAAAATATTTAGGTAAACTAATAAATTATAAGTGACTAAATAAATACCAAATACTAGCAATTACATAGTTAAATTAGGCGTATTTAATTCTATATTGAAAAATAATTATAGTTGAGTTTTATGGAAAATACGGTTTATTTTACCGATTATCAGAAAATTCACCTAAAGGATTTTATTTATTTATTTATTTTTAAAACGTTACAATCTTCCCCCCTTAAAGAAATTCAGTCCCCAAATTTAAATTAAAACTCCCCCCAAATACTAAACATTTAGCAAAATACTCAAATCGTCGGGGCTCCGAAATCATCAATACATAAAACACATCTTAGCGCAATGCATGCGCATGAAAAACAAGTACATAATTCAAAATCAAAACTCCGTCAAGCATAACGCAATCATCGGAGTTATGGTGAGAATACAATGTCGAAGCCCAATACGAAAACCAACAAGATATATATCAAAACTATAACTTATATATAGTGTGCATCGTAGTAAAATCGTCCAAATATCTGAATAAAAAAGCATGAAAAAAACCCTTTTTAAAATCACCGTGCGATGCGCGTGTCACGGCATAAGTAGCGGACGTTCATTTTAAAAAAAATAGCTATACATATATATCTTTTATTTAACATATACGTCCCGTCTGGTTACTAAACCAAATAGTAATTATTATAAAAACATACCGCTTAAAATGAAATCAATCCCAATCGCATCATAAAAATATCATGTGCGTTCGGTGCGCACTGAAATCGAAATCAAATACAGATGCCATGAATACAGATGCACCAAAAACATCTGTCAAGTGCAACGGACGTGCACTAAAAACATCTGTCAAGTGCAACAGGAGTGCACGATAATAATATCAGGTGCATCTAATCTACACAAAATCCCGATTTAGTGCATCTGGTGTGCACAAATCGCATCAACTACGCCAAGTGTGCGCAAGAATCTCAATTAAGTGCACATGGTGCACGAAAAGATAAATCGAATATCCAAAATCATGTGCAACCCATATACACGAAATCAAATCAGTATCTCAAAATATATAAAATCAAAATCAAGTGCAATGGGTATGCACAAAACGAACATCAATACATCTGATACATGGAACACGAATCGAGTGAAAAGAATGAGTACATAGGAAAACCAATCAAAAAACAAAATCTTCAAGATACAAAAATCCAAACAACGGAAATGTGATACTTGAATCACCAGATCGCAAATCGGAACGCCGACGTCAATGTGCTCCTCTTTCCTCTGGTGTCGACTGATTCGAACTCGTCTTTTCGTAGTTGTGCTGACTGCGTTACAAATGGCTATACTCATATCGAGAGTCTCCCGAGTAATGTATCCCATCATATGATTTCCGGACTACGTTAAACTTTTCGATCGATTTATCAAAGTCCCATAATTCCCGAGAGCTCAACACTCAAGTACAGTTTAAAAATATCCAGTACATGCCACAGCACCTGCAGACCATCCGTAGAAGGGCAAACCCAAGCCTCACTAATGGCACCGCGGAACTGCCGTAAACCCTAAGGTTCAAAGGCGTTATCATGGTCATTATGTCGAGTTAGGGTTTCATTCTTCTAGAGGGTCTATAGAAATACCTGCATGTTCATCTAAATACCTTAAACTTGGGAAAATGGGTTTCTGACATTCGTTCGAACCTTTTAAATTCGTCTGGACGACATGTGAATACCCTTCTTCCATACGCTAAACAATGCTTCAATCCTCAAGAATAGATGATACCCTAACGGTCATCGCATTCGAGCCGCAGCTCCCTCTGCCCGTGCGACCGTGGTAACAGAAACCACCATCCGATATCGACGAAGATAGATCAAAGGAACGAATAGAATACGGTGCAAAGAAATGTACATCCTAAGGCTACTTAAGCAGAGTAACGTATCGTAAGTATGCCGCGGATCATACCCACGGTACGTCACTCTATCTAAGTCACCTACTCCTTCAACCAAGGTCAACCTAGACTTAGACAAGGGTTAAATATAGCGCTCTGATACCAACTTTGTCACGACCCAAAGGTACGGAACGTGACCGACACTTAAATTACGAAGCGTCTAGAGGCACAACGTAATCTATGTAAGCCGAAGCCCAGAAATCTAAACCATTTAAAAGAAGAAGTGTAGGAAAACATGTTTTAAAAGCAACATCAAATTTCTTAAAAATTTCGGCAGAGTCTCCTTTGTAAAAACTGGCCCCAAACGGGTACAAACAAGAATATATACATAAGCAATAATAAAAAGGCATCCTTAAGCGGGAGCTACCTCTTCGCCAATTAGCGGTCACAACCATGCAAGCAATATAATATACAACGCCGAAGGGCAGGGAACAAAACTCAAAGAAAACCATCAAAAACACCAGAAAACCATAATAATACAAGCGTGACTCTAAGGTCAAAAGAATAAATAACTGGTCTTCTAAATTTATCAATTAATACAAGTCTGGTTGATGGAGCTTACTAGATACAACTGAAATAATAAAAGTACAACGGCGGTCCCGATACAATTAACCAACTTACCAAGCAAACCACCCTGAATGAAATGATGTGCCAGCAAGCTGCCAAAGAAACATGTACATCGAAACCTGTAAGAAAATTTAGCACAACGGGGGTGAGTTGCCAACTCGTGAGTAGAAGACATCTGCGAGTAGAAATCGCATGCACGATGCTCTTCTAGGTCATATAATATACTTAACCTAACACCAGACTTCTAGTAGTGATAGGATAATAATCTATACGTAAGTGCAATACTCAGTGCTCGTGTCAGTGCCTCAAGTAGTAACATGTCATTTGTATGCTATGTATGAATGCATCATGAATGAAACAATTAACCATGGAATTTGGACATATCTATATAAGAAAATCTTTAACTTTTATCATAGTAAAATTTGTATGATAATCTGAAACATCATCAATGAAATCCATGGAAATCCGTGTCAAGTATCGACACAAAACATGTAAATCTCAATGTCCCAATACCTCATAGTCTCAATATCTCATAGTCTCAATATCTCGGGCTCCGTCAGTCCGGATCGGCCCATATCATCAAATCTCATGACAATGATAGGTATCCTCCGGATATCCGCCGCGCCAGACATCACCGGTAGGTAGTCTTCCCCTTCCAGTCTCATCGTCTACAACTCGAGCTTCTTTCCCCGGGGTACCATACCGGGCCCACCATGTACCTGAGACGGTTCATCCACTCCTCGAATCGGGTCTCGAAATCCAACAGAAAACATGAAATCTCATGGTGGACGACCCATACATCACGAGAAAACCGCAACTTGTATTTTAAAATAAGAGGGAGAGAGAGAGAAATTTATATATATATATATACTTGCGGTTTTCCCCAAAATCCAGAAATCTTATAGAAATCCAAAATCACAAAATCATGAGTAAGTAATTAATGAGTATCGACATAAGCCCCACAATACTGCATGATAATATGAAAATGTGAATGCATGAAGTGTCTAAGTAATAAATGCAATGTCTAAACTAGCACATGAGAGTAATCGTACAATATTATATTGGACTAGCATTTAGCTGATTATATCAATAAAAATATAATATGTTCTAAAGTGTACGTGACATGACAATTACCGATGATGATGTGTGTGAGCCGGCAAATAAGTGTACGTGGAACATGCGCATCATCGGTAATGGTGCTGGTGTCCTAATAGGCAGAGTTTCACATTAGCTAAAGAAACATATGTGTGAACATGCAATGCGATGAATACAACATGAATATAACAGTGAATGTTTAGTAAACGCACAACTAGAGAATACATACTAATTACGAGTCATACAGTTTGTTGTTTGTAAAAGCACGAATCGTGGTTTTAGTAAATTAGGGCTACGTGGTTTTTATGAAAAGATAAGTCCTTTGAAAAATCCGTAGTATCTCTCAGGCTGTCTTTAAAAAATGCGCACGATTCGTTAGTTTTGAAAATAAGTATGACTCAAGCCTAAACTAAGATCTACCTAACCAACTAAGGAACTAACTAAAGACATTAGTCGAAAGGTAAGATTAATCCTCCTAAAGTCTGAGTCGATATCTCTAGTAGTCGGCGATCCAGCCTTAATAGCGTCACGTACATAGTACAATTTCCTCGAGTCAAGAGTGCGGATCAATCGTCACATCTATGCCTCGTACGGTAAAATCCATCGTACGGCATCCCAAAATCGGAGTACGGGTAAACTATCACGTATATATATCATCGTTCGTATAGTATCATCATCAAACAATATCATGATCAAGGGTACTGTACTATAATCGCATACATCCCAATATCATCAGACATATATCATCGTCTGTGAAAATATACATCGTCAAATGATCCACTAAAACATCATGTCATATATCATATCGTGATTAAGTCACATATTACAAATCCGGGTTCTATTCTAGAGTCTCGTACATTTCAATGTCATCATCACCTATTATCGTTTATGTATAAAAATATTTTACATAATCTCATTGCCCAACGATTCGCTACTATCATAATACATCTCATGTCATAACTCGATCATATATCCAATAAATCACGGCATCAAGCCTAGTCATATCGACTCATCCCCATGTATCATATAACTTCCTCATATCCCATGTATATGTTGTGTGTGTGTGTGTGTGTGTATACCTATACACATTCCTATATATATATACACACACCATATACACCAAATCAAGTTTATGTGTGTGCATGTGTGTGTCTACATGAAACCTACGAATTCCCTCCAAGGCAGTCATCCTCTGGTTAAGTCTATCTAAATCAGTCTAGTCCAACCTAAAGTCTTCAATAGGACCCTACTAGCCAAGAATCTAAGGTCACGTCTGACTTCCTAATAGCAGTACGTAATATCCTTATTCTACGTTTGCGGGGGTGCTATACGCCATCCACCCGACTTCCCCCGTAGATATACATCTACTCACCTAGTCCTTGTCTGCCAAAGTCGATGCCGCCATCCTCTTCTTCATCGTCCGAAGTCCACGTGAGAGGTACCTATATGTAAACATATATAATATCGTAAACCGAAATCACGGATAAAACCAAAATGGCGCACGAACGCGCATATGTTAAAACCTATGACCCGCTCATGCAAAATAACCAAATAACCCTCGATATCGGCGTACAAACGCCGATTGATCGAGATAAAACACAAACGTATAAATCGATTTTCCAAAACTCATTAATTATAATATAAAACAGGGTTTAAATCATCAAAATCTTAAAATCAATCAAATCGTTCTATTTCGCAAAAACCTAGAAAGCGTCAATTAACCGTTTTACTTCAAAACTTGATGTTTAAACGAAACTAATGGCCATAATATTCACTAAATATCATAACTAGGTTATATAAACCATTTCTATAATTTATTCTGATCAATTTGTATTGAATTGAAAATTCTAGTTTGCAAAAATATCAAATTTTACCATCTTTTTAAAGCAAAATTCACAATTCAACAACTAAGCTTGGTTTTGCATGAACTAAAGTATTAAACTACAATTTAAAATGTTAATAATGTCATGAAACCATAATTATATTTTAATCCCAATTATTTAACCAATTTCTGAAAAACTAGTTAGCAAAATTAGAATAATTAGCATAATTTCCAACTAACAATTTGAAACTAGTAACTAGATTAGATTTTGCATTCAATTAACATGTTAATCTACCCATTAAAACCATGAATAATTGATAAAAATTCTCACTAGAATTTTATCTCATCTATATACATATTCTACAAAAACCTAGTTTGCAAAAATTTTGCAATTCGGACAATTTAATTGTCACAATTTACAATTTAGTTTCTAGATTAGATTTAACATTACCTAACACATTAAACTACACATTGCCTACTTAATTATGAAGTAAAAACCCTAACTTGATTTAAAAAACCCTTACTTTAATTTTGAATCATAAAATTAAAACCATAATTAAGCTTCTAATTAGGCTAGATTAAAGTAATTATCCAACAATTTAGCTATAGGTTAACATTTATACCTCACAACATGATGTCTAGCATGCTCACATACCCTCCCAAATAGCTCTCTTGCCTTAAGAATCCAAGCTAGAATGAGCAAAGAATAATGGTTAGGAATTAAATTAGGAATTAATGGTGTTTTTTGTGGATTTTGATGGAATTTTTGAAGTTTTTTGAAGAGAAAAAGAGTGGAGAAAAGATGGGGGCTGCCTCAAGTAGTGAGGCCGGCCACAATGAGGAGAGGGAGAGAGAGTGAGGTGTGTGGAAAGATGTAGAAACATCTCCAATTATTTACATCTATTTATGTCTTTTCAATAATTTATTAAATTTTATTTATTTTCTTTTCTAAATCAAACCTAGAAAAGTCTAGAACCATTGAAAGTTTTGGAAAAGAATTTTGCGTGATACACACTTGATTCCAATATGTCATGGCTCACTTTGTAAAATTAACTCATTTCTAATTTGTATTTTGCACTAATTTAATGTATAATTAAAAGCTTATGTTAATATTAAAAATAATTATTTAAGGAAAAATATTTAGGTGAACTAATAAATTATAAATTACTAAATAAATACCAAATACTAGCAATTATATAGTTAAAATAGGCGTATTTAATTATGTATTGAAAAATAATTATATTTGAGTTTTATGGAAAATACGGTTTATTTTACCGATTATCAGAAAATTCACCTAAAGGATTTTATTTATTTATTTATTTATTTTTAAAACGTTACAGGTACCCCGGGGTAAGAAGATCGTATAGAGAGACGATGAGCCTGGCAGGGGAACAATACCTACCGGTGATTGTTGGCTCGGCAGATATCCGGAGGATACCGACCGGAATCGTATGATTTAGATGGATTTGAGGGCCGATCTGAGTGACGGCACCCGAGATATTGAGATTCGTGTGTCGATGCTTGACACGGGATTATGTGGTTTTTATTGATGATACTTTGGTTCTACCATACAATAAATTATTAAGACATACTCAGTTTTCTCATAGCAGATATATCCATATTTCACATTTGATCACTTATTCATGTTGCATTTATACTAGTACATCGCATCATCATTTATAGTTAGGATCTGACATCTTTACGTGCATACTTGCGATTGTCTTATACGATGTTACTTACTACTTATGAGCTGGCAACCCACCCCCGTTGTGCCACAGTGTCTTGTAGGACTGACCCGTCAGCATAGTCGCGGTGGGCACACTGCTACTACTTCTGCTACTTCTTCAACTATTATTATTTTGGACGTGATATTTTGTAGGTGGGTTATGCGGTTATTCTGTTGTCTTCCACCTTGTTTATTTACTCTTTGTATCTAGTATACTCCATCTACCACTTGTATATTCGACCTAGAGACGAGACTGTAAGACCTGTATTATATTGACATCTGGTGTCGAGCTCGTATGAGCCGACTTTTATGTTTTCTTTGTGGGTGATATTTTCTTTTCTTACTCATTATTTGCTTCACACTATGATGATATATTCTTCCTTGTGTTTGTGTTCTGCCAATTCGGCGAAAAGCTAGCTCTTGCTTGGGGATGCCTATTATTGTTTCTATGTAATATATTGTTATGTATCGCTTGGGATCAGTTTTTACAAAATAGATGCTGCCAAAATTTTCATAAAACATGAGTCTTCAAAAAAATTTCGATACAACTCTTGCATGTTTAAATTAACCGTCTTAAACAAGTATTTTATCACTCTATTTTAATTCACGGTTTAGATTCTGGGATTTTGGCTTTCTTGAATTACGTTACGCCTTTAGACATTGCGTGATTCAAGTGCCAGTCACGTTCCACCTCCGGGTCGTGACAAAATTGGTATCAGAACGTTAGGTTTTACCTTTCTAAGTATAGGATGACCCTTGGTATGATGGAGTAGGTGACTTAAGTTGAGTGACATAGCGTGTGTGTAACGCCTTGGATTACAGTTAGTGTTAGTTTAGACGGTAGTGCGGGTTTTTGGTAAAAAGTTTACCAATTTGGTATCCTCAAATTTTATAACAATTAATTAATAATTTATTATTATTTGTTATGGAATGCATACACATGTGCATGTTTATGTGAGGGTGTGTTTGTGTTATCTAGATTAGTGATCATGACAATTTAACCTAATCTAATTCTTTCTTTAATTCTTAACCTAACCTCTTGATATTTGTTGAGAGAAAGGATATTTTCATTTGGGTTTTGTTTGTGAGAAGAGGTGGCATGGTGAGTTGTGTGAATGCATTAATGGTGATTTAATGCAAAGGGTACACTCACCTCACTCTCATCCTACACTCACCTCCCTCTCTCATTATCCTCACACTCTCTCATTTTCTCTATCTCTTTTCATTTTCTCTTCATCTCCCTCAACTCAAACTGAACACATCACCAATTCTTCAAAAAATCATCATAAAACTTCATCAAAACTCACAAAAATCACATCTTTTGCCTTGATTTGCCTCTTGGATGCCATGGAGCTTGGGAAGCTAGGATCTTTGAGTTCTTTTGGTTAGGTAATGATCTCTTTCTGTTAGTTAAGTGTTTATTGTGTAGCGTAGCTTATTAGTTTCAGTTTAGTAAGCGTATAGTTTCGTTTCGGGTAAATATCGTATTTTTTAGTGTTGTTTTGGGGTCTCGGATGATCTACTATCAAACCGGATATTTGTTACAAAAGTTCCCATCACAGTGACCTAGTGTAGTGACCTAGAACCTACCCTCAAAAATATGAGCCCATTCCCTCATGTTCAGACCGCAAATATATTGCTTCTGGCCGCAAATTGCGGCCAGAATGGTGAGTTGTGGGTTGAGTTTTGGTGTAGGGGTCTCTGGGGTTGTATGTGGTCTCATGGTGCTTGCAACTTTTACAGATTATTGGTATGGAAAAATCTGGGATCACTTGCTCGTTTACTTGTGTTTCATTTCACGCGTTACGTTATCCGATACGGTTCGTGTTCTGTGTTGCATTTGCTCTGAGTTGGTTTTATTGTGTCTCTATGCACGTTAGCCACAATACGAACACTTGAGATTATGATTTGTGTTGTCGCGTTGGTCAGCGTAGTTGTATGCGTTTTGAGTCTATTGCTAATAAATACTTGTTATATTGTTATTTGCTTTCAGGATCGCAGGCGGGGACTTCGGGCGCTGCGAAGAAGGGAAAACAGGTGGTAGGCTTTACTTAGCCAGGAGCGTTGGTGAGTAGATTTTTTAACATCTACAGGGGAATCGCCCGCATGGCGTTATGCGTCTGGGCTAGAGATGAAATGATATTGCCGCATATTCTATTGCATATATAGAGTTGCGCATACACCTTATTGCTTATTTACTTGTTGTGCTTGGACTTGTACCCTTAGGACACTGCACTATTATTGACGGCTCATGTTGCACGAGCACTGATTGTAGGCCACACACATCGTCAATAATTGCCATGACACGCACAACACACAAACATATCCGATATTGTTTGCTTAGGGATATTGAGACATTGATTTATATTCCTTGTTGCATATAACATATAACATACCTGTATACCTACATGCTTACACATATGCCTTGACATGCTTACATGCTAGTTACCTTTATACCTATATGGTATTGTACCATTAGTTATAGGTATATTTCACACATAATGACATAGCTACATATATACCTTGCATACATACTTCACTTATACCTGGAGAGTGTTAGTGTATATGCCCTAGAGGCCATTACTGTATCATACTAGTTTGTATATTACTTAATGGAAGCTTGGGATATTCACCTTGTATATACAATCTTGCTCAAAATAGTAGTATGCTACTTGGTTTGTTTCTAATTCAATGTGTACATGTGTTTATTTTAGTATATCGCCTATACACATTAGTGGAGCCCTTAGGGTCTTTGCTTGATTACCAGCGTTGTGATGGCAGTCACACTAGTGGGGCTGGGTAATCTATAAGCACATCCTTATGCAGGTCCCTGGTCGCAGGACTATCGAGACAGGGCATCGATACTCCGGAGTAGACTAGCGTATGCGCTTCTCATCCCAGTGTGGGAGACGGTCTGTCCCACAGCCGTCGGTACGTCGTACTTGAGATAGTATGCGGGTGCTCGTTGGGTTACGAGTACACTGGACAGGACTCGTCGGGAACTGACTAGTTGGTATTATGCCTATCTTCGGTTATCAGTTCCCAGGTGACATGAGTACAGCTTAGTCCGCTGACTTGACACTGTCACTTCGCCTCGAGTGTGTTCCCACTGTACTTTGATTACTACCCTACCACGGCTCAAAGGAGTCGTGCAAACAGGTGGTAGTTGGATGCAGTCCCGAAGCACTTGGAGGCAGTGACGGTTAGACAGGATTCGTCTCTCCCGGTATTGGGGGTTGACATCGCGCTGTGTCTAGGAGAGCCATTACACGAGTAGTCCCTGGCCAGGGCAAACGAGATATACTGGTAGGCTTCCAGTGTTATCTCAGGGTGTTTTGGGCTTCACTCCGACATGACTTGTACCGCTATTGGGGGACTGACGTTTACCGCCCCCTAGGCCCGCCATGCGATGTATCAGACGAACAGACCGGACTGTACGGAGAATGTCACATTCAGGCTGAGTAGGAGTTCAGATGGGTTTCGCCTCGTCAGTCTTCTTGTCGGCATCTACCTGGGGACCGTTACGCACAGCTAGTGCCGCTTGCGGTATGTGGTTAAACCCACTGCCAGCGTAGTGTCGAGTCTTTAGAGTCCCAAACAGAAAGCTATTCGCCTTTAGGCAAAAGAGTAGAGGTCGCATGGTTTTGCGACAGGTCGCATGGTTTTGCGACAGGGTTCGGTCACATCCGTGCACTTGTGCACTACAGTGTCCGGACAGTTCACACTAGCGGGCTTTGGTTTAAGCCAGATCCTAGTGTACCTTTTGGGATTGGTTTTATCCAGTATGCATTCGTGTTCCTCGAAACGCGGATGCGGGTGTGTATGCACAGTTGACGGAGAGACAGAGGCAGAGGATTCTCATTAGGGTTGTTGACCGTTGACAGTTGACTATTGACTTTTTGCTCAACCCTAATGAGAATATGATATGTGATTAACAATTATATTAATTAAGTATTATGGTGACATGGTTGTTGAGGGATTGACTTTGTTGACTTGTTGACTTTTGTTGACTTTGTTGACCGGTTGACTAGGCTTGACTAGTTGACCATCATGATAACTATAGCTATCATTTCATGGTAAAGACTTTTGCTTGCTTGCTCTTTTGTGCAAAATGAGTGCATGAAATGATATGGCTATGGTTGCTTAAACCATCACATAATACTTGATTGATATGAGGTGTTATGATTGTTTTGGATTATGAGAGCCAAATGAGAAAAGTCTTCTCTCATTCTTTCATGCTCATTCTCTCTCTTGTTCTTGAGCTCTCATCTTCCTCCTCTTGCTCTCCCTCTCTTGAGTCTATGGTTCACTTGTCTCTTGAGTTGAGAACCAAGAACCATAGATAAAATCCCATACAAACTCTTCTCTACTCACTCTAGTTCACAAGGTTTAGCACACCGAGTGAACTAGTTTCTTCAAAGTTCGAAGAAGGAGCCAAAGGTTGAAGCTTTCAGGTGGATCTATCTTCGGCGCAAGGAGACGACGGGGAGAAGCCGATTCGGACGACCATCGAAGCTTGAAGACGAAGGAGTTCAAGAAAAAGAAAGGTATAACCCCCTAACCGAGTAGTTAGCAACTCGTAGTTAGGTTGTTAGTTAGATGTTTAACAAAGATCCGGGTCTTTAAGTCCATATTACCACCTCTAAGAAAATCATTTTTTATCAAATTCCGTTTGCCCGAAAGTACCGGGAGAGATAGCATGGACTTACAGTGGTATCAGAGCCTAGTTAAACTCTATCTAACATGTTAGCAAAGTAGCTAGAAGATCGATCAAAGAAAAACTCGCAAAACGAACCCGATATGATAAGTTTCTGCCGATTTTTTTTCTGTTCAAAAATTGATAAATTTTATCTTAAAAATCGGCTCAGGATTTTGTGTGATCACCCACCAAATTTGGTCCAACGATCGAGTCAAAGCGCCGCGGAAACGCGGCGGGAGCGGATCCGCGGCCGAGTTGACTTGGCCAAGGTCCAAGTTTGGTGCAGTATTTTTCTGGGGTTGTTTTGAGATTTTTGGTATATATATTTTCTGCCCAGATTTTCCAGAACGAAAATTTTATTTTTGGGGTCCTGAAAATCCGTATTTTTGATCGAACTTCTAAAAGACTTTAGCTGACGGGTTTTTTTTCTCTGTAATGTGATATTTGTATTGAACGTCTGCTAATCGCTATATGTCGATTAGTGGGGGTTATACAAATCTGTGATCTGTAATGTTGCTGGAATGTGTATATGAATTCATTGGATTGTCGCGGGTGAATAGCCGGGGGTTGTGAGACGAGAGTTTTCTTTTCTTTCAATTCATGTAAATTTGTAAATTGATGTAATAATTATTTGTATGGCCGCACAACCGGGTCGGGGTTGTAGCCATCATTGTATAATTTCTTTTTACTGTTTTTGCTCCTAGGATAGACCCATGGAGGGGGTGCACAAACTACCGGGTATGCCGAAGTGCCGAGTGGCCTACTCACGGAGTTGAGGGAGGTTGCTTCGCTTCGGGTACTTCGTGGGTAGTTTGCCGCACCCGTAGGGGTCTTGGGTGGGGTATTGGCTATTCACCGCGACCGTGTAATCTGCTTTTCGTTACAGGCTCGTACGAATTGCGGATTCCTAGTATATCCAATGTGTTCATCTGTGATCTGAAATGGCTATCATTGCAATATATCTATATATGATATTATTTAGGCGTTGCTTATGTTTTACAACCGCGCTAGCCCAGCCCCCGCTCTGTCGTTAGTTAAGTAACCTAACGGGTAATGATGGGGCCCCGTGGCGAATGCGAATGGCATAAGCGTACGTCATATTTTGGTTGTTTTCTGCAATGGTAGGATTAAATGATGGGACGCATTAAAAGAACTAATGCAAGAATATCACGCATTAAAAGAACTAATGCAAGAAAATAAACCAAGTTAAAATCGTTGGAACACTTTCGGAAAACCACTCGGTTCTTTTCAAAACTAACTTTTAAATGCGGAGCTTGAGCCACTCCTTTTAAAAGCTATCTCGTTCCATCGATTATATCAAGTTCACTACGTTCACGGTTTTGCCAAAACCATTCGTAGCCCTCCATCATTTCAGTTAAATATTCGGTAGTATTCAAGCTATGTATTTTGACCTCACGCCAAGGCATAGTGATTGGTAGCTGCCGGATATTTATCTGTTGCATAGATAGAATGCGTTGGTTTGGGACAGCCGTACTACCATTTTGGCCTACGTTAAGGGTAGGTACGGGTGGATTCAAATTAACCTGGATAATGATGGGAAGAACTTGACATGTGACTTATGACATTTTGACCTCACGCCAAGGTCATAAGAGCATGGGGCAAAAATCCACATCGGGAGTTTCAAAAGAATTGCTAGTGTTGCATACCATTTGGAGTGTGATGATTCTGGTAGGATTCCTTCAGTTTCGTCACGCGATGATATTTGGATCCCGATCCTACTGTGAGTATATGCTACTCCTCGGGAAATTTCTCACTTAACGATCAATGCTATAAACCAAGTAGGTGTCTAGAAAGGTGTTAGCGGGGCTACGCCCTCAGGGAAAAGAGGTTATTTAATTAAGGAACTTCGCGAAAGCGTTGGAAAACCTCCCTCGAAGTACCGACACTGGCCTGGCTGAACGGTTAAGCAAGTATTGTACGGTGAGATTGATCCTGACTAATTCTTCCTTTTTAGTTTGAGGAGGGATTCGAGAAACAGTGGGAGCCATCCTGTTTAGACAAATTAAAAACCATTCTAAACTTGCAAGAGCATCAAGCTGAGTGTTTCTTCTCTCTCTCCTAATTGCAGCGACCAATCGACATGACTGGACTTAAGTTACTTCTAGATAAAAACATACTGACAGGGCCAAACTACAAAGATTGGCTCAGGAATGTCAAGATGGCAATCACTTACGACAAGCTGGGGTATCTTCTTACCACCAAAGCTCCCCCTGTCCCTGGTCCCACTTCCAGCGTCGCGGATAAGGAAATCCGTAAGACTTGGGAGATTGATAGCGCGAAGGCCAAGTGCCTCGTACTTGCCTCTGTGGACAATGAACATCAGAGGAGGCACGAGAATATGGACTTGGAATCCATATTTCTTCATACAAAAGAACTGTATGGAGAGCAATCTCGTATCGCAAGATACGAAGCGTCGAAAAAGTTATTTTCGGCAAGGATGGCCGTCGGATCATCAGTAGCAGAACACGTGCTTAAGATGATCGGCTACATTGAGGAGCTCGCCGACCTAGGGACCACATTGGAGAGTGAGCTCTATACGGACTTAGTTCTCCAGTCCCTTCCTTCCACTTACGCCCAGTTCATACTGAACTTCAACTTACAAGAAAAAGAAGGTGAACTTTCAGAGCTCCTCAACATGCTGAGGAGCGCAGAGGGCACCCTACAGAAAGGTAGGGAAACATCCACTTTGTTTATAGGAGGATCATCTTCTTCTAGGTCTAAGGCGAAAGCCAAGGGAAAGAAGAAGAAAGCCCCCGCCAAACCAAGGGGTGGTGTTAGTAAAGTGGATACGAAGGGAAAAGCTAAAGCAACAAAGAAAGCGGGGAAGCTTGTGGATAAGGAAGAATGCTTCTATTGTCATAAGAAAGGACACTGGAAGAATGATTGCAGGGCCTGGAAGGCCAGAACACAGGAATTGAAGCAGGTTGCAGCTTCAGCTTCAGGTGTGTATGTTATTGAAAACTGTCTTTCAATAAACTCTACTTCCTGGGTATTGGATACCGGATCAGGATCTCATATCTGTAATTCTTTGCAGGCGTTGAGAAACCGTAGTGTTTTGAAAGCAGGTGACATGACCCTCAGAGTTGCGAACGGAGCTAGCATGGATGCTAAAGCCGTGGGGGACTATCACCTGGGAATGTCAGATGGACATGTTTTGGTTTTGCGTAATTGCTTTTTTGTACCCAACGCAACTTGTAATATCATTTCTGTATCTTTGGTTTCTAAAGAAGGTTATGAATTTGCGTTTGTAAGCAATGTTGTAAACATTCACCTTAATCAAGTTCTGATTGGGTCAGGTACATTGAGCAATGGTATATACGTATTAAACCAACCACAGATTTTCAATGTCCAGAATACACACAAAAGAAAGTCTCCGGAAATAAATCAGACTTTCTTATGGTATTGTAGACTGGGTCACATAAATGAGAGAAGGTTGACAATGTTACATACAGAAGGATATTTGAATCCGTTCGAATATCAATCGTATGCCACTTGTCAATCCTGTCTCAAAGGAAAGATGACAAAGTCTCCGTTCACTGGACACGGAGTAAGAGCGAGCGAGCTCTTGGGACTCGTACACAGCGACGTGTGCGGTCCAATGTCTACACATGCGCGAAGCGGTTTTTCTTACTTCATTACTTTTACGGATGACTTTTCAAGGTACGGTTATGTCTTCTTAATGAAACATAAGTCCGAAGCCTTTGGAAAATTCCAGGAATATAATAATGAAGTAGAAAAACAAACCGGCAAAAGTATCAAGATTCTAAGATCGGATCGAGGTGGTGAATACATGAGTGCCGAGTTCCTGGACTATTTAAAAGAGAACGGAATTCTCTCTCAGCTTACTCCTCCATACACTCCACAACATAATGGTGTATCAGAGAGACGGAACCGAACCCTATTGGATATGGTACGGTCCATGATGAGTAACGCTGAGTTACCGCGATCATTCTGGGGGTATGCGCTAGAATCAGCTGCATACCTTGTGAACCGAGTTCCCACTAAGACTGTGCCTACCACACCTTATGAGTTATGGAGTGGGAAGAAACCCTATCTTCAATATCTGAAGATCTGGGGATGTCCAGCTTTTGTCAAAAAGCAGCATGCGGACAAACTCGAGGCACGCTCAGTACTGTGCAAGTTTGTGGGATACCCAAAGAACACCAGGGGGTATCTTTTCTACCACGCAGAGGAACAAAAAGTCCTTGTTTCTCGTAATGCCCACTTTCTAGAACACCAGTTCTTAGAAAAGGAAATTAGTGGGAGCGCAATAGAACTGGAAGAAATTCCAGAACCACGAGCTATTACTGAAAGCTTAGTGGAACTAGAGGGTTCAAAAGAACAGGACATTCCTACGCCGCTCCGCAGGAGTAGTAGGCGGTCTCATCCGCCCGAGAGATACTACGGTTTTCTCATAGAAGGGGATAGAGAGGATTGCATCATAGATTATGATGAGCCTACTAGCTTCCAGCAGGCCGTTCAGAGCGTTGACTCAGTAAAATGGCTGGATGCAATGCGGACCGAAATGGAGTCCATGTACACCAACAAAGTATGGACGTTGGACATTGCTCCAGACGGGGTAAAACACGTAGGATGCAAGTGGATCTTCAAAAGGAAGATTGGTGTAGATGGAAAGGTTGAGACCTATAAAGCTAGACTTATTGCAAAGGGTTTCCGTCAAAGACCTGGCTTGGACTATGACGAAACCTTTTCTCCAGTGGCTATGCTGAAATCCATTCGGATCCTTCTTGCCATTGCTGCCTTCCACGATTATGAGATCTGGCAAATGGACGTAAAGACCGCTTTTCTAAATGGAAATTTAGAGGAGTGTGTCTATATGGACCAACCAGAGGGTTTCATTCAGAGTGGGAGCAGCGGAAAGGTGTGCAAGTTGCTTAAGTCCATCTATGGACTAAAGCAGGCATCGCGGAGTTGGAACATCTGTTTTGATGAGACGGTCAAGGAATTTGGCTTTATCAAAAATCCAGATGAACCATGCATCTATTGTAGATTTGTAGCAAGAACTGTAGTATTCCTCGTTTTGTACGTGGATGACATTCTCTTAATAGGAAATGACATTCCTATGCTACAATCTGTCAAGGGGTTCTTGTCACACAGGTTCTCCATGAAAGACCTGGGTGATGCCTCATACATCCTGGGGATCCGGATCCATCGTGATAGATCCAAGAGGATATTAAGACTTTCACAGTCCAGGTACATCGACACCATACTGAAAAGATTCAGTATGGAAGATTCCAAGCGCGGTAACCTACCGGCTTGTCACGGGATCACCCTCTCTAAAGAGATGTCTCCCAAGACTGATTTTGAGAGGGATCGCATGTCTATTATACCCTAGGCTTCTGCGGTAGGCTCTATAATGTATGCGATGTTGTGTACCAGACCGGATGTAGCTTATGCACTGAGTGTGGTAAGCCAGTATCAGTCAAACCCTGGGGAGAAACACTGGATAGCGGTAAAGAACATTCTCAAGTACCTGAGAACGACTAAGGAGATGTTCTTGGTGTATGGCGCAAAAGACCTCCAGATCGAGGCCTTTGCTGACTCCAGCTTCCAGAGTGACAAGGATGATTCCAAGTCCATGTCGGGTTTTGTCTTTACCCTCAATGGAGGGGCGGTGTGTTGGAAGAGTTCCAAACAAGAAACCGTTGCAGACTCGACAATGGAAGCGGAATACATCGCTGCATCTGATGCCGCAAAAGAAGCTGTCTGGATGAGGAAGTTCTTGAAAGAGCTTCAGGTGGTTCCGTCCATTGTTGATCCAATACCTCTGTATTGCGACAACAATGGGGCTATAGCTTTAGCGAAGGAACCCAGGTCCCATCAGAGATCCAGACACATCTTGAGGCGGTATCA
The DNA here is from genome assembly GCA_030015575.1 of Agapanthus africanus. NCBI lineage: Eukaryota > Viridiplantae > Streptophyta > Magnoliopsida > Asparagales > Amaryllidaceae > Agapanthus > Agapanthus africanus. The sequence goes on along the minus strand of JASDDO010000018.1, from coordinate 202,417,901 downwards.
CCTGATCAGGGAGATCGTGGATCGCCAGGAGATCGAGGTTCGGAGAGTCGCTTCAGAAGATAACACTGCAGATCCATTCACCAAGGCCTTGCCCCAGACTTAGTTCGAGCGGATGATCGAGATGATAGGTCTTCGATTCGCCAGTACTTGGCCTTAGTGCAAGTGGGAGATTGTTAGTGTATATGCCCTAGAGTCCATTACTGTATCATACTAGTTTGTATATTACTTAATGGAAGCTTGGGATATTCACCTTGTATATACAATCTTGCTCAAAATAGTAGTATGCTACTTGGTTTGTTTCTACTTCAATGTGTACATGTGTTTATTTTAGTATATCGCCTATACACATTAGTGGAGCCCTTAGGATCTTTGCTTGATTACCAGCGTTGTGATGGCAGTCACACTAGTGGGGCTGGGTAATCTATAAGCACATCCTTATGCAGGTCCCTGGTCGCAGGACTATCGAGACAGGGCATCGATACTCCGGAGTAGACTAGCGCATGCGCTTCTCATCCCAGTGTGGGAGACGGTCTGTCCCACAGCCGTCGGTACGTCGTACTTGAGATAGTATGCCGGTGCTCGTTGGGTTACGAGTACACTGGACAGGACTCATCGGGAACTGACTAGTTGGTATTATGCCTATCGTCAGTTATCAGTTCCCAGGTGACATGAGTACAGCTTAGTCCGCTGACTTGACACTGTCACTTCGCCTCGAGTGTGTTCCCACTGTACTTTGATTACTACCCTACCACGGCTCAAAGGAGTCATGCAAACAGGTGGTAGTTGGGTGCAGTCCCGAAGCACTTGGAGGCAGTGACGGTTAGACAGGATTCGTCTCTCCCGGTATTGGGGGTTGACATCGCGCTGTGTCTAGGAGAGCCATTACACGAGTAGTCCCTGGCCAAGGCAAACGAGATATAATGGTAGGCTTCCAGTGTTATCTCAGGGTGTTTTGGGCTTCACTCCGACACGACTTGTACCGCTATTGGGGGACTGACGTTTACCGCCCCCTAGGCCCGCCATGCACTGTATCAGACGAACAGACCGGACTGTACGGAGAATGTCACATTCAGGCTCAGTAGGAGTTCAGATGGGTTTCGCCTCGTCAGTCTTCTTGTCGGCATCTACCTGGGGACCGTTACGCACAGCTAGTGCCGCTTGCGGTCTGTGGTTAAACCCACTGCCAGCGTAGTGTCGAGTCTTTAGAGTCCCACACAGAAAGCTATTCGCCTTTAGGCTAAAGAGTAGAGGTCGCATGGTTTTGCGACAGGTCGCATGGTTTTGCGACAGGGTTCGGTCACATCCGTGCACTTGTGCACGTACAGTGTCCGGACAGTTCACACTAGCGGGCTTTGGTTTAAGCCAGATCCTAGTGTACCTTTTGGGATTGGTTTTATCCAGTATGCATTCGTGTTCCTCGGAACGCGGATGCGGGTGTGTATGCACAGTTGACGGAGAGACAGAGGCAGAGGATTCTCATTAGGGTTGTTGACCGTTGACAGTTGACTATTGACTTTTTGCTCAACCCTAATGAGAATATGATATGTGATTAACAATTATATTAATTAAGTATTATGGTGACATGGTTGTTGAGGGATTGACTTTGTTGACTTGTTGACTTTTGTTGACTTGTTGATTTGTTGACCGGTTGACTAGGCTTGACTAGTTGACCATCATGATAACTATAGCTATCATTTCATGGCAAAGACTTTTGCTTGCTTGCTCTTTTGTGCAAAATGAGTGCATGAAATGATATGGCTATGGTTGCTTAAACCATCACATAATACTTGATTGATATGAGGTGTTATGATTGTTTTGGATTATGAGAGCCAAATGAGAAAAGTCTTCTCTCATTCTTTCATGCTCATTCTCTCTCTTGTTCTTGAGCTCTCATCTTCCTCCTCTTGCTCTCCCTCTCTTGAGTCTATGGTTCACTTGTCTCATGAGTTGAGAACCAAGAACCATAGATAAAATCCCATACAAACTCTTCTCTACTCACTCTAGTTCACAAGGTTTAGCAAACCGAGTGAACTAGTTTCTTCAAAGTTAGAAGAAGGAGCCAAAGGTTGAAGCTTTCAGGTGGATCTATCTTCGGCGCAAGGAGACGACGGGGAGAAGCCGATTCGGACGACCATCGAAGCTGAGTAACATTGATCGGCCTCCTTCCATTTAGTTGACATGCGCTGGGGACAGCTGCATGATTTGAATCTGGTTCAATTAAATCAGTGCCTCTGTTTCTATATTGGATATAGAACAGTTCATATCTTAACGATGTTAAGGTACGGGGAGTTGTCCGGTTTATGATTAAAACCAGACACTGGACAACTCAAGGCACGTTTCTGTAATGGCTGTTTGTGGGTTGACCCAGGCTATGCAGAGGGTTGATTTTCTACCATCTGGATGAACAATAGCGATATTGTTCTAGACTCGCCACAGTTTTATTAAAAATGGATTTTTTTTCAGAAAAACAGTAGTGGGAGTATGGTAGAACTGGAAGTGATTCCAGAACCACAAACGATTACTGAAGATTTGATAAGGAACCTAAAGATTCAATCTGAATTGACATTCCATTGGCCACTCCGCAGATAAGGTGGGTAACTTCAGGCACCCGAGAGGTACTCCGGTAGCCTCAAGGACGGTGACAGGGAAGTTCTTGTTTACCCACAATTACCATTGCTGTTGTTCCAGGCTGCGAGACCCGGCGGGAGGATGAGTATAGCGTCGTTCTAAACTAGTTTTAGAAGTGCACGTCTATATGACTCTGCCAGAGGGTTGTCGTAGTCAGTGGGAGCAGCGGAAGCATTGGTGGACAGGTAGCTTATGTCTATTTATAGACTAGAGCAGATGTAGCGGAGAAAGATCATCTATTTCTGACGTGACAGTCATGGGTTTGATTTCATCAGAATAGGGGATGGATTTGTTGAGAAGGTAGTAGGGTGTGATATCCTGGTATTTGGATGATATACACAGAGTAGGAAAGGAAACTCCTACACTACGATCGGTTATAGTTTGGTCGTCACACAGTTGTTTCTCCACAAAGGAAATGGATTTTATATCAGACATACTGGTTACTAGATCTATGGTCTTAGATCTAGATTTGGGTGGTTTCCCAATCAGGGTACTTGACAGCGTTCTAAGAGTATTTAGGATGGACGACTCCTGGCACGGTAGTGTACCTGCAGGTAATGGAGTCACCCTCTCCAAAGGTGTCTTACAGACTAAAGGGGAGAGGGACGGGCATGATTGGCAGATCACTTGCTCAGGCAATTGAGTCAATCGTGAGATGTCAAGTACCACACCAGATGTTGTTCTTGCACTAGATGCAATAAGTTGACATTAATCCAATCCTGGAGAAACAGTCGGAAGCAGTTTTAGAACATAAGTGGATGTTCTAGGGAGATGATAACGACAGCCTCATTCAGGAGACAGTTATCATTCCAGGCTTCCAAGGTGACATGGACGACAAGAAGGTTGTCAGAGTTATAGTTTTCCTTCTGATGAGGGGCAGTATTTTGGACAGGTGGTCCAAGGCAATACTGAGGGAGGCATGGCGCGCAGGATACTGATTAAGTTCAGTTGACGATACAGTCTAAGATGTTTGGATTTGGAGTTCATTTATGAGCTATGTCCCATCAGACATCCAGACACATTCTAAGACAGGTATTGCTCATTTCGGGAGATAGGTTTCTCCGCGAACTTGAGATATAGAGAGACATGGAATGAAACAACTATGCGGACCCACTCACTGAGGCTATTCCTCGAACGCAATAGTTTCGTAAACGAGCTTTGTGAGACTGACTAGTAGAGGAGTTGGGTGTTCGGTATCACACGGGCTGTGAGTATGCGACATCGCAATAATTAGCCTTGAGTGCAAGTGGGAGATTGTTGGAGATAGTGCCCTCAGAGTCAATTATTGGATCACAGGTACGTGATTGCAATGATTGAGGGAGGACCTATCCTGGTAGGACAGTCTTACTCGAGATGATAGTATGCTATCTGGTTTACCTTTATCATCGTGTACTGTTTTAAGTGACCTGACACGTCGCTATTACACGTTGATAGAGCCCCTAGGATTCTTGGTTGACCACCAGCAGTATGAGGGCGATCATATAAATGGGAGCTGGGGTCTATAAGCTTATCCTTAAAAGGTCCCTAGTCGTAGGAGTTTCGAGACTGGGCATCGATACTCCATTAGTAGACTAGTGTATACAGTCGAGACCCCGACGAGGGGCGGTGGCCGGTCTCACAAGCCACTGGTGTCAGTTGGATCACCTAAGATGTATACAGGTGCTCATTGGGTTATGAGTACACCGGACAGGACTCGCCGGGAACATGCTAGTTGGTCATATACCAGACGTCAGATGGCAGTTCCCTGGTGACATGTGTGCAGGTTAGTTCATCGACCTGGGGATCGTCATTTGTCTCGTGTGAGTTCCCACTGTACTTTGATTACTACCCTACCACGGCTCAAAGGAGTCGTGCAAACAGGTTTTAGTTGGGTACAGTCCCGAGCCACATGGAGGCAGTGAGCGTATCTTCAGGGGTTCGTCTCTCCCGATATTGGGGGTGAGGTCGTGCTGTGTCTAGGAGAGCCATTACACAAAGTCCTTGGCCAAGGCAAGGAGATTTACTGGTAGGTATTCCAGTAGTATCTCAGGGTGTTCTGGGCTACACTCCGACACGACTTGTACCGCTTTTGGGGGTCTGACTTTTACCAACCCCCTAGGCCCGCCATGCGATGCTCATAGACGAACGGACCGGACTGCACGGATATTGTCACTGACAGGCTCAGTTGGGTGTCGGGGTGAGCTTCCTCATCGACGTCCCATTTGGTCAGTACCTGGTAGCCCGTCACGTATTGGCTTATACCTCTGACGTGCTAGTGGTTAAATCCACAACCAAGGTGTTGACGAGTCTTTAGAGTCCCCCACATTCAGTTACTCAGCTTTCGGGCGAAAGGTTGTAGAGGCCGTATGGAGATATGGCAAGGTCCGATCAGATACGTGCGGTATTGCACGGATCAGGATCGGACAGTTTGTACTATAGGCCGTATGGTTATATGGCAGGGTTCGATCAGATACGTGCGGTATTGCACGGATCAGGATCGAACAGATATTACTATCCGGTTTTGGTATAAGCCGGATTCTAGTATAGTACAGTGTAGATTTTGTCTCATTGCATTTGTATTTCGGTCGGAATACAAATGCGGGTGTGTATGCACAGTATCGGGGTTTTCCTGTAATTTATTACGGGACCGTTTTTATGGAGTTGCCAGTTTGCTTTCCGTTTCGGCCAATTTCCATTGTTCCGTTCATTGGCCGAAGATTGGTGGAGGAGGGCTTATTTGCATTGTTGCAAATAAGCATTTGTGGAGGGGGTCTTTGCATATTATCATGTCATGATACTTGTCCCATCATTTGACTTCATATCTTCTTGATGGCTTGACTTTTAGTAACCATCATGGTTGTTGATTACTTGTTTTGGAGAGTGGGTTATGGTTGTGATCATTGGATTCTTTCATCATCTCTTTTCATCATTGCTTCCACCCACTCCCTTGACCTTACTCTTTCTCTCTCCAATCACACATGGTGGGGGGGGGGGGCGGCCATTCCTAAGAGGAGGAATGGGGATTCATTTTCATGAGTGGAGAAAATATGATACATTCATTTTTTCTTTTGTATGCTACTTCTTCCTCACCTCTCTCCAAGTTGTTTTTCCTCCACCACAAAAGGCAACTCTACAATCCCAAAAAGAGACACAAGCTCACTACATATTCTACAACGAACCTTGGGCACGTCGAGTAGCCGGCTTCATGCCCGAGTTGCCTCGGCATTGAGGTGGGAGCCCGTAAACGAAGAAGGCGATGTGGTGCACTTCCGGCGACGAGGAGGAGACGGGACTTTTCCGCAGGAGATCGGAACCATGACGAGAAGACCGGAGGACATGGATCGTCGGTATATCTCTTTCTCATCTTATAGTTAGCTTAGACTAGTTAATGGTTACGATCCGGGTTAAAGTGCGCGGTGGTGCCGGATTGCTAAGTCCGCAAAATTTAAGTTATTCACCGCTTCCGCATTCCGGCGTCGGATTGACGGCCGGGGCGCCGCCGTGCACTTACAGTGGTATCAGAGCCTCGCCATTAACTTCGTCTAGCTTTCGTTTGATGTGTTTTACGTTTCCGATCGAACAAAATCCCGAAAACGCATTTTTCATGCACATCAGTTTCTGTCGAATTTTTTTTGAGTCCAAAAATTTTTCAGGTTGTCTCAGAGTGATGTGCAGGGAATTTTAAGGTTACTGTAAAAATTTGGTACCACGAACTCACCATACCGCCGCGGAAGGGCGGCCAAATCCCTGATTTGGCCGCGCTTCCGCCGCGTAGGTAACTGTTCACGCTCCCAAAATTTTGCAGAATGTTCCTGAGTTGAAAATGTGGTTTTTGGGATATTAAAATTGGGCCCAGGTTTTCTGTGATTGCTACAGTTTTTGTTTGGGGCCCACTTGTTAATTTTTGGTCAATCGGAAAATTTTAAACACATTTTTCACAGTATTTACATTATATCTGCGACCGTGAATGTCACTCGATCGGTAAATCCGGTCTAACTGCTATAGCCCGGTTAGACGGATTTGCGAACGTGTCTTTCATGTTGATGTTCTATGTATTTGCTGTGTTGTTGCGGATCGGTCGTGGGGGATAGCCTGGATGCAATGCTAGTACAGTTCTGTTGTATTATGTACATTTGATATTGCGGGGCGAGCGTCCGACATGTGGACTGCCGTCACTGCCTGTTTGTATTATTATTTTGGGGCACGACCTGGTTGCGGTCGATGTACCCGTTGTATGTATATTTTACTTTCTGTACTAGGATTGCCCCGCGGAGGGGTGCACGGATAGCCGGATTCTGGAGGGCAACAAGCCCGCATCTCATGGCATTGAGACGGAGGGGGCTTCACTCTAGGATTGGCGGGCTATTCGCCGCACTCGTAGGGGGTACAGGTTGACCCAGGAGGGGTGCCCAAGTTACCGGATTCCGTGAAGTGCTGGGTGGTCCATTCACGTTGCTGAAGGGGGCTGCCTCGCTTCAGGTTTTGGCGGGTGACTTGCCGCGCCCGTAGGGGTCTAGGATTTCATTGCACAGGCTATCCACACGACCAGGGGAACGTCGGGTTTCAGCAGTGGCTCTGTGAAACCCGGGGATCCCAGATATCTGTATTGTTTCTGTGATGCTGTACATTTCTGTGATGTTGCATTTCTTTCACGCCTTGAGCGAAATATAATATGTTGGTATATATATTAGTAGATGTTGTATATGCTTTACATCCGCGCTAGTCCAGTCCCCGCTCTGTCGTTAGTTAGCTAACCTAACAGGTAAAGACGGGACCCAGTGGCGAATGCGGATGGCATATACGTACATCAGTATATTTTCGTTCTTTTTGGTGTGATCAATTGATGGGACTGCATTGATTCGGATCAATGCAAGTTAAAAACAAACCTAATCTGATGTTGTTGGAACACTTTTCAAAAAGCTGTTATTGCAAGGACGTTCTCTTTTGTTTTGCATCGTGGTATTCAGTTGGAATATCCTGCTCCTCAGTCGACGAGGCAAGGGCCGAGATCCCTTCACCGGGAGTGACCCCTTGGACAGAAGTTTGCGTCAGGGCATTAACTTCACTATAGCCGATTACTTTTGCTTTGCATTGCGGTATTCATTTGGAATATCCTGCACCCCATTCTACGGGGAAAGAGCCGAGATCCCTTCACCGGGAGTGACCTCTTTAGCAACGGTTTTCGTCACTATATTTCTAAAAAGCTATCCGTTCCTTCGACGATATCAAGTTCATTACGTTAAAGGTTTTCGCCAGAAACCATTCGTAGCCCTCCGTCGTTTCAGACGGGTAGCACGTAGTATTCATGCTATGTTTGTTGACCTTCGTCAAGGCATAGTGTATGGTAGCTGCTTGTTACCTTTCTGCTGCATAGATAGATGCGTTGGTTTGGGACAGTCGTATAGCCTTGTTGACCTTCGTCAAGGGCTTGTACGGGTGGATTCAAATTAACCTGGATAATGACGGGTAGAACTTGACATGTGACTTATGATTTGTTGACCTTCGCCAAGGTCATAAGAGCATGGGGCAGAAATCACATCGGGAGTTTCAAAAGAACTGAAACTTGCCAGATATGCGCATACCTTCTGGAGTGTGATAGCGTGAGCGGATTCCGTCACGTTATCATGCAATGATAGTTGGATCCCGATTCCCACTGATGAGTTAGTTTACTCCTCGGGTAACCCCGACTAATTCTTCTTTCAGGTTTGGAGGAGAATTTGAGGTACAGTGGGAGGTTTCCAGATTAGATAAATTGGTGACCATTCTGATCTAGGTTAGAGTGCACGCTGAGTGTTTCTTTTCTCTCTCTCTCTTTGGCAGCGACCATTGACCCGACCCTAAGACTTTGACTCAGTGACCAAGTTGACCGAACCTTCTTAAACACCGGCTTTTGGATTGTCAGAGTTGCAAACCTCATTGCCACTCCTACTTTTACCCTTTTCTCCAGGACACCCCGTTTTACTACGAACGTCCACTTCCATTGGACAAAACCATCGTATGGTTAGATACGAACTCGAAAGAATTTATTCGAGGATGGTTTCCGGTTCTGGAGAAAACGGATAGGATTATTCAGTTGTCTTTTCCTTTTACCCTCTCTCAGGTTACGAGTACTCCTTGGTTTAGGGGTAGTACACCTATTACGCAAATTGGATTGTCTTCTTCCAAACCTTAGGCTGGTGCCGACCGGTAGGGAATGAAAAAAACCAATTAGCATAACGAAGGTGTGCAGAAGGTATTAAGTTCAGACAAAGCAAGGGATTAGTAAGAGGGCAAAGTAAATTGCAACAGATATTCACGACCAAACCAAATATTTCGTTACCACTCCCACATCACCTTTGTATTTCTCCAGGACACTCCGTATCACTACGAAGATCCACAGTTTATTTGGATACTCCATCGTATGGCTATATACGAACTCGAATGGAACTTGTTCCAGTTCGGGGATGGATTCTGGTTCAGGAGAAATAGGAATAAGGTTTATTCGGTTGTCTTTTATCTTCACCCTCTCTCATTGCGAGTGTTCCTAGGATGGGGACAGTACACCCATTATGCTTATTGGATAGTCTTCTTCCAAACCATAGGCTGGTGCCGAACGGTAGGGAAGGAAGAAAACCATTTGGCCTAAAAGGGTGTGCAGAAGGTAAAGACTAAAGACATATGAAGGGATTTGGAGAGGTGGCAAAGAACTATACGGTTACAGTCGTGAATCTGGAAGAGGCATTACTAGGAATACCAGAATACCCCATCGGAACATTTCAATATTTCAGTTTCACTGTGTAATGTTAAAGGAAAACTGATTTCCCGATTAGATACTTACTCCAGGGTATGTATTTACCAGGTACGATTCTCACATCTGTATGGTTTTACAGATGATGAGTGGGAGTAAGTTGTTGGGAATTGGGTGATTATCCTCATTATATCGGGATTCGTTGTAATCGGTGATATTTGAGGAAATCACCTGGGCTGTTTGCCGGTCGGCAAATATTTGGTTTTGAATATCCACTGTTATGCACCAATTTCAAATTGATATATCTGTACGTCTATTTTCATAGAGTGAGATATACCTTTCTGAAATTATGTCTACGACATTTACCTATATCAGTGGATGGTTAGGTAAGGAGCATTAAACAGCGGTGTAATTCTTCTTAACCATAAGTACAGTTTTCAACCTACGACACACAGTGAATGAGTTATCAGACTCAAGAGACTTATACAAAGGATTGTATGTTGTCCAGGGTCCATCAGGACAGAGGGCTTGGTCCTCGTACTGTATTCGGTTTACTTATGACTTCTCTAGTTTTTAGACAGGTGTTTCGCGGAAACACAGGGTCCAAATTTTGAGAAGTTATAGGTATTTGAATAAAGTAGAGAACCAGGTATAGCAAGTATCGGGATTCTTCAAAGTGATCGAAGATGTAGATACTTGTGTATGGTATTCAGTTGATAGTAATGATAAAGAGATCTTGCTTCTCTTTCAGGTTACTCATAATTGGAAATATTCCTAAGTTGAGTAACGTTGATCGGCCTCCTTCCATTTAGTTGACATGCGCTGGGGACAGCTGCATGATTTGAATCTGGTTCAATTAAATCAGTGCCTCTGTTTCTATATTGGATATAGAACAGTTCATATCTTAACGATGTTAAGGTACGGGGAGTTGTCCGGTTTATGATTAAAACCAGACACTGGACAACTCAAGGCACGTTTCTGTAATGGCTGTTTGTGGGTTGACCCAGGCTATGCAGAGGGTTGATTTTCTACCATCTGGATGAACAATAGCGATATTGTTCTAGACTCGCCACAGTCTTATTAAAAATGGATTTTTTTTCAGAAAAACAGTAGTGGGAGTATGGTAGAACTGGAAGTGATTCCAGAACCACAAACGATTACTGAAGATTTGATAAGGAACCTAAAGATTCAATCTGAATTGACATTCCATTGGCCACTCCGCAGATAAGGTGGGTAACTTCAGGCACCCGAGAGGTACTCCGGTAGCCTCAAGGACGGTGACAGGGAAGTTCTTGTTTACCCACAATTACCATTGCTGTTGTTCCAGGCTGCGAGACCCGGCGGGAGGATGAGTATAGCGTCGTTCTAAACTAGTTTTAGAAGTGCACGTCTATATGACTCTGCCAGAGGGTTGTCGTAGTCAGTGGGAGCAGCGGAAGCATTGGTGGACAGGTAGCTTATGTCTATTTATAGACTAGAGCAGATGTAGCGGAGAAAGATCATCTATTTCTGACGTGACAGTCATGGGTTTGACTTCATCAGAATAGGGGATGGATCTGTTGAGAAGGTAGTAGGGTGTGATATCCTGGTATTTGGATGATATACACAGAGTAGGAAAGGAAACTCCTACACTACGATCGGTTATAGTTTGGTCGTCACACAGTTGTTTCTCCACAAAGGAAATGGATTTTATATCAGACATACTGGTTACTAGATCTATGGTCTTAGATCTAGATTTGGGTGGTTTCCCAATCAGGGTACTTGACAGCGTTCTAAGAGTATTTAGGATGGACGACTCCTGGCACGGTAGTGTACCTGCAGGTAATGGAGTCACCCTCTCCAAAGGTGTCTTACAGACTAAAGGGGAGAGGGACGGGCATGATTGGCAGATCACTTGCTCAGGCAATTGAGTCAATCGTGAGATGTCAAGTACCACACCAGATGTTGTTCTTGCACTAGATGCAATAAGTTGACATTAATCCAATCCTGGAGAAACAGTCGGAAGAAGTTTTAGAACATAAGTGGATGTTCTAGGGAGATGATAACGACAGCCTCATTCAGGAGACAGTTATCATTCCAGGCTTCCAAGGTGACATGGACGACAAGAAGGTTGTCAGAGTTATAGTTTTCCTTCTGATGAGGGGCAGTATTTTGGACAGGTGGTCCAAGGCAATACTGAGGGAGGCATGGCGCGCAGGATACTGATTAAGTTCAGTTGACGATACAGTCTAAGAAGTTTGGATTTGGAGTTCATTTATGAGCTATGTCCCATCAGACATCCAGACACATTCTAAGACAGGTATTGCTCATTTCGGGAGATAGGTTTCTCCGCGAACTTGAGATATAGAGAGACATGGAATGAAACAACTATGCGGACCCACTCACTGAGGCTATTCCTCGAACGCAATAGTTTCGCAAACGAGCTTTGTGAGACTGACTAGTAGAGGAGTTGGGTGTTCGGTATCACACGGGCTGTGAGTATGCGACATCGCAATAATTAGCCTTGAGTGCAAGTGGGAGATTGTTGGAGATAGTGCCCTCAGAGTCAATTATTGGATCACAGGTACGTGATTGCAATGATTGAGGGAGGACCTATCCTGGTAGGACAGTCTTACTCGAGATGATAGTATGCTATCTGATTTACCTTTATCATCGTGTACTGTTTTAAGTGACCTGACACGTCGCTATTACACGTTGATAGAGCCCCTAGGATTCTTGGTTGACCACCAGCAGTATGAGGGCGATCATATAAATGGGAGCTGGGGTCTATAAGCTTATCCTTAAAAGGTCCCTAGTCGTAGGAGTTTCGAGACTGGGCATCGATACTCCATTAGTAGACTAGTGTATACAGTCGAGACCCCGACGAGGGGCGGTGGCCGGTCTCACAAGCCACTGGTGTCAGTTGGATCACCTAAGATGTATACAGGTGCTCATTGGGTTATGAGTACACCGGACAGGACTCGCCGGGAACATGCTAGTTGGTCATATACCAGACGTCAGATGGCAGTTCCCTGGTGACATGTGTGCAGGTTAGTTCATCGACCTGGGGATCATCATTTGTCTCGTGTGAGTTCCCACTGTACTTTGATTACTACCCTACCACGGCTCAAAGGAGTCGTGCAAACAGGTTTTAGTTGGGTACAGTCCCGAGCCACATGGAGGCAGTGAGCGTATCTTCAGGGGTTCGTCTCTCCCGGTATTGGGGGTGAGGTCGTGCTGTGTCTAGGAGAGCCATTACACAAAGTCCTTGGCCAAGGCAAGGAGATTTACTGGTAGGTATTCCAGTAGTATCTCAGGGTGTTCTGGGCTACACTCCGACACGACTTGTACCGCTTTTGGGGGTCTGACTTTTACCAACCCCCTAGGCCCGCCATGCGATGCTCATAGACGAACGGACCGGACTGCACGGATATTGTCACTGACAGGCTCAGTTGGGTGTCGGGGTGAGCTTCCTCATCGACGTCCCATTTGGTCAGTACCTGGTAGCCCGTCACGTATTAGCTTATACCTCTGACGTGCTAGTGGTTAAATCCACAACCAAGGTGTTGACGAGTCTTTAGAGTCCCCCACATTCAGTTACTCAGCTTTCGGGCGAAAGGTTGTAGAGGCCGTATGGAGATATGGCAAGGTCCGATCAGATACGTGCGGTATTGCACGGATCAGGATCGGACAGTTTGTACTATAGGCCGTATGGTTATATGGCAGGGTTCGATCAGATACGTGCGGTATTGCACGGATCAGGATCGAACAGATATTACTATCCGGTTTTGGTATAAGCCGGATTCTAGTATAGTACAGTGTAGATTTTGTCTCATTGCATTTGTATTTCGGTCGGAATACAAATGCGGGTGTGTATGCACAGTATCGGGGTTTTCCTGTAATTTATTACGGGACCGTTTTTATGGAGTTGCCAGTTTGCTTTCCGTTTCGGCCAATTTCCATTGTTCCGTTCATTGGCCGAAGATTGGTGGAGGAGGGCTTATTTGCATTGTTGCAAATAAGCATTTGTGGAGGGGGTCTTTGCATATTATCATGTCATGATACTTGTCCCATCATTTGACTTCATATCTTCTTGATGGCTTGACTTTTAGTAACCATCATGGTTGTTGATTACTTGTTTTGGAGAGTGGGTTATGGTTGTGATCATTGGATTCTTTCATCATCTCTTTTCATCATTGCTTCCACCCACTCCCTTGACCTTACTCTTTCTCTCTCCAATCACACATGGTGGGGAGGGGGGGCCGGCCATTCCTAAGAGGAGGAATGGGGATTCATTTTCATGAGTGGAGAAAATATGATACATTCATTTTTTCTTTTGTATGCTACTTCTTCCTCACCTCTCTCCAAGTTGTTTTTCCTCCACCACAAAAGGCAACTCTACAATCCCAAAAAGAGACACAAGCTCACTACATATTCTACAACGAACCTTGGGCACGTCGAGTAGCCGGCTTCGTGCCCGAGTTGCCTCGGCATTGAGGTGGGAGCCCGTAAACGAAGAAGGCGATGTGGTGCACTTCCGGCGACGAGGAGGAGACGGGACTTTTCCGCAGGAGATCGGAACCATGACGAGAAGACCGGAGGACATGGATCGTCGGTATATCTCTTTCTCATCTTATAGTTAGCTTAGACTAGTTAATGGTTACGATCCGGGTTAAAGTGCGCGGTGGTGCCGGATTGCTAAGTCCGCAAAATTTAAGTTATTCACCGCTTCCGCATTCCGGCGTCGGATTGACGGCCGGGGCGCCGCCGTGCACTTACATCCCATACAGAAAGCTATTCGCCTTTAGGCTAAAGAGTAGAGGTCGCATGGTTTTGCGACAGGTCGCATGGTTTTGCGACAGGGTTTGGTCACATCCGTGCACTTGTGCACGTACAGTGTCCGGACAGTTCACACTAGCGGGCTTTGGTTTAAGCCAGATCCTAGTGTACCTTTTGGGATTGGTTTTATCCAGTATGCATTCGTGTTCCTCGGAACGCGGATGCGGGTGTGTATGCACAGTTGACGGAGAGACAGAGGCAGAGGATTCTCATTAGGGTTGTTGACCGTTGACAGTTGACTATTGACTTTTTGCTCAACCCTAATGAGAATATGATATGTGATTAACAATTATATTAATTAAGTATTATGGTGACATGGTTGTTGAGGGATTAACTTTGTTGACTTGTTGACTTTTGTTGACTTGTTGATTTGTTGACCGGTTGACTAGGCTTGACTAGTTGACCATCATGATAACTATAGCTATCATTTCATGGCAAAGACTTTTGCTTGCTTGCTCTTTTGTGCAAAATGAGTGCATGAAATGATATGGCTATGGTTGCTTAAACCATCACATAATACTTGATTGATATGAGGTGTTATGATTGTTTTGGATTATGAGAGCCAAATGAGAAAAGTCTTCTCTCATTCTTTCATGCTCATTCTCTCTCTTGTTCTTGAGCTCTCATCTTCCTCCTCTTGCTCTCCCTCTCTTGAGTCTATGGTTCACTTGTCTCATGAGTTGAGAACCAAGAACCATAGATAAAATCCCATACAAACTCTTCTCTACTCACTCTAGTTCACAAGGTTTAGCAAACCGAGTGAACTAGTTTCTTCAAAGTTAGAAGAAGGAGCCAAAGGTTGAAGCTTTCAGGTGGATCTATCTTCGGCGCAAGGAGACGACGGGGAGAAGCCGATTCGGACGACCATCGAAGCTTGAAGACGAAGGAGTTCAAGAAAAAGAAAGGTATAACCCCTTAACCGAGTAGTTAGCAACTCGTAGTTAGGTTGTTAGTTAGATGTTTAACAAAGATCCGGGTCTTTAAGTCCATGTTACCACCTCTAAGAAAATCGTTTTTTATCAAATTCCGTTTGCCCGAAAGTACCGGGAGAGATAGCATGGACTTACAGAGGGTATATTACATCATTACTGATAGCTAGATACATATACCTTGCTATATTTTTATGGTTACACATATATCTGGCTATAGCTACATGTTTACCTTTATTTGATGTTATATAGACTTGGAGAAATTAGGAACCGCATAATATATATTTTAACTTGTTGCAGTTAAATAATGGCTTTTCCTTTATATGCTCACATTACAGTTTTATGTTGCATATATTATATTCATGGATTTTCGCATTGAGATATGGATTTTTCATGATGTTTTCTGGATTTGAGGACCGTGGTAGTTTCATGAAATTATGCATCATTTGAAAAACCCGGTTTCTTTTGATATGATATTTCAGCAGCCACCATGAGATTTATCGGTTCTGATATATATACCCCATGCAAGGAGGAGTCGGGGGCCGTGTGAGGGTACATGGTGGGGCCCGGAGGTACCCGGAGCGAGAAAGGGATGTCGACATAACATGCCGATGAGCCTGACCGGGGAACCATACCTACGGTGACAGTACCCATGACTCGGCGGTTATTGTGGGGATACCGACGGGAGTCATGTACGTATGGATACGTCGAAAGGCGAGGGTCGAAGCTGGGCACTCAGGTTTTCGGGATAGCGTATAATACGTACCTATCAGGGGGCCAGTCGTAGTGACAGCACCTGATATATCAGTATTTATGTGTTGATGCTTGACACTTGGTTTCATAATATTTTTATTCCTAAGTATATATAACAGTGTAATGGGACGCTGTTATATATATATATATATATATATATATATATATATATATATATATTAGTGGAATGGGATGCTAACATATATGTATACATATCTAATTTATATACATCATCATAATTATTCATGCAAATATACTTAGGATATATAAGATTCACTTGATATTGGATTCATGATATATGAGATTCATTTGATATTGGATTCAGAATATATGAGATTCACATGATATTGGATACAGGATATATATGAGATTGACTTGATATTGGATTCAGGATATATGAAATTTACTTGTTATTGTACATTCAGGATTTATGGAGAGCCAATTTGGGGGCTGATTTGAGGAAATTGAGATTTGGATTGTCTTGATGGACTTTGGTCCTACCACAAGGTCAGGATTCCATGGGAATAACATGTTTTATCCCATACTCCACATTTTATTTTATATGCATTGCTTCATGTATTAGTAGTACCTGCTAGAGTACCTTTCATGACTGTTGCATATATACATTGTCATATCAATTCTTCATGTATTAGTAGTACCTGATAGAGTACCTTACATGATTGTTGCATACAGATTGTCATATTATTGCTTCATGTATTAGTTGTACCTGCTAGTGTACCTTTCATGATTGTTTCTTGCATATGACTATTATTGCTATTACCTTGCATATGTTAGATTCGCGTTATACGTTCATACTTGCGATTACCTGCATATGTTATTTACTATTCATGAGTTGGCAACTCACCCCCGTTGTGCCACAGTGTTTTGCAGGTTGTTCCCCAGAGTAGTAGAGGCAGGCTATTCATCTATCATATCATGTTTTTCCGCGGATACCGCTTCGGCTCATAATGTGCAGTTTTGCTTAGGTAGGTTTTACGGTTATCCGATGTTGCTTATTTTATATTCGTTGTATCCATGTACTCTCCATCTACTACTTTCATGTATGACTTTGAGACTTAATGTGAGGACGATATTGTATTTTTTTTATGACTTGGAGGTCTTTTATGCAGTTTTATTTAAATCGTCTTTTATTTCTTCGCTACGGCGTCGTATATATGTTGTTGTGGTTGTTTTCTGCCTTTGGGCGTGTTTTTGCTCCCGTTTGGGGACGCTTTACTTATATTTTTGTTGTACCCATTTTGGGGCTTGTTTTTACAAAGGAGGTGCTGCCAAATTTTTAAAGGAAATAAAGTTGGACTTTTAAAGAATTTGGGTTGAGATTTCAAAGGTTTTAAAATTTCTATTATCACTTAGTACTTTTGTTGGTTTAGATTGCTGGGTTTTCGGCTTACTTAAATTGCGTTACGCCTGTAGACGTTGCGTAGTTTAAGGGCCGTCACGTGCCAATTTCGGGTCGTGACAAAGTTGGTATCAGAGCTCTAGGTCTTACCTTTCGGATTGTAGGATGACCTTGGTATAATTGAGTAGGTAGCTTAAGCAGAGTAACGTAGTGTGTGTATGTCCGCGGCATACTCACGACACGGTACTCCGCCTAAAGTGACCTAAGTACTAATTGCTTGAATTCCTTCCTTGAGGAAACATATCCTTGAGATTCAATTTCCGTGTTCTTATCGAATCTTATTTCCATTTATAGCCTTTGCCGTCGATGAATATGGGGACTCAGAGTGATGCAGCGAGGGCCGAGGTTAGAGTTGACTCGGGTGGGACGAGGACTGGCCAGGATGGCACGCTCATTTCACAGCAGCAGATGGATCCATCTTCGACAGATAGTATCGCTAGGCTTGAGCTGAGATGCAGGACTTGCGCCAGGCGATGAGGTCTTTGGTTGAGGCCAGTAGAGCGCAGCGACAGGAGGTTGTCTCCTCTGTTACTCAGTCGTTCCTTGCGATCAGCACATAGTATAATTTTACATATTCAGCACCAGTGGATGCAGCCCTAGTGGACGAGGCACGTCTTCCAGAGACTTTAGGAGTTCCGGAACAGTGGAGGACTCATACCGGTGTACCAGCCCAGAGACAGAGGCTTAGTCGTCGAGACAGATTTCGTGACCGTTGCGGGAGTAGCAGAGGCTTAGGACGAGGACAGTCGTTCAGTTCTCATCCCCAGGAGGGTCAACAGCCATCGCATGGATGTTTCTGGTGTAGGAGACCTCATCACCTCATCAGGAATTGTTCCTTAGCACTGCGTCAGACTCGTGTTCGGAGAGGTCGTGGTCGCGAAGGATTCGCTCAAAGGGGACAAGTTGGCACAGGAGGAGTTCAGCCAGTTGCGGGTAGGGAGCAGACACGAGAGTTTGCTTCTACTCATCGGGACGTGCGGGCGTCCAATGCAGAGTTTTCAGGTATTCTTAATTCATATGTTTTTTTGTTGCACTTGTTTGTTTTACACACTTTATGCCGTGGTTGGGCCGAGAGTCGGTTAGTTAGATCAGCCGTTGTTGTGTTAACTTCTGTCAGCGATTCTTTTGTTGCGCGACACGTATTTCGGTCATGTGCTAATCAGATAGGAGAAAGAGATTCGTCCGTCGTTTTGATCCTTCTAGAGATGTTGGATTTGACGTTCTCCTGGGCACGGACTGGTTAGCTACGTGCTAGGCGTTGTAGACTGCCGCGAGGAAACAATTAGGTTTTGTTTTCCCGGCAAGTCAATTCTTGTTATGCAGGGGGACAGTGGTGCCGCCTCTCACAGCCTGAATTCAGCCTTTTTCGCTAGTTGGCTTTTGAGGAGAGGATGTCGAGAATTCTTGGTTTTCATTCGTGATACTAGAGCCACAGTGGGATCGTTGGACCGGGTTCCTATCGTGCGAGAGTTTTCCGATGTTTTTCAAGATGAGCCAGCGGAGCTTAGGAAGCTTAAGGATCAGCTGCAGAGTTTCTAGATAGGGGGGCTTACTGTGGCATGTACTGGAATACTATTAAACTGTACTCAAGATGTTGAGCTCTTGAGGGATTATGGAACTTTTACGAATCGATCAAAAGGTTCGACGTCATTCGGATGTCATGTGATGGGATGCGTTGCTTGGGAGACTCCAGATACGAGTATAGCCGTTGGAGCACAGTTCATGCAGCCACGAAGAGACGAGTCTGAAGCAGTCAACATTATAGAAAAGTGGAGTAAGAGGTTCGCACGAGATTTCGACGATATCAAGTTCCCCTCCGTTGACATCAGAGATGTGATACGCATACAGAGCGTTGTATATGGATATATCTTCCAGAAGGAGTCGCGATGAGTATGCAGCCGTTCCGGAACAAGGAATTGATTTAGTAAAAGTCGATGGCTTCCGGGCAGTTCGGCAGGAACGAGATTTGGGAGAGACTTCGACAAAACCTTTCTGGAATAATATACGAGGAGACTTGGACCCAGGAGCAGTCATATTGTGCACACCCAGCAGGCCAGAGTTCGGCATCGTCGATGAGACATGTTACAAGTGACCATGACAGTTGGCAGAGATCATAGAGGATGTGCTTGAGCGGGACTATTTCCGCCATCTTTGATTTAATATTTTGGACGATTTATTTCCATGATTGAGATTTTGTGCACCACAGTTGCACCTGACTTCAATTTGATATCTTTCGAGATATTGATTTTTGAATTCATACCTATGGTATGCATGTGATTTGACTTATGCTTTCGGCATAGTTTTCATTCACTTTTTGTATTTGATCTGCTTTTATGCACGCCGATGCACATGGTTGTGAGATTATATACCACGATATACCTGATTTGGATTTGGACTGAAATATGCTGTATACCGTCGATTTCGATTGTGATACTCGATATTTGTTTTGTGCACCTTGTGCACCGGATTGGACATTGCGCATGTTCGGCGCTTGATATTGGATTTCGTGATTTCGTGCATGTTGAATGCACGTGATTTAGATTTTATTCGTGCATGATAGATGCACCTGATTTGGATTTCGCGCATGTTGGACGCATGTTATGAGATGCGATTTTGGTGCACACCATATGCACTAAATCGGGATTCTTCGTGCATATCAGATGCACCTGATATTGTTGTCAGGCACACCCGTTGCTCTTGACAGTTGTTTCGTGCACACCCGATGCACTTAGATGTTGTTTCTGTGCACATGTATGGCACATTCATGGGTTTCGATTTTCGTGTGCACCAGACGCACGTAACATTCATATGCACATTTTGGGATTGATTTGTTATGGAGCAGTACGTTTTTATGATATTTGCTATTTGATTTTGTACTGAGCAGGACTAGTCAGAGGACAGTACCTGGATATATTTTGAATGCATTGATAGCTATCGAAGAGATTTCAAAGAAGGGAGCTATAGTCACAGTATTTACCTACGTGTCTAATATGACATGAAACGTTTAAAAACAAGGAAACCCTTCTAAATTATTTTCAAAAACGGCGGGACGTACATATTAAACAAAGGATAAGTATATATAGTTATTTTATTACAATAGACGTCCGCTACTGTGCCGTGATACACGCATCGCACAGCAACATGAAAGGTTTGGCATGCATTTCCTTCAGATGTTTACATGTATAGTTTTGATTTATATCATATTGGTTTTCGTATTGGATTTGACATTTGTGTCTTCACCATGACTCTGATGATTGCGGAATGCTTGACGGAGTTTTGATTTTGAGTTATCTGCTCATTGTTCATGCGCATGCATTGCGCTATGATGCATTTTATGTATTGATGATTTCGGAGCCCCGACGACTTAGACTTTTTACTGAAATGTTTTAGTATTTAAGGGGTTTAAATTTAAATTCAGGGACCAAATTTCTTTAAGGGGGAAGATTGTAACATTTCAGAAAAAATAAAATTTTATTTTTGGGGATTTTTATAATTAAATAATATTATATTGAATATTTTAATAAGGCGGTATAATTAAATAACGATAAATTGGGAAAAATTTGGAAAATTATGGAAATTACTGAAATGAAGGTGCTTTATGTGAATTATGAAAATTATAAGTTTTTATGATTTATTATACACTATTTAGTGCTAATCGCGATTAAATATCGCTAATCGCGCATTAAGCTTGTTTTGTGCAAAACATGCACCATGTCATTTTAACACTTGTTACATTTTATCATGACTTTTTCTCATTTTTTCATGCATGGTTTGTGGTTAAATGAGAAGAGAAAAGAAATGAAAAGAAAAAAAGAAAATGAATAAAGAATGGGAAGCATGGGCAAGAGAGAGAAAGGGAGGGGTTTACCTTGACTTGGGCCTTTCCTCTTTAACTTCATCACCCTCATCCTCTCTCCTCTCACTTCCATGGATGCTGCCCTATCCCTCCACCACCTCCTACACCTCACTTAAACCCTAAAACAACACCAAAACATCATCTTCTCTTCACAAAATTTGTGCACAAGCTCACAAGCTACACTTTGGACCAAGAAAGTTTGCATTTTGGAGCCCCAGTGGATTCATGATTGCCAAATGAGGTAATTTCTGAACCATTAGTGCAGTATTTGGTTTACTTTAGCTCCATGCATGTTTAGAAAGGATTAGGCGATGTTTAGTAGGGTTTGGAAATTTCTAGAAAAGGATTAGGGTTTGAATTAAATCAAAAAGCGTAATTGATGTTAATAGTGACCTTAAACCCCTGTAGGGATTGTAAAATGGACTGAAACCAGAGAATAAAACCCCTAACCCAAACTTAGAAACCCCGACATCGGCAGATTTTATGGAAATTGTGGTGTGTTTTGGTATCTGCTATCACCCGGGACACCTAAAAAATATTTAGCAAACACAGAGAGATGTGCAGGCAACCTAGAACCTATACCCAAGACCCGAGTCCCAACCACCTTGTCCAGGATGCAGATTTATTCATTGTCTCAGGGCTCAAGTGATTCACCGAAGCGATGAGACCTTGGGCCGCAATTTGCGGCCTTGGTACACCCTAAATTGCTTCGTGTATGTTCCAGGGATTTATCTTCAGTAAATTAGACCTTCCATATGTGCAAAATTGGCTAATTTCACTTAGGGTAAAATCTGGGACCATTTTCTTGAGTTGCTGCATTGATGCGACTTCGTTTTAATTTAGGATTTGGTATTTGATTTTGTGTTCCATCGTCTGATGTTTGTACATCAGCGACGGGGGTTGTTTGGTGGTTTTGCAGGCGTAGGTTATAGGTTTTAACCTATGAGCGAAACGTGTGCCGTTTTGGTTTTCCGACTTGATTTTAATACGCATTTGCGATTGTGTATTAGTTTTAGGTAACCCCACGTGGATTTCAATACGACGAGGATGAGCGTGGCGTCATCGACTCCAGCAAGCGAGGATCAATATGAGTAGATATATATCTACGGGGTAAGTCGGGTGGATGGCGTATAGCACCCCCGCAGTTCGTCGTGTAGTGTATGGATATATTATATGAGATTATGATTATCTAGATAGACTTTGGGAGTCATGGATAATTTTAGTATAATTGGATGATATCGTCATTAGTTAGTTTTGTCGCGGACCTTAGAATAAGATTTACACACACACTTTTTTACATTGTTTTACTTGTGCGGTTATGGAGAGATGTATATATATATACGTATGCTTAGACATGAATGATGAGGATTGTATATGGTATTTGGAGATGAGTCGATGAGATTGGGCATGATGCTATGAGATCGGTGATATGTTTTGTTTCGTATGGTGAGATACCACATGAGAATTTAGCGGGCCTTGAGACGTGTGTTTTCATACACGCATATATATATATATATAGATGGTATCAGTATGTACTAGACTTAGATCAGTACCCCTAATACAGGATATGATGATAATGGATACCAGATGAATAATGGCTTGATTGTGATATTTGACCAGTACCTAGATTTGGGATGCCGTACGACGGATTTATGTACGAGCTATATATTGATGAGAGATCCACACTCTTAACTTGAAGATGTCATAATATATATTGTGTCGTATGTGATACTATTGAGGCGGGATCACCGACTATTATATTTATATGTATCGACTCAGATTTAGGTGGCTTCCTTACCTTTCGATTAGTCCTGTAGTTTACTTATAGATCTTAGACTAGACTAGAGTCATACCTATTTTAAAACTAACGAATCGTGAGTATTTTAAAGAAAGGCCAAGGGATTCTACGGATATTTCAAGGGACGTACCTCTTTTCTTAAAAATACAGTAGCCCCCACTTTTCCAAAATACCAAGATTTGTATGATTTTAAATGACAAATTGTATGACTCGTATAACTAATGTAGATTCCTTATTGTTGCATTTACTTTCCATTTCCATATATTCATGTGGTTATTAGCGCATTGCATGCTTATATACTTGTGAGTTATATTATATTAAACCCATGCTGTCAGGACACCAGCACCATTATCGATGATGCGTATGCTCCACGTACACCTGCTTGCTGGCTTACACACTTCATCATCGATAATTGCCATGTCACTACACAGTAGGATTGTTGCATCAGGATATGACACATACTTGCGTACATACATATTGTACACTCATACTTGCATACACACATATTGTACACCCATACTTGCATACTTATGTCTTTGCACATACATAGATGATTCTGGCTTGATTTTGGAGATTTGGGAACCGCAAGATATATTTTCAAACTGGATTCATTTTAAAAGAGCTGTTTTCCCTCGATATGTGCATATTACTGTTCCATGTTGCATGATATACAGATATGCTTACATTTCTGTTATATATCGCATACATCATGCTTTATGATTATACGCATTGAGATATTTGTTTTCATGAGATTTCTGGATTTGGGAACCGTGGTTATTTCAAAAGAGAGTATGTATAGTTTTAAAAACCCGGTTTCCATTGATATGATATTTAAGTGCGTCCACCATGTGTTTTCTCGGTTCTGAGATGTATGACATATGAAATCCGATTCGTGGAGTTGATGAGGCCGATTGCGGGTACATGGTAGACCCGGTATGGTACCCCGAGGCGAGAACGGATTGCTGTGCTGCAGATAGTGAGCCTGGCTGTGGGACTACTACCTACCGGTGATAGTATTTGGGCTCGGCGGATATTCGGAGGATACCGACCGGATTCGAGAGATGATATGGGCGGATCCGGACTGACGGAGCCCGTGGGCCGATCCGGACCGACGGAGCCCAATATATATAGGTTTACGTGCCTATGCTGGGCACGGGTTTCATGATGTTTTCAAGTGTCGATGCTAGACACTCAGGTTCCATGATTTTGATGTGTCGCGAGGGACACAGGTTGATTTATATCCTCATACTTTCATGCATATGCTTTACGATATTTACATGCATGATGTTTTGTGTCATTGGTTGACCCGTGGACAAGATCCCCACGTATAAAGGCATTGATTACATAGTTGGATGATATCCACATACTTATAGACTTGATGATATTGTTGACGCTGATTTCATTGATGATACTTCATATATATGATATGTTGCTACCTGAGGCACGGACACGAGCACTTGGTATTACACTTATGTATAGATGTTTACCCTTGCCACCTTATCATGCTTCAGACTTTATCATATTGAGGATATATATTACTGATCGTTTTGCCCTAGGATTGAGTCATACATACGATTTCTGCTCTGTGATGTTTTCTACTCACGAGTTGGCAGCTCACCCCCGTTGTGCCACAGTTTCTTGCGGGTTTTGCCGTACAGGTTTCGTTACGGCCTTGCTGGCACACTGCTTCCATTCCTGGTGATTTGCTTTGGTAGGTGGGTTCACTTGTATTGTGACCCCCATTATAATTGTTAGTTGTATGTATGCCCTAGAGGCCAGTATTGTATAGATGATGTATATTATATTGGATGCTTGGACATATATAGAGATGAATTTCTTGCTCGATATGATAGTATGCTATCTGGTTGCTCTTTATCTTAACATGTATACTTGTCTCTTTATACTGTCTTATAGTTACATGTTGGTAAAGCCCTTAGGATGTGAACTTGACTACCTGGACTATGATGCGGATCATACTAGTGGGGACATGGTAGTCCATAAGTACATCCTTCAAGGTCCCTAGTCGTAGGTGTATCGAGACGGGGCATCGATATACCAGTGTAGACTAGCGTATACGCATCTCGACCCATGAGATGGGCGATGGATGATCCCATATCCATTGGTGTTTGACATTAGAGATGGTATACGGGTGCTCAGTGAAGACTGGGTACACTGGACGGACTCGCCGAGAACTCCCAGATGGTATTATACCTCACGTCAGATGGTAGTTCTCAGGTGACACTTGTGCAGGTTAGTCTGTAGACCCGAGATCGTCATAGAGTCTTGTGTGATTCCCACTGTGCTTTGATTTCCACATTACCACGTCAATGTGGGCGTGCAAAACGATGGTTTTTGGGTACAGTCCCGAGTCACATGGAGGCAATGAGCGATAGGAGGGGTCTCGTCTCTCTCGGTATTGGGGGTTGATGTTGTACTGTGCTCGATTGGCCGTAACAGGGAAGTCCCTGGCCAGGGCTGATTAGAGATTTACTGGTAAGTGTTACCAGTAGTTTCTCGACCCGTTATGAGCCTCACATCGGCACGACTTATCGGTTATTGGGGTCTGACATTTACCACCCCTAGACTTGATATGCGACATATCAGACGAGGAGACTGGACTGAGCGGGTAGTGTTGCCGGTTGGCACGATGGGAGTTGTAGCAGGTTCGCTTGTTTTCTTCTGATCGCTCAATACCCGGGTGACCGTTATGTTTAGCTGACTGCTTGCGGCTTGGGGGTGCTTGATATGATCATCACCCACTGCCGGCGTATTGATGAGTCTTAGAGTCCCACAAGGGAGTTACCTAGTCCAGGCGAAACGTTGTGGTGCGCGTATGCGATATGCGCATCGACCCGGTTAGAATGCGAGTATAGGATACCGTATATTAATCGGGCGGCATGCTTTTTGTGGGGTCGTATGTGATATGACCGGATTGATAAATCAAGTGTTGATTTATCATTTAACCATTAGTTTCTCACTAGAAATCTTTTCTTGTGTTTGATGGATGTATGTATGCATGTATGCTTTCTTTATAGATTCATGCACATATGGATGTGCATATACACATACATACATACATCATCCTTCATGGTTGCTTATACATTGAAAATGGTGGCGTTATAAGACTCACACCATGTTTATATATATGGATAATTATTTCTATTTAAGTTAAAACAAAAGAAAAAGAGAAAAGATGAATGAATGGTTATATTCTACACTCTTCTTTTGACCTAACTATATTCACCTACCAATTAACCATGATTTATCTTCCTCTTGTGTTTTAACTAAAATGAAATAAATATCCATATTATTTAACCATGGTTTGAGATGAGAAATGGAAAATAAATATACATATATTTTTCTTTTTCTCATGAGAGTTTTTCTTTTCACTCTTGTTAAAAAGCCATCATCTTCTTCCTCCTTCACCTTTTGCTCTCTAGATTTTTGTAGTGAGCAAATTACTCATCAAGTTAGGATTTTGAAGTGAGAAAAACCACCACAACATCATTCTACACAAGTCTTGCCCACTTGTTTAGAGTGTTAGCTTCCATTTTCATTCTTGATCTTGTGAAGTTACAAGCTTGGACAAAGCGGACTCCGGGTGGATCATCGTGGACCTAGAGGAGTTAAAGCGGACCTTTTCCAAACCCTAAGTAGCCGAGGAGTCTAGCGTAGGGAGCTACAAAGGTTGTACTCTCAAAACCGTAGCTTTTCTTACTTGAGATGATGTGTTGTTTTTGAAACCCTAATTTTCTAGGAATGATTATTTGTGTGTTCACTTAGCACCCTAAAATTTTAATCTTTGGTACATGTGATGCTTCCAAACCCTTCATGGGGTGCTAGGTTAACCCAACAATGGTATCAGAGCCGACCTAGAACATTAGGCGCTACTTTAGCGAAGTTAAAACCCCGATCGAAACAAAATATGGCTTTTTGGGACACTCTCTGGACATTTTTTCAAAACAGTGATTTTTCAGTATTAAAAATATGTAAAAATATCAGCAGGGAAATCTAAGACAAACTTCAAAAAACGATGCAGTGAACAGTTAATATCGCCGTGGAAACGCGGCCAAAGCTTGCTTGGGCCGCGGTTCCGCGGCCGTACAGATGGGTCAGCACATACTTTTTGCACAGTAATACGTATAACTGCATGCTGATATTTTTGGGTATTTTTAATCTGGTCTTAGTATTATTTGTTCTGGAGATTGTTTTGAGTTCAATGATTCGATCGGAATTTTAACTTCATGTCTTTCCGGATAATTAGAAAGTATTGAATTGTTCGAACGAGTGTCATTTGCTCACTTTTCACAGGGTTTAAATCTTTCGAAATTACGTGCAAGTTTTGTGGTGGACCCTCTAGAAGACAACAAACCTTAACTCGATTATGTGACCGTCTTGAACTGCATTTTGAACCTTAGGGTTTGGGGCAGTACGACGTGCCTCATGTGAGGCGTTGGCTTGACCCTTCTACGGCTGGACCGCTACTACTGAGTTACACTCCGGGTTTTTGAACTCCGCTCAAGTGTTGAGCTTTAGGGAATTTTGGGTATTTGATCATTCGTTCGAAAACTTTAATACCGTCTATTTATCTGGAATGTGATGTAATGTGTGGAATTCATATAGCTAGATATGAAATACGAAATATGTGATATTTCGCATTTACGATGTCTAAAGAGAATATGGATTCCAGATATTGCAGTTTTACACTTTCTTTTCTGTGACCGTAAGTGTAGTATGTATTTACCGATTGTCGTTGCTATACATCGACGACGATCAGCGCATTCATACTTACTTACGTTTATGATATGAGATATTATGTGTTGCTGAGATATGATGTGCAGGATTGTCGCGATTGAATAGCCGGGGGGTTTAATGTGAGATGAGAGTTTTATATTTTTCATTCATGTAAATTCAAATGTAATGTAATATTCTTTTATTTGGGGCACTTCCGGGTTGAGGTCGATGCCACCAGTGTTGTATATTATTTACTTTTCCGCATTAGGATGGACCCAAGGAAGGGAGCACAGGTGACCGGGTTCTGGGGTTCAGTGGGAGGCCATCTCGAGGAGTCGAGACCGGGTCTCCTAAACTCCAGAATTGGTAGGGTCGCTTGCCGCTCTCGTAGGGGTCCAGGGTGTGGGCTTGGCTATTCATCGCGACTGTGGAATCCGTATTTTCTATTGTTGGCTAAATACTAAATACGGACGTCCTAGTATATCCCACATTATATCTATGTTTCTGCTGCGATATCTGTGATGAGATCATTTGATATGTTCTGATGGATACAGTATATAGTATATATGATATATTATATAGACGTTACTTATGTTTTACACCCGCACTAGCCCTGCCCTGCCCTGTCGTTAGTTACCTAACCTAACGGTGCACGAGGGGACATCGAGGCGAATGCGGATGGCATAAGGGTACGTCGTATTTATCTGTGATGTTTAGGTGACTTAAATGATGGGACTTCATTAATGTGATTAATGAAAGAAAAAAAAAGAAACTTAAAAGATGTTGTGGAATCAAATTTTAATTAAAAAGGGGGTAGCTACAGTTTTGCTTTGCATAGCGGTATATATGATATACCCTGCACCATATTCGATGAGGAAAGAGCCGAGATCCCTTCACCGGGAGTGACCTCTTTAGCAAAACTGGCAGATGCTACAACACTCGGTTTGACTTTTGACTGCTTTTGGAGTTTTGCTTTGCATAGTGATGTATATGATATATCCTGCACCTTATTCTATGAGGAAAGAGCCGAGATCCCTTCACCAGGAGTGACCTCTTTAGCAAAACTAATAAAAGCCTCAAAATCACTCCATTTCAAAATTCATTTGATTCTACAACGATATCAAGTTCATTACGCTCATGGTTTTTCTGAAAAACCTGCGTAGCCCTCCGACATTTCAGATAGATATTACTTAGTATTCGTGCTACGGTTGTTTGGCATTCGTCAAGGCTTAGTGTACGGTAGCTATTTACTATTTATCTGTAGCATATGATGCGATTGGATTAGGGTATTCGTACGGCGTTGTTTGGCATTCGTCAAGGGTCGTGCGAGTGGGTTTAATTCAATCAAGAAATGTACGGGTTGAACTTGACTAACGCACTATGGGTTGTTTGGCATTCGTCAGGGTCATAGTACGTTAGGGGCAAAAGCATTATCGGGAATTTCAAGAGTTGAAATTTGCAATGAGATTGCATACCTTCTATGAGATAGTTGGATCCCGATACCCACTGTGAGTAATTGTTACTCCCGGGAGAGTTACACAGGACAATTAGCCGATCAAGTAGGTCTCTAGAAAGGTGTCAACGGGGTTACGCCTCTGGGAAAACGAGGTTTACTCTAATTAGGTCCGTGCGAAAGCACGGGGAACCTCCCTCAAAGTACCGACACTGGCCTGGCTGAAAGATTGGCGAAATTGTAAGGTGTAATTAATCTCAGCTAGTCTTTCCTTTTAGGGTTTGAAGGAAGATTTGATAAAAAACAGTGGGAGCCATCCTGATTAGATAAAATAATAACCAATCTGATCTTGCAAGAGCATACGCTAAAGTGTTTTCTTCTCTCTCTCTCCAGGTAGCGACCATGTCATGCCTTAATCAAGATAATAATTTGGATGTATTGACCGAACCCGCATGTTATACTGTGCAGGGGAACGTTGGACCCGTTCTATCTTATAAGTGTTATAAGACTGAATAGGAAACAGGAGAATATCTGGATTCTCACGCCGCCCAAATGGAGAACATGCATATTGATGCACCTTCTTCGGGTGTGTTAGTCATTGAGAACTGTTTTTCAGTTCACCCTACGTCCTGGGTATTAGATACCGGATCAGGATCCCACGTATGTAAACAATTACATGGGCTACGGAAAGGTAGATAACTGGGAAAGGGTGATCATTCCGTTCAAGTAGGGAATGGTGCAAGTGTTGCAGCCAAAGCAATTGGCGAATATCACCTTGTATTACCAAGTCGTAATACATTGGTTCTGAATGAGTGCTATTATATACCGAACATGATGTGCAACATTATATCAGTTTCTTTACTGAGTAAAGAAGGATATAATTTTGTAGTACAGGATAATGTTATGAACATCTTCCTAGATCAAAAATTGATTGCATCAGGCTCGTTACATAATGGCATATTCATTCTCAATCAAAATACAGTTCTCAATTTACAAAACACACACAAGAGGAAGAGTTCAGAACTGAACGAATTCTTCTTGTGGCATTGTAGACTGGGTCACATAAATGCGACACGACTAGCTAAGTTGCATAAGGATGGATATTTGAATCCGTTTGAATTTTCATCTTATGACACTTGCCAGTCATGTCTCAAAGGCAAAATGACCAAAACTCCGTTTACGGGACACGGAGAAAGAGTTACGGAACTCTTAGGGCTGATACATAGTGATGTATGCGGTTCCATGTCTACACATACCAGGAACGGTTCTTCCTACTTCATTACATTCACTGACGATCTCTCAAGATACGGACATGTGTTCTTCATAAGACACAAGTCTGAAGCTTTTGAGAAATTTAGAGAATATAAACACGAAGTAGAGAACCAAACGGGCAAAAGTATTAAGATCTTTCGATCTGATCGAGGAGGAGAATACTTGAGCAATGATTTTCTGGATTATTTAAAAGAGAATGGGATTCTCTCTCAGCTCACTCCTCCTTATACACCACAGCACAACGGTGTATCGGAACGGAGGAACCGCACCCTATTAGATATGGTGCGCTCCATGATGAGCACTGCTGAGTTGCCTATTTCCTTCTGGGGGTATGCGCTTGAGACAGCCATGCACCTATTGAATATGGTTCCTACCAAATCAGTGCCTACTACTCCATATGAGATATGGAAAGGGAAGAGACCATCTCTTAAGTATGTTAAGATATGGGGTTGTCTGGCCTATGTCAAAAGACAAAATCCGGACAAACTCGAGGCAAGATCTGTCTTATGTAAGTTTGTAGGATATCCCAAAAATTCACAAGGGTATATCTTCTACCACCCCGAGGAACAAAAGGTGTTTGTTTCTAGACATGCCACTTTCTTAGAAAAAGGTTTTCTTAAGAAACAGATCAGTGGCATTGAGGTAGAACTGGAAGAGGTTCCAGCGACACAAACTATAACAGAAGACTTGGTAGAACCAGAGTATTCAGTAGTACCTGACGAACCCCAGCCACTCCGCCGATCTAGCAGGGTTTCTCACCCACCTGAGAGATACTATGATTTTCTCATTGATGGTGGGAGCGAGGATTGCATCATGGAGGATGATGACCCAACTAGCTTTGAGCAGGCCATCACGAGTGGGGACTCAGTGAAATGGCTGGATGTTATGCGGTCCGAGATGGAATCCATGTACACCAACAAAGTATAGACTTTGGAAGTTGCTCCTAAAGGGGTAAAACCCATTGGGAGCAAGTGGATCTTCAAGAAAAAACTTGGTGTAGATGGGAAAGTGGAGACTTTCAAAGCTAGACTTGTTGCAAAGGGTTTTCGTCAAAGACCAGGTGTGGACTATGACGAAACCTTTTCTCCAGTGGCTATGCTTAAATCCAT
Organism: Agapanthus africanus; assembly: GCA_030015575.1. Lineage (NCBI taxonomy): Eukaryota > Viridiplantae > Streptophyta > Magnoliopsida > Asparagales > Amaryllidaceae > Agapanthus > Agapanthus africanus. The sequence goes on along the minus strand of JASDDO010000018.1, from coordinate 202,386,425 downwards.
CCGGATCATGCTTGCCATCGCTGCATATCATGATTACGAAATCTGGCAAATGGATGTTAAGACCGCCTTTCTAAACGGTGATTTAGAAGAGTGCGTGTATATGACGCAGCCAGAGGGCTTCGTAGATAGTGGGAGCAGCGGGAATGTGTGCAAGCTGCTTAAATCCATTTATGAATTAAAGCAAGCATCGCGGAGTTGGAACATCTGCTTTGACGTCGTTATCAAAGAGTTTGATTTCGTCAAAAACGTAGATGAACCTTGTATCTATAAGAAGGTGGCAGAGAGTAAGGTTGTCTTCCTCGTATTGTACGTGGACGACATACTCTTGATAGGAAATGACATTCCTATGCTGCAATCGGTCAAGCTCTTCTTATCAAAAAGATTCTCAATGAAAGATCTTGGTGATGCCTCCTGTATATTGGGAATCAGGATCTATAGAGATAGATCTAAACGGATACTGGGATTGTCCCAATCCAGGTACATTGACACTATACTAAAGCAGTTTAGTATGGAAGAATCCAAGTGTAGGAACTTACCCACGATTTCTGGAGTCACTCTCTCCAAAGAGATGTCTCCCAAGACTGATTTGGAGAGAGCTCGCATTCAAGGGATACCCTATGCTTCGGCTGTAGGCTCTATCATGTATGCGATGCTATGTACCAGACCCGATGTAGCATACTCACTAAGTGTAGTGAGCAGGTATCAAGCTGATCCTGGAGAGAGTCACTGGACAGCTGTGAAGAGTATTCTCAAGTACTTGCGAAGGACTAAAGAGATGCTCTTGGTGTATGGTAACGGAGAACTCCAAGTGGAGTCCTTTACCGATTCAAGCTTCCAGAGTGATAAGGACGACTCTAAGTCGCAGTCGGTATTTGTCTTTACCCTTTACGGAGGGGCGGTTTGCTGGAAGAGTTCCAAGCAGGAAACCGTGGCAGACTCGACGATGGAGGCTGAATACATCGCTGCCAACGATGCTGCCAAAGAGGCTGTCTGGATCAAGAAGTTCATTACTGAACTTGGAGTGGTTCCATCCATTGAGCATCCAATACCTTTGTATTGCGAAAACAATGGAGCGGTGGCTTTGGCCAAGGAACCCACGTCCCATCAGCGATCCAGGCATATTCTGAGGCGATATCACCTGATCCGGGAGATAGTTGATCGCCGGGAGATCGAGGTCAGGAGGGTTGACACGAAGAATAACTCAGCGGATCCACTCACGAAGGCCATTCCCCAGATACAGTTTGAGAGACTCTTCGGGATGCTCGGTATGCGATACTACAGCAGCTGGCCCTAGTGCAAGTGGGAGATTGTTAGTTGTATGTATGCCCTAGAGGCCAGTATTGTACTGATGATGTATATTATATTGAATGCTTGGACATATATAGAGATGACTTTCTTGCTCGATATGATAGTATGCTATCTGGTTGCTCTTTATCTTAACATATATACTTGTCTCTTTATACTGTCTTATAGTTACATGTTGGTAAAGCCCTTAGGATGTGTACTTGACTACCTGGACTATGATGCGGATCATACTAGTGGGGACATGGTAGTCCATAAGTACATCCTTCAAGGTCCCTAGTCGTAGGTGTATTGAGACGGGGCATAGATATACCAGTGTAGACTAGCGCATACGCTTCTCGACCCATGAGATAGGCGATGGATGATCCCATATCCATTGGTGTTTGACATCAGAAATGGTATACGGGTGCTCAGTGGAGACTGGGTACACTGGACGGACTCGCCGAGAACTCCCAGATGGTATTATACCTTACGTCAGATGGCAGTTCTCAGGTGACACTTATGCAGGATAGTCTGTAGACCCGAGATCGTCATAGAGTTTTGTGTGATTCCCACTGTGCTTTGATTTCCACCTTACCACGTCCACGAGGGCGTGCAAAACGGTGGTTTTTGGGTACAGTCCCGAGTCACATGAAGGCAATGAGCGATAGGAGGGGTTTCGTCTCTCCCGGTATTGGGGGTTGATGTTGCACTGTGCTCGATTGGCCGTAACAGGGAAGTCCCTGGCCAGGGCTGATTAGAGATTTACTGGTAAGTGTTACCAGTAGTTTCTCGACCCGTTATGAGCCTCACATCGGCACGACTTATCGGTTATTAGGGTCTGACGTTTACCACCCCTAGACTTGATATGCGACATATCAGACGAGGAGACCGGACTGCGCGGGTAGTGTTGTCGGTTGGCTCGACGGGAGTTGTAGCAGGTTCGCTTGTTTTCTTCTGATCGCTCAATACCCGGGTGGCCGTTATGTTTAGCTGACCGCTTGCGGCTTGGGGGTGCTTGATATGATCATCACCCACTGCCGGCGTATTGACGAGTCTTAAAGTCCCACAAAGGAGTTACTTAGTCCAGGCGAAACGTTGTGGTGCGCGTATGCGATATGCGCATCGACCCGGTTAGAATGCGAGTATAGGATACCGTATATTAATCGGGCGGCTTGCTTTTGGTTGGGTCGTATGTGATATGACCGGATTGATAAATCAAGTATTGATTTATCATTTAACCATTAGTTTCTCACTAGAAATCTTTTCTTGTGTTTGATGGATGTATGCATGCATGTATACTTTCTTTATAGATTCATGCACATATGGATGTGCATACACACATACATACATACATCATCCTTCATGGTTGCTTATACATTGAAAATGGTGGCATTATAAGACTCACACCATGTTTATATATATGGATAATTATTTCTATTTAAGTTAAAACAAAAGAAAAAGAGAAAAGATGAATGAATGGTTATATTCTACACTCTTCTTTTCACCTAACCATATTCACCTACCAATTAACCATGATTTATCTTCCTCTTGTGTTTTAACTAAAATGAAATAAATATCCATATTATTTAACCATGGTTTGAGATGAGAAATGGAAAATATATATACATATATTTTTCTTTTTCTCATGAGAGTTTTTCTTTTCACTCTTGTTAAAAAGCCATCATCTTCTTCCTCCTTCACCTTTTGCTCCCTAGATTTTTGTAGTGAGCAAATTACTCATCAAGTTAGGATTTTGAAGTGAGAAAAGCCACCACAACATCATTCTACACAAGTCTTGCCCACTTGTTTAGAGTGTTAGCTTCCATTTTCATTCTTGATCTTGTGAAGTTACAAGCTTGGACAAAGCGGACTCCGGATGGATCATCGTGGACCTAGAGGAGTTCAAGCGGACCTTTTCCAAACCCCAAGTAGCCGAGGAGTCTAGCGTAGGGAGGTACAAAGGATGTACTTGTTAGTTATATGTATGCCCTAGAGGCCATTACTATACATAGGATGTATATTGTAGTGGATGCCGGGACATATATAGGGAGGACTTTCTTGCTCGACATGATAGTATGCTATCTGGTTACCATTTACCTTAACGTGTATGCTGATTGTCTCTCTGTTACATGTTGGTAAAGCCCTTAGGATCTGTACTTGACTACCTGGACTATGATGCGGATCATACTAGTGGGGACATGGTAGTCCATAAGTACATCCTTCAAAGTCCCTAGTCGTGGGTGTATCGAGACGGGGCATCGATATACCAGAGTAGACTAGCGTATACCTTCTCGACCCATATAGATGGGCGATGGATGATCCCATATCCATCGGTGTTTGACATCAGAGATGATATACGGGTGCTCAGTAGAGACTGGGTACACTGGACGGACTCGCCGAGAACTCCCAGATGGTATTATACCTCACGTCAGATGGCAGTTCTCTGGTGACACTGGTACAGAGTAGTCTGTTGACCCGAGATCGTCATAGAGTCTTGTGTGGTTCCCACTGTGTTTTGATTTCCATCTTACCACGTCCAAGAGGGCGTGCAAAACGGTGGTGTTTGGGTACAGTCCCGATACACATGGAGGCAATGAGCGATAGGAGGGGATTCGTCTCTCCCGGTATATAGGGGGTTGATGTTGCGCTGTGTTCGATTGGCTATAACAGGAAATCCCTGGCCAGGGTTGCTGAGATTTACTGGTAAGTGTTACCAGTAGTTTCTCGAACAGTTATAGACCTCATATCGACACGACTTATTGAGCTATTGGGGTCTGACGTATACCACCCCTAGGCGAGATATGCGACAGATCAGACGATCAGACCGGACTGTACGGTAGTGTTACTGGTCGGATTCACTGGAGTGTGAGCGGGCTTGCTCGTCGATCTTCAGATCGCTCAATACCCGGGTGGCCGTTACGTTTAGCAGACCGCTTGCGGCTTGTGGGTGTTTGATATGATCATCATCTGCTGCCGGCGTATTGACGAGTCTTTAGAGTCCTACACAGAGGTTTCCTGGCTCAAGCGAAACGAAATAGGAGCGCATATGAGATATGTGCGGGACCGAGAATAATACGAGTATGTGATACTATATTCGATTCTCGCGATGTGACATTGATCGGTTATATGCGATATAGCCGGGTTATCGGATCAAGTGTTGATTCGATAAGATGTTACTAATGATACCAGTCGGTTATGTGCGCATGACCGGATCATTGAATCAAGTGTTGATTTAATGATTTAATGTATAATTATATATTTGATATATTACTTTGCATTAACTAGTATCGGTTCACTTTAGACGGATTTTCTCACTTGGTTCGTGCGCATTGCATATGCGATATGTTTTTGTGCACTTGTATGTATCATGTTTGATGATGCATGCTAACTTGAGTTTGTGTAAAGATTAAACCATGGTTATTCAAATGGTTAGGGTTTTGTTTTTCATATTTATTTATTTATTTTCTTTTTGGAAAATGAAATGAGAAGAATGGTGGCTTGTTTTGGATTGTAGTTGAAGATTCATGAACCTTTGACTTTGTCCACCATTCTTATCTCATGCTTAACCTAACCATTTGTTTTAACCCTAGTTCAATCTCTACACTTTACCATGGTTTAGTTATGATAAGTTTTGATTATTTCTTTTCTTTTTCTAAAAAACTTATCATAAGCTTCTTCTTCTTCTTCCTTGACTTCAAGAAGAAAAGCTTCACCTCCATCAATGGTGAATTGAGCAAACAAGTGAGAAATCCAATTCTAAAGTTAACCCAACTCCTATTTCTTCATCCTCTACCTCTTGCCAAGTAGTAGAGTGTGTTTACTTCACAAGTTTCATGACTTGGTGAAGTTGTGAGCTTGATCTAGCGATGCCTCGACGTAGATCATCTTCGGCATGGACATCGACGACCTAGCTTGCCCATTCTCCGACGAAGCCGACTCTAGAGCCCGGATTTGATTTGGACAGCGGAGAAGACCTCCTTGCGGAGCCGTGGAGGTGGAGGACCGGATCTACAAAGGTTGTATTTCCGTTAAACTTTTAGTTAAGTGTTAACTATTTCTTTGTTCGCCTAGAAATCTAGCAAACGATCCGTAGTTTAGGGTTTGTAGGCACCGTAAAATTTTAATATGGCATGTTCGATGCCTTGTGAGACCTCCTTGGAGTGCCTAGGAACCCTACAGTGGTATCAGAGCCTAGCTAGAGCCTTAGGCGAAGTCTAGACGCGATTTGAAGTCCGATCGAACCGAAACCTCACCCGGGAAATTGCTCTCTGTCCTTTTTTCAAAAACAGTGATTTTTCCAAATTAAAAATATGCAGAGAACTCAGTAGAAAAATATAAGAATTACGGTGAAAAATTGGGGTCATGAACTGTTCATCATAGCGCGGAAGAGCGGCAGATACCTGTATTCTGCGGCGGATCAGCCGCACATTGATGATGTCAGCCCCAAATTTTTACACTGTAATTCATTGTTTCTGGTTCTGAGTTCTCTGGATGTTTTGAAATTTTATTCAAGAGTTGAATTTTCTGCAGTTGTTTTGGGGATTCGGTGTTTCGATCGGGGTATCAAATTTTGTCTGTGTGGCTTTCCGGATAAATTTTAGAATATGTTAAAAAGTTCGACCGGATATAAATACCCAATTTTTCCCCTGTCGGGAAATTTCCAAGTGTTGGATTTTTCCGTAGTTTAACGACGTTCTAAGTAGTGCAAGTAACGCGATGGTCCCTCTAGAAGACACAAACCTTAACTCGATTATGTGACCGTCTTGAACTGCCCTTTGAACCTTCGGGTTTGGGGCAGTACGGCGTGCCACATGTGAGGCGTTGGCTTGACCCTTCTACGGCTGGACCGTTGGTACTGAGGCACGAACGGAATGTTGTTAGACTTATTTCATGTGTTAAGCTGTATCGGGAAAACTTGGGTGTTCGATTGTTCGATTGGAAAGTTTAACATTTTCTGTTTATCTAGAATGGGATACAATAATTGGAATTCATAAAAAGTTATGTGATAACTAAATGAATGTTATAAACGTAGCAGTTTAGTCTCACTTGATCGGTTGCCACGGAATTTTGATGTGATCAAAAGTCCGTTGCAATCACGTAGCGTACGTGGATACTCGCCGGGTAAACTTAATAGACAACCTCACTCCATAGCCCCGACCAAGTGACTGTAGGAGAACCCCGTCGCCGAAAGCATCCGTTCGGGTGCTCGCGGTAGCGGTGTTCCGCCTTGGTGCACTTCGTCGACGGTATCGGGGGTGCAGCCGTCTACTGAAGTTTGCGACGAGTATTCGATCAGGATGTCGGGAATCTTGTTGAATTGCCCGACTTGATATTGAAAAGAGTTTTCGATTTTGAGACTAAAATGCGGGGTTTATAATTGTTAGGCATGCGATGTCTAAGGATTTCATTTGGTCAGGCATGTGATGTCTGAGGTGGTTGCGGATTCCAACTGTTGTAGTTTTACACTTTCTTTTCTGTGACCGTAAGTGTAATATGTGATATCGCCGGTTTCGTTGCTATATGTCAACGACAATTGGGATGGACATATTTACTTACGTTGATGACATGTGATGTTATGTGTTGCTAGATATGTTATATTGGATCGTCGTGTTTGAATAGCCGGGGGTTTTTATGTGAGATGAGTGTTTTTCATTTTCATTCATGTAAAAACTTGTATGTAATATTCTTTTATTGGGGCACTTCCAGGTTGCGGAAGTAGTCACCGTTTGTATATTATTTACTTTTCCGCACTAGGATAGACCCAAGGAGGAGGGCACAAGTAACCGGGTTCTGGAGTCCAGTGGGAGATCAACTCGAGGAGTCGAGTCCGGGTCTCCTAACTCCAGAATTGGTAGGGTTGCTTGCCGCTCTCGTAGGGGTCTAGGGGTGTGGGTTTGGCTATTCATCACGACCGTGGAATCCGTGTTTTATACTGGCTCGTATTGAAAACACGGACGTCCTAGTATATCCAATATTTCATATGATTCTTCTGCTGCGATATCTGTGATGTGATCATGTGATGTTCTGTGATAGATACAGTATATAGTATATATGATATATTATATAGGAGTTACTTATGTTTTACACCCGTGCTAGCCCTGCCCTGCTCTGCCGTTAGTTACCTAACCTAACGGTGCACGAGGGGACATCGAGGCGAATGCGGATGGCATAAGTGTACGTCGTATTTATCTGTGATGTTTAGGTACTTAAATGATGGGACTTCATTAATATGATTAATGAAATAAAAGAAACCTAAGATGTTGTAGAATCGAATTTCAAAATAAAACAGGTAGCTACAGTTCTTGCTTTGCACAGCGGTATATGTGATATATCCTGCACCTTATTCGATGAGGAAAGGACCGAGATCCCTTCACCGGGAGTGACTCCTTTAGCAATAACTGGCAGATGCTACACACTCGGTTTGTCTTTTGATTGCTTTTAAGAGTTCTGCTTTGCACAGTGATATATATGATATATCCCGCACCTCATTCGACGAGGAAAGGACCGACGATCCCTTCACCGGGAGTGACTCCTTTAGCAAAACTAGAAAAGCCTCGAAAGCACTCCATTTCAAAATTCATTTGATTCTACAACGATATCAAGTTCATTACGCAATCGGTTTTCAGAAAAACCTGTCGTAGCCCTCCGTCATTTCAGATAAGTAGTAGTTAGTATTCGTGCTACGTTTGTTGGCCTGCGTCAAGGCGTAGTGTGCGGTAGCTAACTGGTGCTTATCTGCATAAGCATATGATGTGATTGGATTAGGGTAGTCGTGCGACTTTGTTGGCCTGCGTCAAGGGTCGTGCGGGTGGGTTTAATTCAATCAGGAAATGACGGGTTGAACTTGACTAGCGGACTATGGTTTGTTGGCCTGCGTCAAGGTCATAGGACGCTAGGGGCAGAATATTATCGGGAATTTCAAGTGTTGAAATTTGCAATGAGATTGCATACCTTCTATGAGATAGTTGGATCCCGATACCCGCTGCGAGTAAGTGTTACTCCTGGGAGAGTTTTATACATTACAATTAGCCGATCAAGTAGGTGTCTAGAAAGGTGTCAACGGGGTTACGCCTCTGGGAAAACGAGGTTTATATTAATTAGGTTCGTGCGAAAGCACGGGGGACCTCCCTCAAAGTACCGACACTGGCCTGGATGAAAGATTGGCGAACTTGTAGTGTGTAATTAATCCCGGCTAGTCTTTCCTTTTAGGGTTTGAAGGATGATTTGATAAAAAGCAGTGGGAGCCATCCTGATTAGATAAAATAATAACCAATCTATTCTTGATAGAGCGCACGCTGAGTGTTTTCTTCTCTCTCTCTCCTGGTAGCGACCATATCACGCCTTAATCAAGATAATAATACGGAATATTGACCGAACCCGCTTGTTATACTGAGCTGGGGAACGTTGGTCCCGCTCCAACTTATAATTGTTATAAGACAGAGCAGGAAATTGGGGAATACCAGATTTCCCGTGCCGCCCAAATGAAGAGAGTGCATACTGATGCATCATCTTCGGGTGTGTTCACTATATAGAACTGTTTCTCAGTGTCCTTTACGTCCTGGGTATGTGATACCAGATCAGGATCCCAGATATGTAATCTGTTATATAGGGCTACAGAAAGGTAGAGAACTGAGAACGGGTGATAAGTTTCATGAGACAGAAAACGGGGCAAATGTTGCAGCCAAGTCTGTTGGTCACTGTCACCCTGTATTACCAATACATTGATTCTGAACGAATGTTATTAGATACCGAACCTGATATACCAAATCATATCACTCTCTTTGTTAGAAAAGAAAGGATATAATTTTGTATTGTTGGATAATGTTTTGAATATTTCCTATATCAAAAGTTGATCGGTTCAGGCACGTTATCTAAAAGCGTTGATGTTCTAAATCAAACTACAGTTCTTACTATATGGAACACACACAAGAGGAAAAGTTCAGAAATGAACGAATTCTTCTTGAGGCATTGTAGACTAGGTCAGATCAATGTGACCCGACTAGCTAGAGTTACATAAAGATGCATATTTAAATTAGTTTGAATTTACATCTTGTGAAACTCGCTAGTCATGTCACAAAGATAAGATGACCATAGCTCCGTTTACTGGAAACAGAAAAAGAGTTAATGAACTCTTGGGATGATACATGTTGATGTATGTAAGGTCCCCTGTCTACACATGCCAGGACTGGTTCTTTATACTTCATTATATTCTCTGATAATCTCTCAAGATTCAGACATATGTTCCTGTTGAAACACAAGTCCGAACCTTTTGAGATATTCACGGAATATAAGTTAGAAGTAGAGAACCAGAATACGGGTATAAGTATTATGTCCTATGATGAGATCAGGGAGGAGAATACTTGAGCACGGAAATCCTGGACTATTCTAAAGGAGAATGAGATTCTCTCTCAGCATTACTCCTCTGTATACACCATAGCACGATGGTATATCGGGGCGGAGCAATCACACCCTATGTGATAAGGTGTGATCTATGATGAGTACTACTGAGTTACCTATTTCCTCTTAGGGAGTTATGCACTTATGAAGCTGCATACCTATTGAATAGGGTTCCAATCAAATTAATTGCCTACCACTTCATATGTGATATGGAAGGGGAAGAGCCCATATCTTAAGTTGGTTAAGATTTGGGGTTGTCCGGGCTATGTCTAAAAGCAAAATCCGGACAAGCTCGAGGCAAGGACTGTTATGTAGAACTGGAAATGTTCCAGCTATACAAACTGCAGCTGATGATTTGAAAGAACCAAAGGATTCAGTAGATTCCAACGAACCTCAGCCTCTCCGCCGATCTAGTAGGGTTCCTCACCCACCTGAGAGATACTTCGGTTTCTCTATGACAGTGGGAGCGAGGATTGCATCATGACCCAACTAGTTTCGAGCTGGCCATCAAGAGTGAGACTCTGTAAGAATGGCTGGATGTTTATCGATCTGAGATGGAATCCTTATACACCAACAGAGTATGGACTTTAGTTGCTATATCTGAAGGGTTAAATCCCCATCAGGAGCAAGTATATCTTGAGAAGATTACTTGGTGTACATGGAAGAGTTGAGACTTTCAAAGCTAGACTTGTTAAAGGTCTACATTATTGACCAGGTATGGATGATGTTGAAACCTTTTCTAAGTAGCTATGCTTAAGTCCATCCAGATCCTACTTGCCACGGCTAAATACCATGACTACGATATCTGGCGGTTGGGTGCCTTGACTGCTTTTCTAAATAATGATTTGGAAGAGAGCGTCTATAAGTACACAGCCAGAGGGCTTCGTAGACAGTGGGAGCAGCGGAAACGTGTGCAAGATGTTTTATATGATAAAGCAGGCATCGCGGAGTTGGAACATCTGTTTTGATGAAGCAGTCAAAGAAGTTGACATCATCAAAATGGTAGATGAACGTTGTATAAACAAAAAGGTAGTAGGGAGTATGGTGACGATCCTCGTAGAGTACGTGGATGACATACTCTTGATAGGAAAGGAGTTTCCTATGCTACGCTCGATCAATCTCCGTTTATCATAATGATTCTCCACTTAGGATCAAAATGATACCTACTAAATCCTGGATTTTGGATCTATGAGATAGATCTAATTGGATGTTAGGTATCTCACTAGTAGTAGTGAGATGGTATCAATCGATCCAAGGGATAATCACTGGAAGGGTTCCAGGGTGATAAAGATGACTGAATGTCAGTCACAGGCATTGTCTATACCCTCAGTAAAGGGACGGTATGTTGGAAGAGTTCCAAGCTGGATACCGTGATATACTAGAAGATAAAGGCAGGATACATTGCTACTTAAGATGCTACCAAAGAGGCTGTTTGGGTGTATATTGGTTCATGAGATGAACTATGTTCCTCCCATTGTGTGACAATGGAGTTGTGGCTCATGCCAAGGAACGCCCGTCCCATCAGTGATCCAGACATATTCTATGGCAGTATCACTTGATCATGGAGATGGTTGATCTCCAGGGTGATCGAGGTTAGGAGAGTAGGCTCAGAGGACAACACAGCGGATCCACTCACAAAGGCCTGTTCCCAGAGAGAGACTTTTATGGGATGGTTGAGTATGAGATACTGCAACCACTGCTACAGATGGCCCTAGTGCAAGTGGGAGATTGTTAGTTATATGTATGCCCTAGAGGCCATTACTATACATAGGATGTATATTGTAGTGGATGCCGGGACATATATAGGGAGGACTTTCTTGCTCGACATGATAGTATGCTATCTGGTTACCATTTACCTTAACGTGTATGCTGATTATCTCTCTGTTACATGTTGGTAAAGCCCTTAGGATCTGTACTTGACTACCTGGACTATGATGCGGATCATACTAGTGGGGACATGTAGTCCATAAGTACATCCTTCAAAGTTCCTAGTCGTGGGTGTATCGAGACGGGGCATCGATATACCAGAGTAGACTAGCGTATACCTTCTCGACCCATATAGATGGGCGATGGATGATCCCATATCCATCGGTGTTTGACATCAGAGATGATATACGGGTGCTCAGTAGAGACTGGGTACACTGGACGGACTCGCCGAGAACTCCCAGATGGTATTATACCTCACGTCAGATGGCAGTTCTCTGGTGACACTGGTACAGAGTAGTCTGTTGACCCGAGATCGTCATAGAGTCTTGTGTGGTTCCCACTGTGCTTTGATTTCCATCTTACCACGTCCAAGAGGGCGTGCAAAACGGTGGTTTTTGGGTACAGTCCCGATACACATGGAGGCAATGAGCGATAGGAGGGGATTCGTCTCTCCCGGTATATAGGGGGTTGATGTTGCGCTGTGTTCGATTGGCTATAACAGGAAATCCCTGGCCAGGGTTGCTGAGATTTACTGGTAAGTGTTACCAGTAGTTTCTCGAACAGTTATAGACCTCATATCTACACGACTTATTGAGCTATTGGGGTCTGACGTATACCATCCCTAGGCGAGATATGCGACAGATCAGACGATCAGACCGGACTGTACGGTAGTGTTACTGGTCGGATTCACTGGAGTGTGAGCGGGCTTGCTCGTCGATCTTCAGATCGCTCAATACCCGGGTGGCCGTTACGTTTAGCAGACCGCTTGCGGCTTGTGGGTGTTTGATATGATCATCATCTGCTGCCGGCGTATTGACGAGTCTTTAGAGTCCTACACAGAGGTTTCCTGGCTCAAGCGAAACGAAATAGGAGCGCATATGAGATATGTGCGGGACCGAGAATAATACGAGTATGTGATACTGTATTCGATTCTCGCGATGTGACATTGATCGGTTATATGCGATATAGCCGGGTTATCGGATCAAGTGTTGATTCGATAAGATGTTACTAATGATACCAGTCGGTTATGTGCGCATGACCGGATCATTGAATCAAGTGTTGATTTAATGATTTAATGTATAATTATATATTTGATATATTACTTTGCATTAACTAGTATCGGTTCACTTTAGACGGATTTTCTCACTTGGTTCGTGCGCATTGCATATGCGATATGTTTTTGTGCACTTGTATGTATCATGTTTGATGATGCATGCTAACTTGAGTTTGTGTAAAGATTAAACCATGGTTATTCAAATGGTTAGGGCTTTGTTTTTCATATTTATTTATTTATTTTCTTTTTGGAAAATGAAATGAGAAGAATGGTGTCTTGTTTTGGATTGTAGTTGAAGATTCATGAACCTTTGACTTTGTCCACCATTCTTATCTCATGCTTAACCTAACCATTTGTATTAACCCTAGTTCAATCTCTACACTTTACCATGGTTTAGTTATGATAAGTTTTGATTATTTCTTTTCTTTTTCTAAAAAACTTATCATAAGCTTCTTCTTCTTCTTCCTTGACTTCAAGAAGAAAAGCTTCACCTCCATCAATGGTGAATTGAGCAAACAAGTGAGAAATCCAATTCTAAAGTTAACCCAACTCCTATTTCTTCATCCTCTACCTCTTGCCAAGTAGTAGAGTGTGTTTACTTCACAAGTTTCATGACTTGGTGAAGTTGTGAGCTTGATCTAGCGATGCCTCGACGTAGATCATCTTCGGCATGGACATCGACGACCTAGCTTGCCCATTCTCCGACGAAGCCGACTCTAGAGCCCGGATTTGATTTGGACAGCGGAGACGACCTCGTTGCGGAGCCGTGGAGGTGGAGGACCGGATCTACAAAGGTTGTATTTCCGTTAAACTTTTAGTTAAGTGTTAACTATTTCTTTGTTCGCCTAGAAATCTAGCAAACGATCCGTAGTTTAGGGTTTGTAGGCACCGTAAAATTTTAATATGGCATGTTCGATGCCTTGTGAGACCTCCTTGGAGTGCCTAGGAACCCTACAGTACTCTCAAAACCCTGGCTTTTCTTACTTGAGATGATGTGTTGTTTTTGAAACCCTAATTTTCTAAGAATGATTCTTTGTGTGTTCACTTAGCACCCTAAAATTTTAATCTTTGGTACATGTGATGCTTCCAAACCCTTCATGGGGTGCTAGGTTAACCCAACCATACTTTTATTTATTCAGTTGTATCTAGTAAACTCCATCAACCAAACTTATATATTGTTTCAGACTTAGAAAACCAGTGTATTGTTCTCTCGACCTTAGAGTCGCGCGTTGTATGATTATGGTTTTCTTGATGATTTTGAGTTTCCTTTGAGTTTTGATCCTCGGCCTTCGGTGTTGTATATTATATTGCTTGCGTGGTTGTGACCGTCGATTGACGAAAAGATAGCTCCCGCTTGGGGATGCCTTTTATCATTGTGCATATATTATTCATGTTGTACCCTGTTTGGGGCCAGTATTTACAAAGGATACTCTGCCGAAATTTTCAGAGAAGGCTTGAGATTTTAAAAGGCATATTCGGCTTATGTTATTTAAAAACCCCTTGTTTTAAAACATGATTTCTTCACTTCTAATTTAAAATGGTTTAGATTTCTGGGATTTCTTGGCTTAGTTGAATTAGATGGGGTCCTATAGACTTCATATGATTCAAGTGCCAGTCGCGTGCCATTTCGGGTCGTGACAGATAAGAAACAGTTTTCTCAATTAATATTTATTCTGTTTCCATGCATTTATACATCATATATGTGATATGTTGTTACCTGAGGCACTGACACGAGCACAAGATATTATGCTTATGTTTAGATGATTACCCTTGCTATTATTAGATATTTCAGGATATATATATTGAGGATATTATTGTATGACCTAGGATAGAGTCACACATGCGATTTCTGCTCGGTGATGTCTTCTACTCACGAGTTGGCAACTCACCCCCGTTGTGCCATAGTTTCTTGCAAGTTTTGCCGTACAGGTTTTGTTGCGGCTTGCTGGCACACTACTTCCTTCCGGGTGATTGCTTGGGAAGGTGGGTTCACTTGTATCGTGACCACCATACTATTTGTATTTATTTCAGTTGTATTTAGTAACTCCATCAACCAGACTTGTATATTTGAGAGACTTAGAAAACCTGTTGTTATTCTTTCGACCTTAGAGTCGCGTGCTTGTATTATTATGATTCTTCTCTGGTTTTCTTGAGGATGTTGGTTTTCCTTCTGAGTTTTGATCCTTGCCCTTCGGCGTTGTATACTATATTGCTTGCGTGGTTGTTTCCGCCAATTGGCGAAGGGCTAGCTCCCTCTTGGGGATGCCTTTATATTATGCATGTGTGTACCCGTTTGGGGCCAGTATTTACGAAGAAAACTCTGCCAAAATTTTCGGAAAAGACTTGATGTTTTAAAAATGCTTACTACGACTTTCAAAGTAAATTTATATGTTAACTTTTAAATAAGTTTTTCCTTCACTCTATTTTCAAATGGTTTAGATTTCTGGGCTTTTGTCTTATTTGAATTAGGTAGGGTCCTATAAACTTCACATGATTCAAGTTCCAGTCACGTGCAATTTCGGGTCGTGACAAAGTTGGTATCAGAGTGCTAGGTTTAACCTTGGTTCGAGTCTATGTTTGACTATGCGGAGTCTAGGGCGTATATATATATTCGGGACCTAGGCTTGGCCTTACGAAACTTAGACTTGGTCGAGGGGGTAATAGACCCGAACTTTCGTCGCATAGGTTGACCTTGGTTGATGGAATATGTGACTTAAGTAGAGTGACGTACTGTGTGTATGTTCCGCGGCATACTTACGATACGCCACTCCGCTTAAGAAGCCTAAGGATGTACATTTCCATGCACAGTATTCTATTCATTCCTATGATCTATCCTCATCGATACCGTTTTTGGTTTTTGTTGCCATGGTTGCACAGGCAGAGAGAGCTGCAGCTAGAGTTGCGGTCAGCACGAGCTCGTCATGGACGAGGACTGACCCGAGCGTAATTTCGGCGACACACGATTTCATAGATGTGTCGTTTTATTGTGCTTTTCGCGGTATGAGCGTTTTGATGGATTGTTTCACTATGTTTTCTCGTTGACGCGAATGATCAGATCGGCACCAGAGGATTGGGCCACTGCTAGGGGCCGGCTAAAATGTGATGACCGTTGATGTATCGTCTATTCTTAAGGATTGAGGAATTGTTTAGCGTGCGGACGAATGAGCCAGCTGTTGCTGCGACTGACAAGAGATCGCCCCAGATGTTTGAAGCTTTTGCAGCACGAGTTGTACTTAGGGATATGATAGAAGATCTCTAGTCACCCATTAATGAATGACTAGGACTTGTGGTTCGTTGCATACCCCGACGCGAGGTCATCAGATTGATTTATTTCAGCTAGAGAAGGCTTCACACAGGCACGTTGTCAGTCGATCGAGGGAGGAAGAGCGTAAGCGCATCACTATGATAATTTGAATGAGTTTCCGAGAAGGTAATTGGCAAGATGCCTACTACAAGATATTTGAGATGCTGAGTATGTAGCTTCGGAAGGGAGACTCCAGATATGAGTATAGCCGTTTGTAGCTTAGTCCATACAGCTACGAAGACATGAGACCGAATCAGTATACATTAGAGAAAAGTAGAGTAAGAGGTTTGTACGAGATCTTGACGAGATGACGTTCCACTTCATTGACATTAGTGATGTGATACGCATGCGGAGGCATTGAATATGGATATATCTTTTGGAAGAAGTCGTGATGAGCATGCAGCCGTTCTAGAACAAGAAATAGATTTAGTAAAGGGTGAAAACTTCCGGGCAGTTCAGCAGAGATGAGATTTGGGAGAGACCCCGATAGAACCTTTCTGGAATACTATACGAGAAGCTTTGACCCAGGATCGGTCGTATCACGCACACCCAGTAGGCCAGAGTTCGGCATAGTCGACGAGACTGTTTCCGTCATCATTTATGAGTGACCATGATAGTTGGCCAGGGAATCTTTTAGAGGATGTGCCAGAGCGGAACTGTTTCCGTCATCATTTCCATATTGGGCCGTTGAGCCGAGGAGTTATGTAAGTTGCAATCTGTAGTGAGAGACGAGAGCCAAAGGGCATAAGGCGCCACACCATGAACAGAAGGCAAGTAGATATCGCACTCTGCTAGCTTTGGATCCACCGACACATTCTCGACTTTGAATGTAACATTTCAGAAAATAAAAAATATTATTTTTGGAATTTAATTTTAAAATAATATTTTCCCCGAAAACTGCCCGATTTGCGAAATTGGGGATTTCGAAAAAGTGTATAAATATATACCAATAATTATGAAATAAATGGAAATTAACATGATTTATTCATTTAATAATATAATTAAAGGATTTAGCATTTTTAAAATTTATTATATGCAGTTTTGATAAAAACCCGATCAGTGCACTGCTAATCGCGATTAGGCCAAATCCGTGTTTCTACAGTTTTTCATGGTTAGTGCACCATGACAAGTTTCATTTGGTCACATGTTGTTTCATTTCATTTGGCTTATGTGTTATAGCTTATTGGTAGTGAGAAAAGAAAAAAGAAAAGAAAAAGGTGTCATGATGAGTGAGGAGAGAGAAAGGTGACATAATGATGACTTGGAGAGAGAGAAAGAGTGAGAATAATTGAGAGAGGGGGGGCTGCCTCATACCCTTTTTCCCATTCTTTTTTCATCTCATTCTTCATCTTCCTCACTCTCATCTCCCTCCACCTTCAAACCCTAAATCCATCTCCAAAACTCTATCCAAACCATATACCCCTTTCACAAAAAAACGATTCCCTCTTCATGCTCTTCACATTGAACCAAGAAAAATGAGATTTGGCAACTTTGGGATTTCTAGGGTTTTCTTAAGAGACATCCATGAGGTATATCTCTTTCCATGTTAGTTTAGTTTGAATTCCTAGCTTTTAGTTAACTTAGAAATCGTTTAGTGGTGATTTGTGGAAATTAGAAAATCCTAGTGAGAATTTGAGTGAAATTGTAGATTGGTGATGATTGAGTGGTTGTTTAAGACCTAAGATTTAGTATGGGAAACCAAAATACCGATTTGGGAATTGAGTTCATGTCGGTTTGTGAGGAATTGGAGCATGCAGGGAAATCTGGAATGAACCGGGACATTTTCTAGAAAAGTAAACAATACCAGGAATCTAGATACACCACCAGGAGACCACCCTACGAAGACGAAGCCCTGAGGAGCTAGAGAAACCGGCCTGGCCAGAATTTGCTTGTGTGTGGCCAGCCACCCTAGTGTGTTAGGTGCCCAAGTTGCTTCAGTAGGTCACACACTTCCTATAGTATACCCTAGACTTGTTTGCTTACCTTGTTTTCACCCGAGTCAAAATCTAGGAGCTTTTTAGTGTGATTTTGGCTATGTTTTCAGTATTTTGAAATGTTAATTCTTGTTATTTGGATTTGTATTTGGTTGTGGGATGTTCGTACATCAACAACAAGGGTTGTGTGGTTGATTTAGTATGCGTATGCTATAGGTTCTAACCTACGAGCAAGGCGCGTGCCGTTTTGGATTTCAGAACTTGATTTTAATAGCGTTGCGATGTGTGTTGTTATTGTAGGTACCTTCGCATGGATTCCGATGCGACGGAGCATGGCGTCATTGACTTCGGCAGGCGAAGACTAAGGTGAGTGGATCTATATCCACGGGGGAAGTCGGGTGGATGGCGTATAGCACCCCCGTAAAGTCTTGATGGGGACTGATTTATGGAATATGGTTAAGGGAACCTAGATTAGGAAACAAGGGTTAGAGTTAAAAGATAGTTAGCGAAACTATATTGGAAGCTAAATGACAGTTAGAAGTGATATGCTACGGCTAATATGAAATGACGGGAATTGAGAATGATATTTGATGATATTGCCGTTTAGGGTACTATAGGACTAGATAGTCGACATAGACGTGTCATCCGAACCATACATATTTCTAAACTGAAGAATCGTATGCATCTTTTAAACAGTTACCTTAAGGGACATTACGGATTTTCAAATAGTATCTTTTCCTTAAAAACATCGTAACCCATATTTTCAAAACTACAATTCGCTTCTTTTAAAATCTGCTTGTATGGTTCGGGTGTGTATGTTAGATTAGATACTTATACTTAGTAGAGATAAAATGTTTATGTAAACTCGACTTGATGTGATATATAAATGCGATGAAAGAATATAAGATGGATATGATGATATTTTGTTATACGGGTGTGAGTCGATTGAGATGATGGATACCTTGTCGGTCCCCTGATATGAGATTGTTGAGGATGCGACTTAGGACATAGGTATATAGAGATATTTATATATGTTGTGAACGTGAGTAATAGCCGTATGAGACGTTAGGTCCGTACCCTCCTCGTCTTATAGGATGATAGGATCCCTGATAGCTTAATGCCGCCGTACGATGATTTTCCATACGTGATGAGTTTGACTTGAGGTTTGATCCATACCCTTGACTAGAGGATGACGTACGATGGATTATACCGTACGTGGTGCTGTGAGGCTAGATACCGATTGATAGATTCACCGACTCAGACATATGATAGTTACGTATACTTTATAGCTTTTAGCCGATGATTTACCTTATGCTGCATTCATGATATTATTATGGCATTGCATATACCTGTGTTAGTACACTTACACCATTATCGATGATGCGTATGTTAAACTTACACAGATTTGCCGGCTCACACACTTCATCATCGATAATTGTCATGTCACTACACAGTAGGATTTCTGCATCATGATACGACTCTTCGCACTTGTGTATATATATCCTCATGCATTCATGCCTACATACATACTTATTGCACATACATAGACGATGCTGCATTTGACTTTGGAGAAATTGGGAACCGCGGGATATATTTTAAAACTGGAATCATTTTAAAAGAGCGGTTTTTCTTAATATGTCATATTACTGTCCCATGTTGCATGAGATACGGAGATGCTTACATTTCTATCATATGTCGCATACATCATGCTTTATGATTTTACGCATTGAGATATGTTGATTTCATGAGATTTCTGGATTTGAGAACCGTGGCGATTTCAAAAGAAAGCATGTACTGTTTTAAAAACCCGGTTTCTCTTGATATTATATTTCAGTGCGTCCACCATGTGTTTTCTCGGTTCTGAGAGCGACATGTGAAACCCGAGTCGAGGAGGCGGATGGGGCCGATTGCGGGTACATGGTGGACCCGGTAAGGTACCCCGGGGCAAGAAGTTCGAGGTGTAGACGATGAGCCTGGCAGGGGAGCACTACCTACCGGTGATTGTATTTGGACTCGGCGGCTATCCGGAGGATACCGACGGGAGCAGCGAGATGGATATGAGGGCCGACCAGGGTGTGCGGCGCCTGAGGGACGATCTGAGGATACGGCGCCTGAGATATATGAGGATTTACGTGCAGATGCTGGGCACGGTTTTCATGATGTTTTCGAGTGTCGATGCTAGGCACTCAGGTTCCATGATTTTGATTTGTCGTGAGGGACACCGTTGATTTATATCCTCATACTTTCATGCACACTCTTCTATGATATTTACGTGCATACAGACATTGATTATATGGGTGGACGAGATCCACATGCATACATGCATTGATTTTACTGTTGGATGTTATCCATATGCTTATAGGCATTGACTACCTTGTTGGCACATATACAGACCCGGTCACCCTAGATATCATAGTTTTACCTTCATGATATAGTTGACCTAGGAGTCGTTGTTTATTAGATTTCTATCTGTTGATTTTTTTCTACTCACGAGTTGGCAACTCACCCCCGTTGTGCCACAGTTCTTGCAGGTTGACCGCTTGGATCAGTAGCGGCTTCACTGGCACACAGTTGCATTCGGGTGATTTGCATTGGTAGGTAGGGCACTTGTATCGTACCCACTCTTGTATCTATATTTCATATCGTATCTAGTTAACGCCATCAATCAAAATTAGTAAATTGTATAAGTAATGAGACTTAGTGAGACTTGTAGTTGCGAGAGTTGAGCGATGGGTTTTAAATTCGCTTTTGGGGTTATCTTGCTTATTTCTTTATCTTTTGTGGTGATCTTCACCGTTGGGCGTCGTATACTTATATATATTGTCTTGCGTGGTTGTGATCCGCCATTTGGCGAAGAGCTAGCTCCCGCTTGGGGATGCCTTATCATTATATTGTATATGTGGTTTTGGATCAAAAAATACAAAGGAGGTGCTGCCTAAATTTTTAAAGGACGAAACATGTTTTCAACTAGTAAATTCCACTTGCATTTTCATGTCTCTTTGTTATGCATTTTAAGAAAATTGATATCATTATACCCTTATTTCAAAACTTCACCCCCTTTATTTTCAAAAAAAAGGTTTAGATTTCTGGGTTTTAACTTACTTGAATTACGTTACGCCTTTAGACATTGCGTGATTTAAGTGCTGGTCACGAGCTAATATTTCGGGTCGTGACAAAGTTGGTATCAGAGCGTTAGGTTTAACCTTTGTTTGATTCTATGTTTGACTATACGGAGTCTAGGGCGGGTATGTATTTCGGAACCTAGGCTTGACCTTACGGAACTTAGACTTGAACGGTGGGGGGGAGGGGTATTGTAGGGTTCCTAGGCACACTAATGAGGTCTCACAAGGCATCAACCATGCCAATTTCAAAATTTTACGGGTGCCGAGAAACCCTAATACGGATCGTTAACTAGAAATTTAGGCGACAAATGAAACTAGTTAACAACTTAACTAAAGTGTAAACGGAAATACAACCTTTGTAGATCCGGTGCTCCACCTCCATAGCTCCGTGATGATGTCTCCTCGCTGTCCAAATCGAATCCATGACTCTAGCATCGGCTTCATCGGAGAAATGGGCGACCTATGTCATCGACTACGATGCCGAAGATGATCTACGTCGAGGCATCACAAGATCAAGCTCCAACTTCACTAAGCCATTAAACTTGTGAAGAAAACATCCTATACTACTTGGCAAGAGGTAGAGGATGAAGAAATAGGAAGTGGGTTCACTTTAGAATTGGATTTCTCACTCATTTTCTCACTTTGCCATTGTTGGTAGCAAGCTTCTTCATGTGAAGAAGAAGAAGAAGATGAAGATGAATATTATGATAAGTTAATTAAAAAGGAAATGAAAAGAATACTTATCATAATAATAACCATGGTCAAGTGTAGAGAATGAACTAGGGTTATGTGGAATGGTTATGGTTAAGCATGAGACAAAATGGTCACTTAGTCAAAATTTCATGAAGCTTCAAAATCAAACAAAATAAGCCACCATTTTCTTTCATTATCATTTCCATAAAGAAATAAATAAATAAATGAATAAATAGATATGAAAAACAAAACCCTAACCATTTAAATAACCATGGTTTAATCTTTACACAAACTCAAGTAAGCATGTATCATCAAACATGATACAATCAAGTGCACAAAAGTATATCACATATACAACTTGTAAACTTCAAGTGAGAAAATCCATTTAAAGTGAACCAATACTAGTTAATGCAAAGTAATATATCAAATATATAATTATGCATTAAATCATTAAATCAACACTTGATTCAATGATCCGGTCATGTCGCACACAACCGACTAGTATACAATGAATCGATTTATCGAATCAATCCTTGATTCGATAACTAGGTTATATCGCATACAACCAATCGATACATTCATCGCGAGAATGGAATACGGTATCACATACACGCATTATTCTCGGCCCCGCACATATCTCATATGCGCTCCTATTTCGTTTCGCTTGAGCCAGGAAACCTCTGTGTAGGACTCTAAAGACTCGTCAATACGCCGGCAGCAGGTGATGATCATATCAAACACCCACAAGCCGCAAGCGGTCTGCTAAACGTAACGACCACCCGGGTATTGAGCGATGAGAAGATCGACGAGCAAGCCCGCTCATACTCCTGTGAATCCAACCAGTAACACTTACCGTACAGTCCGGTCTGTTCGTCTGATATGTCGCATATCTTGCCTAGGGGTGGTAAACGTCAGACCACAATAGCTCGATAAGTCGTGTCGTTATGAGGTCTATAACAGTTCGAGAAACTACTGGTAACACTTACCAGTAAATCTCAGCAACCCTGGCCAGGGATTTCCGGTTATAGCCAATCGAACATAGCGCAACATCAACTCCCTATACCGGGAGAGACGAATCCCCTCCTATAGCTCATTGCCTCCATGTGATTCGGGACTGTACCCAAAAGCCACCGTTTTGCACGCCCTCTTGGACGTGGTAAGGTGGAAATCAAAGCACAGTGGGAACCACACAAGACTCTATGACGATCTCGGGGCAACAGACTACTCTGTACCAGTGTCACCAGAGAACTGCCATCTGACGTAAGGTATAATACCATCTGGGAGTTCTCGGCGAGTCCGTCTAGTGTACCCAGTCTCTACTGAGAACCCGTATATCATCTCTGATGTCAAACACCAATGGATATGGGATCATCCATCGCCCATCTGTATGGGTCGAGAAGGTATACGCTAGTCTACTCTGGTATATCGATGCCCTGTCTCGATATACCCACGACTAGGGACCTTGAAGGATGTACTTATGGACTACCATGTCCCCACTAGTATGATCCGCATCATAGTCCAGGTAGTCAAGTACACATCCTAAGGGCTTTACCAACATGTATCACAGAGACAATCAATGTACACGTTAAGGTAAAGAGTAACCAGATAGCATACTATCATGTCGAGCAAGAAAGTCCTCCCTATATATGTCCAAGCATCCACTACAATATACATCCTATGTATAGCAATGGCCTCTAGGGCATACATATAACTAACAATCTCCCACTTGCACTAGGGCCATCTGATAGCAGTGGTTGTAGTATCTCATACTCAACCATCCCATAAAAGTCTCTTTCTGGGAAAAGGCCTTTGTGAGTGGATCCGCCGTGTTGTCTTCTGAGTCTACTCTCCTAACCTCGATCACCCTGGAGATCAACCATCTCCATGATCAGGTGACACTGCCTTAGAATATGTCTGGATAACTAATGGGACCGGCGTTCCTTGGCATAAGCCACAACTCCATTGTCTCACAATGGTTGGAACATAGTTCATCTCTTGAACCAATATACACCCAAACATCCTCCTTGGTAGCATCTTAAGTAGCGATGTATCCTGCCTTTATCATCTAGTATGCCACAGTATCTAGTTTGGAACTCTTCCAACATACCGTCCCTTCACTGAGGGTAAAGACAATGCCTGTGACTGACATTCAGTCGTCTTTATCACCCTGGAACCCTTCCAGTGGTTCTCCTCAGGATCGATTGATACCATCTCACTACAACTAGTGAGAATCCTAACATCCAATTAGATCTATCTCATAGATCCAAAACCCAGGATTTAGGAGGTATCACTTTGATCCTATATGGAGAATCATTGTGATAAGCGGAGATTGACCGAGCGTAGCATAGGAAACTCCTTCCCTATCTAGAGTATGTCATCCACGTACTCTACGAGGATCATCACCATACTCCCTACTACCTTTCTGTATATACAAGGTTCATCTACCATTTTGGTGATGTCAAACTGTTTGACTACTTCATCAAAACAGATGTTCCAACTCCGTGATACCTGCTTTATCCTATAAAGCATCTTGTACACGTTTCCGCTGTAGGGTTTCTAGGCACCCTAATGAGGTCTCACAAGGCAACAACCATGCCAATTTCAAAAAAATCTAGGTGCCGAGAGACCCTAATATACGGATCGATGGCTAGATGTCTAGGCGAAAAACCTAACTAGTTAACAATTAACTAAGGGAATACGGAAATACAACCTTTGTAGATCCGTTTGTCCACCTCCATAGCTCCGCAACGAAGTGCCTTCGCTGTCCAAGTGAACTCCCGGGCTCTAGCGTCGGCTTCGTCGAAGAATAAGCGAGCTAGGTCGTCGATGTCCATGCCGAAGATGATCTACGTCGAGGCATCGCTAGATCAAGCTCCACCTTCACCTTGCCATGAAAACTTGTGAAGGAAACACACTCTACTACTTGGCAAGAGGTAGAGGATGATGAAATAGGAAGTGGGTTCACTTTAGAATTGGATTTCTCACTCATATGCTCAATATGCCATTGATGAAGACAAGCTTCTTCATGAAGAAGAAGAAGAGCAAGAAGAAGATAAAAGTTATGATAAGTTAATTTAGAATAGAAAAGAATAATAAACTTATCATAATTTTCACCATAGTTAGGTGTAGAGAATTAACTTAGGTTAGATCAATGGTTAGGGTCAAAAGAAGAAGACAAAATGGTTAAGTGGTCAAAATTTCATGAAGCTTCAATAAGCTTCATGAAGAATAAAGAAAGAAAACCATTTTGTTTTTCTTCTTTTATGCTTTAATTATTTTCCAAAATGAATAAGCAAATAATTAAAAGAATATGCAAAACCCTAATCATCATCTTGACCATAGTTTTATTCTATACACTTAACCAAAACCCATGTGTAACGTCTTCAAAATAATAAAATATGATTTTTTGGAAATTTTATAATTTAATATTATTTTAATGAATATTTTAATATTCTGGTATAATTAAATACAGATAAATGGGGAAAAATTATGGAAAATTCTAAAATAAGGTATTTTAAGGAATTGCCTCGTTTTCTGTGCATGCCCCTATTTCCTCTAGTTTTGACCCTGAGTATGTCTAGTTTTGACTGATTCCATTTAGGGTGAAATCTGGGTTGATTTTCCTATGTTGGTGTATAATTTGGGACTTGTTTTAGCTTGGATTTTGGTAATTGGTGATTCATTCCTGTCGGGTGGCGTTTGGACGTCAACGACAAGTGGATTTTGATTGTGTTTACATGCGAGTCGATGGGTTTTTACCTATGCGGGTAGCGTGTGCCATTTTGGTTTCCAATGTGATTTTCATGTGCTTTAGCATTGTGATATACTTGTAGGTACCCCGCGTGATGTTGAGGCAAAGGAGGTGAAGATAGCGACATCGGATTTGGCACACGAGAAGCAAGGTGAGTAGATTTATATCTACGGGGAGAAGTCGGGTGGATACCGTATAGCACCCCTGCAGTCCGTGGTGATGTATACAAATACGTATACACACGAATATTTATTATGTGTTGTTTAGGGTTATTGATGGTAATAATGATATTTTGATGATAAGAATATATTGGTTTAGTATAGTGCGAACCCTAGAGTAGTGGTTGCACTCACACATACATTTACACACATACTTGCATTCATTCTTTCATTTATTAGAGTGCATATGATGGTGCGTATATCTACACATGGGTATGGGACTATGTGTTTATATACGGGATTGGAGGATGATACGTGGTTTGAGATGATACTTGATGTGAGGCCGTGAGATCGGCGATGTGACAAGTTTGCCTTTGAGGTGCGATATGATAGTTTTAGCGGGCCTTTGGACATGTGCTTTACCCGCATTCATATTTTATAGATGGTGTCGATTTGTACTAGACTTACAGTAGTACCCCAGATTGTGTGATCTGATGATAAGTGATACCTGATATGTGATGAGATAGTGTGATATTGACCCCTACCCAGCTATTGGGATGCCGTACGACGATTTACCGTACGAGCCGATATTGATGATAGATCCGCACTCATGACTCGAGGATATCATACGATATGTTATTGAGGCGAGATCACCGACTATCATATCTATATTTATATATTGACTCAGATTAGGTGGTTTCATACCCCGCCTGTCTAGATTATTTAGTAGACATTAGACTAGACCGAGTCATACCTATTTCAAAACTAACGAATCGAGGATATTTTAAAGATAAGCAGAAGGGTTATACGGATATTTTCAAATGATGCATCTTTTCTTAAAACACCGTAGCCCTTATTTTACCAAAAGCCCTGATTCGTCTTATTTCAAAAGGCAAGGTTGCATGACATATCTATTGGGGCAGGTTCTGTACTTTTGCGTTGATCATTCGTTTCCGCATATTCCTGCTATTAGCATTGCATCGCTTGTATTGTTGTGACATTCATTCATGCTGCTAGGACACCAGCACCATTATCGATGATGTATATGTTCCACGTACACTTGTTGCCGGCTCACACACTCATCATCGATAATTGCCATGTCACTACACTATAGTACTATTGCATTCATGATATGATTCTGGCATGGCATATTGTACACTTATACCTGTACACATATATAGATGATTCTAGCTTGATTGGGGATTTGGGAACCGCAAGATACTCTTTAAAAATAGATTCCTTTTAAAAGAGCGGTCTCCCTCGACATGTGCACATTATTATTCCATGTTGCATGACTTACTGATATGCTTGCATTACTGTTACATGTCGCATACATCATGCTTTGACTGTAC
This sequence comes from Agapanthus africanus, assembly GCA_030015575.1. Lineage (NCBI taxonomy): Eukaryota > Viridiplantae > Streptophyta > Magnoliopsida > Asparagales > Amaryllidaceae > Agapanthus > Agapanthus africanus. The sequence goes on along the minus strand of JASDDO010000018.1, from coordinate 202,359,450 downwards.
GCATTGAGATATGTTGTTTCTATGATATTTCTGGATTTAGGAACCGAGGGTATTTCAAAAGAGAATATGTCATTTCTTTAAAAACCCGGTTACCCTTGATATGATATTTCAGTGCGTCCACCATGTGTTTTCTCGGTGCTGAGAGCGATATGTGTAACCCGAATCGAGGCGTGGATGAGCCGATTGCGGGTACATGGTGGACCCGGTATGGTTCCCCTCGGCAAGATGATCGATGAGCTTTGCCGATTGAGCCTGGAGGCGGACGAGTACCTACTGGTGATTGGTTGGACCTGGCGGTTATCCGGAGGATACCGACCAGAGTCGATAGATGTTTTGGGCATACTGCCGGGGCCGAGGGCCGATACCGCAGACAGAGCCCGCGGGCCGATCCGGACTGACGGAGCCCGATATATGAGGATTTACGTGCCGATGCTGGGCACAGTTTTCATGATGTTTTCGGGTGTCGATGCTGGGCACCCTGGTTCCATGATTTTGATGTGTCGCGAGGGACACGGGTGGTTATATCCTCATATTATTTCCCATGCACATGATTCATGATATTTACATGCATGGTGGTTATTGTCTGTGGGTGACGAGTGGACGGGATCCACGAGTGTGCAGATTTGATTACATTGGTTATACCTCATATTCATGACATGCTATTACCTGAGGCACTAGCACGAGCACTTGGCACTACACTCATGTATAGAGATTACATTGCCAGTATAGCATGCTTCAGCTTTATTCATATTGAGGTTTATTTATTATCTGATCGTATTGACCTAGGATAGGTCATGCATTCGATCTCTGCTTGTAGATATTTTCTATTCACGAGTTGGCAACTCACCCCTGTTGTGCCCCAGTTCTTGCAGGTTTTTGCCGTACAGATTCCATAGCGGCATTTCTGGCACACTGCTTCCTATGAGTGACTTGCTTGGTTAGGTGGGTTCTTTGTATCAGAACCGCCATTGTTCATGTATTTTTATTGTATCTAGAATTGTCCATCAACCAAAACTTGTAGTTTGTTTCAGACTTAGAAATCAGTGTTGTATTGTTTCGACCTTAGAGTCGCGCTTGTAGTATTGCGGTTTTCTGGCTGTTTTTGAGTTTCTTTTCAGTTTTGATCCTCGCCCCTTGGCGTTGTATATTATTATTGCTTGCGTGGTTGTGACCGTCGATTGACGAAGAGCTAGCTCCCGCTTGGGGATGCCTTTTATCATGTCATATATATTATTCTTGTTGTACCCCGTTCGGGGCCAGTTTTTACAAAGGAAACTCTGCCGAAATTTTCAGGAAAAATTACACATTTTAAAAAATTCATATTCGGCTTAGTTATTTAAAAACTTGATTTTCAAACATGTTTTCTTTACCTCTTAAAACTAATTTTCCCTATTTACTCCTTAAATGGTTTTAGATTTCTGGGCTTTTGGCTTACTTGGATCAGATGGAGTCCTATAGACTTCATATCGTTCGAGGGCCAGTCACGTGCTCTTTCGGGTCGTGACAAAGTTGGTATCAGAGCGCTAGGTTGACCTTGGTTCGAGTCTAAGTTTGACTATGTGGAGCCTAGGGCGTTACTTATATACGGAACTTAGGCTTGACCTTACGGAACTTAGACTTGGTCGAGGGGGTATTAGACCCGAACTTTCTTCGCGTAGGATGACCTTTGGTTGATGGAATAGGTGACTAAAGTAGAGTGACGTACCGTTGGTATGTTCCGCGGCATACTTACGACACGCCACTCCGCTTAAGAAACCTTAGGTTGTACATTTCCTTGCATTGTGTCATATTCCTTCCTATGATCTATCTTCATCGATACTGGTTGTGGTTTTGCTGCCGCGATTGCACGGGCAGAGTGAGCTACGGCTCGAGTTGTCAGCATGAGCTCGTCGCGGACGAGGGCTGACCGGGGCGTGATTCCAGAGACATACGGTTGCATTGAGGCTTCGTATTTTGTGTTTCCGCACTTTGAGCGTTTGACAGATCGCTGTTGCGAGATTTCTCGGATGTACCGGACAGTACCAGAGGATTGAGCCACTGATAGAGGCCAGCCAGGATGTGATGACTGCTGATATATCGCTTATTCATGATGGTTGAGGCGCTGCTTAGCGTACCGACGAATGAGCCAGTTGTTGCTGCGAGTGATGAGATATCGCCCAGATGATTGGAGCTACTGCAGCATGAGCATATTCTTAGAGATATGGTAGTGAGTCGCTAGTCACCGAGGATGAATGACTAGGACATGTGGTTCGTTCGCTTACCCCGATGCGAGGTCATCAGATAGATTGATTCCAGCTAGAGGCGACTTCACGCAGATTCGTTGAGAGTCGATTGAGACGATCGAAGGTCAGGAACCCATTTTCCAAGTTTAAAGTATACGGAAAGACATGCAGGTGATTCTATGGACCCTCTAGAAGAATGAAACCCTAACTCGACTTAATGACCGTGTGAAAGCCTTTGAACCTTAGGGTTTGCGGCAGTTCCTCGGCGCCATTAGTGAGGCTTGGGTTTGCCCTTCTACGGCTGGACCACCGACGCTGTGGCATGTACTCGATACTATTAAACTGTACCCGAGATGTTGAGCTCTTGGGGGATTGTGAGGTTCTGACGAGTCGATCGGATGATTCGACATCATTCGGATATCATGTGATGGGACACTGCTTGGGAGACTCCAGATACGAGCATAGCCATCGGAGCGCAGTCTGTGTAGCCATGATGAGATGAGTCCGAATCAGTCGATAGTGGAGCAAGGTGGAGTAAAGAGTTTGCACGAGATTTCGACGAGATGACGTTCCACTCCGCTGACATCAGAGATGCGATATGCACGCTGAGGACGTGTTCGGCTAGATATCTTCTACTGAGTGATGAAGATACTGAGTTCATGATTTCGAGTCCGTGTTAGAGACTTCGGGTGGACCGTAGCCGAGGACATTACAGTGTGCAGATAAAGACGCGACGTCGAATGGTCGATGATACAGACAAGCGGGACAAGAAGTTCGTGCGAGAGGCAGACGAGCTGTTACTACACCCCGTTAAGATTAAAGGCCGGACATGCATACAGAGGCGCAGAGATGCGACCAGCTTCCGAGGAGATGTTGTACTAAGGACGCAGAGGTCCAGAGAGCGAGAAAAGATTACGCCAGAGTACCAGCCTCCTTACAGTTTGGCTTAGGCAAGATCAGAAGAGACCTTGAGTAGGATTCCTTCCAGTACACTGCTGCAATAAGAGTTGCACCCAGGATCGGATGTGTGATATGCATTCAGAGGACCCGAGGTTGGCGCCAGAGATGTGCTGCTTTACGAGCGGTCGTGAGGATTGACCGAGAGATGACCAGGGAAGTGCAAGAACGGAATCGTTCCTGTCAGCACACCTGACCGGGCCGATGAGCCGATGGATTGCGAGTTGGTAATCTACAGGAAAGATCAGGAACCAGAGGCAGAGGACGCCAGCCGCGAGTAAGAGGCAAGTAGATATCTTGCGCCGCTAGCATCGGATGTACCGGTACCTTCTCGACCCTGAAGAAGGATATACCGACGACGGTAATTATGATTTGTGATTTTGTGATTTGATTATCACGTATCCGTTGCTTTGGATTTCGGTATTTTGGGCGATCTATTCGCATGATTTAGTCTTGATGACTGAGTTTCATGATATTTGATTTTGTGCACCATGGTTGCACCTACTAGGTATTTATACCTTGTACATAGTTATTACTCTTGAGCTGTTGATTGCGATTTCATGCCTATTTTATGCTGGTGATTTGATTTACGCTTCCAGCAGAGTTTCATGTAATTTTAGTGTTTTGATTTTGCACTCGGTATAGCTTATATGTGCTTGTAGTGCATCGATATGTGTTTTGTGCCCACAGCTGCACACGTTTATGATTTTCTTCATATCTGGATACACTTGGTGTTGCTGTTTACGTATTTGAGTTATTGCTTGGTATTTGTGCATGGGATGCACCAGTTCTATACTTCGTGCATTTGTCGCACCAGTTTTATGTTTCTTGCGTTTATCGCATCAGATTTATATTTCGTGCCTTTGTTGCACCGGATTTATATTTTGTGCATTACGATTGCACCTGACTTCAATTTGATGCCTTTCGGTATGTCGATTTTGATTGTGATATTGATGTGGATTCTTGCACTCCGTGCTTTTGACTGGACTTACGCATATTCGACGTTGCTATTGGATTTTGTGATTCCGTGCATATTGAGTGCGCAGGGTTTAGATTTTCATTCGTGCACGATGGATGCACCGATTTGGATTTCCGCGCATGTTGGGCGCATATTTTGAGATACGATTTTGGTGCACACCTGATGCACTAAATCGAGATTTCTTCGTGCATGTCAGATGCACCGGGTTTTTGGCTGTCAGGCACACACGTTGCCTATGACAGATGCTTCATGAACACCCGTTGCACCTAGATGCTGTTATGTGCATCTGTTTAGCACATATATGGATTTTGATTCCCGTGCGCACCAGATGCACAGGGTGGGTTATGTATATTTTTGAGATTTATTCCTTTTGGAACAGTACATTTTTATGATATTGGATATTATTTTCTTACTGAGCAGGACTAGTCAGAGGACAGTACCTGGATATTTTTTTTTTGCATGCATCGATAGTTATCGAAGGGATTTCCAAAGAGCGAGCTATAGTCTCAGTATATACCTACGTGTCCGATATGACACGAAACGTTTTAAAAAAAATAAGGAAACCCTTCTGATTGTTTTCAAAACGGCGGAACGTGCTTATTAAACAAAGGATATATATATACATATATAGTTACTTTCTTATGAAAAACGTCCGCCACTGTGCAGTGTTATGCGCATCGCACAGCGACTTAAAAAGGATTTGGCATGCTTTTACATCAGCTATTCACATGTATAGATTGGATGTCTGCATGTGTAGTTCTGATCCATATCATATCGGTTTTGTATTGGATTTGACATTGTGTCCTTACCTTGACTCCGATGATTGCGGGATGCTTGATGGAGCGTTGTTTTTGAATTATCTGCTCAGTACTCATGCGCATGCATTGCGCTGTGACGTTTTATGTGTTGATGATTTCGGAGCCCCGACGACTTGGAATTCGTATCGAAATGTTTTAGAATTTGGGGTTTTAAATTTAAATTCGGGGACCGAATTTCTTTAAGGGGGGTAGATTGTAACGTCTTCAAAATAATAAAATATGATTTTTGGGAAATTTTATAATTTAATATTATTTTAATGAATATTTTAATATTCTGGTATAATTAAATACAGATAAATTGGGAAAAATTATGGAAAATTCTAAAATAAGGTATTTTAAGGAATTGCCTCGTTTTCTGTGCATGCCCCCATTTCCTCTAGTTTTGACCCTGAGTATGTCTAGTTTTGACTGATTCCATCTAGGGTAAAATCTGGGTTGATTTTCCTATGTTGGTGTATAATTTGGGACTTGTTTTAGCATGGATTTTGGTAATTGGTGATTCATTCCTGTCGGGTGGCGTTTGGACGTCAACGACAAGTGGATTTTGATTGTGTTTACATGCGAGTCGATGGGTTTTTACCTATGCGGGTAGCGTGTGCCATTTTGGTTTCCAATGTGATTTTCATGTGCTTTAGCATTGTGATATACTTGTAGGTACCCCGCGTGATGTTGAGGCAAAGGAGGTGAAGATAGCGACATCGGCTTTGGCACACGAGAAGCAAGGTGAGTAGATTTATATCTACGGGGAGAAGTCGGGTGGATGGCGTATAGCACCCCCGCAGTCCGTGGTGATGTATACGAATACGTATACACACGAATATTTATTATGTGTTGTTTAGGGTTATTGATGGTAATAATGATATTTTGATGATAAGAATATATTGGTTTAGTATAGTGCGAACCCTAGAGTAGTGGTTGCACTCACACATACATTTACACACATACTTGCATTCATTCTTTCATTTATTAGAGTGCATATGATGGTGCGTATATCTACACATCGGTATGGGAGTGTGTGTTTATATACGGGATTGGAGGATGATACGTGGTTTGAGATGATAATTGATGTGAGGCCGTGAGATCGGCGATGTGACATAGTTTGCCTTTGAGGTGCGATATGATAGTTTTAGCGGGCCTTTGGACATGTGCTTTATCCGCATTCATATTTTATAGATGGTGTCGATTTGTACTAGACTTACAGTAGTACCCCAGATTGTCTGATTTGATGATAAGTGATACCTGATATGTGATGAGATAGTGTGATATTGACCCCTACCCAGCTATTGGGATGCCGTACGACGATTTACCGTACGAGCCGATATTGATGATAGATCCGCACTCATGACTCGAGGATATCATACGATATGTTATTGAGGCGAGATCACCGACTATCATATCTATATTTATATATTGACTCATATTAGGTGGTTTCATACCCCTCCTGTTTAGATTATTTGGTAGACATTAGACTAGACCGAGTCATACCTATTTCAAAACTAACGAATCGGGGATATTTTAAAGATAAGCAGAAGGGTTATACGGATATTTTCAAATGATGCATCTTTTCTTAAAACACTGTAGCCCTTACTTTACCAAAAGCCCTGATTCGTCTTATTTCAAAAGGCAAGGTTGCATGACATATCTATTGGGGCAGGTTCTGTACTTTTGCGTTGATCATTCGTTTCCGCATATTCCTGCTATTTGCATTGCATCGCTTGTATTGTTGTGACATTCGGTCATGCTGCTAGGACACCAGCACCATTATCGATGATGTATATGTTCCACGTACACTTGTTGCCGGCTCACACACTCATCATCGATAATTGCCATGTCACTACACTATAGTACTATTGCATTCATGATATGATTCTGGCATGGCATATTGTACACTTATACCTGTACACATATATAGATGATTCTAGCTTGATTGGGGATTTGGGAACCGCAAGATACTCTTTAAAAACAGATTCCTTTTAAAAGAGCGGTCTCCCTCGACATGTGCACATTATTATTCCATGTTGCATGACTTACTGATATGCTTGCATTACTGTTACATGTCGCATACATCATGCTTTGACTGTACGCATTGAGATATGTTGTTTCTATGATATTTCTGGATTTGGGAACCGAGGGTATTTCAAAAGAGAATATGTCATTTCTTTAAAAACCCGGTTACCCTTGATATGATATTTCAGTGCGTCCACCATGTGTTTTCTCGGTGCTGAGAGCGATATGTGTAACCCGAATCGAGGCGTGGATGAGCCGATTGCGGGTACATGGTGGACCCGGTATGGTTCCTATCGGCAAGATGATCGATGAGCTTTGCCGATTGAGCCTGGAGGCGGGCGAGTACCTACTGGTGATTGGTTGGACCTGGCGGTTATCCGGAGGATACCGACCAGAGTCGATAGATGTTTTGGGCATACTACCGGGGACGAGGGCCGATACCGCAGACAGAGCCCGCGGGCCGATCCGGACTGACGGAGCCCGATATATGAGGATTTACGTGCTGATGCTGGGCACAGTTTTCATGATGTTTTCGGGTGTCGATGCTGGGCACCCTGGTTCCATGATTTTGATGTGTCGCGAGGGACACGGGTGGTTATATCCTCATATTATTTCCCATGCACATGATTCATGATATTTACATGCATGGTGGTTATTGTCAGTGGGTGACGAGTGGACGGGATCCACGAGTGTGCAGATTTGATTACATTGGTTATACCTCATATTCATGACATGCTATTACCTGAGGCACTAGCCCGAGCACTTGGCACTACACTCATGTATAGAGATTACATTGCCAGTTTAGCATGCTTCAGCTTTATTCATATTGAGGTTTATTTATTATCTGATCGTATTGACCTAGGATAGGTCATGCATTCGATCTCTGCTTGTAGATATTTTCTATTCACGAGTTGGCAACTCACCCCCGTTGTGCCCCAGTTCTTGCAGGTTTTTGCCGTACAGATTCCATAGCGGCATTTCTGGCACACTGCTTCCTATGGGTGACTTGCTTGGTTAGGTGGGTTCTTTGTATCAGAACCGCCATTGTTCATGTATTTTTATTGTATCTAGAATTGTCCATCAACCAAAACTTGTAGTTTGTTTCAGACTTAGAAATCAGTGTTGTATTGTTTCGACCTTAGAGTCGCGCTTGTAGTATTGCGGTTTTCTGGCTGTTTTTGAGTTTCTTTTCAGTTTTGATCCTCGCCCCTTGGCGTTGTATAATATTATTGCTTGCGTGGTTGTGACCGTCGATTGACGAAGAGCTAGCTCCCGCTTGGGGATGCCTTTTATCATGTCATATATATTATTCTTGTTGTACCCCGTTCGGGGCCAGTTTTTACAAAGGAAACTCTGCCGAAATTTTCAGGAAAAATTACACATTTTAAAAAATTCATATTCGGCTTAGTAATTTAAAAACTTGATTTTCAAACATGTTTTCTTTACCTCTTAAAACTAATTTTCCCTATTTACTCCTTAAATGGTTTTAGATTTCTGGGCTTTTGGCTTACTTGGATCAGATGGAGTCCTATAGACTTCATATCGTTCGAGGGCCAGTCACGTGCTCTTTCGGGTCGTGACACCATGCATCATCAAACATGATACAAGTAAGTGCACAAAACTATATCGTATATACAATGTGCACACCCGAGCGAGAAAATCCATTTAAAGTGAACCGATACTAGTTAATGCAAAGTAATATATCAAATATATAATTATGCATTAAATCATTAAATCAACACTTGATTCAATGATCCGGTCATGTCGCACATAACCGACTGGTATCATCAGTAACAACTTATCGAATCAACACTTGATCCGATAACTCGGCTATATCGCATATAACCGATCAATGTCACATCGCGAGAATCGAATACAGTATCACATACTGGTATTATTCTTGGTCCCGCACATATCTCATATGCGCTCCTATTTCGTTTCGCTTGAGCCAGGAAACCTCTGTGTAGGACTCTAAAGACTCGTCAATACGCCGGCAGCAGATGATGATCATATCAAACATCCACAAGCCGCAAGCGGTCTGCTAAACGTAACGGCCACCCGGGTATTGATCGATCTGAAGATCGACGAGCAAGCCCGCTCACACTCCAGTGAATCCGACCAGTAACACTACCGTACAGTCCGGTCTGATCGTCTGATATGTCGCATATCCCGCCTAGGGGTGGTAAACGTCAGACCCCAATAGCTCGATAAGTCGTGTCGATATGAGGTCTATAACAATTCGAGAAACTACTGGTAACACTTACCAGTAAATCTCAGCAACCCTGGCCAGGGATTTCCTGTTATAGCCAATCGAACACAGCGCAACATCAACCCCCTATACCGGGAGAGACGAATCCCCTCCTATCGCTCATTGCCTCCATGTGACTCGGGACTGTACCCAAAAACCACCGTTTTGCACGCCCTCTTGGAAGTGGTAAGATGGAAATCAAAGCACAGTGGGAATCACACAAGACTCTATGACGATCTCGGGTCAACAGACTACTCTGTACCAGTGTCACCAGAGAACTGCCATCTGACGTGAGGTATAATACCATCTGGGAGTTCTCGGCGAGTCCGTCCAGTGTACCCAGTCTCTACTGAGCACCCGCATATCATCTCTGATGTCAAACACCAATGGATATGGGATCATCCATCGCCCATCTATATGGGTCGAGAAGGTATACGCTAGTCTACTCTGGTATATCGATGCCCCATCTCGATATACCCACGACTAGGGACTTTGAAGGATGTACTTATGGACTACCATGTCCCCACTAGTATGATCCGCATCATAGTCCAGGTAGTCAAGCACACATCCTAAGGGCTTTACCAACATGTAACAGAGAGACAATCAGCATACACGTTAAGGTAAAGGGTAACCAGATAGCATACTATCATGTCGAGCAAGAATGTCCTCCCTATATATGTCCCAGCATCCACTACAATATACATCCTATGTATAGTAATGGCCTCTAGGGCATACATATAACTAAGAATCTCCCACTTGCACTAGGGCCATCTATAGCATTGGTTTGAAGTATCTCATACTCAACCATCCCATGAAAGTCTCTCTCTGGGAACAGGCCTTTGTGAGTGGATCCGCTGTGTTGTCCTCTGAGTCTACTCTCCTAACCTCGATCTCCCTGGAGATCAACCATCTCCATGATCAAGTGATACTGCCTTAGAATATGTCTGGATCACTGATGGGACCGGCGTTCCTTGGCATAAGCCACAACTCCATTGTCACACAATGGGAGGAACTTAGTTCATCTCATGAACCAATATACACCCAAACAGCCTCTTTGGTAGCATCTTAAGTAGCGATGTATCCTGCCTTTATCGTCTAGTATGCCACGGTATATAGCTTGGAACTCTTCCAACATACCGTCCCTTTACTGAGGGTAAAGACAATGCCTGCGACTGACATTCAGTCGTCTTTATCAACCTGGAACCCTTCCAGTGATTCTCGTCAGGATCGATTGATACCATCTCACTACATCTAGTGAGTACCCTAACATCTAATTATATCTATCTCATAGATGAGTACTTAGGATTTAGGAGGTATCACTTTGATCCTGTATGGAGAATCCTTGTGATAAGCGGAGATTGACCGAGCGTAGCATAGGAAACTCCTTCCCTATCAAGAGTATCTCATCCACGTATTCTACGAGGATCATCACCATACTCCCTACTACCTTTTTGTATATACAAGGTTCATCTACCATTTTGATGATGTCAAACTATTTGACTACTTCATCAACACAGATGTTCCAACTCCGCGATGCCTGCTCTATCCTATAAAGCATCTTGCACACGTTTCCGCTGCTCCCACTGTCTACGAAGCCCTCTGGCTGTTTACTTATAGACGCTCTCTTCTAAATCATCATTTAGAAAAGCAGTCATGACACCCAACCACCAGATATCGTAGTCATGGTATGTAGCCGTGACAAGTAGGATCTGGATGGACTTAAGCATAGCTACTTGAAAAGGTTTCATCATTATCCACACCTGGTCAATGATGCAAACTTTTAACAAGTCTAGCTTTGAAAGTCTCAACTTTTCCATGTACACCAAGTAATCTTCTCAAGATATACTTGCTCCTGATGGGGATTTAACCCTTCAGATATAGCAGCTAAAGTCCATACTTTGCTGGTGTATAAGGATTCCATCTCAGATCATTAAGCATCCAGCCATTCTTACAGAGTCTTACTCCTGATGGCCAGCTCGAAGCTAGTTGGGTCATCATCTCATGATGCAATCCTCGCTCCCACTGTCATAGAGAAACCGAAGTAACTCTCAGGTGGGTGAGGAACCCTACTAGATCGGCGGAGAGGCTGAGTTCATTGGAATCTACTGAATCCTATGGCTCTATCAAATCATCTACTGTAGTTTGTATAGCTGGAGCCTTTCCAGTTCTACATAACAGACTTTGCCTCGAGCTTGTCCAGATTTTGCTTTTAGACATAGGCCGGACAACCCCAAATCTTAACTCACTTAAGACATGGGCTCTTCCCATACCATATCTCATATGGAGTGGTAGGCAACTGATTTGATTCGAACCCTATTCAATAGGTATGCAGCTTCTCAAGCGCATAACTCCCAAAAGGAAAAAGGTAACTCAGTCGTACTCATCATAGAGCACACCATATCAAATAGGGTGTATCTGCTCCGCCCCGATATACCATCGTGCTATGGTGTATTCAGAGGAGTAATGCTGAGAGAGAATCTCATTCTCCTTTAGAATAATCCAGGAATTCCGTGCACAAGTATTCTCCTCCTTGATCTCATCATAGGACATAATACTTATACCCGTATTGGTTCTCTACTTCTAACTTATATTCTGTGAATATCTCAAAAGGTTCGGACATGTGTTTCAACAGGAACATATGTCTGAATCTAAAGAGATCATCAGAGAACGTAATGAAGTATAAAGAACCAGTCTTGGCATGTGCAGACAGGGGACTTACATACATCAACATGTATCATCCCAAGAGTTCACTAACTCTTTCTCTGTTTCCAGTAAACGGAGCTATGGTCATCTTATCTTTGTGACATGACTGGCGAGTTTCACAAGATGTAAATTCAAACTGATTTAAATATGCATCTATATGTTGTAGGGTTCCTAGGCACCCTAATGAGGTCACACAAGGCATCAACCATGCCAAATTAAATTTTTAACGGTGCCGAGAGACCCGACTACGGATCGATAACTAGATGTCTAGGCGAAAAAGAACTAGTTAACAAATTAACTAATGAGAATACGGAAATACAACCTTTGTAGATCCGGTGCTCCACCTCCATAGCTCCGCAACGAAGTCGTCTCCGCTGTCCAAAAGGAATCCGGGCTCTAGCGTCGTCTTCGTCGGAGAATGGGCGGGCTAGGTCGTCGATGTCCAAGCCGAAGATGATCTACGTCGAGGCATCGATGAATCAAGCTCCACCTTCACCAAGTCACAAAACTTGTGAAGGAAAACACACTCTACTACTTGGCAAGAGGTAGAGGATGAAGAAATAGGAAGTGGGTAGACTTTAGAATTGGATTTCTCACTCATTTCCATCACTTGCCATTGATGGGGCAACTTTCTTCACTTGAAGAATGAAGAAGAAGAAGGAAATAGTTATGATAAGTTAATTAGAAAAAGAAAAGAATAATCAAAACTTATCATGACTAAACCATGGTAAAGTGTAGAGTATTAATCATGGTTGAAGCAATGGTTAGGGTTAAGCTAGAGACAAAATGGTCACTTAGTCAAAATGTTCATGAAGCTTCATGAACAAAACAAAACTAAGCCACCATTTTCTCATTTGAATTTCTTTTATCCATTTATCAAAAAGAATAAATGAATAATTAAGAAAATAAAACCCTAAACATAAACACAACCATGGTTCAAACTTTACACTTAACCAAAGTGGTATGCATCATCAAACATGATACAAAGAAGTGCACAAAATCATATCGCATATGCAATGCGCACACCCGAGTGAGAAAATCCATTTTAAAGTGAACCGATACTAGTTAATGCAAAGTAATATATCAAATATATAATAATGCATTAAATCATTAAATCAACACTTGATTCAATGATCCGGTCATGTCGCACACAACCGACTGGTATCATTAGTAACAACTTATCGAATCAACACTTGATCCGATAACCCGGCTATATCACATATAACCGATCAATGTCACATCACGAGAATCGAATACAGTATCACATACCGTATTATTCTCGGTCCCGCACATATCTCATATGCGCTCCTATTTCGTTTCGCTTGAGCCAGAAAACCTCTGTGTAGGACTCTAAAGACTCGTCAATACGCCGGCAGCAGATGATGATCATATCAAACATCCACAAGCCGCAAGCGGTCTGCTAAACGTAACGGCCACCCAGGTATTGAGCGATCTGAAGATCGACGAGCAAGCCCGCTCACACTCCAGTGAATCCAACCAGTAACACTACCGTACAGTCCGGTCTGATCGTCTGATCTGTCGCATATCTCGCCTAGGGGTGGTAAACGTCAGACCCCAATAGCTCGATAAGTCGTGTCGATATGAGGTCTATAACTATTCGAGAAACTACAGGTAACACTTACCAGTAAATCTCAGCAACCCTGGCCAAGGATTTCCTGTTATAGCCAATCGAACACAGCACAACATCAACCCCCTATACCGGGAGAGACGAATCCCCTCCTATCACTCATTGCCTCCATGTGACTCGGGACTGTACCCAAAAACCACCGTTTTGCACGCCCTCTTGGACGTGGTAAGATGGAAATCAAAGCACAGTGGGAACCACACAAGACTCTATGACGATCTCGGGTCAACACACTACTCTGTACCAGTGTCACCAGAGAACTGCCATCTGACGTGAGGTATAATACCATCTGGGAGTTCTCGGCGAGTCCGTCCAGTGTACCCAGTCTCTACTGAGCACCCGTATATCATCTCTGATGTCAAACACCGATGGATATGGGATCATCCATCGCCCATCTGTATGGGTCGAGAAGGTATACGCTAGTCTACTCTGGTATATCGATGCCCCGTCTCGATACACCCACGACTAGGGACTTTGAAGGATGTACTTATGGACTACCATGTCCCCACTAGTATGATCCGCATCATAGTCCAGGTAGTCAAGCACACATCCTAAGGGCTTTACCAACATGTAACAGAGAGACAATCAGCTTACACGTTAAGGTAAAGAGCAACCAGATAGCATACTATCATGTCGAGCAAGAAAGTCCTCCCTATATATGTCCCAGCATCCACTACAATATACATCCTATGTACAGTAATGGCCTCTAGGGCATACATATAACTAACAATCTCCCACTTGCACTAGGGCCATCTGTAGCAGTGGTTGCAGTATCTCATACTCAACCATCCCATAAAAGTCTCTCTCTGGGAAAAGGCCTTTTGTGAGTGGATCCGCTGTGTTTGTCCTCTGAGTCTACTCTCCTAACCTCGATCCCTTGGAGATCAACCATCTCCATGATCAGGTGATACTGCCTTAGAATATGGCTGGATCACTGATGGGACCGGCGTTCCTTGGCAAAAGCCACAACTCCATTGTCTCACAATGGTAGGAACATAGTTCATCTCATGAACCAATATACACCCAGACTGCCTCTTTGGTAGCATCTTAAGTAGCGATGTATCCAGCCTTTATCGTCTAGTATGCCACGGTATCTAGCTTGGAACTCTTCCAACATACCATCCCTTTACTGAGGGTAAAGACAATGCCTGTGACTGACATTCAGTCGTCTTTATCACCCTGGAACCCTTCCAGTGATTCTCCTCAGGATCGATTGACACCATCTCACTACATCTAGTGAGTATCCTAACATCCATTTAGATCTATCTCATAGATCCAAAATCCAGGATTTAGAAGGTATCATTTTGATCCTATATGGAGAATCCATGTGATAAGCGGAGATCGACCGAGCGTAGCATAGGAAACTCCTTCCCTATCAAGAGTATGTCATCCACGTACTCTACGAGGATCACCACCATACTCCCTACTATCTTTTTGTTTATACAAGGTTCATCTACCATTTTGATGATGTCAAACTCTTTGACTACTTCATCAAAACAGATGTTCCAACTCCGCGATGCCTGCTTTATCCTATAAAGCATCTTGCACACGTTTCCGCTGCTCCCACTGTCTACGAAGCCCTCTGGCTGTGTACTTATAGACGTTCTCTTCTAAAACATCATTTAGAAAAGCTGTCATGACACCCAACCACCAGATATCGTAGTCATGGTATGTAGCCGTGGCAAGTAGGATCTGGATGGACTTAAGCATAGTCACTTGAAAAGATTTCATCATAATCCACGCTTGGTCGATGACGAAAAGTTTTAACAAGTCTAGCTTTGAAAGTCTCAACTTTTCCATTTATACCAAGTAATCTTCTCAAGATATACTTGCTCCTGATGGGGATTTAACCCTTCAGATATTGCAACCAAAGTCCATACTTTGTTGGTGTACATGGATTCCATCTCAGATCGCTAAGCATCCAGCCATTCTTACAGAGTCTTACTCCTGATGGCCAGCTCGAAACTAGTTGGGTCATCATCTCATGATGCAATCCTCGCTCCCACTGTCATAGAGAAACCGAAGTATCTCTCAGGTGGGTGAGGAACCCTACTAGATCGGCGGAGAGGCTGAGGTTCGTTGGAATCTACTGAATCCTTTGGTTGTACCAAATCATCTGCTGTAGTTTGTATAGCTGGAACATTTCCAGTTCTACATGACTGACCTTGCCTCGAGCCTGTCCGGATTTTGCTTTTCAGACATAGGCCGGACAACCCCAAATCTTAAGTAACTTAAGAGATGGGCTCTTCCCTTTCCATATCACATATGAAGTGGTAGGCAACTGATTTGATTCGAACCCTATTCAATAGGTATGCATCTTCTCAAGTGCATAACTGCCAAAAGGAAATAGGTAACTCAGTAGTACTCATCATAGAGCACACCATATCAAATAGGGTGTATCTGCTCCGCCCCGATATACCATCGTGCTATGGTGTACTCGGAGGAGTAATGCTGAGAGAGAATCTCATTCTCCTTTAGAACAATCCAGGAATTCCGTGCTCAAGTATTCTCCTCCTTGATCTCATCACAGGACATAACACTTATACCCGTATTGGTTCTCTACTTCTAACTTATATTCTGTGAATATCTCAAAAGGTTCAGACTTGTGTTTCAACAGGAACATATGTCTGAATCTTGAGAGATTATCAGAGAACGTAATGAAGCACAAAGAACCATTCTTGGCATGTGTAGACAGGGGACCTACATACATCAACATGTATCATCCCAAGAGTTCAGTAACTCTTTCTCTGTTTCCAGTAAACGGAGCTATGGTCATCTTATCTTTGTGACATGACTGGCGAGTTTCACAAGATGTAAGTTCAAACTATTTTAAATATGCATCTTTATGTAACTTTAGCCAGTCGGGTCGCATTGATCTGACCTAGTCTACAATACCTCAAGAAGGATTTGTTCATTTCTGAACTCTTCCTCTTGTGTGTGTTTCATATACTAAGAACTGTAGTTTGTTTTAGAACTTGCAATGCTTTTAGATAACGTGCCTGAACCGATCAACTTTTGATATAGGAAATGTTCAAAACATTATCCAACAATACAAAATTTTATCATTTCTTTACTGATAAAGATACTGATATGATTTTTTATATCAGGTTCGGTATCTAATAACATTCGTTCAGAATCAATGTATTTGGAATACAGGGTGACAGTGACCAACAGACTTGGCTGCAACACTTGCCCCATTTTCTGCCTCATGAAACTTATCACCCGTTCTCAGTTCTCTACCTTTCTGTAGCCCTATGTAACAGATTACATATCTGGGATCCTGATCTGGTATCATTTACCCAGGACGTAAAGGATACCGAGAAACAGTTCTGTATAATGAACACATCCGAAGATGATGCATCAGCATGCACTCTCTTCGTTTGGGCGGCACGGGAATTCTGGTAATCCCCAATTTCCTGCTCTGTCTTATAACAATTATAAGTTGGAGCGGGACCAACGTTCCCCAGCTCAGTATAACAAGCGGGTTCGGTCAATAATCCGTATTATTATCTTGATTAAGACGTGATATGGTCGCTACCTGGAGAGAGAGAGAAGAAAACACTCAGCGTGCGCTCTTACAAGAATAGATTGGTTATTATTTTATCTAATCAGGATGGCTCCCACTGCTTTTTATCAAATCTTTCTTCAAACCCTAAAAGGAAAGACTAGCCGGGATTAATTACACACTACAAGTTCGACAATCTTTCAGCCAGGCCAGTGTCGGTACTTTGAGGGAGGTCCCCCGTGCTTTCGCACGAACCTAATTAATGTAAACCTCGTTTTCCCAGAGGCATAACCTCGTTGACACCTTTCTAGACACCTACTTGATCGGCTAATTGTAATGTATAAAACTCTCCCAGGAGTAACAATTACTCACAGCGGGTATCGGGATCCAACTATCTCATAGAAGGTATGCAATCTCATTGCAAATTTCAACACTTGAAATTCCCGATAATATTTTGCCCCTAACGTGCTATGACCTTGACGAAAGCCAACAAACCATAGCCCGCTAGTCAAGTTCAACCCGTACATTTCTTGATCGAATTAAACCCACCCGCACGACCCTTGACGAAAGCCAACAAAGCCGCATGACTACCCTAATCCAATCGCATCGTATGCTAGCAGATAAGCAGCATATAGCTACCGCACACTGCACCTTGACGAAAGCCAACAAATGCAGCACGAATACTATATACAACTTATCTGAAATGACGGAGGGCTACGACAGGTTTTTCTGAAAACCTATTGCGTAATGAACTTGATATCGTTGTAGGATCGAATGAATTTTGAAATGGAGTGCTTTTGAGGCTTTTCTAGTTTTGCTAAAGGAGTCACTCCCGGTGAAGGGATCGTCGGTCCTTTCCTCGTCGAATGAGGTGCGGGATATATCACATATATCACTGTGCAAAGCAAAAACACTTAAAAGCAATCAAAATACAAACCGAGTGTGTAGCATCTGCCAGTTATTGCTAAAGGAGTCACTCCCGGTGAAGGGATCTCGGTCCTTTCCTCATCGAATAAGGTGCAGGATATATCACATATACCGCTGTGCAAAGCAAGAACTGTAGCTACCTTTTTTATTTTGAAATTCGATTCTACAACATCTTAGGTTTCTTTTATTTCATTAATCACATTAATGAAGTCCCATCATTTAAATACCTAAACATCACAGATAAATACAACGTACACTTATGCCATCCGCATTCGCCTCGATGTCCCCTCGTGCACCGTTAGGTTAGGTAACTAACGGCAGAGCAGGGCAGGGCTAGCGCGGGTGTAAAACATAAGTAACGCCTATATAATATATCATATATACTATATACAGTAGCTATCACAGAACATCACATGATCACATCACAGATATCGCAGCAGAAGAAACATATGAAATATTGGATATACTAGGACGTCCGTGTTTTCAATACGAGCCAGTAAAAACACGGATTCCACGGTCGTGATGAATAGCCAAACCCACACCCCTAGACCCCTACGAGAGCGGCAAGCAACCCTGCCAATTCTAGAGTTAGGAGACCCGGACTCGACTCCTCGAGTTGGTCTCCCACTGGACTCCAGAACCCGGTTACTTGTGGTCCCCTCCTTGGGTCTATCCTAGTGCGGAAAAGTAAATAATATACAAACGGTGACAACTTCCGCAACCTGGAAGTGCCCCAATAAAAGAATATTACATACAAGTTTTTACATGAATGAAAATGAAAAACACTCATCTCATATAAAAAAACCCCGGCTATTCAAACACGACGATCCAATATAACATATCCAGCAACACATAACATCACATGTCATCAACGTAAGTAAATATGTCCATCCCAATTGTCGTTGACATATAGCAACGAAACCGGCGATATCATATATTACACTTACGGTCACAGAAAAGAAAGTGTAAAACTACAACAGTTGGAATCCGCAATCTGCATAGACATCGCATGCCTAATCAAATGAATACCTTAGACATCACATGCCTAACAATTATAAACCCCGCATTTTAGTCTCAACATCGAAAACACTTTTCAATACCAAGTCGGGCAATTCAACAAGATTCCCGACATCCTGATCGAATGCTCGTCGCAAACTTCAGTAGACGGCTGCACCCCCGATACCGTCGACGAAGTGCACCAAGGCGGAACACCGCTACCGCGAGCACCCGGACGGATGCTTTCGGCGACGGGGTTCTCCTACAGTCACTTGGTCGGGGCTATGGAGTGAGGCTGTCTATTAAGTTTACCCGGCGAGTATCCGCGTACGCTACGTGATTGCGACGGACTTTTGATCATATCAAAATTCCGTGGCAACCGATCATCTGAGACTAAACTTCTACGTTTATAACATTCATTCAGTTATCTCATAACTATTTGTGAATTCCAATTATTGTATCCCATTCCAGATAAACAGAAAATGTTAAACTTTCCGATCGAACAATCGAACACCCAAATTTTCCCGAAACATCAACACATGAAATAAGTCTAACAACATTCAGTTCGTGCCTCAGTACCAACGGTCCAGCCGTAGAAGGGTCAAGCCAACGCCTCACATGTGGCACGCCGTACTGCCCCAAACCCGAAGGTTCAAAGGGCAGTTCAAGACGGTCACATAATCGAGTTAAGGTTTGTTGTCTTCTAGAGGGACCATCGCGTTACTTGCACTACTTAGAACGTCGTTAAACTACGGAAAAATCCAACACTTGGAAATTTCCCGACAGGGGAAAAATTGGGTATTTATATCCGGTCGAACTTTTTAACATATTCTAAAATTTATCCGGAAAGCCACACAGACAAAATTTGATAATCCGATCGAACTCATGAAAACCCAAAATAACCCCTGAAAACTCAACTGTATAATAAATATTAAAATATCCCACGTAAATCAGCACAGCAAAAGAGGAATTACTGTACAAAACTAGATGCGCAAAACGACAAAACTGCCGCGTTTCCGCCGCACGAGCCAGGATCGTGCCGCGGAAACGCGGCTCAATGATGGAATCAGGAACTCGAATTTTGCAGTATTCCTTAAAATTTCCTGCTGATTTCACTGAATATTTTTAATATGGAAAAATGCACTGTTTTGAAAAAAGTACAGAGAGCAAGTTTAGTTTGGGGTTCCGGGTTCGTTCGGACTTCAAATTCCGTCTGGACTTCGCCTAAGACTCTAGCTAGGCTCTGATACCACTGTAGGGTTCCTAGGCACCCTAATGAGGTCACACAAGGCATCAACCATGCCAAATTAAATTTTTAACGGTGCCGAGAGACCCGACTACGGATCGATAACTAGATGTCTAGGCGAAAAAGAACTAGTTAACAAATTAACTAATGAGAATACGGAAATACAACCTTTGTAGATCCGGTGCTCCACCTCCATAGCTCCGCAACGAAGTCGTCTCCGCTGTCCAAAAGGAATCCGGGCTCTAGCGTCGTCTTCGTCGGAGAATGGGCGGGCTAGGTCGTCGATGTCCAAGCCGAAGATGATTTACGTCGAGGCATCGATGAATCAAGCTCCACCTTCACCAAGTCACGAAACTTGTGAAGGAAAACACACTCTATTACTTGGCAAGAGGTAGAGGATGAAGAAATAGGAAGTGGGTAGACTTTAGAATTGGATTTCTCACTCATTTCCATCACTTGCCATTGATGGGGCAAGCTTTCTTCACTTGAAGAATGAAGAAGAAGAAGGAAATAGTTATGATAAGTTAATTAGAAAAAGAAAAGAATAATCAAAACTTATCATGACTAAACCATGGTAAAGTGTAGAGTATTAATCATGGTTGAAGCAATGGTTAGGGTTAAGCTAGAGACAAAATGGTCACTTAGTCAAAATGTTCATGAAGCTTCATGAACAAAACAAAACTAAGCCACCATTTTCTCATTTGAATTTCTTTTATCCATTTATCAAAAAGAATAAATGAATAATTAAGAAAATAAAACCCTAAACATAAACACAACCATGGTTCAAACTTTACACTTAACCAAAGTGGTATGCATCATCAAACATGATACAAAGAAGTGCACAAAATCATATCGCATATGCAATGCGCACACCCGAGTGAGAAAATCCATTTTAAAGTGAACCGATACTAGTTAATGCAAAGTAATATATCAAATATATAATAATGCATTAAATCATTAAATCAACACTTGATTCAATGATCCGGTCATGTCGCACACAACCGACTGGTATCATTAGTAACAACTTATCGAATCAACACTTGATCCGATAACCCGGCTACATCACATATAACCGATCAATGTCACATCGCGAGAATCGAATACAGTATCACATACCGTATTATTCTCGGTCCCGCACATATCTCATATGCGCTCCTATTTCGTTTCGCTTGAGCCAGGAAACCTCTGTGTAGGACTCTAAAGACTCGTCAATACGCCGGCAGCAGATGATGATCATATCAAACATCCACAAGCCGCAAGCGGTCTGCTAAACGTAACGGCCACCCGGGTATTGAGCGATCTGAAGATCGACGAGCAAGCCCGCTCACACTCCAGTGAATCCAACCAGTAACACTACCGTACAGTCCGGTCTGATCGTCTGATCTGTCGCATATCTCGCCTAGGGGTGGTAAACGTCAGACCCCAATAGCTCGATAAGTCGTGTCGATATGAGGTCTATAACTATTCGAGAAACTACAGGTAACACTTACCAGTAAATCTCAGCAACCCTGGCCAGGGATTTCCTGTTATAGCCAATCGAACACAGCACAACATCAACCCCCTATACTGGGAGAGACGAATCCCCTCCTATCGCTCATTGCCTCCATGTGACTCGGGACTGTACCCAAAAACCACCGTTTTGCACGCCCTCTTGGACGTGGTAAGATGGAAATCAAAGCACAGTGGGAACCACACAAGACTCTATGACGATCTCGGGTCAACAGACTACTCTGTACCAGTGTCACCAGAGAACTGCCATCTGACGTGAGGTATAATACCATCTGGGAGTTCTCGGCGAGTCTGTCCAGTATACCCAGTCTCTACTGAGCACCCGTATATCATCTCTGATGTCAAACACCGATGGATATGGGATCATCCATCGCCCATCTGTATGGGTCGAGAAGGTATACGCTAGTCTACTCTGGTATATCGATGCCCCGTCTCGATACACCCACGACTAGGGACTTTGAAGGATGTACTTATGGACTACCATGTCCCCACTAGTATGATCCGCATCATAGTCCAGGTAGTCAAGAACACATCCTAAGGGCTTTACCAACATGTAACAGAGAGACAATCAGCATACACGTTAAGGTAAAGAGCAACCAGATCTATAGCAGAACGATCCAGAGATGGCCGCTGATGTATCGCCTTTCCTGGAGGATTGAGGAATTGTTTAGCGTGTGGACAGAGGGTATTCGCATGTTGGCTAGGCGAAGTTTAAAAGTTCGAGCGAGTGTCAGAAACCCATTTTCCCCAAGTTTAAAGTGTTCGGAGGAACATGCAGGTAATTCTGTGGACCCTCTAGAAGAATGAAACCCTAACTCGATATGATGACCATGGAACCGCTTTGAAGCTTAGGGTTTATGGAAGTTTAGCGGTGCCATCAGTGAGGGTTGGGTTTGCCCTTCTACGGCTAGTCTAGAGGTGCTGTGGTATGTACCAGATATTTTTAGACTGCGCTCAGGTGTTGAGCATTCGGGAAATTTTGGGACCTTGATGACTCGATCGAAAAGTTTGACGTTGTCTGGATATCTTGTGATAAGTGACCAGTAAGCTGACCAGCTTCGGATAGAAGACCGCACCCAGATGCGTTGTGAGTTGATCAAGGACGAACGAGTATTGAGTATTCATCCGATGGTTGGGACGAGTTCCTGAGGACGTGTTCGGCCAGATATCTTCTACAGAGTGATGAAGATACCGAGTTCATGACTTCGAGTTCGTGTGAGAGACTTCGGATTTACTGAAGCCGAGGACCATTGCGGTATGCAGATAGCACGATGTGATGTTGAAGTGGACGATGATAAAGACGAGTGGGGCCAGAGGTTCATCCGAGATGCTGACGAGCTGTTACTACTCCCCATTGAGATTAGAGATCTGATATGTATACAGAGGCATTGGGATATGGCCTGTTCCCGAGGGAAGGAGTGTGGAACATGCAGATGTCCAGAAAACGAGAAAAGATTATGCAAGAGTACCAGCCTCCGTACAGTTCGGCATAGGCGAGATCGGAAGAGACCTTGAGCAGGATTCCTTTCGGGACACAGCTGCAATGAGAATTGCTCCCAGGATCAGATATGTCACGTGTATTCAGTGAGCCAGAGGCCGACGCCAGTGACGTACTGCCTTACGAGTGGTCGTGATGATTGACCAGGAGATGACCAGAGAAGTGCTAGAACGGAATCGTCCCCGTTAGCTCACCTGACAGGGCCGATGAGCCGATGGATTGCGAGATTAGTAATCCGAGGAGAAAATGAGTACCCAGAGACAGAGGACGCAGACCGTGAGCAGGAGGCGAGCGGATATTCTTGTTCTGCCGGTTTTGGGCGCACCGATTCATTTTTCGACATTGTAGGAGGTGTACCTCAATGTCCTTTGTTGCGATTTGCGTTTGTGATCTGAGTATCATGCTTATATCGATTGGATTTGAGTTTTGATGATGAGTTTCCTGATATTGATTTCTTGCACCATGGATGCACCTACTGGGTTTGTACATGTTTGCGCATAGTTTTCATGCACTTTTAGTATTTTGGTTTGCTTTTGTGCACGCTGATGCACAAGGTTATGAGATTATATACCACGGTAAACCTGATTTGGATTTGGATTGAAAGATGTTGTATACCGTCGATTTCAATTTTAATGCTCGATATTTGTTTTGTGCACCTTGTGCACCTGATTGGATTCTCGCGCATATTTGACGCGCTTGGAGTGGACTTTGGCGCATGTTCGGCGCTAGATATTGGATTTCGTGATTTCGTGCATGTTGGATGCACCTGATTTGGATTTTCGCGCGTGTTGGGCGCATGATATGAGATGCGATTTTGGTGCACACCAGATGCACTAAATCGGGATTCTTATGCATATCAAATGCACCCGATATTGTTGTCGTGCACACCCGTTGCACTGGACAGATGCTTTTGTCCACACCGTTGCACTTAGTTTTGCTTTTGTGCGTATTATGGCAGCTGTATTTGGATTTGATTTCCGTGCGCACCAGAGGCATGTGATTGTTGGATACGCCTTTTGAGCCTGATTTTGCTTTTGAGCATCTTGTTTTTATGATAGGCATTATATTTTGAAGTGGCCAAACAGGACTGATCTAAGGACAGTACCTGAGTACCTTGCATGCATTAAAAGTTTAATAAGAGGCTTTTGAAAAGAAAGAGCTATAGTCTCGCTATTTCCTACGTGTCCGTGAGTGACACGAATGTTTATAAAGGAAAACCTTTTGGATATTTGAGAAAAGACGGAACGTATATTTAGCAAAACATATATGGACATATATTATTACCTTACAAATGGACGTCCGTCACTTATGCCGTGAGTCACGCATTCACGCGGCGATTTAGAAAAGATTTGGCATGAGTTTTATTCAGATTTTGAAAGTTTTCCAAAAATGCGTATTATAGTATTTGACTAGTGTATATTGGATTTCAGCAGTGGATTTTGAGATCTGTATCTCCATTATAACTCCGAGGATATGCGTGCAAATCCGATGATTTGCGTGATGCTTGACGGAGTTCGATTTTGAGTTTTGTACTCGTTTTCATGCGCACCTGATGCGCGGTGCTATTTCTGTATCTTCCATGATTTCGGAGCCCCGTTGATTTGAGTTGATTATTGAAATGTTTTAGATTTTGGGGGTTTAAATTTAAATTCGGAGACTGAATTTATTTAAGGCGGGAAGACTGTAACATTTCAGAAAATACAAAATATTATTTTTGGAATTTAATATTAAAATAATATTTTTTCCGAAAACTGCCCGATTTGCGAAATTGGGGTTTTCGAAAAAGGGTATAAATATATACCAATAATTATGAAATAAATGGAAATTAAAATGATTTATTCATTTAATAATATAATTAAAGGATTTGGAATTTTTAAAATTTATTATATGCAGTTTTGATAAAAACCCAATTAGTGCACTGCTAATCGCGATTAGGCCAAATCTGTGTTTCTACAGTTTTCATGGTTAGTGCACCATGACATGTTTCATTTGGTCACATGTTGTTTCATTTCATTTGGCTTATGTGTTATGGTTTATTGCTAGTGAGAAAAGAAGAAAGAAAAGAAAAAGGTGTCATGATGAGTGAGGAGAGAGAAAGGAGACATAATGATGACTTGAGAGAGAGTAAGAGTGAGAATAATTGAGAGAGAGGGGGCTGCCTCATACCCTTTTCCCCATTCTTTTTGCATATCATTCTTCATCTTCCTCACTCTCATCTCCCTCCACCTTCAAACCCTAAATCCGTCTCCAAAACTCCATCCAAACCATATACCCCTTTCACAAAAAACGATCCCTTCTTCATGCTCTTCACATTGAACCAAGCAAAATGAGATTTTGGCAACTTTGGGATTTCTAGGGTTTTCTTAAGAGACATCCATGAGGTATATCTTTTACCATGTTAGTTTAGTTTGATCTCCTACCATTTAGTTAACTTAGAACTCATTTAGTGGTGATTTGTGGAAATTAAAAAATCCTGGCGAGGGTTTGAATCAAATAGTGGATTGGTGATGATTGAGTGGCTGTTTAAGACCTGAGATTTAGTATAGGAAACCAAAATACGGATTTGGGAATTAAGTTCATGCCGGTTTGTGAGGAATTGGAGTGTGCAGGGAAATCTGGAATGAACCGGGACATTTTCTAGAAAAGTAAACAATACCAGGGACCTAGATACACCACCAAGAGACCACCCTATGAAGACGAAGCCCTGAGGAGCCAGAAAAACCGGCCTAGCCGGAATTTGCTTGTGTGTGGCCGGGCACCCTAGTGTGTTAGGTGCCCAAGTTGCTTCAGTAGGCCACACACTCCCTATACTACACCCTAGACTTGTTTGCTTACCTTGTTTCACCTGAGTCAAAATCTGGGAGATTTTTATTGTGATTTTGGCTATGTTTACCGTATTTTGAAATGTTAATTCTTGTTATTTAGATTTTTTGGATATAGTGCCCTCATAATCAATTATTGGATCATAGGCACGTTATTGCAATGATTGAGGGAGGACCTATGCCGGTAGGACAGTCTTACTCAAGATGATAGTATGCAATCTGGTTTGTCTTCATCATCATGTACATGCTTTAGGTGACATTGTGGTTCACTATTACACGTTGATGGAGAATAGTATGCTACCATGGTTTATCTTTATCATCGTGTACAGCTTTAGGTGACCTTACAGGTCACTATTACACGTTGATAGAGCCCTTCGGATTCTTGCTTGACGACCAGCAGTACGATGGCGATCATATATGTGGGAGCTGGGGTCTATAAGCACATCCTTAAAAGGTCCCTAGTCGTGGGAGTTTCGAGACTGGGCATCGATACTCCGTTAGTAGACTAGTGTATACAGTCGAGACCCCGACGAGGGGCGGTGGCTGGTCTCACAGGCCATTGGTGTCAGTTGGTTCACCTAAGATGTATACAGGTGCTCATTAGGTTATGAGTGCACCGGACAGGACTCGCCGGGAACATGCTAGTTGGTATTATACCTAGCGTCAGATAGCAGTTCCCTTGTGACATGTGTACAGGTTAGTTCATCGACCTGAGATCGTCTTTATTCTCGTGTGAGTTCCCACTGTGCTTTGATTAGTACCCTACCACGCCTCAAAGGAGTCGAGCAAATAGGTTTTAGTTGGGTACAGTCCCGAGCCACATGAAGGCAGTGAGTGGATCGGCAGGGGCTCGTCTCTCCCGGTATTGGGGGTGAGGTCGCGCTGTGTCTAGGAGAGCCATTACACGAAGTCCTTGGCCAAGGCAGGAGATTTACTGGGAGGTATTCCAGTAGTATCTCCGGGTGTTCTGGGCTACACTCCGACACGACTTATACCGCTTTTGGGGGTCTGACTTTTACCAACCCCCTAGGCCCGACTTGCGATGCTCATAGACAAACGGACCAGACTGTACGGATATTGTCACTGACAGGCTCAGTAGGGTGTCAGGATGAGTTCGCTCATCGACCTACCTTTTGGTCAATACTTGGTAGCCCGTTACGTATGGCTCATACCTCTGACGTGCTAGTGGTTAAATCCACAGCCAAAGTTTTGACGAGTCTTTAGAGTCCCCCACAGACAGTTTCTCAAGTTCCGGGCGAAACGCTGTAGAGGCCGTATGGACTTATGGCAGGGTTCAATCATATACGTGCGGTATTGCACGGATCATGATCGGACAGATAATACTAGCGGGCTTTGGTTTATGCCGGATCCTCGTATTATACAGTGTAAATTTTGTCTCATTGCATTTGTAATCGGTCGGAATACAAATGCGGGTATGTATATACGGTCGTGAGGTTTTCCTGTAATTTATTACGGGATCGTCTTTTTGAAGTTGCCAGTTTGCATTCCGTTTCGGCCATTTTCCTTTGTTTCTTTCCTTGGCTGAATTTTCCATGGAGGGGCTTATTTGCAAATGTGCAAATTAGCAAAGTGGAGTGTGTTTTTAGTAATGGAGAAGGTTTTTTGGCACATGGTTGCTTCATGATGGTTCTAGCATGTTTTGATTCTTTTTGCTTCACTTCCTTGCTTTATGATGATGGGATTTGAAAAGGAAATGGGTGTGACATTTTTGCCTCTTTATCACCCATTTTCTTTTGTCTTATGGTCACCTCTTTTGGTTCCAACACTCACCTCCCTTGCTTGCCTCCCCCCTCTCATATATGGCCGGCCACTATTCTTGGGAGAGGGTGATTCATTTTTGATGTGAGAATTTTTTTGGTTCACTTTCATTGCAAAAGAAAAATTCTCAAGTTCATTCCTCTTGCTCATTTCCTTCTCCACTCCAAAAATGGCAACTTCATAAACCCCTCGAGACATAGCATTCTACACTCAGTCTATAGCAATCTTGGACACGTCGGCTAGCCAACTTCATGTCCGAGTTGCCTCGGTTCATAGGTGGGAGCCCGTAAAAGGACTCGGTGATGTGGTGCCCTTTCCGACGAGGAGATCGAGACCGGAGATTCCGCGAGGTGATCGGGATGGTGGCCGAAGACCGAAGGACACAGATCGCTCGGTATAGCTCTCTACCCTTTCTCCAATTAGCTAGTAGTAGGTTAATGGTCTGATCCGGGTTTATAGTCCGCGGTTGTGCCGATTTCTAGTTAAAGAAAAGTTTTTGTTTCCTCATTTTGGCCTCGGACAGACGGCCGGGGAGCTACCGTAGACTTATATGGTATCAGAGCCACGCCATTAACCATTACTAGATTGCTCTAACGTGTTTAGAACTTCGATCGAACAAAAATTCCAAAACCACAATTTCAAAAACACAGTTTCTGTCAATTCTGTTGTGTGCTCAAAAAATTATTTGGTGTATTGCCGAAATACGTGCAGGGTTTTTTAAGAGTTCTGGGAAATTTTGGTTCACTGTCATCCCTGTAGCACCGCGGAACCGCGGTCAAAGCCACGTTCTGGCCGTGGTTCCGCCGCCGCTTTGAAACAACAGTGCACCAAAATTTCCTGATTTGTCCGTGACTTGGAATTGGGGTTTTTGGTATATTCTGTTTGGGCCTAGATTTATTTTGAGTGCTACCGTTGTACTTGGGGCCCACTTCAGGAAATTTAGTCGATCGAAAATTTTAAACATGTTAGTTCACAGTATTTACATTATATCTGCGACCGTAAATGTTATTTGATCGGTAAATCCTGTCTAATTACTATAGTTCTTTTAGACGGATTTGCGAACATGACATTCACGTTGATGTTCTGTGTTGTGTTGTGATGTTGCGGATTTGTCATGGTGGATAGCCTGGATGCAATGGTAGTACAGTTTGGTTGTATATGTACATTTGATATTGCGGGGTGAGCGTCCAACATGTGGACTGTCGTCACTGCCTGTTTGTATATTATTCTTTTGGGGCACGACAGGGCTGAGGTCGATGTACCCGTTGTATATTTTACTTTCTGTACTAGGATTACCCCGCAGTGGGGTGCACGGATAGCTGGGTTCTAGAGAGCAACGGGCCCGGATCTCATGGCTTTGAGATGGAGGGGCTTTACTCTAGAATTGGCGGGCTATTCGCCGCACTCGTAGGGGGTATAGGTTGACCCAAGGAGGGGTGTACAAGTTACCGGATTCCGTGAAGTGCTGGGTGGTCTATTCACGTTATTGAAGGGGGCTGACTCGCTTCAGGTTTTGGCGGGTAACTTGTCGCGCCCGTAGGGGTCTAGGATTTCATTGCACAGGCTATCCATACGACCAGGGGAACGTCGGGTTTCAGTAGCGGCTCTATGAAACCTGGGGATCCCAGATATCTGTATTGTTCTGTGATGCTTATTACATTTCTGTGATGTTGCATTTTATCACGCCTTGAGCGATTATTATATATTGATATATATACTAGTAGATGCTGTATATGTTTTGCATCCGCACTAGTCCAGTCCCTGCTCTGTCGTTAGTTAAGTAACCTAACGGGTGATGATGGGACCCAGTGGCGAATGCGGATGGCATATACGTACATCATATTTTCGTTCTTTTGTTGTGTGATCAATTGATGGGATTGTGTTGATTCGGATCAATGCAAGCTAAACAAACCTATTCTGATGTTGTTGGAACAATTTTTCAAAAAGCTGTTATTGCAAAAGCGTTCTCTTTTGTTTTGCACAGTGGTATTCGGTTATGAATATCCAGCACCTCAGTCGACGAGGCAAGGGCCGAGATTCCTTCACCGGGAGTGACCCCTTGGACAGAAGTTTGCGTCAGGGTAATAACTTTACTATAGTCGATTACTTTTTGCTTTGCATCGTGGTACTCAGTTAGGAATATCCTGCACCTCATTCTACGAGGAAAGAGCCGAGATCCCTTCACCGGAAGTGACCTCTTTAGCAAAGGTTTTCACCACTATATTTTTATAAAAAGCTATCCAGTTCCTTCAACGATATCAAGTTCATTACGTTAAAGGTTTTTCACCAAAAACCATTCGTAGCCCTCCGTCATTTCAGAAAGGTAGCACTTAGTATTCATGCTATGTATGTTGGCCTTCGTCAAGGCATAGTGTATGGTAGCTATTTGTTACTTTTCTGCTGCATAGATAGATGCGTTGGTTTGGGACAGTCGTACTACTATTTTGGCCTTCGTTAAGGGTATGTACGGGTGGGTTCAAATTAACCTGGATAATGACGGGTAGAACTTGACATGTGACTTATGATATGTTGGCCTTCGTCAAGGTCATAAGAGCATGGGGTAAAAAATCACATCGGGAGTTTCTAAAGAAACTGAAACTTGCCAGATATGCACATACCTTCTAGAGTGTGATAACGTGAGTGGATTCCATCACGTTATCATGCGATGGTAGTTGGATCCCGATATCCACTGATGAGTTGGTTTACTCCTCGGGTGATCCCGACTAATTCTTCTTTCAGGTTTGGAGGAGAATTTGAGGTGACAGTGGGAGGTTTCCTGATTAGATAAAGTGATAACCATTCTGATCTAGGTTAGAGTGCACGCTGAGTATTTCTTTTCTCTCTCCCTTTGGCAGCGACCATGGCCCCGACCCTTGACTATGACTCAGTGACCAAAATTAACCGAACCTTCTTAAACACTGGCTTTTGGATTGTCAGAGTTGCATACCTCATTGCCCCTCCTACTTTTACCCTTTTCTCCAGAACACCCCGTATTACTACGAACGTCCACTTCCATTGGATAAAACCATCGTATGGTTATATACGAACTCGAAGGAACTTATTCGAGGATGGTTTCCGGTTCTGGAGAAAACGAATATAACTATTCAGTTGACTTTTCCTTTTACCTTCTCTCAGGTTGCGAGTGCTCCTTGGATTAGGACAGTACACCTATTACGCTAATTGGATAGTCTTCTTCCAAACCATAGGCAGGTGTCGAACGGTGGGGAATGAAGAAAACCAATTAGCCTAACGATGGTGTATAGAAGGTAATAAGTTAAGACAAATAAAGGGATTGGTAAGAGGGCAAAGTAAATTGCGACTGTTATTCATGACCAAACCAAGTATTTCATCGCCACTCCTACTTCACCTTTGTGTTTCTTTGGAACACTTCGTATCACTACGAAGATCCACAGTTTATTGGATACTCCATCGTATGGTTATATACGAACTCGAAAGGACTTGTTCCAGTTCGGGGATGGATTCTGATTCAGAAGAAATAGGAATAAGGTTTATTCAGTTGTCTTTTATCTTCACCTTCTCTTAGGTTACGAGTACTCCTAGGATTAGGAGAGCACACCCATTATGCTTATTGGATAGTCTTCTTCCAAACCACAGGCTGGTACCGAACGGTAGGGAAGGAAGTAAACCATTTGGCCTAAAGGGGTATACAGAAGGTAATGACTAAAGACATATAAAGGGATTTGGAGAGATGGCAAAGAAATATACGGTTACAGTTGTGAATCTGATAATGGAAGAGGCATTACTAGGAATACCCGGATACCCCTTCGAAACATTTATATGTTTCAGTTTCACTGTGTATTGTTAAAAGAAAACTGATTTCCCAATTAGCCCTTGCTCCAGGGTATGTATTTACCAGGTTCGATTCTCACATCTGTATGGTTTTACAGATGATGAGTGGGAGTAAGTTATTGGGAATTGGATAATCATCCTCATTATATCGGGATTCGTTGTAATTGGTGATATTTGAGGAAATCACCTGGGTTGTTTGCCGGACGACAAATATTTGGTTTTGAATATCCGTTGTTATGCACTAATTTCAAATTGATATATCTGTACGTTTATTTTTATAAAGTGAGATATAAATTTTTGAAATTATGTCTATGTCATTTACCTATATCAGTGGATGGTTGGGTAAGGAGTATTAAACAGCGGTGTTATTCTTCTTAACCATAAGTACAGTTTTCAATCTACGACACACAGCGAATGAGTTATTAGACTCAGGGGACTTATACAGAGTATTGTATGTTGTCCAGTGTCCATCAAGACAGAGGGGTTGGTACTCGTGCTATATTCTGTTTACATATGACTTCTCTAGTTTTTAGACATGTGTTTCATAGAAATGCAAGGTCTAAATTTTGAGAAGTTATAGGTATAAGAGTAAAGTAGAGAACTAGATATTACAAGTATCAGGATTCTTCAAGGTGATCGAAGATATAGATACTTGTGTATGGTATTCAGTTGATAGTAATGATTAAGAGAACTTGCTTCTCTTTCAGGTTACTCATAATTGGAAGCACTCCTAAGTTGAGTAATGCTGATCGGCCTCTTTCCATTTAGATGACATGCACTGGAGACAGCTGCATGATTTGAATCTGGTTCCAATTAAATCAGTGCCTCTGTTTCTATATTGGATATAGAACAATTCATATCTTAGCATTATTAAGGTACGGGGAGTTGTCCGGCTTATGCTTTAAACCAGACTCTGGATAACTCAAGGCACGTTTCTGTAATGGCTATTTGTGGGTTGACCCGGGCTATGACGAGGGTTGACTTTTTACCATTTGGAAGATCAATAGTGATATTGTTCTAGATTCGCCACAGTTTTAATAAAAATGGATTTTTTCAGAAAACAGTAGTGGGAGTATGGTAGAACTGGAAGTGATTCTAGAACCGCAAATGATTACTGAAAATTTGATAAGAACCTAAAGATTCAATCTGGTTTGACATTCCATTGGCCACTCCGCAGATATGGTGGGTAACCTCAGACACTCGAGAGGTACTTCGGTATGCTCAAAGACGGTGACAGGGAGGTTCTTGTTTACCCAAACTTGCCAGTGCTGTTGTTCCAGACTGTGAGACCCGGCAGGAGGATGAGTATAGCGTCGTTCTAAACTAGCTTTAGAAGTGTACGTGTATATGACCCTGCCAGAGGGTTGTCGTAGTCAGTGGGAGCAGCGGAAGCATAGTGGACAAGTAGCTTATGTCTATTTATGGACTAAAGCAGATATAGCGGAGATAGATCATCTATTTCTGATGTGATAGTCATAGGTTTGACTTCATCAGAATAGGGGATGGATATGTTAAGAATGTAGTAGGGTGTGATGTCCTGGTATTTGGATGACATACACAGAGTAGGAAGTGAAATTCCTATACTACGATCGGTTATACATTGGTTGTCACACAGTGGTTTCTCCACATGGGAATTGGATATTATATCAGACATTCTGGTTACTAGATCTATGGTATTAGGTCTAGATTTGGGAAGTGTTCCAATCAGGGTACTTAGACAGCATTCTAAAGGTGCTTTAGAATGGAAGACTCATGGCATGGTGGTGTACCTGCAGGTGATGGAGTCACCCTCTCTAAAGGTGTCTTACAGACTAAAGGGGAGAGGGATGTGATTGGCAGATCTTTGCTTAGGCAATTGAGTCAATCATGAGATGTCAAGTACCACACCAGATGTTGTTTTGCAGAAGATGCAGTATGTTGATATTGATCCAATCCTGGAGAAACGATCGGAAGCAGTTTTAGAACATAAGTGGATGTTCTAGGGACATGATAACGGAATCTTCCTTCAGGAGACAGTTATCATTCCAGGCTTCCAAGGTGACCTGAATGACAGAGTAACTGTCAGAGTTGTGGTTTTCCCTCTGACGAGGGGCAGTTGTTTGGACAGGTGGTCCGGGCAGATACTGAAGGATGCATAGCGCAGGATACTGATTAAGTTCTGTTGATGATACAGTCTAAGGAGTTTGGATTTGGAGTTCATCTATGAGCTAGGTCCCATCAGATATCCAGACATATTCTAAGACAGGTATTGCTCATTTCGGGAGATGGCTTTCTCCGCGAATTTGAGATAAAGAGAGACATAGAAAGAAATATCAGGGTGGATCCACTAGCTGAGGCTATTCCTCGAACGCAATAGTTTCGGAAACGGGCTTTGTGAAACTGATTAGTAGAGGAATTGGGTGTTCGGTATCACACGGGCTGTGAGTATGCAACATCGCAATAATTAGCCTTGAGTGCAAGTCGGAGATTGTTGGATATAGTGCCCTCAGAGTCAATTATTGGATCACAGGCACGTGATTGCAATGACTGAGGGAGTACCTATGTCGGTAGGACAGTCTTACTCAAGATGATAGTATGCTATCTGGTTTGTCTTCATCATCGTGTACATGCTTTAGGTGACATTGTGGTTCACTATTACACGTTGATGGAGAATAGTATGCTACCATGGTTTATCTTTATCGTCGTGTGCAGCTTTAGGTGACCTTACAGGTCACTATTACACGTTGATAGAGCCTTTAGGATTCTTTCTTGACGACCAGCAGTATGATTGCGATCATATACGTGGGAGCTGGGGTCTATAAGCACATCCTTAAAAGGTCCCTAGTCATGGTATTTTCGAGACTGGGCATCGATACTCCGTTAGTAGACTAGTGCATACAGTCGAGACCCCGAAAAGGGGCGGTGGCCGGTCTCACAAGCCATTGGTGTCAGTTGGTTCACCTAAGATGTATACAGGTGCTCATTGGGTTATGAGTACACCGGACAGGACTCGCTGGGAACATGATAGTTGGTATTATACCTAGCGTCAGATAGCAGTTCCCTGGTGACATGTGTACATGTTACTTCATCGACCTGAGATCGTCATTTGTCTCGTGTGAGTTCCCACTGTGCTTTGATTACTACCCTACCACGGCTCAAAGGAGTCGTGCAAATAGGTTATAGTTGGGTACAGTCCCGAGCCACATGGAGGCAGTGAGCGGATCGGCAGGGGTTCGTCTCTCCTAGTATTAGGGTTGAGGTCGCGCTGTGTCTAGGAGAGCTATTACATGAAGTCCTTGGCCAAGGCAGGAGATTTACTGGTAGGTATTCCAGTAGTATCTCAGGGTGTTCTGGGCTACACTCCGACACGACTTGTAGCGCTTTTGGGGGTCTGACTTTTACCAACCCCCTAGGCCTGACATGCGATGCTCATAGACGAACGGACTGGACTGTACGTATATTTTCACTGACAGGATCAGTAGGGTGTCAGGATGAGTTCGCTCATCGACCTCCCCTTTGGTCAATACTTGGTAGCCCGTTACGTATGGCTAATACCTCTGACGTGCTAGTGGTTAAATCTACAGCCAAAGAAAGACGAGTCTTTAGAGTCCCCCATAGACAGTTTCTTAAGTTTCGAGCGAAACGCTGTAGAGGCCGTATGGACTTATGGCAGGGTTCGATCATATACATGCGATATTGCATGGATCATGATTGGACAGATAATACTAGCGGGCTTTGGTTTAAGCCGGATCCTAGTATTATGCAGTGTAGATTTTGTCTCATTGCATTTGTATTCGGTCGGAATACAAATGCGGGTATGTATATACAGTCGCGGGATTTTCCTGTAATTTATTACGGGGTCGTCTTTTTGAAGTTGCCAGTTTGCATTCCGTTTCGGCCATTTTCCTTTGTTTCTTTCCTTGGCTGAATTTTCCATGGAGGGGCTTATTTGTAAATGTGCAAATAAGCAAAGTGGAGGGCGTTTTTAGTAATGGAGAAGGTTTTTGTTGCACATGGTTGCTTCATGATGGTTTTAGCATGTCTTGATTCTTTTTGCATCACTTCCTTGCTTTATGATGATGGGATTTGAAAAGGAAATGGGTGACATTTTTGCCTCTTTATCACCCATTTTCTTTTTGGCTTGTGGTCACCTCTTTTGGTTCCTACACTCACCTTCCTTGCTTACCTCCCCCCTCTCATATATGGTCGGCCACTATTCTTAGGAGAGAGTGATTCATTTTTTATATGAGGATTTTTTTGGTTCACTTTCATTGCAAAAGAAAAATCCTCAAGTTCATTCCTCTTGCTCATTTCCTTCTCCACTCCAAAAATGGCAACTTCATAAACCCCTCGAGACATAGCATTCTTCACTCAGTCTACAGCAATCATGAACACATCGGCTAGCCAACTTCGTGTCCGAGTTGCCTCGGTTCAGAGGTGGGAGCCCGTAAAAGGACTCGGTGATGTGGTGCCCTTTCCGACGAGGAGATTGAGACCGGAGATTCCGCGAGGAGATCAGGATGGTGGCCGAAGACCGAAGGATACGGATCGCTCGTTATAGCTCTCTACCCTTTCTCCAATTAGCTAGTAGTAGGTTAATGGTCCGATCCGGGTTTATAGTCCGCGGTAGCGCCGGTTTCTAGTTAAAGAAAAGTTTTTGTTTCCGCATTTTGGCCTCGGATAGACGGCCGGGGCACTACCGTAGACTTACAGGATTTGTATTTGTTTGTGGGATGTTCGTACATCAACAACAAGGGTTGTGTGGTTGATTTAGTACGCGTATGCTATAGGTTCTAACCTACGAGCAAGGCGCGTGCCGTTTTGGATTTCAGAACATGATTTTAATAGCGTTGCGATGTGTGTTGTTATTGTAGGTACCTTCGCATGGATTCCAAGGCGACGGAGCGTGGCGTCATCGACTTCGGCAGGCGAAGACCAAGGTGAGTGGATCTATATCCACGGGGGAAGTCGGGTGGATGGCGTATAGCACCCCCGTAAAGTTTTGATGGAGACTGATTTATAGAATATGGTTAAGGGAACCTAGATTAGGAAACTAGGGTTAAAGTTAAAAGTTAGTTAGTGAAACTATATTGGAAGCTAAATGACAGTTAGAAGTGATATGCTACGGCTAATATGAAATGACGGGAATTAAGGATGATATTTGATGATATTACCGTTTAGGGTACTATAGGACTAGATAGTCAACGTAGATGTGTCATCCGAACCATACATATTTCTAAACTGAAGAATCGTAAGCATCTTTCAAACAGTTACCTTGAGGGACGTTGCGGATTTTCAAATGATATCTTTTCCTTAAAAACACCTTAACCCCTATTTTCAAAACTACGATTCGCTTCTTTTAAAATCTGCTTGTATGGTTTGGGTGTGTATGATAGATTAGATACATATACTTAGTAGAGATAAAATGTTTATGTAAACTCGACTTGATGTGAGATATAAATGCGATGAAAGAATATAAGACGGATATGATGATATGATGATATTTTGGTATACGGGTGTGAGTCGATTGAGATGATGGATACCTTGTTGGTCCCCTGATATGAGATTGTTGCAGATGCGACCTGGGACATAGGTATATAGAGATATTTATATATGTTGTGAATTGTGAGTGATAGCCGTACGAGACGTTAGGTCCGTACCCTCCTCGTCTTATAGGATGATAGGATCCCTCATAGCTTAATGCCGCCATACGATGATTTTCCGTACGTGATGAGTTTGGCTTAAGGTTTGATCCATAACCTTGAGAAGAGGATGTCGTACGCTGGATTATACCGTACGTGGTGCTGTGAGGCTAGATGCTGATTGATAGATTCACCGACTCAGACATATGATAGTTACGTATACCTTATAGCTTTTAGCTGATGATTTACCTTATGCCGCATTCATGATATTATTATGCCATTGCATATACCTGTCTTAGTACACTTATACCATTATCGATGATGCGTATGTTACACTTACACAGATTTGCCGGCTCACACACTTCATCATCGATAATTGCCATATCACTACTCAGTAGGATTGCAGCATCATGATACGACTCTTCGCACTTGTGTATATATATCCTCGTGCATTCATGCCTACATACATACTTATTGCACATACATAGACGATGTATCATTTGACTTTGGAGAAATTGGGAGCCGCGGAATATATTTAAAAACTGGAATCATTTTAATAGAGCTGTTTTCCCTTAATATATCATATTATTGTCCCATGTTGCATGAGATACGGAGATGCTTACATTTCTATCATATGTCACATACATCATGTTTTATGATTTTACGCATTGAGATATGTTGTTTTCATGAGATTTTTGGATTTGAGAACCGTGGTGATTTCAAAAGAAAGCATGTACTATTTTAAAAACCCGGTTTCTCTTGATATGGTATTTCTGTGCGTACACCATGTTTTTTCTCGGTTCTGAGAGCGACATATGAAACCCGAGACGAGGAGGCGGATGAGGCCGATTGCGGGTACATAGTGGACCCAGTAAGGTACCCCGGGGCAAGAAGTTCGAGGTGTAGACGATGAGCCTGGCAGGGGAGCACTACCTATCGGTGATTGTATTTGGACTCGACGGTTATCCGGAGGATACCGACTGGAGTAGCGAGATGGATATGATGGCCGACCAGGGTGTGCGGTGCCTGAGGGCCGGCCGATATGAGGATACGGCGCCTGAGATATATGAGGATTTACGTGCCGATGCTTGGTACGGTTTTCATGATGTTTTCGAGTGTCGATGCTAGGCACTCAGGTTCCATGATTTTGATGTGTCGTGAGGGACACCGTTGATTTATATCCTCATACTTTCATGCACACTCTTTTTTTATATTTACGTGCATACAAACATTGATTATATGGGTGGACGAGATCCACATGCATACATGCATTGATTTTACTGTTGGATGTTATCCACATGCTTATAGGCATTGACTACCTCGTTGGCACATATACAGACCCGGTCACCCTAGATATCATAGTTTTACCTTCATGATATAGTTGACCTAGGAGTCGTTGTTTATTCGATTTCTATCTGTTGATTTTTTTCTTCTCACGAGTTGGCAACTCACCCCCGTTGTGCCACAGTTCTTGCAGGTTGACCGCTTGGATCAGTAGCGGCTTCGCTGGCACACCGTTGCATTTGGGTGTTTTGTATTGGTAGGTGGGACACTTGTATCGTACTTACTCTTGTATCTATATTTCATATTGTATCTAGTTAACTCTATCAATCAAAATTAGTAAATTCTATAAGTAATGAGACTTAGTGAGACTTGTAGTTGCGAGAGTTGAGCGATGGGTTTTATATTCACTTTTGGGGTTATGTCTTGCTTATTTCTTTATCTTTTGTGGTGATCTTCGCCGTTGGGCGTCGTATACTTATATATATTGTCTTGCGTGGTTGTGATCCGCCGTTTGGCGAAGAGCTAGCTCCCGCTTGGGGATGCCTTATCATTATCTTGTATATGTGGTTTTGGATCAAAAAAATACAAAGGAGGTGCTGCCCAAATTTTTAAAGGACGAAACATGTTTTCAACAAGTAAATTCCACTTGCATTTTCATGTCCCTTTTCTGTACATTTTAAGAAAACTTGATCTCATTATACCTTTATTTCAAAACTTCATCTCCTTTATTTTCTAAAAAAAAGTTTTAGATTTCTGGGTTTCAGCTTACTTGAATTACGTTACGCCTTTAGACGTTGCGTGATTTAAGTGCTGGTCACGAGCTAATATTTCGGGTCGTGACATTGAAGGAAGGACGTATCGACGACTGTGTTTACACTTGCGACTTAGTGATTCGAATATCACGTGTCCGTCATTTTGGATTTTGGTATTTTGGGTGATTTATTTGCATGATTGAGATTTTGTGCACCACAGTTGCACTCGATTTCGACTTGATGTCATTCGAGATGTTTGATTTTGATTTCATGCCTATGGCATGTATGTGATTTGACTTGTGCCTTCAGTGTAGTTTTCATGCACTTTTAGTACTTGATTCGATTTTGTGCACGCTAATGCATGTGGTTATGAGATTATATACCACGGTATACCTGATTTGAATTAAGGTTGTTGTATACCGTCGATTTCGATTATGATATTCGATATTTTTTTCGTGCACCTTATACATTTGAGTTGGATTCTTGCGCATACTTGGCGCGCTTGATGCGATTTTGGTCCATACCAGATGCACTAAATCGGAATTCTTCATGCAGTTCAGATGCCCCTGATATTGTTGTCAGGCACACTCCTTGCCCTTGACAGGTGTTTTCGTGCACACTCGTTGCACTTAGATTTTGTTTCTTTGCACATGTATGGCACATTCATTGATTTCGATTTATGTGCGCACTAGACGCACGTGACATCCTTATACACGTTTTGGGATTGGTTTCCTTTGGAAAAGTATGTTTTATGATATTTACTATTTGGTATAGTAACTGAGCAGGACTAGTCAGAGGACTGTACCTGAACATGTTTTTGTACGCATCGATAGTTACCGAAGGGATTTCCAAAATGTAGCTATAGTCTCAATATTTTTCCTATGTGTCCGAGAAGACACGAAACACTTTACAAAGGAAACCATTCTAAGTTATTTTCAAAACGGCGGGACGTGTATGTGAAACAAAGGATATATATACATATAGAGTTATTTTCTTACAATAAACGTCCGCTACTTGTGCCGTGATACGCGCATCGCACAGCGATTTGAAAAGGGGTTGGCATGCATTTCTTTCAGATGTTTTGACGCGTTTACAAATGATGCGTACTATGTACATGTTATAGTTTTGATGTATATCATGTTGGTTTTCGTATTGGACTTTGACATTGGTATTTTCACTATGACTCCGATAATTGCGTGATGCTTGACGGGGTTTTGATTTTGACTTATATGCTCGTTTTCATGCGCATGCATTGCGCTAAGATATGTTTTAAGTATTGATGATTTCGGTGCCCCGATGACTTGGTGGTTTGCTGAAATGTTTTAGTAATTAGGGGGAATTAAATTTAAATTCGGGGACCGAATTTATTTAAGGGGGGAAGACTGTACAGGAAAATAAAATATTGTTTTTGAGAAATTAAATAATTAAAATAATAAATATTATGAATATTTTAATGTGTGGAGATTAGTTTTAATGTTATGATATAATTATATACCGATAAATTGGAAAATATTGGAAAACTACATTTGAATGTTGTTTTTGAAAGAATATTATATCATTTAGACATTTTATAAATTTTATACAATTAATCATATACAAGTTTATTTCTAAACTTGATTAATGTTCACTTATCATGCATTAAGCTTGATTATGCTTGTGACATGCACCATGTCATGTTACACACTTGTTACATTTCTATTGACCATGTCTTAATTCTTCATTTGTTTTTTTTATGCATGGTTTAAGGTTTTGTTTTTAGAAAAGGGAAAGAAAAAGAATAAAGACTAAAGAAATGTGGCATGGGGAGACAAGGAAGCGTTGGCAAGACAGAGAAGAGAGAGAGAGGGTGAGGGGTCGCTTGACCATGGCTCATTGTTAATTCTTCATCATCTTCATCATTTCTTTTTCCCTTCCTCCTCCATGGCTTCCCTCTTCTCTCCCCCACCTCCTCTATCTCCTCACAACACCACCAAAAACACCTCAAAACACCTTATTTTCTTCATTAAAAATGTGCACAAGCTCACTACAAGTATGAGGGACTAAACAAGTTGGGATTTTGAGCACTTGGGGCAACTCAAGAAAATTCTTGAGTTACCAAATGAGGTAATCTCCACATACTTGGTTTAGAATTTGAATTCCTTAAGGTTCCATAGTAGTTTTCAGTTGAGTAATTAAGGTTTAGTGATCTTGGAAAATTCCAAGATGAGGGTACAGGAATTTTATGAGTTGTGAGGTGTAATTGAACTTTGTAGATGCCACAAAACCCCTTTTAGTGATAGTATATTGGACTAAAACCTGAGATTTAAGCCCCAAGACATGAACTTTGAATTTCCGATGTCGGGTTTTGTGAGGAATTGTGGTGATAATTGGAGTTCTGCTATAACCCGGGAACTCTAGAAAATATTTAGCGATTACTAAGAGGTATGCAGACACCCTAGAAGCTATCCGCAAGACCCGAGGCCCTAAACCCTTACCTTGGCCGCCAATTATCTCTTTTTGGCCACAATTTGCGGCCTTGGTACGATGGAATCGCCTCGTGCTTGGTTTATGGCTCCATTTTAGGCAAATTAGACCTACCCCATATGCAGAATTGACTAATTTCACCTGGAACAAAATCTAGAGATGTTTTCTTGAGTTACTTTTTTGGTTTTGTGACTTTTAATGACTTGAACTTGGGTGTTTGTGTTTTGTCTCGATTGATTGGCGTTCGTACGTCGACGTCGAGGGATATTTGGTTATTTTTGCATGGGTAGACCATAGGTTTTAACCTATGCGTGATACGTGTGCCGTTTTTATTTTCGTGCACGATTCCGTTTACGATACTGTATGTTTATACATGTAGGCACCCTCATGTGGGCTTCGGACGACGAGGAAGAGAATGGCGACATTGACTTCGGCAAGCAAAGATCAAGGTGAGCAGATGTATATCTACGGAGGAAGTCGGGTGGATGGCGTATAGCACCCCCGCAGTTTCGTAGTGTAGCAAGGGTATGTTAGATATGTGTATGTGTGTGTATCGTGAGGTATGTATAATTTAAAAGAACGGCCTTAGGAGGTCATGGGTTAGTTTAGCGTATTTTGGATGATAGTGTTGTTAGTTTAGTTTCTTAGTTGCAAAACCCTAGAGTTAAGGATGTCACGCATACACATTCACACACGTGATATGTTTGGGGTGTATATGGTTATATGTATATGTGTGTGTGTGTGTGTGTGTATGTGTGTGTGTGTGTGTGTGTGTGTGTGTGTGTGTGTGTGGATGCGTTGGTACATGTATATATATATATACGTATATATATATACGTATACGTATAAACAGATGATGAGGATAGTATATGATACTCGGAGGAGAGTCGATATGATCGGGTATGATGCCGTGAGATCGGTTATGTGATTTGGGTCGTGTTATGATATACGACATGATATTATAGTGGATCGATAGGCGATGTGTTTTATTCACACGCGAATATATGTATGATTATATTGGTATGTTCTAGATTTAGAACGGTACCTCTAATTCAGGATATGATGATAATTATACCAGATAAATAATGAGGTATATGTGATATTTGACCCGTACCCCGATTTGGGATGCCGTATGATGGATTTTTACCGTACGATGTATAAATTTGATGATTGATCTGCACTCTTGACTCGAGGATGTCATATTATATATCTTATCGTACATGACGCTATTGAGGCGGGATCACCGACTACTAAATATATCGACTCGGACTTAGGTGGATTTCCTTACCCTTTCGTTTGGTCTCTTAGCTTCGTCATGTAGTTTACTTGGTAGATGTTAGACTGGGCTAGAATCATACTTACTTTCAAAACTAGCGAATCTTGAGTATTTTAAAGACAAGCCGAGGGATACTACGGATTCTTTCAAAGGATGTACATTTTCTTAAAAACACTGTAGCCCCTATCTCAAGTTCGCGGAGAAAGCCATCTCCCGAAATGAGCAATACCTGTCTTAGAGTGTCTGGATGTCTGATGG
Source organism: Agapanthus africanus (assembly GCA_030015575.1). Classification (NCBI taxonomy): domain Eukaryota; kingdom Viridiplantae; phylum Streptophyta; class Magnoliopsida; order Asparagales; family Amaryllidaceae; genus Agapanthus; species Agapanthus africanus. The sequence continues at coordinate 202,316,125 of JASDDO010000018.1, read as the reverse complement.
GACCGAGCTCATAAATGAACTCCAAATCTAAACTTCTTAGACTGTATCGTCAACTGAACTTAATCAGTATCCTGCGCCATGCCACCCTCAGTATTGCCTTGGACCACCTGTCCAAAACACTGCCCCTCGTCAGAAGGAAAACTATAACTCTGACAACCTCCTTGTCGTCCATGTCACCTTGGAAGCCTGGAATGATAACTGTCTCCTAAATGAGGCTGTCGTTATCATATCCCTAGAACATCCACTTATGTTCTAAAACTGCTTCCGACTGTTTCTCCAGGATTGGATCAATGTCAACTTATTGCATCTAGTGCAAGAACAACATCTGGTGTGGTACTTGACATCTCATGATTGACTCAATTGCCTAAGCAAGTGATCTGCCAATCATGCACATCCCTCTCTACTTTAGTCTATAAGACACCTTTAGAGAGGGTGACTCCATCACCTGCAGGTACACTACTGTGCCAGGAGTCGTCCATTCTAAATACTCTTAGAATGCTGTCAAAGTACCCTTATTGGGAAACCACCCAAATCTAGATCTAAAAACCATAGATCTAGTAACCAGTATGTCTGATATTGTGTCCAAGTCCCTTGTGGAGAAACCACCGTGTGACGACCAAAGTATAACTGATCGTAGTATAGGAGTTTCCTTTCCTACTGTGTGTATGTCATCCAAATACCAGGATATCACACCCTACTACCTTCTCAACAGATCCATCCTCTATTCTGATGACGTCAAACCTATGACTGTCACATCAGAAATAGATGATCTATCTCCGCTATATCTGCTTTAGTCTATAAATAGACATAAGCCTGATGTCCACCAATGCTTCCGCTGCTCCTACTGACTACGACAACCCTCTGGCAGAGTCATATAGACGTGCACTTCTAAATCTAGTTTAGAACGACGCTATACTCATCCTCCTGCCGGGTCTCGCAGCCTGGAACAACAACAATGGCAAGTGTGGGTAAACAAGAACTTCCCTGTCACCGTCCTTGAGGCTACCGGAGTACCTCTCGGGTGCCTGAAGTTACCCACCGTATCTGCGGAGTGGCCAATGGAATGTCAAATCAGATTGAATCTTTAGGTTCCTTATCAAACCTTCAGTAATCGTTTGCGGTTCTGGAATCACTTCCAGTTATACCTACTCCCACTACTGTTTTTGAAAAAATCCATTTTTAATAAAATTGTGGCGAGTCTAGAACAATATTTCTATTGATCTGCCAGATGGTAGAAAATCAACCCTCGTCATAGCCTGGGTCAACCCACAAACAGCCATTACAGAAACGTGCCTTGAGTTGTCCAGTGTCTGGTTTTAATCATAAGCCGGACAACTCCCCGTACCTTAACAATGTTAAGATATGAACTGTACTATATCCAATATAGAACCAGAGGCACTGATTTAATTGAACCAGATTCAAATCATGCAGCTGTCTCCAGTGCATGTCAACTAAATGGAGAGAGGCCGATCAGCGTTACTCAACTTAGGAATGCTTCCAATTATGAGTAACCTGAAAGTGAAGCAATTTCTCTTTATCATTACTATCAACTGAATACCATACACAAGTATCTACATCTTCGTTCACCTTGAAGAATCCCGATACTTGCTACACCTGGTTCTCTACTCTATTCAAATACCTATAACTCCTCAAAACTTAGACCCTGTGTTTCTACGAAACACATGTCTAAGAACTAGAGAAGTTAAAAGTAAACAGAATATAGTATGAGGACCAACCCCTCTGTCCTAATGGACACTGGACAACATACAATACTCTGTATAAGTCCGCCGAGTCTAACAACTCTTTCACTGTGTGTCGTAGGTTGAAAACTGTACTTATGGTTAAGAAGAATTACACCGCTGTTTAATGCTCCTTACCTAATCATCCACTGATATAGGTAAATGTCATCGACATAATATCAAAAGGTATATCTCACTCTATGAAAATAGACGTACAGATATATCAATTTGAAATTGGTGCACAACAGCGGATATTCAAAACCAAATATTTGCCGACCGGCAAACAGCCTAGATGATCTCCTCAAATATCATCGATTACAACGAATCCCGATATAATGAGGATGATCACCCTATTCCCAATAACCTACTCCCACTCATCATCTGTAAAACCATACAGATGTGAGAATCATACCTGGTAAATACATACCCTGGAGTAAGTATCTAATCGGGAAATCAGTTTTCTTTTAACAGTACACAGTTGAACTGAAACATTGAAATGTTTCGATGGGGTATCCTGGTATTCCTAGTAATGCCTCTACCATTGTCCAGATTCACAACTATAACCGTATAATTCTTTGCCACCTCTCCAAATCCCTTTATATGTCTTTAGTCGTTACCTTCTGCACACCCCTTTAAGCCAATTGGTTTTCTTCCTTCCCTACCGTTCGGCACCAGCCTATGGTTTGGAAGAAGACTATCCAATAAGCATAATGGGTGTACTGTCCTAGTCCCAGGAGCAGTCGCAATGCGAGAGAAGGTGAAGATAAAAGGCAACCGAACAAACCTTATTCCTATTTCTCCTGGACCAGAATCCATCCCCGAACTGGAACAAGTTCCTTTCGAGTTCGTATATAACCATACGATGGAGTATCCAATAAACTGTGGATCTTCGTAGTGATACGGAGTGTCCTGGAGAAATACAAAGGTGATTTAGGATTGGCAAAGAAATACTTGGTTTGGTCGTGAATATCAGTCGCAATTTACTTTGCCCTCTTACTAATCCCTTGCTTTGTCTTAATCTTAATACCTTCTGCACACCGTTTAGGCTAATTGGTTTTCTTCATTCCCTACCGGTCGGCACCAGCCTAAGGTTTGGAAGAAGACTATCCAATTTGCGTAATAGGTGTACTATCTCCTAAACCAAGGAGTACTCATAACTTGAGAAAAGGTAAAAGGGAAAAGACAACTGAATAATCCTATCCGTTTTCTCCAGAACCGGAAACCATCCTCGAATTCCTTCGAGTTCGTATCTAACCATACGATGGTTTTGTCCAATGGAAGTGGACGTTCGTAGTAATACGGGGTGTCCTGGAGAAAAGGGTAAAAGTAGGAGTGGCAATTAGGTCTGCAACTCTGACAATCCAAAAGCCTGTGTTAAGAAGGTTCGGTCAACTTGGTCACTGAGTCATAGTCTTAGGGTCGGGTCAATGGTCGCTGCCAGAGAGAGAGAAAAGAAACACTCAGCGTGCACTCTAACCAAGATCAGAATGGTTACCAATTTATCTAATCTGGAAACCTCCCACTGTACCTCAAATTCTCCTCCAAACCTGAAAGAAGAATTAGTCGGGGTCACCCGAGGAGTAAACCAACTCATCAGTGGGAATCGGGATCCAACTCTCATCGCATGATAACGTGACGGAATCCGCTCACGGTATCACACTCCAGAAGGTATGCGCATATCTGGCAAGTTTCAGTTCTTTTGAAACTCCCGATGTGATTTCTACCCCATGCTCTTATGACCTTGACTTTGGCCAACATATCATAAGTCACATGTCAAGTTCAACCCGTCATTCTCCAGGTTAATTTGAGTCCACCCGTACATACCCTTGACTTTGGCCAAAATGGCAGTACGGCTGTCCCAAACCAACGCATCTATCTATGCTGCATATGAATACCCAACAGCTACCAAACACTGTGCCTTGACTTTGGCCAACATACACAGCTTGAATACTATTGACTATCCATATGAAACGACGGAGGGCTACGAATGGTTTCTGGCGAAAACCTTTAACGTAATGAACTTGAAATCGTTGAAGGAACGGATAGCCTTTTAGAAAATATAGTGACGAAAACCTTTACTAAAGAGGTCACTCCCGGTGAAGGGATCTCGGCTCTTTCCCCGTAGAATGGGGTGCAGGATATTCCAAATGAATACCACGATGCAAAGCAAAAGTAATCGGCTATAGTGAAGTTAATGCCCTGACGCAAACTTCTGTCCAAGGGGTCACTCCCGGTGAAGGGATCTCGGCCCTTGCCTCGTCGACTGAGGAGCAGGATATTCCAAATGAATACCACGATGCAAAACAGAAATGAACGTCCTTGCAATAACAGCTTTTTGAAAAGTGTTCCAACAACATCAGATTAGGTTTGTTTAACTTGCATTGATCCGAATCAATGCAGTCCCATCAATTGATCACACCACAAAGAACGAAAATATACTGACGTACGTATATGCCATCCGCATTCGCCACTGGGTCCCGTCATCACCCGTTAGGTTAGCTAACTAACGGCAGAGCGGGGACTGGACTAGCGCGGATGAAAAACATATACAACATCTACTAATATATATACCAATATATTATATTTCGCTCAAGGCGTGAATAAAATGCAACATCACAGAAATGTACAGCATCACAGAACAATACAGATATCTGGGATCCCCGGGTTTCACAGAGCCACTACTGAAACCCGACGTTCCCCTGGTCGTGTAGATAGCCTGTGCAATGAAATCCTATACCCCCTACGAGTGAGGCGAATAGCCAGCCAATCCTGGAGTGAAGCCCCTTCTGTCTCAATGCCCTGAGATGCAGGCTAGTTGCCTTCTAGAACCCGGCTATCCGTGCACCCCTCCGCGGGGTAACCCTAGTACAGAAAGTAAAATATACATACAACGGGTACATCGACCGCAACCTGGTCGTGCCCCAAAAGAATAATACAAACAGGCAGTGACGGCAGTCCACATGTCGGACGCTCGCCCCGCAATATCAAATGTACATAATACAACAACACTGTACTAGCATTGCATCCAGGCTATCCCCCACGACCGATCCGCAACATCACAGCAAAATCACAGAACATCAACGTGAAAGTCACGTTCGCAAATCCGTCTAACCGGGCTATAGCAGTTAGACCGGATTTACCGATCGAGTGACATTCACGGTCGCAGATATAATGTAAATACTGTGAAAAAATGTGTTTAAAATATCCGATCGATCAAAAATTAACAAGTGGGCCCCAAAGCAATACTGTAGCACTCACAGAAAATCTGGGCCCAATTTTAATATTCCAAAACCCCTAAAATAAGCCCAGAAGCCCACTGGAAAAATATGATGCAGTGAGGATACAAATGTGCGGCGGAACCGCGGCCCAAGGGGGGGTTTGGCCGCGGTTCCGCGCTCCAGGTGTCGACTCACTGTGTCGAACTTTTCCAGTATGCTTAGAATATCTTGTACATCAGTTTTCTACAACCTGAAAAATTTTAGGAGACCAAAAAATTTCAACAGAAAACTGTCGTGAACTAAAATTGGGTTTTTGGAATTTTGGTCGATCGGAACAGAAAAACACATCAAACGAAGCTAGACGAAATTAATGGCGAGGCTCTGATACCACTGTAAGTGCACGGCGGCGCCCCGGTCGTCAATCCGACGGCCAAATGCGGAAACGGTGATAAACTTTTAATTTTGCGAACTTTGCAAACCGGCACCACCGCGCACTAAACCCCGGATCGGGCCATTAAACTAGTTCTAGCAAAGTAGCAAGATAGGGAAGAGATATACCGGCTGATCCGAGTCCTCCGGTCTTCATCTCCACTCCGATCTCCTCGCGGAAACTCCGGTCGTCGCCTCCTCGCCGGAAGGGCACCACATCACCTGTTTCTTTTACGGGCTCCCACCTCAATACCGAGGCAACTCGGGCATGAAGCTGGCAAGTCGACATGCCCAAGATATGCTGTAGAATGTAGTGTAGATGATGCTAGTCTCATTTGGGGTTTTGGTTGCCTTGATGGAGGAATCAAGATGATATGAACTTGGGGATTTTTGTGGCAATGAAAAATGATATGAATGATTAGTTTCCCACACCAAATGAAACTCTCTCATTCTCTCCCCTTCTTCCAAATTTGTGGCCGGCCAATATCAAATGGAAATGGTGGAGGAGGCAAAGTAAAATCCAAGAGGGGGGTGAGTGTAGGAGATAGAAATGGTGACCACACCCATAAAGCAAAGAAACATCAACCATACTTAAAACCCATACCCACTCAAATCTCATTAAAGCACCATTATGGATGAAAAACAAAAATGCTTATCATAATGAATACAAGTGCAAGAAAACCCCTTCCACAAATGTTATTTGCACAATTGCAAATAACCCCCTCCATCGGAAAAGTCCGGCCGGGAAAGAACAAACGAAAACCGGCCGGAACGGAATGCAAACTGGCAACTCCAGAAAACTGGTCCCGTAATAAATTACAGGAAAACCCCGATACTGTGCATACACACCCGTATCTGTATTCCGTCCGGATACAAATGCAATGAGACAAAATCTACACTGTACTAAACTAGTATCCGGCTTAAACCAAAACCGGCTAGTAATGTTCGTCCGATCCTGATCCGTGCAATACCGCACGTATCAGATCGAACCCTGCCATATAACTATACGGCCTCTAGTACAAACCGTCCGATCCTGATCCGTGCAATACCGCACGTATCTAATCGGACCCTGCCATATCTCCATACGGCCTCTACAGCGTTTCGCCCGAAAGCCTGAGTAACAGAAAGTGTGGTGGACTCTAAAGACTCGTCAATACTATGGCTGTGGATTTAACCACTAGCACGTCAGAGGTATAAGCCAATACGTAACGGGCCACCAGCTATTGACCAAAAGGGACGTCGATGAGCGAACTCATCCTGACACCCTACTGAGCCTGTCAGTGACAATATCCGTACAGTCCGGTCCGTTCGTCTATGAGCATCGCATGTCGGGCCTAAGGGGTTGGTAAAAGTCAGACCCCCAAAAGCGGTACAAGTCGTGTCGGAGTGTAGCCCAAAACACCCTGAGATACTACTGGAATACCTACCAGTAAATCTCCTGCCTTGGCCAAGGACTTCGTGTAATGGCTCTCCTAGACACAGCGCGACCTCACCCCCAATACCGGGAGAGACGAACCCCTGAAGATCCGCTCACTGCCTCCATGTGGCTCGGGACTGTACCCAACTAAAACCTGTTTGCACGACTCCTTTGAGCTATGGTAGGGTAGTAATCAAAGCACAGTGGGAACTCACACGAGACAAACGACGATCCCCAGGTCGATGAACTAACCTGTACACATGTCACCTGGGAACTACTATCTGACGTCAGGTATAAGACCAACTAGCATGTTCCCGGCGAGTCCTGTCCGGTGTACTCATAACCCAACGAGCACCTGTATACATCTTAGGTGATCCAACTGACACCAGTGGCTTGTGAGACCGGCCACCGCCCCTCGTCGGGGTCTCGACTGTATACACTAGTCTACTCTGGAGAATCGATGCCCTGTCTCGAAACTCCCACGACTAGGGACCTTTTAAGGATGTGCTTATAGACCCCAGCTCCCACTTATATGATCGCCCTCATACTGCTGGTGGTCAAGCAAGAATCCTAGGGGCTCTATCAACGTGTAATAGTGACATGTAAGGTCACCTGAAGCAGTACACGATGATAAAGGTAAACCAGATAGCATACTATCATCTCGAGTAAGACTGTTCTACCGGGATAGGTCCTCCCTCAATCATTGCAATCACGTGCCTGTGATCCAATAATTGACTCTGAGGGCACTGTCTCCAACACAGTATCACACGGGCTGTGAGTATGCGACATCACAATAATTAGCCTTAAGTGCAAGTGGGAGATTGTTGGATATAGTGCCCTCAAAGTCAATTATTGGATCGCAGGTACGTGATTGCAATGATTGAGGCAGGACCTATACCGATATGACAGTCTTGCTCGAGATGATAGTATGCTATCTGGTTTGTCTTTATCATCGTATACATGCTTTAGTTCACTATTGCATGTTGATAGAGCCCATAGGATTCTTTCTTGACTGCCAGCAGTATGATGGCAATCATATACGTCGGAGCTGGGGTCTGTAAGCACATCCTTAAAGTGTCCCTAGTCGTGGGAGTTTCGAGACAGGGCATCGATACTCCAGAGTAGACTAGTGTATACAGTCGAGACCCCGACGAGGGGCGGTGGCCGGTCTCACAGGCCATTGGTGTCAGTTGGTTCACCTAAGATGTATATAGGTGCTCATTGGGTTATGAGTACACCGGACAGGACTCGCTGAGAACATGCTAGTTGGTATTATACATATCGTTAGATAGCAGTTCCCTGGTGACATGTGTACAGGTTAGTTTGTCGACCAGAGATCGTCATTTGTCTCGTGTGAGTTCCCACCATGCTTTGATTCCTACCCTACCACGCTCAAAGGAGACGTGCAAACAGGCATTTTTTGGGTACAGTCCCGAGCCACATAGAGGCAGTGAGCGGATCGTCGGGGATTCGTCTCTCCCGGTATTGGGGGTTGTTGTCGCACAGTGCACGGGTGGCCATCACTAGAAATCCTCGGCCGAGGTAGTGGAGAATTACTGATTTGGATCAGTAGTTTCTCAGGTGGTGATGGGCTTCATGCCGACACGATTTATCGCGTTATTAGGGGTCTGACTTTATCCACCCCCTAGACTCGATATGCGATACTCTTTAGACGAACGGACCGGACTGTACGGATATTGTCACTGTCAGGCTCAGTAAGGTTTATGGACGAGCTCGCTCGTCCGCTTCCCTTCCCATAGGTACATAGGCAACCGTTACGTACAGCTTGTACCTCTGACGTGCTAGAGGTTATACCCAGTGCCAGTGTGTTGATGAGTCATTAGAGTCCCCCACAGACACTTTCCCAAGTTCGGGCGAAACGTTGTAGAGGCCGTATGGTTTTATGGCAGGGTTCGGAAAATGCACGTGCGTTTTCGTACGTGTCATTTTTCGGGCAGATAATACTGGCCGGCTTTGGTTTAAGACGGATCCGAGTATTATACTGTGTAGATATAATATCTTTGTCTCAGATGCATTTGTATTCGGTAATAATACAAATGCCGGTATGTTTATACTATTACGGGGTTATCCTGAAATTCGTTTCAGGATCACTTTTGGAAGTTGCCAGTTTCCTGTTTTCTATCACCCGTATTTAACATTCGGTTAAATGCGGATTTATCTTTTCTTCCATGGGTGAGTCATGAGGGTTAATCATGAGTGAGGAAGCTTCTTGATTAATGACTTGGTTTGTGATTCACTTGATTGCATTAAATGTGTTCATACTAGGTGTTATATGACTCATGCTTTCATTAATATTATGATAAGTATTGTGCTTATGGTCACCTCCCCCTCTCCTACACTCACCCCTACCTCCTTATATAGTGGCCGGCAACCTCTTGGTGAGGTTAATGGTTGCTTGAAAAAAGATTGATATTGAAAAAACGAATTTCAGGATAACCCCGTAATTAAAAGGGATTCTTATAAAGATTTGAAGAAAAGTAGAGATATGGAAAGATTTGAGAAGTACAAAATGGCTAAAAAGGAGATTAAGAAAGCTGTTCGGGAAGCTAAATCTAAGGTCTACAAGGAGGTGTACGAGAAATTAGACACTAAAGAGGCTGCAAATGATATATACCGGATTGCTCGGATGCGGGAAAGGAAGACTAGAGACTTATGTGCGGTGAAATGTGTCAAATGTGAAAATCAGAAGGTTTTAGTTCGAGACGAGGATATCAAGGAAAGATGGAGAGATTATTTTGACAAATTGTTCAATGAGAGCTTTACTAAGAATTTGGATGGACTTGTCATTCAATCTCAGGATATAAACCGTGATTTCATGCGTAAAATAAGACTTCCTGAGGTTAAAGAAGCTTTGAACAGAATGAGTTTAAGAAAAGCGGTTGGTCCTGACGGGATTCCTATCGAGATTTAGAGATGCTTAGGAGAAATAGGCGTTAAATGGCTGACAGATCTGTTTAATAAGATTTGGCAGACAAAAAAGATGCCAAATGAATGGAGGAAAAGTATCCTTGTACCTATCTACAAGAACAAGGGTGACATTCAAAGTTGCTCAAACTACCGTGGAATAAAACTGATGTGTCACACCATGAAACTTTGGGAGAGAGTGATTTAACACAGGCTAAGGAAGGATATTAAGATAAAAGAGAACCAGTTTGGGTTTATGCCTGGACGATCGACGACAGAGGCTATTCATTTGCTTCGTCAACTTGTCGAGCGTTTTCGAGAGAGGAGAAGAGATTTGCATATGATATTTATTGATTTAGAAAAAGAGTACGACAAGGTACCTAGAGAGGTATTATGGGGGACAATGATGAAGAAGGGGGTCCCCGTCAAGTATATTGATATAATCAAGGATATGTACGATGGAGTAGTGGCAAATGTCAGAACTTGCGGCGGCTTAACGAGTGATTTTCCGATCACTATTGGTTTACATCAAGGATCTGCATTAAGTCCATTCCTGTTTACCATCGTGATGGATGAGCTTACTAGAACTATCCAAGATGAGGTACCTTGGTGTATGCTATTCGCTGATGATATTGTTCTAGTAAATGAGACGAAAGCAGGGGTTAATGCCAAATTGGAATTATGGAGGCAAACATTGGAATCTCGGGGATTCAGATTGAGCAGGTCCAAGACAGCATATATGCACTGCAAATTTAGTAGCCAGAGAAGTCAAAACCATATTGGTATAACATTGGAAGGGCAAGAGATATCACCGAGCGACCAGTTTAGATATCTAGGTTCCATCATCCAAAAGAATGGAGAGATCGATAGTGATGTTAATCAAAGGATCCAAGCTGGTTGGTTGAAATGGAGGAGTGCAACAGGGATTTTGTGTGATCGTAACTTTCCGTTAAAATTGAAAGGGAAGTTTTATCGGAGCGCTATTCGGCCTGCCTTATTATATGGTACAGAATGCTGGGCTCCTAAGAAGCATCATACACAGAAGATGCACATAGCGGAGATGCGCATACTTCGTTGGATGTGCGGTAACACTAGAAAAGATAAGGTGCGAAATGAGGATATTCGTGCAAAAGTTGGTGTAGCACCTGTGGAGGAGAAGATGCGGGAAAACCGGCTAAGATGGTTTGGTCATGTGCGACGCAGACCTATGGAAGCACCGGTTCGACGAATAGATACTTTCGATATGGGCAATGGCAAAAGGGCAAAAGGGAGACCGAAGAAAACATGGATGGAGGTGATACGAAACGATATGGTTGCCAAAGGACTCAATGAAAGTATATTGTTCGATAGAAGTGAGTGGAGACAGAGGATTCATGTGCTGGACCCGGCGTGATTCTCATGTTGGTTCATGTAGCCTACCCCATATGCTTGGGATAAAAGGCTCAGTTGTTGTATTGTTTTGGACTCATGAAAATTAGATAGCCCCATTTCTCATTTCACCCGATTCCAAATGGCAACTTCATTAACCGTTCGTCCATAGCTTTAGACATAACGAGACAAAGTGTTCTACTCATTCTCTACATCATCTTGGTCGTCTCTTTTAGCAAACTTGACGACCGAGTTGCCTCGGTTCAGAGGCGGGAGCCCGTTTAAAGATCCATCGACGTGGTGCCACCTGGACGACAAGACTGGAGATTCGGGAGATCGGAGCAACCGCAACAAAGCGTGGGATGATGGTTGAAGACCGAAGGACTCGGATCGTTTGGTATAACATTTCTACCCACTTTGTAGTTTGTACGGGTGCTCAGTGGAGACTGGGTACACTGAACGGACTCGCCGTGAACTCCTAGATGGTATTATACCTATCGTCAGATAGCAGTTCTCCGATGACACTGGTACAGGTTAGTCTGTAGACCCGAGATCGTCATAGAGTCTTGTGTGATTCCTACTGTGCTTTCATTTCCACCTTACCACATCCAAGAAGGCATGAAAAACGGTGGCTTTTGGGTACAGTCCCGAATCACATTGAGGCAATGAGCGATAGGTGGGGTTTCATCTCTCCCGGTATAGGTAGTTAATGTTATGCTGTGTTTGATTGGCTATAACTGGAAGTCCCTGGCCAGGGCTGATTTGGAGTGCTACTGGTAAGTGTTATCAGTAGTTTCTCGACCTGTTATGAGCCTTATATTGACACGACTTATCGGTTATTGGGGTCTGACGTTTACTACCCCTGGACTAGATATGCAACATATCAGACGAAGAGACCGGACTGTACAATAGTGTTTATTGATTGGATTCGCAGGAGTATGTACAGGCTTGCTTGTTGATCTTCTGGTCGCTCAATATCCGGGTGGCTATTACATTTAGCTGACTTCTTGCAGCTTGTGAGTGTTTGATATGATCATCACTTACTGCCGGCGTATTGATGAGTCTTTAGAGTCCTACATAGAGGTTTCCTGGCTCAGGCGAAACGGAGTTGGAGCACGTATGTGATATGTGCGGGATCGAGATTGATACGTGTATGTGATACAGTATTCGATTCTCGCGATATATGATATCGGCCAGTTAAATATGATATAGCCAGGTTATTGGATCAAGTCTTGATTCGATAAAATGATATATATATATATATTTATATATATTATATGCTCACTTAAGTATTTATTATTCTCACTTATGATACATTTAACATATATGTGATATATGTTTATTGTATTGTTTTCTTTTGTTACATAAATATTATATATGTGATATATAATATTGTAGCATGCTAGGTTATACATGCAGCATGTATGTATGAGAATTATACCATGCTATATATAATGTTTTGGTTTAAATATCTAAGTAATTCATATTGTGGAAATGAGTCATGGATGAAGCTTCATGAAGCTTGTATATTACCATTGACCAAGTCCACCCTTTTTGTTTTGCCTTAGATATTTCTAACCCAACAATGACACATAGCCATGGTTAACTCTCTACAATGGTTAAGGATGATATTCTTGACCCATGGTTGCATTTCTAACCTCAATCTCATTCATTCTTCTTCTTCTTCCTTATTCTCATTTTGCTTTCTAGTTTTTGAGATCAAGAAGAAAATAGTGAGAAATTAAATAATAAAGTGAGAAAAATTCCTACTTCATCATCCTTTTCTATACTAGCCATATAGATTATTGTTTGCTTCACTAATTCATAATTAGTGAAGTCATAGCTTGAGTTCGTGTTTCCTCGAAGTAGATCATCTTGGATTTCGAAGTCTTCAAGCAAGCATGGATCATTCGACTTGTGGAGCCTCTCTAGAGTCCGGGAGTTCATGGATTGCGGCGAAGGGACTACTACTCAGTGCTTATGAAGCGAAGGAACGGACTACAAAGGTTGTAATCCCTCTCTCTTAGATTTAAAGTTGTTTACATGCAAAGTTAACCCTAATTCTCTAGTTTAGATCTTGGTTAGGGTTTCATAGCACCCCAAAGTTTTTCAATATGGCTTGTGTGATGCCTTCCTGGACCTTATGGTGGTGTTACGCAACCCTACAACTCCTGGGAGAGTTTTACACATTACAATTAGCTGATCAAATAGGTGTCTAGAAAGGTTTTAACGGGGTTACGCCCCTGGAAAAATGAGGTTTATATTAATTAGGTCCGTGCGAAAGCACGGGGAACCTCCCTCAAAGTACCGACACTGGCATGGCCGAAAGATTTGCGAACTTGTAGGATGTAATTAATCTCGGCTAGTCTTCCCTTTTAGGGTTTGAAGGTAGATTTGACTAAAATAGTGGGAGCCATCCTGATTAGATAAACTAATAACCAATCTAATGCTGCAAGAGCGCACGCAGAGTGTTTTCTTCTCTCTCTCTCTCTCTCTCTCTCTCCTGGTAGCGACCATATCATGCCTTAATCAAGATAATAATATGGATGTATTGACCGAACCTGCTTAATATACTGAGCTAGGAACGTTGGTTCCGCTCCAACTTATAATTGTTATAAGTCCGAGCAGGAAATAGGGGAATATCCGGATTCTCATGCGGCCCAATTGAGGAATAAGCATGTTGGTGCATGATCTTCGGGTGTGTTCAATAACGAGAACTGTATCTCAGTATCCTCTACGTCCTAGGTATGTGATACCGGATAAGGATCCCGCAAATGTAATCTGTTACATAGGCTACAGACATGTAGAAAACTGAGAATGGGTGATTGATAAGTTTCTTTGTGTGTCGTTTTTAGAAAATGAATAGAAATCACAATCAAAGAATTATTTGACCGCAATCAATAACGGTGTCGAATGTAGCGCGTTAGTAAGTGCAGATCGTCCACAGGGATTGTGAGATTCGTTCGTATTTGTTTTGTTTGTATTGAAAATTTAATAGAAAAGAAAAGAAGATGATTCAAGATTTATGTCAATGAATTTCAAGAATCAACTAGATCTAATCAAAAATCAAGAAAGCATTAAAAATCAAGAATCAAGAAGTGATAGAATTCCAATCTATTTAAGTTTCAAGAATTGAAGTGAAGCTCGTAGGAGTCGATTAAATCTATAGATGTAAAGAAGATTAGCGATTACTATTTCTTATCCATTAACGAATTGATGCTAGATCGATGACGATTTATTGAGGTTTAAGGATCTTGCGAGTTTCCTCATCTCATCCTTTGTCCTTTCAATGAATCTCATTCACAAGCTAGCTTCTAGTAAATCAAACGATCGATCATTGATCTCTAGTTCCGAGCGAAACTAATCAAGAAAGCATTTCGTGTAGAAACTAGATCATCGATCATTTGATTTTCAAGAATTTACAAACGTTATAGGACTTAAGAAATGTTTCAAGATTCGTCAACTTCATCATCTATTGATTTTTTTCGACTCCTCCACGAGCGGAGTTTACTCAAGCATCATCACAAAGAACACATTCAAGAATCTAGATTGAATCATAATGCTTGAATTTAAAGAAAGCAAGATAAAAGAATTTCACCTTTATTTATCGACAAATTCGTTACAACTCTCTTGAAATTTACAAAAGGAATGAACTAGATCGTCGAATTTGGCGTCGCTCGGCTCCTTGAGTCGCGGATCTGTCATGACCCGAAAGTACGGAACGTGACCGGCACTTAGATTACGAAGCGTCTAGAGGCACAACGTAACCTAAGAAAGCAAAACCCCAGAAATCTAAACCATAAAAAGAAGAAGAAGTAAAGGAAAACATGTAGAAAACAAGTTTAAAAGCAACATCCAATTTTCTCAAAAATTTCGGCAGAGTCTCCTTTGTAAAAACTGGCCCCAAACGGGTACAAACAAGAATAATATTTATACAAACAATAAAAAGCATTCCCAAACGGGAGCTAGCTCTACGCCAAAAAGGCGGAAACAACCACATCAATTCACAATAGTATACAACGCCAAAGGGCGAGGCTCAAAACTCAAAAGAAAACAAAACCACCAGATATCATAGTAATACAAGCGCGACTCTAAGGTCGAAATAAACAACTGATCCAGTAACCTATCAAGTAATACAAGTTTGGTTGATGGAGTTTTCTAGATACAAATGAAATAATAAAAGTACAATGGCGGTCCAGATACAAATGAACCAACCTACCGTGCAAATCACCTGAATGAAAAGATGTGCCAGCAAGCTGCCAGGAAAACCTGTACATCGAACCTGTAATAAAATTTGGCACAACGGGGGTGAGTTGCCAACTCATGAGTAGAAGATATCTGCGAAAAGAAATCGAATGCACGACGCTATCCTAGGTCATAATAATATACTAATATACTACTAGCCATCAAGTAAAGACAGGATAATAAGCTACGTGTAAGTGCAAATGCTCCGTGCTCGTATCAGTGCCTCATATAGAACTATGTCATGTGAATGAGTATGCATGCACCATGAATGTGAAATAACCAATCCTGAAATCTAGATATATCTGTATAAGAAATCTTTAACTTTTATCATGGTAAAATGTGTATAGAAATCTGAAATATTAACGATGAAATCCATGGAAATCCATGTCAAGCATCGACACAAAACATGTAAATCTCAAGTCTCAATACCTCATAATCTCAATGTCTCATAGTCTCAATATCTCGCGCTCCGTCAGTCCGGATCGGCCCATATCATCAAATCTCACGACAACGGTCGGTATCCTCCGGATATCCGCCGCGCCAGACATCACCGGTAGGTAGTCCTCCCCTGCCAGGCTCATCGTCTACAACTCGATCTTCTTGCCCCGGGGTACCATACCGGGCCCACCATGTACCCGAGACGGTTCATCCACTCCTCGAATCGGGTCTCGAAATCCAACAGAAAACATGAAATCTCATGGTTGACGACATATACATCACGAGAAAACCGCATCTTTTGTTTTAAAAAGAGAGGAGGAGAGAGAGAGAAGTTTTTATATATTCTTGCGGTTTTCCCCAAAAATCCAGAAATCTCATAGAAATCCAAAATCCTAAAATCATGAGTAAGTATATGATAAGTGTCGGCATATGCCCCATAATACTGCATGATAACATGAAAATGCGAATGCATGAAATGTCTAAGTAATAAATACCATATCTATAGTAACACCAGAGAGTAATCACAATATTATATCGATCTAACTGTTAGTTGATTGTATCAATAAAAGATAATATCATCTAAAGTGTACGTGACATAGCAATTACCGATGATGATGTGTGTGAGCCGGCAAATAAGTGTGCGTGGAATATGCGCATCATCGGTAATGGTGCTGGTGTCCTAACAGACAAAGTTTTATTCCGATTATAGAGACATATGAATGAACATGCACCATTATGATTACGGTATGAATGTAAAGACCGATGTGTAATAACCACTCATCTGTGATATACAAGTATAACTACAACTATATGACTCGAGCCTAAACTAGTGTCCATCTACCCTTCTAAGGACTAAACCTAAGAAACTAGTCAATAAGAAATAAGAGTCCACCTAAGGTCTGAATCCATATCTCTAATAGTCGGTGATCCAGCCTCAATAGCGTCACGTACGTAGTACGGCTTCCTCGAATCAAGAGTGCAGATCAATCATCATATCTATGCCTCGTACGGTAAAATCCATCGTACGGCATCCCAATATCGGGGTACGGGCCAAGTATCACCTACGTGTCTCATCATTCGTATAATATCATCATCAACACATGTCAAGATCAATGTGCTATACTCTAATCGCATGCATCAATCATATATCATTGTCAGCATAAATATACATCGTTAATTTATCCTCAGAAATATCATGTCATATGTATTATATTGTGATTAAGTCACACTTAGATCATATCGTAATCAAGTCACACCTATATGATATCGTAATCAAGTCACACATATATGATATCGAAATCAAGTCACACCTATATGATGTCGTAATCAAGTCACACCTATATGATATCATATCAGAATTTTAGGCACAGGTTACGGTCCGGGTTCTATTTTAGTGTCCCATATACTTCAATATCATCACCACCCTTTATTATTTATGTATACCTATTCATTATCTCTTTTCCTAATGATCCGCTAACATCATAACACGACCGTAAAGCCAAGAATCACGACATCAAGCCCAGTTATATTGTTTCATCCCCGTGTATCATATCACATCCTTATATCACATATACGTATTGTGTGTGTATATATATATATACCTACACCTAGTCCTATATATATATACACATACACGTATACACCATGTCGAGTCTCAGTGTGTGCGTGTGTGTATCCACCTGAAACCTACGATTCTCCTCCAAGATATTCATCCTCGGGTAAGGTCTTTCTAAATCAATCTAGTCCAACCTAAGGTCACTACTAGGGTCCTACTCACCGAAATTCTAAGGTCACGTCTGGCTTCCTAATGACAATAAGTACTATCCCTATTCTACGTTTGCGGGGGTGCTAAACGCCATCCACCCGACTTCCCCCCGTAGATATACATCTACTCACCTGGTCCTTGTCTGCCGAAGACGGTGTCGCCATCCTCTTCTTCATCGCTCGCAGTCCACGTGAGGGGTACCTATACGCCAACACATATAATATCGTAAACTGAATCGCGAACAACATCAAAACGACGCACGAAACACGCATAGGTTAAAACCTATGACCCGCTCATGCAAAAGAACCAAATATCACTCGATATCGGCGTACAAACTCCGATTAATCGAGATAAACATCAACAAACAACTCATAGTTTTAAGACTCATTACTTATAATATAAAACATGATTTAATTCATCGAAACCCTGAAATCGATCAAATCGTCCGATTTCGTAAAACTCGAAAATGCCAATTTGCCGTTTTACTTCAAAACTTGATGTTCAAATGAAACTAATGGTCATAATACATATCAAATAGCATAACTATATTATTCAAACCACTACTATATTTTTTTACACCTTAATTTGTATTAAATTGAAATTCTAGTTTGTAAACATGCCCGATTTCGGTATTTTTAAGCAAAATTTCACAATATCGCAACTAAACTTGATTTTGCATGAATTAATATATTAAACTACAATTCATGATGATAATAATATAATGAAATTAAAATTTATATTTTAAACCTCATTTATTTAAGAATTTCCAAATTCTAGTTAGCAAAAATAGCATTTTTATTACTATTTTTCAATTAACAATAGAAACTAGTAACCAATTTAAGTTTTTCATTCCACTAACCAGTTAATATCCTCATTAAAACTACCATCTAGTGCTATAAATATTAATTGGAATTTTATCTCACCAATATATACAATATATAGAAATCTAGTTTGTAAAATGGATTAATTTAAACAATTTTGGATAAACAATTTACAATATATCATCCATACAAGATTTCCCACTTGTAAAAATGTCAAACTAGTTATTATAACCCTACTTAATTAATAAAAACCATAACTTAATTTTATAAACCCTAACTTGAATTTTAAAACTTGTAGATAGAAATTATTTATTAAATCTAATTATGCTTAAATGAAACATCTAATAACAATAAATCAAAAGAAGAAGATTTATACCTCCACAACATGAAATCCAAACATGAAAATAAGCCTCCAAAATGAATGCTTTCCATCTCCAAAATCCATGTAAAGATGCGCAAAGAATAGAGGGTAGGAATTTATTAGGATTTTGTGGATTTTTTTATTGAATTTTTGATGAATTTTGATGATTTTTTATACGAAAATGATGGGGGGAAAATTTTGGGGCTGCCCATTGAGGTGAGGCCGGCCATGAGGTGAGGAAATGAGAGGAGAGTGAGAAAAGGTGAAGAAAAGTGTAGATGCTTTCACAAAAATATCACACAATTAAGTCTTTTCATGAATTTATTTAAAAATTCTTTATTTTCTTCACTCCATTTGACCTAGAATGGTCTAGAACCATTGTAAAATTTTGAAAATAAATTTTGCATGAAACACACTTGATTCTAAGATGCAATGGTTCATTTTTGCAAATTTAACCCATTCAAATTTGTAATTTACATTAATTTAGTGTAAAAATAAAGCTTATGTTAATATTTAAAATAATTAATTTAAGAAAAATATTTAATTAAACTAAAAATTTATAAGTGGCTAAATAAACATTTACTAGTAATAACATAATTAAAATAGGTATTTTTAAATTTATAGTGAAAAATAATTACGGTTTAGTTTTATGAAAACTACGTTTTACTTTACCGAAAATTATAAAATTCACTTAAACGATTTTCTTTATTTAATTAATTATTTAATTATTTTTAAAATGTTACAATCTTCCCCCCTTTAAGAAATTCGGTCCCCGAATTTAAATTAAAACTCCCCCCAATTAATAAAACATTAAGCCAAAACGCTCAAATCGTCGGGGCTCCGAAATCATCAATACATAACTAAAATCAACTCCGTCAGGCATAACACAATCATCGGAGTTAAGACGAAAATAAAATACCAAAACCTAATACGAAAACCAACATAATATATATCAAAACTACAACTTATATATTGTGCGCATCATTGAAAAATCGTCCAACATCTGTATAAAGAAGCATGCAAGAACCCCTTTTGAAAATCGCCGTGTGATGCACGTGCCACGGCATAAGTAGCGGACGTTTATTTTTAAAAAAATAGCTATATATATATCTTTTATTTAACATACACGTCCCGCCTGGTTACCAAATCAATAGTAATGATTATAAAAACATACTGATCAAACTGAAATCAATCCCAATCACATCATAAAAATATCATGTGCGTCCGGTGCGCACTGAAATCGAAACCAAATACAGATGCCACGAATTCACACAAAAACAAAACTGAGTGCAACAGGTGTGCACCAAAAATATCTTTCAAGTGCAACGGGCGTGCACGACTCTAATATCAGGTGCATCTAATCTGCACAAAACTACGATTTAGTGCATCTGGTGTGCACAAATCATATTAGGTGCACCGAATGTGCGCAAGAATCTCAATCAGGCGCACATGGTGCACGAAAACATACACCGAATATCAAAATCGAAATCACAGTACGAAAATGCATGAAAACTAGGTCGAAGCATATGTCAAAATCATGTGTAACCCATATGCACGAAATCAAATCAAAATCTCAAAATGTATAAAACCAAATCGAGTGTACTGGGTATGTACAAAACAACATCAATACAACTGATATATGAAGCATGAATAGAATGTAATGAATGCACACATAAGAAATACCAATAGTAGAACAAAATCCTCAAAATACCAAAAAAAGATCTAATCAACGGAAATATGAAATTCAAATCACCAAATCACAATCGTAAACACTATCGTCAATGTGCGCCTCTTTCCCCCTTTCCTCTGGTGTCGACTGCTTCGAACTTGTCTCTTCATAGGTGTGCTGACTGCGCTACCAACGGCAATACTCATATCTAAAGTCTCCCACGTAGTCGATCCCTTCACCTGATATCCGAATTACATTAAACTTTTCGATCGATCCATCAAAATCCCATAATTCCCCGAGAGCTCAACACTCAAGTACAGTTTAAAAATATCCGGTACATACCCCAGCATCGATGGTCCAGCCGTAGAAGGGCAAACCTAAGCCTCACTAATGGCACCGTGGAACTGCCGTAAACCCTAAGGTTCAAGGGCGTTCTCATGGTCATTATGTCGAGTTAGGGTTTCATTCTTCTAGAGGGTCCATAGAAATATCTGCATATTCTTCCGAATACCTTAAACTTGGGAAAATGGGTTTCTGACAATCGTTCGAATCCTTTAACTTCGTCTGGACGACATGTGAATACCCTTCTCCCGCACGCTAAACAATACTTCAATCCTCAAGAATAACCGATACCCTAATGGTTATCGCATTCGAGCCGCAGCTCGTTCTGCCCGTGCGCCCGTGGTAACAGAAACCACCCTCCGATATCGACCAAGATAGATCAAAGGAACGAATGAAATGCGGTGCAAACAAATGTACATCCTAAGGCTACTTAAGAAAAGTAGCGTATCGTAAGTATTCCGCAGATCATACCTACGGTACGTCACTCTACCTAAGTCGCCTACTCCATCAACCAAGGGTCACCCTAGACATATACAAGGTTAAACCTAGCGCTCTGATACCAACTTTGTCACGACCCGAAAGTACGGAACGTGACCAACACTTAGATTACGAAGCGTCTAGAGGCGCAACGTAACCTAAGTAAGCCGAACCCCAGAAATCTAAACCATAAAAAGAAGAAGAAGTAAAGGAAAACATGTAGAAAACAAGTTTAAGAGCAACATCCAATTTTCTCAAAAATTTCGGCAGAGTCTCATTTGTAAAAACTGGCCCCAAGCGGGTACAAACAAGAATAATATATATACAATAAATAAAAAGCATTCCCAAACGGGAGCTAGCACTACGCCAAAAAGGCGGAAACAACCACATCAATGCACAATAGTATACAACGCCAAAGGGCGAAGCTCAAAACTCAAAAGAAAACAAAACCACCAGATATCATAATAATACAAGTGCGACTCTAAGGTCGAAATAAACAACTGATCCAGTAACCTATCAAGTAATACAAGTTTGGTGAGGGAGTTTTCTAGATACAAATGAAATAATAAAAGTACAATGGCGGTCCAGATACAAGTGAACCATCCTACCGTGCAAATCACCCTGAATGAAAAGATGTGCCAGCAAGCTGCAAGGAAAACCTGTACATCGAACCTGTAATAAAATTTGGCACAACAGGGGTGAGTTGCCAACTCGTGAGTAGAAGATATCTGTGAAAAAAATCGAATGCATGACGATGTCCTAGGTCAGAATAATATACTAATATACTACTAGTCATCAAGTAAAGACAGGACAATAAGCTACGTGTAAGTGCAAATGCTCCATGCTCGTATCAGTGCCTCATATAGAACTATGTCATGTGAATGAGTATGCATGCACCATGAATGTGAAATAACCAATCCTGAAATCCAGATATATCTGTATAAGAAATCTTTAACTTTTATCATGGTAAAATGTGTATAGAAATCTGAAATATCAACGATGAAATCCATGGAAATCCGTGTTAAGCATCGACACAAAACATGTAAATCTCAAGTCTCAATACCTCATAATCTCAATGTCTCATAGTCTCAATATCTCGGGCTCCGTCAGTCCGGATCGGCCCATATCATCAAATCTCACGACAACGGTCGGTATCCTCCGGATATCCGCCGCGCCAGACATCACCGGTAGGTAGTCCTCCCCTGCCAGGCTCATCGTCTACAACTCGATCTTGTTTCCTCGGGGTACCATACCGGGCCCACCATGTACCCGAGACGGTTCATCCACTGCTCGAATCGGGTCTCGAAATCCAACAGAAAACATGAAATCTCATGGTGGACGATACATACATCACGAGAAAACCGCATCTTATGTTTTAAAAAGAGAGGAGGAGAGAGAGAGAAGTTTTTATATATTCTTGCGGTTTTCCCCAAAAATCCAGAAATCTCATAGAAATCAAAAATCCCAAAATCATGAGTAAGTATATGATAAGTGTCGGCATATGCCCCATAATACTGCATGATAACATGAAAATGCGAATGCATGAAATGTCTAAGTAATAAATACCATATCTATACTTTCACCAGAGAGTAATCACAATATTATATCGATCTAGCCGTTAGCTGATTGTATCAATAAAAGATAATATGATCTAAAGTGTACGTGACATAGCAATTATCGATGATGATGTGTGTGAGCCGGCAAATAAGTGTGCGTGGAATATGCGCATCATCGGTAATGGTGCTGGTGTTAGTTATATGTATGCCCTAGAGGCCATTACTGTACATAGGATGTATATTGTAGTGGATGCTGGGACATATATAGGGAGGACTTTCTTGCTCGACATGATAGTATGCTATCTGGTTGCTCTTTACCTTAACGTGTATACTGATTGTCTCTCTGTTACATGTTGGTAAAGCCCTTAGGATGTATACTTGACTACCTGGACTATGATGTAGATCATACTAGTGGGGACAAGGTAGTCCATAAGTACATCCTTCAAAGTCCCTAGTCGTGGGTATATCGAGACGGGGCATCGATATACCAGAGTAGACTAGCGTATACCGTCTCGACCCCTACAGATGGGCGATGGATGATCCCATATCCATTGGTGTTTGATATCAGAGATGATATACGAGTGCTCAGTGGAGACTGGGTACACTGGACGGACTCGCCGAGAACTCCCAGATGGTATTATACCTTACGTCAGATGGCAGTTCTCTGGTGACACTGGTACAGAGTAGTTTGTTGACCCGAGATCGTCATAGAGTCTTGTGTGGTTCCCACTGTGCTTTGATTTCCATCTTACCACGTCCAAGAGGGCGTGCAAAACGGTGGTTTTTGGGTACAGTCCCGAGTCACATGGAGGCAATGAGCGATAGGAGGGGATTCGTCTCTCCCGATATAGGGAGTTGATGTTGCGCTGTGTTCGATTGGCTATAACCGGAAATCCCTGGCCAGGGTTGCTGAGATTTACTGGTAAGTGTTACCAGCAGTTTCTCGAAGTGTTATAGACCTCATATCGACACGACTTATCGAGCTATTGGGGTCTGACGTTTACCACCCCTAGGCGAGATATGCGACATATCAGACGATCAGACCGGACTGTACGATAGTGTTACTGGTTTGATTCACTGGAGTGTGAGTGGGCTTGCTCGTCGATCTTCTGATCGCTCAATACCCGGGTGGCCGTTACGTTTAGCAGACCGCTTGCGGCTTGTGGGTGTTTGATATGATCATCACCTGCTGCCGGCGTATTGACGAGTCTTTAGAGTCCTACACAGAGGTTTCCTGGCTCAAGCGAAACGAAATAAGAGCGCATATGAGATGTGTGCGGGACCGAGAATAATGCGTGTATGTGATACCGTATTCTATTCTCGCGATGAATGTATCGATTGGTTGTATGCGATATAACCTAGTTATCGAATCAAGTATTCATTCGATAAGCCGATACATTGAATACTAGTCGGTTGTGTGCGACATGACCGGATCATTGAATCAAGTGTTGATTTAATGATTTAATGCATAATTATATATTTGATATATTACTTTGCACTAACTAGTATTGGTTCACTTTAAATGGATTTTCTCACTTGGTTTGTGCACATTGTATATGTGATATACTTTTGTACACAAGATTGTATCATGTTTGATGATGCATGCTTTTTGGTTAAGTGTAAAGAATTAAACCATGGTTAAGTTGGAAATTAGGGTTTTGTTTTTTCCATTATTTATTTATTCATTTATTTATTTGTTTATTTATTTTGGAAAATAAATGGCATAAAGAAATGAAATGGTGGCTCATTTTGGACTTGCATGTTGAAGATTCATGAAGCTTTGACTAAGTCACCATTTTGTCTCATGCTTAACCCTTACCACTCCACTTAACCCTAGTTGATTCTCTACACTTCACCATGGATAGATTATGATAAGGATTCCTTTTATTTTATATTTGGATAATGATCAAAAAAGAGATATGCTTCTTCTTCTTCATCTTCTTTCATGAAGAAAGCTTCACTTCATCAATGGTGATTGATGAAAATGAGTGAGAAATCCAATTCTAAAGTGAACCCACTTCCTATTTCTTCATACTCTACCTCTTGACAAGTAGTAGAGTGTGTTTCCTTCACAAGTTTTCAAGGCTTGATGAAGGTGGAGCTTGATCTAGTGATGCCTCGACGTAGATCATCTTCGGCACGTCGTCGATGACCTAGCCCGCTCTTTCTCCGATGAAGCCGACGCTAGAGCCCGGTATTTGATATGGACAACGGAGAGGACTTCATCACGGAGCCGTGGAGGTGGAGGACCGGATCTATAAAGGTTGTATTTCCGTATTCTTGTAGTTAAGTGTTAACTAGTTTGCTTTGTCGCCTAAAAATCTAGCCAATGATCTTGTTAGGGTATCTCGGCACCGTTAAAATTTGAAATTGGCATGGTTGATGCCTTGTGAGACCTCATTAGGGTGCCTAGGAACCTTTCATTGGTATCAGAGCCTAGCTAGAGCCTTAGGCGAAGTCTAGACGGAGTTTGAAGTCTGATCGACCCGAAACCCCAACTCAAAACTTGCTCTCTGGACTTTATCTAAAAACTGGGATTTTTCCAGATTAAAAATTCGTAAAAAATTCAGCAGGAAGATCTAAGAGTTATGGTGAAAAACGACATCCTAATTCATCTAAACCGCCGCGGTTCCGCGGCATGAACATGGCTCATGCGGCGGTTCCGCGGCCGTACGGTCGTATCTCACTGTAATTGCTGCACCGTAACTCCCTATTTTCTGATGCTGGATTTTATGGGAATTTTTAAATTTTATTCAAGAGTTGAATTTTCTGGGTTTGTTTTGGGGATTCGGTGTTTCGATCGGAGTATCAGATTTTGTCTATATGGCTTTCCGGATAATTTTTAGAGTATGTTAAAAAGTTCGACCGGATATAAATACCCAATTTTTCCCCTGTCGGGAAATTTCCAAGTGTTGGATTTTTCCGTAGTTTAAAGACGTTCTAAGTAGTGCAAGTAACGCGATGGTCCCTCTAGAAGACAACAAACCTTAACTCGATTATGTGACCGTCTTGAACTGCCCTTTGAACCTTAGGGTTTGGGGCAGTACGGCGTGCCACATGTGAGGCGTTGGCTTGACCCTTCTACGGCTGGACCGTTGGTACTGAGGCACGAACTGAATGTTTTTAGACTTGTTTCATGTGTTGATCAGTTTTGGGAAAACTTGGGTGTTCGACTGTTCGATCGGAAAGTTTAACATTTTCTATTTATCTGGAATGGGATACAATAATTGGAATTCACAAGAAGTTATGAGATAACTGTATGAATGTTATAAACATAGCACTTTAGTCTCACTTGATCGGTTGCCACGGAATTTTGATGTGATCAAAAGTCCGTCGCAATCACGTAGCGTACGCGGATACTCGCCGGGTAAACTTAATCGACAGCCTCACTCCATAGCCCCGACCAAGTGACTATAGGAGAACCCCGTTGCCGAAAGCATCCGTTTGGGTGCTCGCGGCAGCGGTGTTCCGCCTTGGTGCACTTCGTCGACGGTATCGGGGGTACGGCCGCCTACTAAAGTTTGCGACGAGCATTCGATCAGGATGTCGGGAATCTTGTTGAATTACCCGACTTAATATTGAAAAGTGTTTTCGATTTTGAGACTAAAATGCGGGGTTTATAATTATTAGGCATGCGATGTCTAAGGAATTCATTTGATTAGGCATGCGATGTCTATGCAGGTTGCGGATTCCAACTATTGTAGTTTTACACTTTCTTTTCTGTGACCGTAAGTATAATATGTGATATCGCCGGTTTCGTTGCTATATGTCAACGACAATTGGGATGCGCATATTTACTTACGTTGATGACATGTGATGTTATGTGTTGCTGGATATGTTATATTGGATCGTCGTGTTTGAATAGCCGGGGGGGTTTTATGTGAGATGAGTGTTTTTCATTTTCATTCATGTAAATACTTGTATGTAATATTCTTTTATTTGGGGCGCTTCCAGGTTGCGGAAGTTGTCACCGTTGTTGTATATTATTTACTTTTCCGCACTAGGATAGACCCAAGGAGGAGGGCATAAGTAACCGGGTTCTGGAGTCCAGTAGGAGACCAACTCGAGGAGTCGAGTCCGGGTCTCCTAACTCTAGAATTGGCAAGGTTTCTTGCCGCTCTCGTAGGGGTCTAGGGGTGTGGGTATGGCTATTCATCACGACCGTGGAATCCGTGTTTTATACCGGCTCGTATTGAAAACACGGACGTCCTAGTATATCCAATATTTCATATGATTCTTCTGCTGCGATATCTGTGATGTGATCATGTGATGTTCTGTGATAGATGCTGTATATAGTATATATGATATATTATATAGGCGTTACTTATGTTTTACACCCGCGCTAGCCCTGCCCCGCTCTGCCGTTAGTTACCTAACCTAACGGTGCACGAGGGGACATCGAGGTGAATGCGGATGGCATAAGTGTACGTCGTATTTATCTGTGATGTTTAGGTAATTTAAATGATGGGACTTCATTAATGAGATTAATGAAATAAAAGAAACCTAAGATGTTGTAGAATCGAATTTCAAAATAAAACAGGTAGCTACAGTTCTTGCTTTGCACAGCGGTATATGTGATATATCCTGCACCTTATTCGATGAGGAAAGGACCGAGATCCCTTCACCGGGAGTGACTCCTTTAGCAATAACTGGCAGATGCTACACACTCGGTTTGTCTTTTGATTGCTTTTAAGAGTTTTTTCTTTGCACAGTGATATATATGATATATCCCGCACCTCATTCGACGAGGAAAGGACCGACGATCCCTTCACCGGGAGTGACTCCTTTAGCAAAACTAGAAAAGCCTAAAAAACACTCCATTTTTAAAATCATTTGATTCTACAACGATATCAAGTTCATTACGCAATAGGTTTTCAGAAAAACCTGTCGTAGCCCTCCGTCATTTCAGATAAGTTTTATATAGTATTCGTGCTGCATTTGTTGGCTTTCGTCAAGGTGCAGTGTGCGGTAGCTATATGCTGCTTATCTGCTGCATACGATGCGATTGGATTAAGGTAGTCGTGCGGCTTTGTTGGCTTTCGTCAAGGGTCGTGTGGGTGGGTTTAATTCAATCAAGAAATGTACGGGTTGAACTTGACCAGCGGGCTATGGTTTGTTGGCTTTCGTCAAGGTCATAGCACGTTAGGGGCAAAATATTATCGGGAATTTCAAGTGTTGAAATTTGCAATGAGATTGCATACCTTCTATGAGATAGTTGGATTTCGATACCAGCTGTGAGTAAGAGTTACTCATGGGAGAGTTTTACACATTGCAATTAGCTGATCAAGTAGGTGTCTAGAAAGGTGTCAACGGGGTTACGCCTCTGGAAAAACGAGGTTTACATTAATTAGGTTCGTGCGAAAGCACGGGGGACCTCCCTCAAAGTACCGACACTGGCCTGGCTGAAAGATTGGTGAACTTGTAGTGTGTAATTAATCCCGGCTAGTCTTTCCTTTTAGGGTTTGAAGGAAGATTTGATAAAAAGCAGTGGGAGCCATCCTGATTAGATAAAATAAAAACCAATCTATTCTTGCAAGAGCGCACGCTGAGTGTTTTCTTCTCTCTCTCTCAAGGTAGCGACCATATCATGCCTTAATCAAGATAATAATACGGATTATTGACCGAACCTGCTTGTTATACTGAGCTGGGGAACGTTGGTCCCGCTCCAACTTATAATTGTTATAAGACAGAGCAGGAAATTGGGGATTACCAGAATTCCCGTGCCGCCCAAATGAAGAAAGTGCATATGATACATCTTCTTCGGGTGTGTTCGTTATATAGAACTGTTTCTCAGTGTTCTTTACGTCCTGGGTATATGATACCGGATCAGGATCCCGCATATGTAATATGTTACATAGGGCTACAGAAAGGTAGAGAACTAAGAACGGGTGATAAGTTTCATGAGGCAGAAAAAAGGGGGCAAGTGTTGCAGCCAAGTCTGTTAGTCACTGTCACCCTGTATTCCACATACATTGATTCTGAACGAATGTTATTAGATACCGAACCTGATATACAAAATCATATCTGTCTCTTTGTTAGTAAAGAAACGATAAAATTTTGTATTGTTGGATATTGTTTTGAACATTTCCTATATCAAAAGTTGATCGGTTCAGGCACGTTATCTAAAAGCATTGATGTTCTAAATCAAACTACAGTTCTTAGTATACAGAACACACACAAGAGGAAGAGTTCAGAACTGAACGAATCCTTCTTGAGGTATTGTAGACTAGGTCATATCAATGCGACCAGACTAGCTGAAGTTACATATAGATGCATATTTAAATGAGTTTGAATTTACATCTTATGAAACTTGCCAGTCATGTCACAAAGATTAGATGACCATAGCCCTGTTTATTGGAAACAGAGAAAGAGTTAGTGAACTCTTGGGATGATACATATTGATGTATGTAAGGTCCCCTGTCTACACATGCCAGGACTGGTTCTTTGTACTTCATTACATTCTCTGATGATCTCTCAAGATTCAGACATATGTTCCTGTTGAAACACAAGTCCGAACTTTTTGAGATATTCACAGAATATAAGTTAGAAGTAGAGAACCAAAATACGGGTATAAGTATTATGTCCTTTGATAAGATCGAGGAGGAGAATACTTGAGCACGGAAATCCTGGATTATTCTAAAGGAGAATGAGATTCTCTCTCAGCATTACTCCTCCGTATACACCATAGCACGATGGTATATCGGGGCGGAGCAATCACACCCTATGTGATAAGGTATGCTCTATGATGAGTACTACTAAGTTACCTATTTCCTTTTGGGGGTTATTGATCGCACGCGGAAAGCGTGTCGGATGTTCAAAGAATTAAAGTGTAACCGCGATCAGGACGGTGTCGCTTTGCAGCTAGCCGGTTGAGCACGGGTCAGTCCACAGGGAGATGGTGGTATCTTACCTTCTTGTCTTAGACGAGTCAATAAAGAATCTGTATGTTTGTTTGATCTAACCTATGTGTATTATTTGCAAGTATAAAGTTGTTAAGAAAAGATACGAGATTATAAGCTAAAGAAATCCGTACTCAAAACCTTTGAGCCGAGTCTTGACCAATTGAAGCTAAGCAATTGGCAACAACGTGGATTAGGGGATTTAAGCGCGGTATTCGTGGAATACGGCTTATTTACCCTTGTCCTTCCGTTCTTGTCTCTTGCTTTCGCCTCCGGCCAAACCGAACGCAACCGGTCGCGGTTAGGAATCACCATTACCTTGTCAGGGTAGGGTGCCTAACGGTGCGCTTGCGTATGGTTTGGGCGAAGTTCAAATGGAAAATAACGGGAAAAGGAATTGGCAAAGAAATGTTAACTTATAATACCGTATTTCTTCTTAACAATAACAATAATTACAACATTCACAAAATGAACAACAAAGAGCAAAAGAGAAGAACAAAGAAAAGAAAAGATTACAAATATTAAGTGCATGAAATAAATTGCAAGTAATTAAAGACAAGAAAATAAATTGCAAGTAATAAAAAGCGATAAAAAGAATACGAAACTAGGACTCAAGACAAGCATGTGATCAATAGCCAACCCTTAAACTTGCAAGCTCAATGAAGAGGTTGCAAGATCAAGGGAAGGGTAGAGAACGCATGTGAAATGAAGTGCTAGTCCCGTGAGAAAATACGACCCTTGAGATCAATAACTAACCCTTAACCATTCAAGCTCAATGAAGAGGTTGAATGATCAAGAGAAAGAAAGAATCTTAAGGGGGAGCAAAACTAACAAGAAAGATAAAAATCCCTCATCTTCATTAATCTTCCACTCAAAAAGCTCTCACTACAATTTTAATGGAGAAAGAATGAAGAAGAAGAAGAAGAAGAACAAAACTACACAAAAAAGAGGCTAAAGAAAAGCTCCCTTGGTTGAGCTCAAATCTGCTGTATTTATAGGCAGGGAGTTGAAGATCTAGGGCAACAAACTGGACCCATGTGAAAAGACCATCCTATCCCCCAAAGCCCATGCCCTGAAGCGCCTGTACGGCCGCGGATCCGCCGCCAATAGCCCCTATTGGCCGCGGATCCGTGCCCCTACAGTAGGGTTAGGGTGTAGGCAACTTTGTACTTCCCTGGTCTGCTGTCCCCTGTTGTCTGGTACATGTATTTTCTGATAATTTCTTCCAGAATATCTTCAGATTCTTAGTCCAAGATTGCATCTTTTCTTCACTTTTGACTTTATCTCTCTTGAGCTCCGCGCACCCATTGATTCTTGTGCTGCCCCCCTCGTGCTCTGTGCATGTCCGAGACACGAATGACCGCTGTCATATGTCTTGTCCCTGGAACTGGTACTCGGCACTGGACGGATATGGATGACCGGAACCCGGCTTTTATCTGCTGTGACAGATGTTCTGTATTTGGTGTAACTGTGGAGATTTTGTCTTGATTTGCAATATTTGGACTGAAAACCTGTACTCTGTAAATATGTAACAAACACGGATTAAAAGTACCTACCTATAAACACACGAGCATAAGAATGGGTGGTAAAAAATGCAGTATTCTGATATGAACAAATACCCCCAAACTTAACTTTTGCTCGTCCAGAGCAAAACCAATTATTCACAAAAATAAAATGATAACCGCACTTTCGCAGGGAACGCGATTACACTGAGCATGTGCAACAAGCCGTTAAACCTCTAGGTGTCCCTAGTAGGAGGAGTGTTGTCTCCTGAGGGTTTTCAGCGGATACTACCCACAAAATCCCGTCAAGCTAGTTTTGTAAAATAACTAAGATTCAAACCCCTAAAGTTTTGTTTCAGAAAATAACAATTCTATTATCCTAAGTCTAGACTATCGAATCTTTATTTTTCACACCTCGCATCTTATTTAACTACAGATTTTTATATGTCTTTACGTGCAGTGCAAATAGTGTCGTTAAGTTCCCGAAAGGTCGAATAAAGTCATCATGTCGCACAATAAAGCCCAGATAACTATTTTAAAAGGATCACATAAGTTTTATAAAGAGTTAAGCATTTTTCAAGTTTCGTTTTCCAGTAAAGTTTCAACTTCAGAATTTCTATCTTCCCTAACAGGAAACTAGGTCTTATTCTTCACTCCACCTTTTTCTTGTTTTCATTTCATACACACCTCTGTGAACGTGCAATAGTCTTTATCATGGAGTAAAACCTTCATATCTCCGCTAAATTTTTTATGAAAGCCTGTCTTTTATCAAGATTATTCTCACACAAAGAACCGTTAGGAATTTTAACTCGGAGAGAACACTTGCTTGACTTTGTTTTAAACTGGACTTTCTAGGCTTCTTAGCGAGCTTTGGGCCAATGCACCCAAACCAGTTGGTTTTAGGGCATTAGGTGCTGAAACACCCCAGCGGACTTAATTACTCAAGTTACCTAGGTCCAAAAACAAAAGACAGTTTGTCGTGAAAATCAGATGATTTAATACGAACGGAGATATAACCGGTAGTTCAAATATTTTTTTGGATAAAAGACGTGTTTAGTGGTTTGGTGTGTAATCATTCCAATCAAGTTTTAGATGGGTTATTTTTCAGACTTAGCTCCAATTACGGCATCAATAACATTCCTTCATATTCGCTTTACTTCATAAACTATTCTTGACATTACTTATTTCAGAACAAACCTATTTGATTCTCAGAAAATCATTTATCTGTTTAAAAGTTTAAACATGAAAGACTTGTCATCTAATTCCCAAAATTCACGACACGTGTAGTGTGATGTAAAGACGTATATCAGCTATAGTTAACATCAAAGGAGAGTTATCTTTCAGGTTTTCAAAATCCAAACATAAGATCTAGTTATTCCTATTTTTTCAAACAAAAACCGTCGAAATGTTGAATCAGAGTTCTTTTACAAGCTAACTTGACAAGAAAGTTTTTATATTTTTTTGGAAATTTTTTCGATTTTTGTGGGTTTTTAATAAGGTATGCAAATGCAAAATATACAAATGAATGCGAAGGAAGAAAGCTTACCGAGCACACCCCCAAACTTAAACTTGACAGTGCCCTCACTGTCAGGCTACACCAGGAGGGTCAAAATTGCCGGCGCTCCTTAAAAACAAATTATATACAAAACAAAAAGGAAAACCAAAAATATATACAAAAAAGAAGAGTCCCCCCCAAACTTAAGTAAAACAGTGTTTCCACTGTTAAGCGTTGAAATTCAGGGTTAGGGGGGAAAGAGAACAGTATCAAACTATACAAGGCCTTACACAGGCCAAAAGTGAGTACCAACCATTCAAAGATTTTATCGCTATAATGTACAGGTTGGTGGAAGAAGGCGTAGAGAAAAGAGAAGGACAATACGCGAGACCGTATGCGAAGAGAAGCGGGATACGGTCTCGGTATATGAGAGGAAGAAGAATGGCGGAAGGGAAAAAGAAGTGGAATACGAACTTGAGGGTGCAAATGGAGTAAATAGATTAGCACAATTTGTGATGACCGATGTGTGAAAAGCGATTGTGCTAATATATTTACCCGTCGAGAAATGGGGTCAAATCCCTCAAGGTTCGTGAGAAACCATGGGTACGCCGAACCTGGTAAACCAGACATAGTAAATGAAAGTGAGACGGGTTCTTGCAAGGTCGGAACGATGGAAAGGATGGAGGGAAGTGGTTGAGGAAGGGTATCGGTTAAAGGTTCTGGAGGGTGTACACAGTCAGTGAAAGGAACAGGATGAATTGGAAAATCCGACTCATCATCTAGAACTGTTTCATCCTCAAAAATATCCTCAAAATTCTCCTCAAAGTTAAGCTCATCCATGCTCTTCTCTTCAAAGTCCAGACGCATATGGGGTTCGGGAAAAACATTTAATGACTCGGGATGATGATTTGAAGAGACAAACTCAGCCAAATCTACGGGTTCATCATCCAAAATATCCCCAGCGTCAATATCCTCAATCAAGTGAAAATCAAAATTCTCTGACACCTCATCAAAAGCATGGATATTAATCGATTCTGGTTCTAAGATGGAGGTGTAGAGGTCAAAAGGATTGGGATTGGTTTCACTTGGAAGGGACCCTTCACAATCGGGTAAATCAAACACTACAAAGTCGCACAACTCATTCATCATTCTATCTTCAATTGATAAATCATGTGGGATACTCGATAGACTTTCAAAACAGGAGTTGTGGGATTCAATTTGGGACGGGTAGGTTTGATTTGGAAGGGTATACAACTCACTTTCTCCACTCAAATTCTCAGCCTGTCCTACCGCCTTTTCATACATTGAAAAATTAGGAGCTAGTTGGAAACTAGCTACCGGGTCAGTAGGTTGTATGAGAGCGGCCATGGACGCATTCAAATCCATCATCTGTTGGCTTGACGCTACCCTAAAATCTTCCAAGGATTGTTCTAGACTAGACATTGGTTGTGAAGGGGTTTCAGTAAAAGATTCGAAGTTGTTTGGATACTGAAAATTCCCAAAAGGCTGTTCTGAAGCTATGTCTAGGGAAGATGCAAAAGTAGGGTAGGATTGGTAGGAATTGAATGGCTGGACAGGAGCAGGATCAACATTTGGATAGGAAGGTGAATGGAATTGTTGATCAAAAGAATTTGAAGCGGTGAAAGGAGTGAAAGACCGGCTACGAGATTGTGCAATATGTTCAGCAATGGACATTGGTCTCGGGGTTACAACTGGACTTTCAAAAGGGGTATCAACGCAAGAAGGTGTGAATGTTTGAAACGGTTGATACGAAGTGGATTGCGGGGTCCAGTTGTTTGTCCTAGACGCGTCTATCCGATCTCTCAACGAAATTTTGGGCATGGATGGGTCGTTCGATGTTCGGCCAAAGCAAGAACCGTATGAAGTAATTTCTGGTTGTGGGTACCAAAGTTCGGCAAGAGTTTTTCGAGGTGGAGTACCCATGATATGAAGAGAGAATGAAAGAAAGGTAGAGAAAAGGAGGGGAAAAAGAATGTGATTTTTTTTTTTAAAAATATATATTAACAAAAGAACGAAATATACACAAAAAGAATATAGACAAAAATAATCACGACACAAAAATACCACACACTTAATCGTTCTAGGGTTAACCTAGGTCAACTAGACCTGCTCCAGAACTTGATTGTCGAAGTAAAACTGTGTCGAGAAACAGGCTCAAGATACACTGATCACGAGGCCAGGTAAGTGCAGAGATAAGGGGAGGTTTTCCAACGCTTTCGCGAAGTTCCTTAATTAAATAACCCTTGCTCTTTTGGCGGTTGCGCCGTTAACACTTTCCTAGACACCCCGTAAACAATATACCGTGAAGCAAGGTTCTAAACACAGTTAACTTCTCCTAGTGAGCGCGAAGTCCTTAAGGCTTAAAGTCTAATTTCTTTTAAAATTTGTGCGGGTAATCGTTATGCTCAAGTTCGTGATTTGTGGGCCACGGAAAAGGTGATGAAATCCTTTACCGTATATTGTGGGGTTCGCTTGCCCTTAAGTCCGTATTAATGTATGCAATACGCAATTCAATAAAAATTCTATAAAGAATAAAACAATCGTTTTTTAGTTTTAAGCGCGGCGCTGCAACAAATACGGGTTAGTCAATTTTTTTAGCGTTTGCTAGCGAACTTGCAAAGAATCCTGCAAAGAATAGTATATTGGAAGCGTCGGATTTGAGAAGAAGGTGTTAGTAAAGTACGTACCGTTAAGTTTTGGGTTAGGAAACCCCGTTGAATCAAATCCGGTAAGCTTGAAAAGTTCGCTTGCGCGGGTCAAACTACCCGGATCTTTGGCACTGTACTTCGTAATCACCTTTGCCTTGAATGCACACTTTGCTCCCCACAATCGCAGTTTGCAAATACGCAAAAATCTGCACACTTACCCACAAAAATGATCAAAAAAAAACAAAAAGATTTTTTTTTTTGATATATATACAAAAAGAATATTAACCCGAATAACAAGAAAGAAAATACGCTACCGTCTCCCCGGCAACGGCGCCATTTGATCGCACGCGGAAAGCGTGTCGGATGTTCAAAGAATTAAAGTGTAACCGCGATCAGGACGGTGTCGCTTTGCAGCTAGCCGGTTGAGCACGGGTCGGTCCACAGGGAGATGGTGGTATCTTACCTTCTTGTCTTAGACGAGTCAATAAAGAATCTGTATGTTTGTTTGATCTAACCTATGTGTATTATTTGCAAGTATAAAGTTGTTAAGAAAAGATACGAGATTATAAGCTAATGAAATCCGTACTCAAAACCTTTGAGCCGAGTCTTGACCAATTGAAGCTAAGCAATTGGCAACAACGTGGATTAGGGGATTTAAGCACGGTATTCGTGGAATACGGCTTATTTACCCTTGTCCTTCCGTTCTTGTCTCTTGCTTTCGCCTCCGGCCAAACCGAACGCAACCGGTCGCGGTTAGGAATCACCGTTACCTTGTCAGGGTAGGGTGCCTAACGGAGCGCTTGCGTATGGTTTGGGCGAAGTTCAAATGGAAAATAACGGGAAAAGGAATTGGCAAAGAAATGTTAACTTATAATACCGTATTTCTTCTTAACAATAACAATAATTACAACATTCACAAAATGAACAACAAAGAGCAAAAGAGAAGAACAAAGAAAAGAAAAGATTACAAATATTAAGTGCATGAAATAAATTGCAAGTAATTAAAGACAAGGAAATAAATTGCAAGTAATAAAAAGCGATAAAAAGAATACGAAACTAGGACTCAAGACAAGCATGTGATCAATAGCCAACCCTTAAACTTGCAAGCTCAATGAAGAGGTTGCAAGATCAAGGGAAGGGTAGAGAACGCATGTGAAATGAAGTGCTAGTCCCGTGAGAAAATACGACCCTTGAGATCAATAACTAACCCTTAACCATTCAAGCTCAATGAAGAGGTTGAATGATCAAGAGAAAGAAAGAATCTCAAGGGGGAGCAAAACTAACAAGAAAGATAAAAATCCCTCATCTTCATTAATCTTCCACTCAAAAAGCTCTCACTACAATTTTAATGGAGAAAGAATGAAGAAGAAGAAGAAGAAGAACAAAACTACACAAAAAAGAGGCTAAAGAAAAGCTCCCTTGGTTGAGCTCAAATCTGCTGTATTTATAGGCAGGGAGTTGAAGATCTAGGGCAACAAACTGGACCCATGTGAAAAGACCATCCTACCCCCCAAAGCCCATGCCCTGAAGCGCCTGTACGGCCGCGGATCCGCCGCCAATAGCCCCTATTGGCCGCGGATCCGCGCCCCTACAGTAGGGTTAGGGTGTGGGCAACTTTGTACTTCCCTGGTCTGCTGTCCCCTGTTGTCTGGTACATGTATTTTCTGATAATTTCTTCCAGAATATCTTCAGATTCTTAGTCCAAGATTGCATCTTTTCTTCACTTTTGACTTTATCTCTCTTGAGCTCCGCGCACCCATTGATTCTTGTGCTGCCCCCCTCGTGCTCTGTGCATGTCCGAGACACGAATGACCGCTGTCATATGTCTTGTCCCTGGAACTGGTACTCGGCACTGGACGGATATGGATGACCGGAACCCGGCTTTTATCTGCTGTGACAGATGTTCTGTATTTGGTGTAACTGTGGAGATTTTGTCTTGATTTGCAATATTTGGACTGAAAACCTGTACTCTGTAAATATGTAACAAACACGGATTAAAAGTACCTACCTATAAACACACGAGCATAAGAATGGGCGGTAAAAAATGCAGTATTCTGATATGAACAGTTATGCACTTATGAAGTTGCATACCTATTGAATAGGGTTCAAATCAAATCAGTTGCCTACCATTTCATATGTGATATGGTAAGGGAAGAGCCCATATCTTAAGTAGGTTAAGATTTACGGTTGTCCGGGCTATGTCTAAAAGCAAAAATCCGGACAAGCTCGAGGCAAGGTCTGAGATGTAGAACTGGAAATGTTCCAGCTATAGAAACTGCAGCTGATGATTTGAAAGAACCAAAGGATTCAATAGTTACCAACGAACCTCAGCCTCTCCGCCGATCTAGTAAGGTTCCTCACCCGCCTGAGAGATACTTCGGTTTCTCTATGACAGTGGGAGCGAGGATTGCATCATGAGATGATGACCCAACTAGTTTCGAGCTGGCCATCAGGAGTAAGACTCTGTAAGAATGGCTGGATGCTTAGCGATCTGAGATGGAATCTATGTACACCAACAAAGTATGGACTTTGGTTGCTATATCTGAAGGGTTAAATCCCCATCAGGAGCAAGTATATCTTGAGAAGATTACTTGGTGTAGATGGAAAAGTTGAGACTTTCAAAGCTAGACTTGTTAAAGCTTTTCTTCATCGACCAGGCGTGGATTATGATGAAACCTTTTCAAGTGGCTATGCTTAAGTCCATCCAGATCCTACTTGCCACGGTTACATACCATGACTACGATATCTGGCGGTTGGGTGTCATGACTGCTTTTCTAAATGATGTTTTGGAAGAGAGCGTCTATAAGTACACAGCCAGAGAGCTTCGTAGACAGTGGGAGCAGCGGAAACGTGTGCAAGATGTTTTATGTGATAAAGCAGGCATCGCGGAGTTGGAACATCTGTTTTGATGTGGTAGTCAAAGAGTTTGACTTCATCAAAATGGTAGATGAATCTTGTATAAACAAAAAGGTAGTAGGGAGTATGGTGATGATCTTCGTAAAGTACGTGGATGACATACTCATGATAGGGAAGGAGTTTCCTATGCTACGCTCGATCAATCTCCGCCTATCACAATGATTCTCCACATAGGATCAAAGTGATACCTCCTAAATCCTGGGTTTTGGATCTATGAGATAG
The DNA here is from genome assembly GCA_030015575.1 of Agapanthus africanus. Classification (NCBI taxonomy): domain Eukaryota; kingdom Viridiplantae; phylum Streptophyta; class Magnoliopsida; order Asparagales; family Amaryllidaceae; genus Agapanthus; species Agapanthus africanus. The sequence goes on along the minus strand of JASDDO010000018.1, from coordinate 202,277,652 downwards.
ATCTAATTGGATGTTAGAATTCTCACTAGTTGTAGTGAGATGGTATCAACCGATCCTGGGGAGAATCACTGGAAGGGTTCCAGGGTGATAAGGACGACTGAATGTCAGTCACAGGCATTGTCTTTACCCTCAGTGAAGGGACGGTATGTTGGAAAAGTTCCAAGCTAGATACCGTGGCATACTAGACGATAAAGGCTGGATACATCGCTACTTAAGATGCTACCAAAGAGGCAGTCTGGGTGTATACTGGTTCATGAGATGAACTACGTTCCAACCATTGTGAGACAATGGAGTTGTGGCTATGCCAGGAACGTCCGTCCTATCAGTGATCCAGACATATTCTAAGGCAGTATCACCTGATCATGGAGATGTTTGATCTCAAAGGGATCGAGGTTAGGAGAGTAGACTCAGAGGACAACACGGAGGATCCACTCACGAAGGCCTATTCCCAGAGAGAGATTTTTATGGGATGGTTGAGTATGAGATACTGCAACCACTGCTACAGATGGCCCTAGTGCAAGTGGGAGATTGTTAGTTATATGTATGCCCTAGAGGCCATTACTGTACATAGGATGTATATTGTAGTGGATGCTGGGACATATATAGGGAGGACTTTCTTGCTCGACACGATAGTATGCTATCTGGTTGCTCTTTACCTTAACGTGTATACTGATTGTCTCTCTGTTACATGTTGGTAAAGACCTTAGGATGTATACTTGACTCCCTGGACTATGATGTAGATCATACTAGTGGGGACAAGGTAGTCCATAAGTACATCCTTCAAAGTCCCTAGTCGTGGGTATATCGAGACGGGGCATCGATATACCAGAGTAGACTAGCGTATACCGTCTCGACCCATACAGATGGGCGATGGATGATCCCATATCCATTGGTGTTTGACATCAGAGATGATATACGAGTGCTCAGTGGAGACTGGGTACACTGGACAGACTCGCCGAGAACTCCCAGATGGTATTATACCTTACGTCAGATGGCAGTTCTCTGGTGACACTGGTACAGAGTAGTCTGTTGACCCGAGATCGTCATAGAGTCTTGTGTGGTTCCCACTGTGCTTTGATTTCCATCTTACCACGTCCAAGAGGGCGTGCAAAACGGTGGTTTTTGGGTACAGTCCCGAGTCACATAGAGGCAATGAGCGATAGGAGGGGATTCGTCTCTCCCGATATAGGGAGTTGATGTTGCGCTGTGTTCGATTGGCTATAACCGGAAATCCCTGGCCAGGGTTGCTAAGATTTACTGGTAAGTGTTACCAGCAGTTTCTCGAAGTGTTATAGACCTCATATCGACACGACTTATCGAGCTATTGGGGTCTGACGTTTACCACCCCTAGGCGAGATATGCGACATATCAGACGATCAGACCGGACTGTACGGTAGTGTTACTGGTTGGATTCACTGGAGTGTGAGCGGGCTTGCTCGTCGATCTTCTGATCGCTCAATACCTGGGTGGCCGTTACGTTTAGCAGACCGCTTGCGGCTTGTGGGTGTTTGATATGATCATCACCTGCTGCCGGCGTATTGACGAGTCTTTAGAGTCCTACACAGAGGTTTCCTGGCTCAAGCGAAACGAAATAGGAGCGCATATGAGATGTGTGCGGGACCGAGAATAATGCGTGTATATGATACCGTATTCTATTCTCGCGATGAATGTATCGATTGGTTGTATGCGATATAACCTAGTTATCGAATCAAGTATTGATTCGATAAGCCGATACATTGAATACTAGTCGGTTGTGTGCGACATGACCGGATCATTGAATCAAGTGTTGATTTAATGATTTAATGCATAATTATATATTTGATATATTACTTTGCACTAACTAGTATTGGTTCACTTTAAATGGATTTTCTCACTTGGTTTGTGCACATTGTATATGTGATATACTTTTGTACACAAGATTGTATCATGTTTGATGATGCATTCTTTTTGGTTAAGTGTAAAGAATTAAACCATGGTTAAGTTGGAAATTAGGGTTTTGTTTTTTCCATTATTTATTTATTCATTTATTTATTTGTTTATTTATTTTGGAAAATAAATGGCATAAAGAAATGAAATGGTGGCTCATTTTGGACTTGCATGTTGAAGCTTCATGAAGCTTTGACTAAGTCACCATTTTGTCTCATGCTTAACCCTAACCACTCCACTTAACCCTAGTTGATTCTCTACACTTCACCATGGTTAGATTATGATAAGGATTCCTTTTATTTTCTATTTGGATAATGATCAAAAAAGAGATATGCTTCTTCTTCTTCATCTTCTTTCATGAAGAAAGCTTCACTTCACCAATGGTGATTGATGAAAATGAGTGAGAAATCCAATTCTAAAGTGAACCCACTTCCTATTTCTTCATCCTCTACCTCTTGCCAAGTAGTAGAGCGTGTTTCCTTCACAAGTTTTCAAGGCTTGATGAAGGTGGAGCTTGATCTAGTGATGCCTCGACGTAGATCATCTTCGGCACGTCGTCGATGACCTAGCCCGCTCTTTCTCCGATGAAGCCGACGCTAGAGCCTGGGATTTGATATGGACAGCGGATAGGACTTCATCACGGAGCCGTGGAGGTGGAGGACCGGATCTACAAAGGTTGTATTTCCGTATTCTTGTAGTTAAGTGTTAACTAGTTTGCTTTGTCGCCTAAAAATCTAGCCAACGATCTTGTTAGGGTTTCTCGGCACCGTTAAAATTTGAAATTGGCATGGTTGATGCCTTGTGAGACCTCATTAGGGTGCCTAGGAACCTTTCAGCTGGTGTCCTAACAGGCAAAGTTTTATTCGGATTATAGAAACATATGAATGAACATGCAACATTATGATTACGGTATGAATGTAAAGACGGATGTGTAATAACCACTCATCTATGATATACAAGTATAACTACAACTATATGACTCAAGCCTAAACTAGTGTCCATCTACCCTCCTAAGGAACTAAACCTAAGAAACCAGTCAATAAGAAATAAGAGTCCACCTAAGATCTGAATCAATATCTCTAATAGTCAGTGATCCAGCCTCAATAGCGTCACGTATATAGTACGGCTTCCTCGAATCAAGAGTGCAGATCAATCATCATATCTATGCCTCGTACAGTAAAATCCATCGTACAGCATCCCAATATCGGGGTACGGGCCAAGTACCACCTACGTGTCTCATCATTCGTATAATATCATCATCAACATATGTCAAGATAATGGTGCTATACTGTAATCGCATACATCAATCATATATCATTGTCAGCATAAATATACATCGTTAATTTATCCTCAGAAATATCATGTCATATGTATCATATTGTGATTAAGTCACACTTAGATCATATCGTAATCAAGTCACACCTATATGATATCGTAATCAAGTCACACATATATGATATCGAAATCAAGTCACACCTATATGATGTCGTAATCAAGTCACACCTATAAGATATTATATCAGAATTTCAGGCACAGGTTACGGTCCGGGTTCTATTTTAGAGTCCCATATACTTCAATATCATCACCACCCTTTATTATTTTTGTATACCTATTCATTATTTCATTTCCTAATGATCCTCTAACATCATAACAGGACCGTAAAGCCAAGAATCACGGCATCAAGCCCAGTTATATTGTTTCATCCCCGTGTATCATATCACATCCTTGTATCACATATACGTATTGTGTGTGTGTATATATATATATATATATACCTACACCTAGTCCTATATATATATATATATACACACACACATACACGCATACACCACGTCGAGTCTCAGTGTGTGCGTGTGTGTATCTAACTGAAACCTACGATTCTCCCCCAAAATATTCATCCTCGGGTAAGGTCTTTCTAAATCAATCTAGTCCAACCTAATGTCACTACTAGGGTCCTACTCACCGAAATTCTAAGGTCAAGTCTGGCTTCCTAATGACAATAAGTACTATCCCTATTCTACGTTTGCGGGGGTGCTACACACTATCCACCCGACTTTCCCCCGTAGATATACATCTACTCACCTGGTCCTTGTCTGCCGAAGACGGTGTCGCCATCCTCTTCTTCATCGCCCGCAGTCCACGTGAGGGGTACCTATACGCCAACACATATAATATCGTAAACTGAATCGCGGACAACATCAAAACGACGCAGGAAATACGCATAGGTTAAAACCTATGACCCGCTCATGCAAAAGAACCAAATATCACTTGATATCGGCGTACAAACTCCGATTAATCGAGATAAATATCAACAAACAACTCATAGTTTTAAAAATCATTACTTATAATATAAAACATGATTTAATTCATCCAAACCCTAAAATCGATCAAATCGCCCGATTTCGTAAAACCTGAAAATGCCAATTTACCGTTTTACTTCAAAACTTGATGTTTAAATGAAACTAATGGTTGTAATACATATCAAATAGCTTAACTAGATTATTCAAACCACTACTATATTTTTTTACACCTTAATTTGTATTAAATTGAAATTCTAGTTTGTAAACATGCCCGATTTCGGTATTTTTAAGCAAAATTTCACAATATCGCAACTAAACTTGATTTTTCATGAATTAATGTATTAAACTACAATTCATGATGATAATAATATAATGAAATCATAATTTAGATTTTAAACCTAATTTATTTAAGAATTTCCAAATTCTAGTTAGCAAAAATAGCATTTTTATTACTATTTTTCAATTATCAATAGAAATTAGTAACAAATTTAAGTTTTTCATTCCACTAACCAGTTAATATCCTCATTAAAACCACAATCTAGTGTTACAAATATTAATTGGAATTTTATCTCAGCAATATATACAATATATAGAAATCTAGTTTGCAAAATGGATTAATTTAAACAATTTTGGATAAACAATTTACAATATATCATCCGTACAAGATTTCCCACTTGTAAAAATGTTAAACTAGTTATTATAACCCTACTTAATTAATAACAGCCATAACTTAATTTTATAAACCCTAACTTGAATTTTAAAACTTGTAGATAGAAATTATTTATTAAATCTAATTATGCTTAAATGAAACATCTAATAACAATAAATCAAAAGAAGAAGATTTATACCTCCACAACATGAAATCCAAACATGAAAATAAGCCTCCAAAATGAATGCTTTCCATCTCCAAAATCCATGTAAAGATGAGCAAAGAATAGAGGGTAGGAATTTATTAGGATTTTGTGGATTTTTTATTGAATTTTTGATGAATTTTGATGATTTTTAATGCGAAAATGATGGGGGGGGGGGAATTTTGGGGCTGCCCATGGAGGTGAGGCCGGCCATGAGGTGAGGAAAAGAGTGGATAGTGAGAAAAGGTGAAGAAAAGTGTAGATGCTTTCACAAAAATATCACACAATTAAGTCTTTTCATGAATTTATTTAAAAATTCTTTATTTTCTTCACTCCATTTGACCTAGAATGATCTAGAACCATTGTAAAATTTTGAAAATAAATTTTTCATGAAACACACTTGATTCTAAGATGCAATGGTTCATTTTTGCAAATTTAACCCATTCAAATTTGTAATTTACACTAATTTAGTGTAAAAATAAAGCTTATGTTAATATTTAAAATAATTAATTTAAGAAAAATATTTAATTAAACGAAAAATTTATAAGTGGCTAAATAAACACCATTTACTAGTAATAACATAATTAAAATAGGTATTTTTAAATTTATAGTGAAAAATAATTACGGTTTAGTTTTATGAAAGCTACGTTTTACTTTACCGAAAATTATAAAATTCACTTAAACGATTTTCTTTATTTAATTAATTATTTAATTATTTTTAAAATGTTACAGGATCGGCTTGAATCAATTGCTCCGATGAAGTCCGGCTTCGCTTCTAAAGGCTTTGAAGGATTCTTGCTTCGATTGAACTCGGTGTTCTTGAACTTGTTGGCTTTTTGTTTGGATTAGGGTTAGCGTTTTGAGGCACAAGTTGTGTCACTCAACTTGTGGGGAGAATTGTTGAACAACCTTTTGAAGTGAAGCCTAGGGTCCCTTTTATAGCCTTAAGAGTAGTTAGCTTCTTTAAGAAGCTTGAATTAGGTTAGCTTCCCTTGTAAGCATAGTCTGGGTTAGCTTCTTTCATAAGCTTTAGCTTAGCTTCCCTTGTAAGCTTGGTCTAGGTTAGCTTCTCTCATAAGCTTTAGCTTAGCTTCCCTTGTAAGCTTTAGATTAGCTTAGATTCTTTCATAAGTTTGGTAGTTAGGGAGAAGCTTCTAGGCTTTAAGGTAGTTACTTGGCTTGCTTTGGAAGCTTGGAAGTGATTAGCTTTGACAAGGAGCCTTGCTGATCTGGCAGAATGTTCAGGAGTTTTCTGGAAATTGCAGTGTCTTGCTGAGGTGTAGGAACTGAGATAAGTATTCTGCAGCAGAGAGGAGTTGATGATGTGGCAATTACACCGCGGATCCGCGGCACGTGCCTGCTCAAGCCGCGGATCCGCGGTCAAGTGAGGGGATCTCTGTGTCAATTTCACAGTGTATCTTCCTGCTGACTTCATTATATTGTTCTGATATGTTGATTCTCAAAATTCCATCTAGATTACTTCCAGATCTCAAGTCATTGAGTTGGCGTATTTTTTTATCAGCAATTTGACAATTTTGGCTCGGTTCCTGAAATTTCCTGCACAGACTTCGAAACAAGTGTTGCGCTACACAAGAATGATGCGATGCCATGATAAACACACAATTTCCCTCGAAATGTCGGTTTTAAAGTATAACACAGGTAATTTGGTATTTTACAAATGTTTTGCTAATATGTGCTATATGAATGTCGAACACTTCTAGATGAGTGCAAATGATAGGAAAATTGACGTGTTAAAAATGCAGTATTTTCGACTGATCAATGGGTGATATGTCTCTAAGTGTCAGAGAATGGTGCAATTTGTTAGTTATATGTATGCCCTAGAGGCCATTACTGTACATATGATGTATATTGTAGTGGATGCTAGGACGTATATAGGGAGGACTTTCTTGCTCGACATGATAGTATGCTATCTGGTTGAACTTTACCTTAACGTGTATACTGATTGTCTCCCTGTTACATGTTGGTAAAGCCCTTAGGATATGTGCTTGACTACCTGGACTATGATGCGGATCATACTAGTAGGGACATGGTAGTCCATAAGTACATCCTTCAAAGTCCCTAGTCGTGGGTGTATCGAGACGGGGCATCGATATACCAGAGTAGACTAGCGTGTACCTTCTCGACCCATACAGATAGGCGATGGATGATCCCATATCCATCGGTGTTTGACATCAGAGATGATATACGGGTGATCAGTAGAGACTGGGTACACTGGACGGACTCGCCGAGAACTCCCAGATGGCAATTCTCTGGTGACACTGGTACAGAGTAGTCTGTTGACCCGAGATCGTCATCGAGTCTTATGTGGTTCCCACTGTGCTTTGATTTCCATCTTACCACGTCCAAGAGGGCGTGCAAAACGGTGGTTTTTGGGTACAGTCCCGAGTCACATGGAGGCAATGAGCGATAGGAGGGGATTCGTCTCTCCCGGTATAGGGGGTTGATGTTGCGCTGTGTTCGATTGGCTATAACAGGAAATCCCTGGGCAGGGTTGCTGAGATTTACTGGTAAGTGTTACCTGTAGTTTCTCGAACAGTTATAGACCTCATATCGACACGACTTATCGAGCTATTGGGGTCTGACGTTTACCACCCCTAGGCGAGATATGCGACATATCAGACGATCAGACCGGACTGTATGGTAGTGTTACTGGTCGGATTCACTGGAGCGTGAGCGGGCTTGCTCGTCGATCTTCAGATCGCTCAATACCCAGGTGGCCGTTACGTTTAGCAGACCGCTTGCGGCTTGTAGGTGTTTGATATGATCATCATCTGCTGCCGGCGTATTGACGAGTCTTTAGAGTCCTACACAGAGGTTTCCTGGCTCAAACGAAACGAAATAGGAGCGCATATGAGATATGTGCGGGACCGAGAATAATGCGAGTATGTGATACCGTATTCTATTCTCGCGATTGTCGAATGGTTGTATGCGATATAACCTAGTTATCGAATCAAGGATTGATTCGATAAATCGATACATTGGATATTAGTCGGTTATATCTGATATGACCGGATCGTTAAATCAAGTGTTGGTTTAATGATTTAATGCATAATTATATATTAGATATATTACTTTGCATTAACTAGTATTGGTTCACTTTAAATGGATTTTCTCGCTCGGATGTGCACATTGTATATGTGATATACTTTTTGTGCATTTGATTGTATCATGTTTGATGATACTTGCTCACTAGGGTTTGTGTAAAGATCAAACCATGGTTACATGATTATGGTTAGGGTTTTGTTTTATTCACTTATTTATTTATCCATTTCTTTTTGGAAAATAATTTGCATAAAGAGAAAATGGTGGCTTTCTTTGTTTGTACATTGAAGCTTCATGAAGCTTTGACCTTGTGACCATTTTGTCTTGATGCTTAACCCTAACCCTTCATTCTAACTATGGTTTATTCTCTACAACAAACTATGGTTGGCTTATGATAAGTATTCATATTATATTCTTTTTAAAAAGAGATAATATAGAACTTATCATCTTCTTCCTCTTCTTCTTCTTCATTCTTCATGAAGAAAGCAAGCTCCATCAATGGTGATTGATGGAAATGAGTGAGAAATCCAATTCTAAAGTCTACCCACTTCCTATTTCTTCATCCTCTACCTCTTGCCAAGTAGTAGAGTATGTTTTTCTTTACAAGTTTCTTGACTTGGTGAAGTCGGAGCTTGATTTAGCGATGCCTCGACGTAGATCATCTTCGGCATGGACATCGATGACCTAGCCCGTCCATTCTCCGATGAAGCCGACGCTAGAGCCCGGGACTTGTTATGGACAGCGAGGAGACTTCATTGCCGAGCTATGGAGGTGGAGAACTGGATCTACAAAGGTTGTATTTCCGTATTCCCTTAGTTAAGTGTTAACTAGTTTGCTTTTTCGCCTAAACTTCTAGCCGACGATCCGTAGTCGGGTCTCTTGGCACCTAGATTTTTTGAAATTGGCATGGTTGATGCCTTGTGAGACCTCACTAGAGTGCCTAGGAACCCTACAGTGGTATCAGAGCTACTAGACATTGGATGTCGACCTATGGGGGGTTCTCACTGTGTGACAGTGTGGCGAAGCATAGGCTCTTACCCCCAGGGTGTCCCGAGACCGGAAGGTGTTCCGGCGGGTTGTAGTCCTCGCGAGGGGGCATGCGTAAAAAGTAGCCGCTGAGGGACCCGTTGGTGCCACGGCGACCCCATTGGATGGGGTTGCTGCCTGACCTACAGTGGTATCAGAGCCTAGCTAGAGCCTTAGGCGAAGTTTAGACGAAGTTTGAAAGCCGGACGAATGGAAAACCCATTCCCAAAATAGCTCTCTGGACTTTTTCCAAATTCTGGGATTTTCCCAAATTAAAAATTGCTAAAAAATTCAGCAGGAATATATAAGAGTTACAGTGAAATTCATGGGCCCAATTCCACTATTCCACCGCGGTTCCGCGGCATGAGCAAGGCTCATGCGGCGGTTCCGCGGCCGTACGGCCACCTTATTTAATATCTTTTACACAGTAACTCCTAAATGATAATGCTGGATTTTATGGGAATTTTTAAATTTTATTCCAGAGTTGAATTTTCTGGGGTTGTTTTGGGGACTCGGTGTTTCGATCGGATTGTCAAATTTTGTCTATGTGGCTTTCCGGATAAATTTTAGAATATGTTAAAAAGTTCGACCGGATATAAATACCCAATTTTTCCCCTGTCGGGAAATTTCCAAGTGTTGGATTTTTCCGTGGTTTAACGACGTTCTAAGTAGTGCAAGTAACGCGATGGACCCTCTAGAAGACAACAAACCTTAACTCGATTATGTGACCGTCTTGAACTGCCTTTTGAACCTTCGGGTTTGGGGCAGTACGGCGTGCCACATGTGAGGCGTTGGCTTGACCCTTCTACGGCTGGACCTTTGGTACTGAGGCACGAACTGAATGTTGTTAGACTTATTTCATGTGTTGATCTATATCGGGAAAACTTGGGTGTTCGATTGTTCGATCGGAAAGTTTAACATTTTCTATTTATCTGGAATGGGATACAATAATTGGAATTCACAAGCAGTTATGAGATAACTGAATGAATGTTATAAACATAGCAGTTTAGTCTCACTTGATCGGTTGCCACGGAATTTTGATGTGATCAAAAGTCCGTCGCAATCACGTAGCGTACGCGGATACTCGCCGATAAACTTAATAGACAGCCTCACTCCATAGCCCCGACCAAGTGACTGTAGGAGAACCCCGTTGCCGAAAGCATCCGTTCGGGTGCTCGAGGCATCGGTGTTCTGCCTTGGTGCACTTCATCGACGGTATCGGGGGTGCGGCCGTCAACTAAAGTTTGCGACGAGCATTCGATCAGAATGTCGGGAATCCTGTTGAATTGCCCGACTTGATATTGAAAAGTGTTTTCGATAATGAGACTAAAATGCGGGGTTTATAATTGTTAGGCATGCGATGTCTAAGGAATTCATTTGGTCAGGCATGCGATGTATGAGGTGGTTGCGGATTCCAACTGTTGTAGTTTTACTCTTTCCTTTCTGTGACCGTAAGTGTAATATGTGATATCGCTGGTTTCGTTGCTATATGTCAACGACAATTGGGATGCGCATATTTACTTACGTTGATGACATGTGATGTTATGTGTTGCTGGATATGTTATATTGGATCGTCGTGATTGAATAGCCGGGGGTTTTTATGTGAGATGAGTGTTTTTCATTTTCATTCATGTAAAAACTTGTATGTAATATTCTTTTATTGGGGCACTTCCAGGTTGCGGATGTTGTCACTATTTGTATATTATTTACTTTTCTGCACTAGGATAGACCCAAGGAGGGGAGCACAAGTAACCGGGTTCTGGGGTCCAGTGGGAGACCAACTCGAGGAGTCGAGTCCGGGTCTCCTAACCCTAGAATTGGTAGGGTTGCTTGCCGCTCTCGTAGGGGTCTTGGGGTGTGGGATTGGCTATTCATCGCGACCGTGGAATCCGTGTTTTATACTGGCTCGTATTGAAAACACGGACGTCCTAGTATATCCAATATTTCATATGTTTCTTCTGCTGCGATATCTGTGATGTGATCTGTGATGTTTCTGTGATGGATATAGTATATATGATATATTATATAGACGTTACTTATGTTTTACACCCGCGCTAGCCCTGCCCCGCTCTACCGTTAGTTACCTAACCTAACGGTGCACGAGGGGACATCGAGGCGAATGCGGATGGCATAAGTGTACGTCATATCTATCTGTGATGTTTAGGTACTTAAATGATGGGACATCATTAATGTGATTAATGAAATAAAAGAAACCTAAGATGTTGTAGAATCGAATTTCAAAATAAAACAGGTAGCTACAGTTCTTGCTTTGCACAGTGGTATATGTGATATATCCTGCACCTCATTCGACGAGGAAAGGACCGAGATCCCTTCACCGGGAGTGACTCCTTTAGCAATAACTGGAAGATGCTACACACTCGGTTTGTCTTTTGATTGCTTTTAAGAGTTTTTGCTTTGCACAGTGATATATGTGATATATCCCGCACCTCATTCGACGAGGAAAGGACCGACGATCCCTTCACCGGGAGTGACTCCTTTAGCAAAACTAGAAAAGCCTCAAAAACACTCCATTTTTAAAATCATTTGATTCTACAACGATATCAAGTTCATTACGAAATAGGTTTTCAGAAAAACCTGTCGTAGCCCTCCGTCATTTCAGATATGTACTGGTTAGTATTCGTGTTGCGTTTGTTGACCTCTGTCAAGGCGTAGTGTGCGGTAGCTGATTAGTGCTTATCTGCATAAGCATATGATGTGATTGATTTAGGGTAGTCGTGCGACCTTGTTGACCTCTGTCAAGGGTCGTGCGGGTGGGTTTACTTCAATCAGGAAATGATGGGTTGAACTTGACTAGCAGCCTATGGTTTGTTGACCTCTGTCAAGGTCATAGGACGCTAGGGGCAAAATATTATCGGGAATTTCAAGTGTTGAAATTTGCAATGAGATTGCATACCTTCTATGAGATAGTTGGATCCCGATACCCGCTGCGAGTAAGTGTTACTCCTGGGAGAGTTTTATACATTACAATTAGCCCATCAAGTAGGTGTCTAGAAAGGTGTCAACGGGGTTACGCCTCTGGGAAAACGAGGTTTACATTAATTAGGTCCGTGCGAAAGCACGGGACACCTCCCTCAAAGTACCGACACTGGCCTGGATGAAAGATTGCCGAACTTGTAGTGTGTAATTAATCCCGGCTAGTCTTTCCTTTTAGGGTTTGAAGGAAGATTTGATAAAAAGCAGTGGGAGCCATCCTGATTAGATAAAATAATAACCAATCTATTCTTGCAAGAGCGCACGCTGAGTGTTTTCTTCTCTCTCTCTCCAGGTAGCGACCATATCACGCCTTAATCAAGATAATAAAACGGATTATTGACCGAACCCGCTTGTTTTACTGAGCTGGGGAACGTTGGTCCCGCTCCAACTTATAATTGTTATAAGACAGAGCAGGAAATAGGGGATTACCAGAATTCCCGTGCCGCCCAAACGAAGAGAGTGCATGCTGATGCATCATCTTTGGGTGTGTTCATTACAGAGAACTGTTTCTCAGTATCCTTTACGTCCTGGGTATGTGATACCAAATCAGGATCCCGAGATATGTAATCTGTTACATAGGGCTACAGGAAGGTAGAGAACTGAGAACGGGTGATAAGTTTCATGAGGCAGAAAACGGGGCAAGTGTTGCAGCCAAGTCTGTTGGTCATTGTCACCCTGTATTACCAATACATTGATTCTGAACGAATGTTATTAGATACCGAATCTGATATACAAAATCATATCAGTCTCTTTATTAGTAAAGAAATGATAAAATTTTGTATTGTTGGATAATGTTTTGAACATTTCCTATATCAAAAGTTGATCGGTTCAGGCACGTTATCTAAAAGCATTAATATTCTAAATCAAACCACAGTTCTTAGTATACGGAACACACACAAGAGGAAGAGTCCAGAAATGAACGATTCCTTCTTGAGGTATTGTAGACTAGGTCATATCAATGCGACCCGACTAGCTGAAGTTACATGTAGATGCATATTTAAATCAGTTTGAATTTACATCTTGTGAAACTTGCCAGTCATGTCACAAAGATAAGATGACCATAGCTCTGTTTATTGGAAACAGAGAAAGAGTTAGTAAACTCTTGGGATGATACATGTTGATGTATGTTAGGTCCCCTGTCTACACATGCCAGGACTGGTTCTTTATACTTCATTACGTTCTCTGATAATCTCTCAAGATTCAGTCATATGTTCCTGCTGAAACATGAGTCCGAACCTTTTGAGATATTCACAGAATATAAGCGAGAAGTAGAGAACCAAAATACGGGTAAAAGTATTATGTCCTTTGATGAGATCAAGGAGGAGAATACTTGAGCACGGAAATCCTGGTCTATTCTAAAGGAGAATGAGATTCTCTCTCAGCATTACTCCTCCGTATACACCATAACACGATGGTATATCGGGGCGGAGCAATAGCACCCTATGTGATATGGTGTGCTCTATAATGAGTACTACTGAGTTACCTATTTCTTTTATGGGTGTTATTCACTTGAGAAGTTGCATACCTATTAAATAGGGTTCGAATCAAATCAGATGCCTACCACTTCATATGTGATATGGAAAGGGAAGAGCCCATATCTTAAGCTAGTTAAGATTTGGGGTTGTCCAGCCTTTGTCTAAAAGCAAAATCCGGACAAGCTTAAGGCAAGGTCTGTTATGTAGAACTGGAAATGTTCCAGCTATACAGACTGCAGCTGATGATTTGATAGAACCAAAGGATTCAGTAGATTCCAACGAACCTCAGCCTCTCCGCCGATCTAGTAGTGTTCCTCACCCATCTGAGAGATACTTCTGTTTCTCTATGACAGTGGGAGCGAGGATTGAATCATGAGATGATGACCCAACTAGTTTCGAGCTGGCCATCAGGAGTGTGACTCTGTAAGAATGGCTGGATGCTTATCGATCTGAGATGGAATCCTTATACACCAACAAAGTATGGACTTTGGTTGCTATATCTGAAGGGTTAAATCCCCATCAGGAGCAAGTATATCTTGAGAAGATTACTTGGTGTAGATGGAAAAGTTGAGACTTTCAAAACTAGACTTGTTAAAGGTTTTCGTCATCGACCAGGCGTGGATTATGATGAAACCTTTTCAAGTAGCTATGCTTAAGTCCATCCAGATCCTACTTGCCACGACTACATACCATGACTACGATATCTGGTGGTTGGGTGTCTTGACTGCTTTTCTAAATGATGATTTGGAAGAGAGCGTCTATAAGTACACAGCCAGAGGGCTTCGTAGACAGTGGGAGCAGCGGAAACGTGTACAAGATACTTTATAGGATAAAGCAGGTATCGCGGAGTTGGAACATCTGTTTTGATGGATTAGTCAAAGAGTTTGACATCATCAAAATGGTAGATGAACCTTGTATAAGCAAAAAGGTAGTAGGGAGTATGGTGGCGATTCTCGTAGAGTACGTGGATGACATACTCTTGATAGGGAAAAAGTTTCCTATGCTACGCTCGATCAATCTCCGTTTATCACAAAAATTCTCCAAATAGGATCAAATTGATACCTACTAAATCCTGGGTTTTAGATCTATGAGATAGATTCAAATGGATGTTAGGATACTCACTAGTTGTAGTGAGATGGTATCAATTGATCCTGGGGAGAATCACTGGAAGGGTTCCAGAGTGATAAGGACGACTGAAAGTCAGTCGCAGGCATTGTCTTTACCCTCAGTAAAGGGACGGTATGTTGGAAGAGTTCCAAGCTAGATACCGTGGCATACTAGACGATAAAGGCAGGATACATCGCTACTTAAGATGCTACCAAGGAGGATGTTTGGGTGTATAATGGTTCATGAGATGAACTATGTTCCTCCCATTGTGTGACAAGGGAGTTGTGGCTTATGCCAAGGAACGCCGGTCCCATCAGTGATCCAGACATATTCTAAGGCAGTATCACCTGATCATGGAGATGGTTGATCTCCAAGGAGATCGAGGTCAGGAGAGTAGACTCAGAGGACATCACAGCGGATCCACTCACAAAGGCCTGTTCCCAGAGAGAGATTTTTATGGGATGGTTGAGTATGAGATGTAAGTGCACGGCGGCGCCCCGGCCGTCAATCCGACGGCCAAATGCGGAAGCAGTGATAAACTTTAATTTTTACTTGAACTGGCAAACCGCCGCGCACTAATACCCGGATCGAACCACTAACTTGTCCTAGCTATCAACAAGATGGGGAAGAGAGATATACCGACAGATCCGAGTCCTCCGGTCTTCTCGTCGTCGTCCCGATCTTCTGCGGAATGTCCCGTCTCCTCCTCGTCGCCGGAAGTGCACCACATCGCCTACTTCTTTTACGGGCTCCCACCTCAATGCCGAGGCAACTCGGGCACGAAGCTGGCTAGTCGACGTGCCCAAGATTCGCTGTAGAATGTGTAGTGAAGAAGTCTCACTTTGGGGTTGTGGGAATTGCCTTTTGGTGGAGGGATGAACTATGGAGTTTGGAGATGGAACTTATGGATATTTGGGAGCATGAAATGAACCAAATACCCACCCTCAAAATTTTGGACAGCCCCCTAATGCTTGGGCCGGCCATGAGAGGTGAGGGAGGGGAGAGAATAATAGTGTCATGTATCAAAAATGGGAGCCATACATCTATCATGCAAGAGAGAAAGTCAAGACAAAGAGGTGGTTGAAAAGCAAGTGATAATGAGAAACAATGATCACTCCCAAAACCAATACTCAACCATCAATCATCAACAACCATGATTGTTTACAAAGTCAAGCAATCATGATAGAAGAAGTCAAGGTCAAAAGAATGGTGCACCATCATGATACAAGGAAATATGCAAAGACCCCCTCCACAAAAGCTTATTTGCAACAATGCAAATAACCCCTCCTCCACCAAACATCGGCCAATGAACGATACAAAGGAAATCGGCCGAAACGAAAAGCAAACTGGCAACTCCACAAAACTGGTCCCGTAATAAATTACAGGAAAACCCCGATACTGTGCATACACACCCGCATTTGTATTCCGACCGAAATACAAATGCAATGAGACAAAATCTACACTGTACTATACTAGGATCCGGCTTAAACCAAAGCCGGCTAGTAATATCCGTTCGATCCTGATCCGTGCAATACCGCACGTATCTGATCGAACCCTGCCATATATCCATACGGCCTATAGTACAAACTGTCCGATTCTGATCCGTGCAATACCGCACGTATCTGATCGGACCTTGCCATATCTCCATACGGCCTCTACAGTCTTTCGCCCGAAAGCTGAGTAACAGAATATGGGGGACTCTAAAGACTCGTCAACACCTTGGTTGTGGATTTAACCACTAGCACGTCAGAGGTATAAGCCAATACGTAACGGGCTACCGGGTATTGACTACAAGGGACGTCTATGAGCGAACTCAGCCTGACAACCCTACTGAGCCTGTCAGTGACAATATCCGTACAGTCCGGTCCGTTCGTCTATGAGCATCGCATGGCGGGCCTAGGGGGTTGGTAAAAGTCAGACCCCCAAAAGCGGTACAAGTCGTGTCGGAGTGTAGCCCAGAACACCCTGAGATACTACTGGAATACCTACCAGTAAATCTCCTTGCCTTGGCCAAGGACTTCGTGTAATGGCTCTCCTAGACACAGCGCGACCTCACCCCCAATACCGGGAGAGACGAACCCCTGAAGATACGCTCACTGCCTCCATGTGGCTCGGGACTGTACCCAACTAAAACCTGTTTGCACGACTCCTTTGAGCCGTGGTAGGGTAGTAATCAAAGTACAGTAGGAACTCACACGAGACAAATGACGATCCCCAGGTCGATGAACTAACCTGTACACATGTCACCAGGGAACTGCCATCTGACGTCTGGTATATGACCAACTAGCATGTTCCCGGTGAGTCCTGTCCGGTGTACTCATAACCCAATGAGCACCTGTATACATCTTAGGTGAACCAACTGACACCAGTGGCTTGTGAGACCGGCCACCGTCCCTCGTCGGGGTCTCGACTGTATACACTAGTCTACTCTGGAGTATCGATGCCCTGTCTCGAAACTCACACGACTAGGGACCATTTAAGGATATGCTTATAGACCCCAGCTCCCACTTATATGATCGCCCTCATACTGCTGGTGGTCAAGCAAGAATCCTAGGGGCTCTATCAACGTGTAATAGCGACTTGTCAGGTCACCTAAAGCAGTACACGATGATAAAGGTAAACCAGATAGCATACTATCATCTCGAGTAAGACTGTCCTACCGGGATAGGTCCTCCATCAATCATTGCAATCACGTACCTGTGACCTAATAATTGACTCTGAGGGCACTATCTCCAACAATCTCCCACTTGCACTCAAGGCTAATTATTGCGATGTCGCATACTCACAGCCCGTGTGAGACCGAACACCCAACTCCTCTACTAGTCAGTCTCACAAAGCTCGTTTCCGAAACTATTGCGTTCGAGGAATAGCCTTAGTGAGTGGATCCGCTTTGTTGTTTCTTTCTATGTCTCTCTATATCTCAAGTTCGCGGAGAAAACCCATCTCCCGAAATGAGCAATACCTGTCTTAGGATGTGTCTGGATGTCTGATGGGACATAGCTCATAAATGAACTCCAAATCCAAACTCCTTAGACTGTATCGTCAACTGAACTTAATCAGTATCCTGCGCCATGCCTCCCTCAGTATTGCCTTGGACCACCTGTCCAAAATACTTCCCCTCGTCAGAAGGAAAAACTATAACTCTGACAACCTCCTTGTCGTCCATGTCACCTTGGAAGCCTGGAATGATAACTGTCTCCCGAATGAGGCTGTCGTTATCATATCCCTAGAACATCCACTTATGTTCTAAAACTGCTTCCGACCGTTTCTCCAGGATTGGATTAATGTCAACTTATTGCATCTAGTGCAAGAACAACATCTGGTGTGGTACTTGACATCTCATGATTGACTCAATTGCCTGAGCAAGTGATCTGCCAATCATGCACGTTCCTCTCTACTTTAATCTGTAAGACACCTTTAGAGAGGGTGACTCCATTACTTGCAGGTACACAACCGTGCATGGAGTCGTCCATTCTAAATACCCTTAGAATGCTGTCTAAGTACCCAGATTGGGAGACTACCCAAATCTAGATCTAAAACCATAGATCTAGTAACCAGAATGTCTGATATAAAATCCATTTCCTTTGTGGAGAAAACACTGTGTGACGACCAAAGTATAACCGATCGTAGTATAGGAGTTTCCTTTCCTACTTTGTGTATGTCATCCAAATACCAGGTTATCACACCCTACTACCTTCTCAACAGATCCATCCCCTATTCTGATGAAGTCAAACCTATGACAGTCACGTCAGAAATAGATGATCTATCTCCGCTATATCTGCTTTAGTCTATAATTAGACATAAGCTACATGTCCACCAATGCTTCCGCTGCTCCCACTGACTACGACAACCCTCTGGCAGAGTCATATAGACGTACACTTCTAAACTAGTTTAGAACGACGCTATACTCATCCTCCCGCCGGGTCTCGCAGCCTGGAACAACAGCAATGGTAATTGTGGGTAAACAAGAACTTCCCTGTCACCGTCCTTGAGGCTACCGTAGTACCTCTCGGGTGCCTGATGTTACCCACCTTATCTGCGGAGTGGCCAATGGAATGTTAATCCAGATTGAATCTTTAGGTTCCTTGTCAAATCTTCAGTAATCGTTTGTGGTTCTGGAATCACTTCCAGTTCTACCATACTCCCACTACTATTTTCTGAAAAAATCCATTTTTAATAAAACTGTGGCGAGTCTAGAACAATATTGCTATTGTTCATCCAGATGGTAGAAAGTCAACCCTCGTCATAGCCTGGGTCAACCCACAAACAACCATTACAGAACATGCCTTGAGTTGTCCAGTGTCTGGTTTTAATCATAAGCCGGACAACTCCCCGTACCTTAACATCGTCAAGATACGAACTGTTCTATATCCCATATAGGACCAGAGGCACTGATTTAATTGAACCAGATTCAAATCATGCAGCTGTCTCCAGTGCATGTCAACTAAATGGAAGGAGGCCGATCAGCGTTACTTAACTTAGGAATGCTTCCAATTATGAGTAACCTGAAAGAGAAGCAAGTTCTCTTAGTCATTACTATCAACTGAATACCATACACAAGTATCCACATCTTCGATCACTTTGAAGAATCCCGATTCTTGCGATACCTGGTTCTCTACTCTATTCAAATACCTATAACTTCTCAAAATTCGGACCCTGTGTTTCCACGAAACACTTTTCTAAATACTAGAGAAGTCATAAGTAAACCGAATATAGTACAAGGACCAACCCCGCTGTCCTGATGGACCCTGGACAACATACAATACTCTGTATAAGTCCCTTGAGTCTGATAACTCATTCACTGTGTGTCGTAGGATGAGAACTGTACTTATGGTTAAGAAGAATTACACCGCTGTTTAATGCTCCTTACCTAACCATCCACTGATATAGGTAAATGTCATAGACATAATTTCAGAAAGGTATATCTCACTCTATGAAAATAGACGTACAGATATATCAATTTGAAATTGGTGCATAACAGCGGATATTCAAAACCAAATATTTGCCGACTGGCAAACAACCCAGGTGATTTCCTCAAATATCACCGATTACAACGAATCCCGATATAATGAGGATGATCACCCAATTCCCAATAACCTACTCCCACTCATCATCTGTAAAACCATACAGATGTGAGAATCATACCTGGTAAATACATACCCTGGAGCAAGTGTCTAACTGGGAAATCAGTTTTCCTTTAACAGTACACAGTGAGACTGAAACATTGAAATGTTTCGATGGGGTATCCCGGTATTCCTAGTAATGCCTCTTCCAGATTCACGACTGTAACCGTATAGTTCTTTGCCACCTCTCAAAATCCCTTCATATGTCTTTAGTCATTACCTTCTGCACACCCCTTTAGGCCAAATGGTTTTCTTCCTTCCCTACCGTTCGGCACTAGCCTATGGTTTGGAAGAAGACTATCCAATAAGCATAATGGGTGTACTGTCCCAATCCTAGGAACACTCGCAATGAGAGAGGGTGAAGATAAAAGACAACCGAATAAACCTTATTCATATTTCTCCTGAACCAGAATCCATCCCCGAACTGGAACAAGTTCCTTTCGAGTTCGTATATAACCATACGATGGAGTATCCAATAAACTGTGGATCTTCGTAGTGATACGGAGTGTCCTGGAGAAATGCAAAGGTGATTTTAGGATTGGCGAAGGAATACTTGGTTTGGTCGTGAATATCTGTTGCAATTTACTTTGCCCTCTTACTAATCCCTTGCTTTGTCTGAACTTAATACCTTCTGCGCACCATCGTTATGCTAATTGGTTTTCTTCATTCCCTACCGGTCGGCACCTGCCTATGGTTTGGAAGAAGACTATCCAATTTGCGTAATAGGTGTACTATCTCCTAAACCAAGGAGTACTCGCAACCTGAGAGAAGGTAAAAGGAAAAGACAACTGAATAATCCTATCCGTTTTCTCCAGAACCGGAAACCATCCTCGAATAAATTCCTTCGAGTTCGTATCTAACCATACGATGGTTTTGTCCAATGGAAGTGGACGTTCGTAGTAATACGGGGTGTCCTGGAGAAAAGGGTAAAAGTAGGAGTGGCAATGAGGTCTGCAACTTTGACAATCCAAAAGCCAGTGTTAAGAAGGTTCGGTCAACTTGGTCACTTAGTCATAGTCTTAGGGTCGGGTCAATGGTCGCTGCCAAAGAGAGAGAGAAAAGAAACACTCAGCGTGCACTCTAACCTAGATCAGAATGGTTACCAATTTATCTAATCTGGAAACCTCCCACTGTACCTCAAATTCTCCTCCAAACCTGAAAGAAGAATTAGTCGGGGTCACCCGAGGAGTAAACTAACTCATCAGTGGGAATCAGGATCCAACTCTCATCGCATGATAACGTGACGGAATCCGCTCACGTCATCACACTCCAGAAGGTATGCGCATATCTGGCAAGTTTCAGTTCTTTTGAAACTCCCGATGTGATTTCTGCCCCATGCTCTTATGACCTTGACGAAGGCCAACAAATCATAAGTCACATGTCAAGTTCTACCCGTCATTCTCCAGGTTGATTTGAACCCACCCGCACAAGCCCTTGACGAAGGCCAACAAGGCTATACGACTGTCCCAAACCAACGCATCTATCTATGCTGCAGAAAGGCAACAAGCAGCTACCATACACTATGCCTTGACGAAGGCCAACAAACATAGCATGAATACTACGTGCTACCCGTCTGAAACGACGGAGGGCTACGAATGGTTTCTGGCGAAAACCTTTAACGTAAAGAACTTGATATCGTTGAAGGTACCGGATAGCTTTTATAATATAGTGACAAAAACCGTTGCTAAAGAGGTCACTCCCGGTGAAGGGATCTCGGCTCTTTCCCCGTAGAATGAGGTGCAGGATATTCCAACTGAATACCACGGTGCAAAGCAAAAGTAATCGGCTATAGTGAAGTCATTGCCCTGACGCAAACTTTTTGTCCAAGGGGTCACTCCCGGTGAAGGGATCTCGGCCCTTGCCTCGTCGACTGAGGAGCAGGATATTCCAACTGAATACCACGATGCAAAACAAAAGTGAACGTCCTTGCAATAACAGCTTTTTGAAAAGTGTTCCAACAACATCAGATTAGGTTTGTTTTTAACTTGCATTGATCCGAATCAACGCAGTCCCATCAATTGATCACACCAAAAAGAACGAAAATATACTGATGTACGTATATGCCATCCGCATTCGCCACTGGGTCCCGTCATTACCCATTAGGTTAGCTAACTAACGACAGAGCGGGGACTGGACTAGCGCGGATGCAAAACATATACAACATCTACTAATATATATACCAATATATTATATTCGCTCAAGGCGTGAAAAAAAAATGCAACATCACAGAAAATGTACAGCATCACAGAAACAATACAGATATCTGGGATCCCCGGGTTTCACAGAGCCGCTGAAACCCGACGTTCCCCTGGTTGTGTGGATAGCCTGTGCAATGAAAACCTAGACCCCTACGGGCGCGGCAAGTTACCCGCCAAAACCTGAAGCGAGGCAGCCCCCTTCAGCGACGTGAATGGACCACCCAGCACTTCACAGAATCCGGTAACTTGGGCACCCCTCCTGGGTCAATCTGTACCCCCTACGAGTGCGGCGAACAGCCTGCCAATTCTAGAGTGAAGCCCCCTCCGTCCCAATGCCATGAGATGCGGTCTTGTTGCCCTCTAGAACCCGGCTGTCCGTGCACCCCTCCGCGGGGCAATCCTAGTACAGAAAGTAAAATATACATACAACGGGTACATCGACCGCAACCTGGTCGTGCCCCAAAATAATAATACAATCAGGCAGTGACGGCAGTCCACATGTCGGACGCTCGCCCCGCAATATCAAATGTACATAATACAACAAAACTGTACTAGTATTGCATCCAGGCTATCCCCCACGACCAATCCGCAACATCACAGCAAAAACAGAACATCAACGTGAAAGTCACGTTCGCAAATCCGTCTAACCGGGCTATAGCAGTTAGATCGGATTTACCGATCAAGTGACATTCACGGTCGCAGATATAATGTAAATACTGTGAAATAATGTGTTTAAAATATCCGATCAATCAAAATTTAACAAGTGGGCCCCAAGCATTACTGTAGCAGATCAGGAAATTCTGGGCCCAATATTAATATTCCAAAACCCCAATTTTAACCCCAGAAAGATACTGTAGAAATTTGGTGCAGGGATCTCCACAGTGTGCGGCGGAACCGCGGCGAGAATGGGGTTTTTGCGGCGGTTCCGCGCTCCCACAGTGGAGTCACTTCATCGAATTTTCACAGAACTCTTAGATTTTCCAGTACATCACTTTTCTGTAACCTGAAAAAATTTTCGACACCAAAAAATTTCAACAGAAAACTTATGTGAACAAAAATGTAGATTGTGGAATTTTGGTCGATCGGAAATGCAAAACACATTAAACCAAGCTAGACTAAGTTAATGGCGAGGCTCTGATACCACTGTAAGTGCACGGCGGCGCCCCGGCCGTCAATCCGACGGCCAAATGCGGAAGCAGTGATAAACTTTAATTTTTACTTGAACTGGCAAACCGCCGTGCACTAATACCCGGATCGAACCACTAACTAGTCCTAGCTATCAACAAGATGGGGAAGAGAGATATACCGACAGATCCGAGTCCTCCGGTCTTCTCGTCGTCGTCCCGATCTCCTGCGGAATGTCCCGTCTCCTCCTCGTCGCCGGAAGTGCACCACATCGCCTACTTCTTTTACGGGCTCCCACCTCAATGCCGAGGCAACTCGGGCACGAAGCTGGCTAGTCGACGTGCCCAAGATTCGCTGTAGAATGTGTAGTGAAGAAGTCTCACTTTGGGGTTGTGGGAATTGCCTTTTGGTGGAGGGATGAACTATGGAGTTTGGAGATGGAACTTGTGGATATTTGGGAGCATGAAATGAACCAAATACCCACCCTCAAAATTTTGGACAGCCCCCTAATGCTTGGGCCGGCCATGAGAGGTGAGGGAAGGGAGAGAATAATAGTGTCATGTATCAAAAATGGGAGCCATACATCTATCATGCAAGAGAGAGAGTCAAGACAAAGAGGTGGTTGAAAAGCAAGTGATAATGAGAAACAATGATCACTCCCAAAACCAATACTCAACCATCAATCATCAACAACCATGATTGTTTACAAAGTCAAGCAATCATGATAGAAGAAGTCAAGGTCAAAAGAATGGTGCACCATCATGATACAAGGAAATATGCAAAGACTGTTAGTTATATGTATGCCCTAGAGGCCATTACTGTACATAGGATGTATATTGTAGTGGATGCTGGGACATATATAGGGAGGACTTTCTTGCTCGACATGATAGTATGCTATCTGGTTACCCTTTACCTTAACGTGTATGCTGATTGTCTCTCTGTTACATGTTGGTAAAGCCCTTAGGATCTGTACTTGACTACCTGGACTATGATGCGGATCATACTAGTGGGGACATGGTAGTCCATAAGTACATCCTTCAAAGTCCCTAGTCGTGGGTGTATCGAGACGGGGCATCGATATACCAGTGTAGACTAGCGTATACCTTCTCGACCCATACAGATGGGCGATGGATGATCCCATATCCATCGGTGTTTGACATCAGAGATGATATACGGGTGCTCAGTAGAGACTGGGTACACTGGACGGACTCGCCGAGAACTCCCAGATGGTATTATACCTCACGTCAGATGGCAGTTCTCTGGTGACACTGGTACAGAGTAGTCTGTTGACCCGAGTTCGTCATAGAGTCTTGTGTGGTTCCCACTGTGCTTTGATTTCCATCTTACCACGTCCAAGAGGGCGTGCAAAACGGTGGTTTTTGGGTACAGTCCCGAGTCACATGGAGGCAATGAGCGATAGGAGGGGATTCGTCTCTCCCGGTATAGGGAGTTGATGTTGCGCTGTGTTCGATTGGCTATAACAGGAAATCCCTGGCCAGGGTTGCTGAGATTTACTGGTAAGTGTTACCAGTAGTTTCTCGAACAGTTATAGACCTCATATCGACACGACTTATCGAGCTATTGGGGTCTGACGTATACCACCCCTAGGCGAGATATGCGACAGATCAGACGA
This sequence comes from Agapanthus africanus, assembly GCA_030015575.1. NCBI lineage: Eukaryota > Viridiplantae > Streptophyta > Magnoliopsida > Asparagales > Amaryllidaceae > Agapanthus > Agapanthus africanus. The sequence continues at coordinate 202,252,831 of JASDDO010000018.1, read as the reverse complement.
TCAGACCGGACTGTACGGTAGTGTTACTGGTCGGATTCACTGGAGTGTGAGCGGGCTTGCTCGTCGATCTTCAAATCGCTCAATACCCGGGTGGCCGTTACGTTTAGCAGACCGCTTGCGGCTTGTGAATGTTTGATATGATCATCATCCGCTGCCGGCGTATTGACGAGTCTTTAGAGTCCTACACAGAGGTTTCCTGGCTCAAGCGAAACGAAATAGGAGCGCATATGAGATATGTGCGGGACCGAGAATAATGCGTGTATGTGATACCTTATTCCATTCTCGCGATGAATGTATCCATTAGGTTATATGCGATATACCCTAGTTATCGAATCAAGGGTTGATTCGATAAGCCGATACATTTGATATTAGTCGGTTATATGCGATATGACCGGATCGTTAAATCAAGTGTTGATTTAATGATTTAATGCATAATTATATATTTGATATATTACTTTGCATTAACTAGTATTGGTTCACTTTAAATGGATTTTCTCACTCGGATGTGCGCATTACATATGCGATATGATTTTGTGCACTTGATTGTATCATGTTTGATGATACATGTTTACTTGGTTAAGTGCAAAGGATTAAACCATGGTTAAAAGAATGGCTAGGGTTTCATTTCCTTTATTTATTCATTTATTTATTTGTTTATTCATTTTGGAAAAGAAGAGAAAAGAATGGTTGCTAGTTTTGGAGTTTAGTTGAAGCTTCATGAAGCTTTGATCAAGTCAACCATTCTTATCTCATCCTTAACCCTAACGATTCCCACTAACCCTAGTTGAATCTCTACACTTTACCATGGTTATCTTTATGATAAGAATTATTATTCTTTTCTTTTCTAATTATTCTTATCATAACTTATCATATTATTCTTCTTCTTCTTCCTTGCTTCAAGTGAAGAAAAGCTTACCTCATCAATGGTGATTGATGTTTTTGAGTGAGAAATCCAATTCTAAAGTCTACCCACTTCCTATTTCTTCATCCTCTACCTCTTGCCAAGTAGTAGAGTGTGTTTCCTTCACAAGTTTTCATGGCTTGGTGAAGGTGGAGCTTGATCTTGCGATGCTTCGATGTAGATCATCTTCGGCATGGACATCGACGACCTAGCTCGCTTTTTCTCCGACGAAGCCGACTCTAGAGCCCGGATTCCTTTTGGACAGCGGAGAAGACTTCTTTGCGGAGCTATGGAGGTGGAGCACCGGATCTACAAAGGTTGTATTTCCGATATCCCATTAGTTAAGTGTTAACTAGTTACTTTGTTCGCCTAGTTTTCTAGCAAACGATCCGTAGTCGGGTCTCTCGGCACCAAGAATTTTTGAATTTGGCATGTTCGATGCATTGCGAGACCTCACTAGTGTGCCTAGGAACCCTACAGTGGTATCAGAGCCTAGCTAGAGCCTTAGGCGATGCGTAGACGGAGTTTAAAGTCCGATCGAACCGAAACCCAAACCTTAGAATGCTCTCTGTACTTTTTTGAAATTCGTGGATTTTTGAGAATTAAAAATATGCAGAAAAATCAGCAGGAAAATCTAAGAATTACGATGCAAAAATTACCTAATGATCTTTCTAAAGTGCGGCGGAACCTCGGCATTAGCGTCCTAATGCGGCCCTTCCGCGGCCCTTTTGTCTTATCTGCCATTGAATTTTGCACAGTAACTCCTATTTTTCAGTGCTAGTTTTCATGGGAATTTTTAATATGCAGTAAACAGTTGAGCATTTTTGGGTTGTATTGGGAATCAAAGATTCGATCGGGGTTTCAAATTTTGTCTGTGTGGCTTTCCGGATAAATTTTAGAATATGTTAAAAAGTTCGACCGGATATAAATACCCAATTTTTCCCCTGTCGGGAAATTTCCAAGTGTTGGATTTTTCCGTAGTTTAACGACATTCTAAGTGGTGCAAGTAACGCGATGGTCCCTCTAGAAGACAACAAACCTTAACTCGATTATGTGACCGTCTTGAACTTCCCTTTGAACCTTCGGGTTTGGGGCAGTACGGCGTGCCACATGTGAGGCGTTGGCTTGACCCTTCTACGGCTGGACCGTTGGTACTGAGGCACGAACTGAATGTTGCTAGACTTGTTTCATGTGTTGATCTGTATCGGGAAAACTTGGGTGTTCGATTGTTCGATCGGAAAGTTTAACATTTTCTATTTATCTGGAATGGGATACAATAATTGGAATTCACAAGTACTTATGTGATAACTAAATGAATGATATAAACATAGCAGTTTAGTCTCACTTGATCGGTTGCCACGGAATTTTGATGTGATCAAAATTCCGTCGCAATCACGTTGCGTACGCGGATACTCGCCGGGTAAACTTAATAGACAGCCTCACTCCATAGCCCCGACCAAGTGACTGTAGGAGAACCCCGTCGCCGAAAGCATCCGTTCGGGTGCTCGCGGTGGCGGTGTTCCGCCTTGGTGCACTTCGTCGACGGTATCGGGGGTGCGGCCGTCTACTAAAGTTTGCGACGAGCATTCGATCAGACTGTCGGGAATCTTGTTGAATTGCCCGACTTGATATTGAAAAGTGTTTTCGATAATGAGACTAAAATGCGGGGCTTATAATTGTTAGGCATGCGATGTCTATGGAATTCATTTGGTCAGGCATGCGATGTCTGAGTTGATTGCGAATTCCAACTGTTGTAGTTTTACACTTACTTTTCTGTGACCGTAAGTGTAATATGTGATATCGCCGGTTTCGTTGCTATATGTCAACGACAATTGGGATGCGCATATTTACTTACGTTGATGACATGTGATGTTATGTGTTGCTGGATATGTTATATTGGATCGTCGTGTTTGAATAGCCGGGGTTTTTTATGTGAGATGAGTGTTTTTCATTTTCATTCATGTAAAAACTTGTATGTAATATTCTTTTATTGGGGCGCTTCCAGGTAGCGGAAGTTGTCACCGTTTGTATATTATTTACTTTTCTGCACTAGGATAGACCCAAGGAGGGGAGCAAAAGTAACCGGGTTCTGGGGTCCAGTGGGAGACCAACTCGAGGAGTTGAGTCCGGGTCTCCTAACCCTAGAATTGGCAGGGTTGCTTGCCGCTCTCGTAGGGGTCTAGGGGTGTGGGATTGGCTATTCATCACGACCGTGGAATCCGTGTTTTATACTGGCTCGTATTGAAAACACGGACGTCCTAGTATATCCAATATTTCATATGTTTCTTCTGCTGTGATTTATCTGTGATCATGTGATGTTCTGTGACAGGTATTATATATAGTATATATGATATATTATATAGACGTTGCTTATGTTTTACACCCGCGCTAGCCCTGCCTCGCTCTGCCGTTAGTTACCTAACCTAACGGTACAGACGGGACATCGAGGCGAATGCGGATGGCATAAGCGTACGTTATATTTATCTGTGATGGTTAGGTGGATTTAAATGATGGGATATTCATTAATGAGATTAATGAAAGAAAATAAACCTAATTGATGTTGTGGAATCGAATTTCAAAAATAAAAACAGGTAGCTACAGTTCTTGCTTTGCATCGCGATGTTCATTATAGAACATCCTGCACCTTATTCGATGAGGAAAGGACCGAGATCCCTTCACCGGGAGTGACTCCTTTAGCAATAACTGGCAGATGCTACACACTCGGTTTGTCTTTGATCGCTTCTATAGTTTCTGCTTTGCACAGTGATATATATGATATATCCCGCACCTCATTCGACGAGGAAAGGGCCAACGATCCCTTCACCGGGAGTGACCCCTTTAGCAAAACTAGAAAAGCCTCAAAAACATTCCATTTAAAAAACCATTTGATTCCGCAATGAGATCAAGTTCAAAGCGTTAAAGGTTTTCACAAAAACCAGCCGCAACCCTCCGTCATTTTAGGAAGTAGAGTACTTAGTATTCGTGCTACGTTTGTCGACCATAGCCGAGGCGTAGTGTGCGGTAGCTAAGTGATGTCTTCCTACACCGCATATGATGCGATTAGTTAGGACAGTCATGTGGCTTTGTTGACCTTAGCCAAGGGTCATGTGGGTGGGTCTAATTAATCACGAAATGACGGGTAGAACTTGACTAGTACCTATGATTTGTTGACCTTAGCCAAGGTCATAGGTGCTAGGGGTAAAAACCATTATCGGGAGTTTCAAGTGTTGAAACTTGCAATGAGATTGCATACCTTCTATATGATAGTTGGATCCCGATACCCACTGCGAGTAATTGTTACTCCTGGGAGAGTTTTGCACTTTGCAATTAGCCGGTCAAGTAGGTGTCTAGAAAGGTGTCAATGGGGTTACGCCTCTGGGAAAACGAGGTTTACAGTAATTAGGTCCGTGCGAAAGCACGGGGAACCTCCCTCAAAGTACCGACACTGGCCTGGCTGAAAGATTGGCGAACTTGTAGAGTGTAATTAATCCCGGCTAGTCTTTCCTTTTAAGGTTTGAAGGAAGATTTGATAAAAACAGTGGGAGCCATCCTGATTAGATAAAATATATAACCAATCTGATCTTGCAAGAGCGCACGCAGAGTGTTTTCTTCTCTCTCTCTCCTGGTAGCGACCATATCACGCCTTAATCAAGATAATAATACGGATGTATTGACCGAACCCGCTTGTTATACTGAGCTGGGGAACGTTGGTCCCGCTCCAACTTATAATTGTTATAAGACAGAGCAGGAAATAGGGGAATACCAGAATTCCTATGCCGCCCAAACGAAGAAAGTGCATATGATGCATCTCCTTCGGGTGTGTTCATTACAAAGAACTGTTTCTCAGTATCCTCTGCATCCTGGGTATATGATACCGGATCAGGATCCCAGATATGTAATCTGTTACATAGGGCTACAAAAAGGTAGAAAAGCTGAGAACGGGTGATAAGTTTCATGAGACAGAAAACGGGGCAAGTGTTGCAGCCAAGTCTTTTGGTCACTGTCACCCTGTATTACGAATACATTGATTCTGAACAAATGCTATTAGATACCGAACCTGATATACAAAATCATATCAGTCTCTTTATTAGTAAAGAAAGGATATAATTTTGTATTGATGGATAATGTTTTGAACATTTCCTATATCAAAAGTTGATCGGTTCAGGCACGTTATCTAAAAGCATTGACGTTCTAAATCAAACTACAATTCCTCGTATACAGAACACACACAAGAGGAAGAGTTCAGAAATGAACGAATTCTTCTTGAGGTATTGTAGACTAGGTCATATCAATGCGACCCGACTAGCTGAAGTTACATTTAGATGCATATTTAAATCAGTTTGAATTTACATCTTGTGAAACTTGCCAGTCATGTCACAAAGATATAATGACACCAGCTCTGTTTACTGGAAACAGAGAAAGAGTTAGTAAACTCTTGGGACTGATACATGATGATGTATGGAAGGTCTCCTGTCTACACATGCCAGGACTGGTTCTTTTTACTTCATTATATTCTCTGATAATCTCTCAAGATTCAGTCATATGTTCCTGTTGAAACACAAGTCCGAACCTTTTGAGATATTCACAGAGTATAAGTTAGAAGTAGAGAACCAGATATACGGGTATAAGTATTATGTCCTATGATGAGGTCAGGGAGGAGAATACTTGTGCACGGAAATCCTGGACTATTCTAAAGGAGAATGAGATTCTCTCTCAGCATTACTCCTCCGAATACACCATAGCACGATGGTATATCGGGGCGGACAATCACACCCTATGTGATAAGGTGTGCTCTATGATGAGTACTACTGAGTTACCTAATTCCGTTAGGGAGTTATGCACTTGAGAAGTTGCATACCTATTGAATAGGGTTCGAATCAAATCAGTTGCCTACCACTGCATATATGATATGGAAAGGGAAGAGCCCATATCTCTTAAGTAAGTTAAGATTTGGGATTGTCCGGCCTATGTCAAAAGCAAAATCCGGACAAGATCGAGGCAAGATCAGTTCTGTAGAACTGGAAAGGTTCCAGCTGTACAAAACTGCTAATGATTTGACAGAACCAAATGATTCAATAGTTACCAACGAACCTCAGCCTCTCCGCCGATCTACTAGGGTTCCTCACCCACCTGAGAGTTACTTCGGTTTCTCTATGACAGTGGGAGCGAGGATTGCATCATGAGATGATGACCCAACTAGTTTCGAGCTGGCCATCAGGAGTAAGACTCTGTGAGAATGGCTGGATGCTTAGTGATCTGAGATGGAATCCTTATACACCAGCAAAGTATGGACTTTAGCTGCTATATCTGAAGGGTTAAATCCCCATCAGGAGCAAGTATATCTTGAGAAGATTACTTGGTGTAGATGGAAAAGTTGAGACTTTCAAAGCTAGACTTGTTAAAGGTTTGAATCATTGACCAGATATGGATCATAATGTTAAAACCTTTTCAAGTAACTATGCTTAAGTCCATCCAGATCCTACTTGCCACGGCTACATACCATGACTGCGATATCTGGTGGTTGGGTGTCTTGACTGCTTTTCTAAATGATAATTTAGAAGAGAGCGTCTACAAGTACACAGCCAGAGGGCTTCGTAGACAGTGGGAGCAGCGGAAACGTGTGCAAGATGCTTTATAGGATAAAGCAGGCATCGCGAAGTTGGAACATCTGTTTTGATGAAGTGGTCAAAGAGTTTGACATCATCAAAATGGTAGATGAACCTTGTATATACAAAAAGGTAGTAGGGAGTATGGTGACGATCCTCGTAGAGTACGTGGATGACATACTCTTGATAAGAAAGGAGTTTCTTATGCTACGCTCGATCAATCTCCGCTTATCACAAAGATTCTCCATATAGGATTAAAGTGATACCTACTAAATCCTGGATTTTGGATCTATGAGATAGATCTAAATGGATGTTAGGAAACTCACTAGATGTAGTGAGGTGGTGTCAATCGATCCTGAGGAGAATCACTGGAAGGGTTCCAGGGTGATAAAGACGACTGAATGTCAGTCACAGGCATTGTCTTTACCCTCAGTAAAGGGACGGTATGGTGGAAGAGTTCCAAGCTAGATACCGTGACATACTAGACGATAAAGGCACGATACATCGCTACTTAAGATGCTACCAAAGAGGCAGTCTGGGTGTATATTGGTTCATGAGATGAACTACGTTCCAACCATTGTGAGACAATGGAGTTGTGGCTTATGACAAGGAACGTCCGTCCCATCAGTGATCCAGACATATTCTAAGGCAGTATCACCTTATCATGGAGATAGTTGATCTCCAGGGTGATCGAGGTTTGGAGAGTAGACTCAGAGGACAACACAGCGGATCCACTCACAAAGGCCTGTTCCCAGAGAGAGACTTTTATGGGATGGTTGAGTATGAGATACTACAACCACTGCTACAGATGGCCATAGTGCAAGTGGGAGATTGTTAGTTATATGTATGCCCTAGAGGCCATTACTGTACATAGGATGTATATTGTAGTGGATGCTGGGACATATATAGGGAGGACTTTCTTGCTCGACATGATAGTATGCTATCTGGTTACCCTTTACCTTAACGTGTATGCTGATTGTCTCTCTGTTACATGTTGGTAAAGCCCTTAGGATCTGTACTTGACTACCTGGACTATGATGCGGATCATACTAGTGGGGACATGGTAGTCCATAAGTACATCCTTCAAAGTCCCTAGTCGTGGGTGTATCGAGACGGGGCATCGATATACCAGTGTAGACTAGCGTATACCTTCTCGACCCATACAGATGGGCGATGGATGATCCCATATCCATCGGTGTTTGACATCAGAGATGATATACGGGTGCTCAGTAGAGACTGGGTACACTGGACGGACTCGCCGAGAACTCCCAGATGGTATTATACCTCACGTCAGATGGCAGTTCTCTGGTGACACTGGTACAGAGTAGTCTGTTGACCCGAGTTCGTCATAGAGTCTTGTGTGGTTCCCACTGTGCTTTGATTTCCATCTTACCACGTCCAAGAGGGCGTGCAAAACGGTGGTTTTTGGGTACAGTCCCGAGTCACATGGAGGCAATGAGCGATAGGAGGGGATTCGTCTCTCCCGGTATAGGGAGTTGATGTTGCGCTGTGTTCGATTGGCTATAACAGGAAATCCCTGGCCAGGGTTGCTGAGATTTACTGGTAAGTGTTACCAGTAGTTTCTCGAACAGTTATAGACCTCATATCGACACGACTTATCGAGCTATTGGGGTCTGACGTATACCACCCCTAGGCGAGATATGCGACAGATCAGACGATCAGACCGGACTGTACGGTAGTGTTACTGGTCGGATTCACTGGAGTGTGAGCGGGCTTGCTCGTCGATCTTCAAATCGCTCAATACCCGGGTGGCCGTTACGTTTAGCAGACCGCTTGCGGCTTGTGAATGTTTGATATGATCATCATCCGCTGCCGGCGTATTGACGAGTCTTTAGAGTCCTACACAGAGGTTTCCTGGCTCAAGCGAAACGAAATAGGAGCGCATATGAGATATGTGCGGGACCGAGAATAATGCGTGTATGTGATACCGTATTCCATTCTCGCGATGAATGTATCCATTAGGTTATATGCGATATACCCTAGTTATCGAATCAAGGGTTGATTCGATAAGCCGATACATTTGATATTAGTCGGTTATATGCGATATGACCGGATCGTTAAATCAAGTGTTGATTTAATGATTTAATGCATAATTATATATTTGATATATTACTTTGCATTAACTAGTATTGGTTCACTTTAAATGGATTTTCTCACTCGGATGTGCGCATTACATATGCGATATGATTTTGTGCACTTGATTGTATCATGTTTGATGATACATGTTTACTTGGTTAAGTGCAAAGGATTAAACCATGGTTAAAAGAATGGCTAGGGTTTCATTTCCTTTATTTATTCATTTATTTATTTGTTTATTCATTTTGGAAAAGAAGAGAAAAGAATGGTTGCTAGTTTTGGAGTTTAGTTGAAGCTTCATGAAGCTTTGATCAAGTCAACCATTCTTATCTCATCCTTAACCCTAACCATTCCCACTAACCCTAGTTGAATCTCTACACTTTACCATGGTTATCTTTATGATAAGAATTATTATTCTTTTCTTTTCTAATTATTCTTATCATAACTTATCATATTATTCTTCTTCTTCTTCCTTGCTTCAAGTGAAGAAAAGCTTACCTCATCAATGGTGATTGATGTTTTTGAGTGAGAAATCCAATTCTAAAGTCTACCCACTTCCTATTTCTTCATCCTCTACCTCTTGCCAAGTAGTAGAGTGTGTTTCCTTCACAAGTTTTCATGGCTTGGTGAAGGTGGAGCTTGATCTTGCGATGCTTCGATGTAGATCATCTTCGGCATGGACATCGATGACCTAGCTCGCTTTTTCTCCGACGAAGCCGACTCTAGAGCCCGGATTCCTTTTGGACAGCGGAGACGACTTCTTTTCGGAGCTATGGAGGTGGAGCACCGGATCTACAAAGGTTGTATTTCCGATATCCCATTAGTTAAGTGTTAACTAGTTACTTTGTTCGCCTAGTTTTCTAGCAAACGATCCGTAGTCGGGGCTCTCGGCACCTAGAATTTTTGAATTTGGCATGTTCGATGCATTGTGAGACCTCACTAGTGTGCCTAGGAACCCTACAAAGACCCCCTCCACAAAAGCTTATTTGCAACAATGCAAATAACCCCTCCTCCACCAAACATCGGCCAATGAACGATACAAAGGAAATCGGCCGAAACGAAAAGCAAACTGGCAACTCCACAAAACTGGTCCCGTAATAAATTACAGGAAAACCCCGATACTGTGCATACACACCCGCATTTGTATTCCGACCGAAATATAAATGCAATGAGACAAAATCTACACTGTACTATACTAGGATCCGGCTTAAACCAAAGCCGGCTAGTAATATCCGTTCGATCCTGATCCGTGCAATACCGCACGTATCTGATCGAACCCTGCCATATATCCATACGGCCTATAGTACAAACTGTCCGATTCTGATCCGTGCAATACCGCACGTATCTGATCGGACCTTGCCATATCTCCATACGGCCTCTACAGTCTTTCGCCCGAAAGCTGAGTAACAGAATGTGGGGGACTCTAAAGACTCGTCAATACCTTGGTTGTGGATTTAACCACTAGCACGTCAGAGGTATAAGCCAATACGTAACGGGCTACCGGGTATTGACTACAAGGGACGTCTGTGAGCGAACTCAGCCTGACAACCCTACTGAGCCTGTCAGTGACAATATCCGTACAGTCCGGTCCGTTCATCTATGAGCATCGCATGGCGGGCCTAGGGGGTTGGTAAAAGTCAGACCCCCAAAAGCGGTACAAGTCGTGTCGGAGTGTAGCCCAGAACACCCTCAGATACTACTGGAATACCTACCAGTAAATCTCCTTGCCTTGGCCAAGGACTTCGTGTAATGGCTCTCCTAGACACAGCGCGACCTCACCCCCAATACCGGGAGAGACGAACCCCTGAAGATATGCTCACTGCCTCCATGTGGCTCGGGACTGTACCCAACTAAAACCTGTTTGCACGACTCCTTTGAGCCGTGGTAGGGTAGTAATCAAAGTACAGTGGGAACTCACACGAGACAAATGACGATCCCCAGGTCGATGAACTAACCTGTACACATGTCACCAGGGAACTGCCATCTGACTTCTGGTATATGACCAACTAGCATGTTCCCGGCGAGTCCTGTCCGGTGTACTCATAACCCAATGAGCACCTGTATACATCTTAGGTGAACCAACTGACACCAGTGGCTTGTGAGACCGGCCACCGCACCTCGTCGGGGTCTCGACTGTATACACTAGTCTACTCTGGAGTATCGATGCCCTGTCTCGAAACTCACACGACTAGGGACCATTTAAGGATATGCTTATAGACCCCAGCTCCCACTTATATGATCGCCCTCATACTACTGGTGGTTAAGCAAGAATCCTAGGGGCTCTATCAACGTGTAATAGCGACTTGTCAGGTCACCTAAAGCAGTACACGATGATAAAGGTAAACCAGATAGCATACTATCATCTCGAGTAAGACTGTCCTACCGGGATAGGTCCTCCATCAATCATTGCAATCACGTACCTGTGACCTAATAATTGACTCTGAGGGCACTATCTCCAATATGAGATACTACAACCACTGCTACAGATGGCCCTAGTGCAAGTGGGAGATTGTTAGTTATATGTATGCCCTAGAGGCCATTACTGTACATATGATGTATATTGTAGTGGATGCTAGGACGTATATAGGGAGGACTTTCTTGCTCGACATGATAGTATGCTATCTGGTTGAACTTTACCTTAACGTGTATACTGATTGTCTCTCTGTTACATGTTGGTAAAGCCCTTAGGATGTGTGCTTGACTACCTGGACTATGATGCGTATCATACTAGTGGGGACATGGTAGTCCATAAGTACATCCTTCAAAGTCCCTAGTCGTGGGTGTATCGAGACGGGGCATCGATATACCAGAGTAGACTAGCGTGTACCTTCTCGACCCATACAGATGGGCGATGGATGATCCCATATCCATCGGTGTTTGACATCAGAGATGATATACGGGTGCTCAGTAGAGACTGGATACACTGGACGGACTCGCCGAGAACTCCCAGATGGTATTATACCTCACGTCAGATGGCAGTTCTCTGGTGACACTGGTACAGAGTAGTCTGTTGACCCGAGATCGTCATAGAGTCTTGTGTGGTTCCCACTGTGCTTTGATTTCCATCTTACCACGTACAAGAGGGCATGCAAAACGGTGGTTTTTGGGTACAGTCCCGAGTCACATGGAGGCAATGAGCGATAGGAGGGGATTCGTCTCTCCCGGTATAGGGGGTTGATGTTGCGCTGTGTTCGATTGGCTATAACAGGAAATCCCTGGCCAGGGTTGCTGAGATTTACTGGTAAGTGTTACCTGTAGTTTCTCGAATAGTTATAGACCTCATATCGACACGACTTATCGAGCTATTGGGGTCTGACGTTTACCACCCCTAGGCGAGATATGCGACATATCAGACGATCAGACCGGACTGTACGGTAGTGTTACTGGTCGGATTCACTGGAATGTGAGCGGGCTTGCTCGTCGATCTTCAGATCGCTCAATACCCGGGTGGCCGTTACGTTTAGCAGACCGCTTGCGGCTCGTAGGTGTTTGATATGATCATCATCTGCTGCCGGCGTATTGACGAGTCTTTAGAGTCCTACACAGAGGTTTCCTGGCTCAAGCGAAACGAAATAGGAGCGCATATGAGATATGTGCGGGACCGAGAATAATGCGAGAATGTGATACCGTATTCTGTTCTCGCGATGAATGTGTCGAATGGTTGTATGCGATATAACCTAGTCATCGAATCAAGGATTGATTCGATAAATCGATACATTGGATATTAGTCGGTTATATGTGATATGACCGGATCGTTAAATCAAGTGTTGATTTAATGATTTAATGCATAATTATATATTAGATATATTACTTTGCATTAACTAGTATTGGTTCACTTTAAATGGATTTTCTCGCTCGGATGTGCACATTGTATATGTGATATACTTTTTGTGCACTTGGTTGTATCATGTTTGATGATACTTGCTCACTAGGGTTTGTGTAAAGATCAAACCATGGTTACATGATTATGGTTAGGGTTTTGTTTTATTCACTTATTTATTTATCCATTTCTTTTTGGAAAATAATTTGCATAAAGAGAAAATGGTGGCTTTCTCTGTTTGTACATTGAAGCTTCATGAAGCTTTGACCTTGTGACCATTTTGTCTTGATGCTTAACCCTAACCCTTCATTCTAACTATGGTTTATTCTCTACAACAAACTATGGTTGGCTTATGATAAGTATTCATATTATATTCTTTTTAAAAAGAGATAATATAGAACTTATCATCTTCTTCCTCTTCTTCTTCTTCATTCTTCATGAAGAAAGCAAGCTCCATCAATGGTGATTGATGGAAATGAGTGAGAAATCCAATTCTAAAGTCTACCCACTTCCTATTTCTTCATCCTCTACCTCTTGCCAAGTAGTAGAGTATGTTTTTCTTCACAAGTTTCTTGACTTGGTGAAGTCGGAGCTTGATTTAGCGATGCCTCGACGTAGATCATCTTCGGCATGGACATCGATGACCTAGCCCGTCCATTCTCCGATGAAGCCGACGCTAGAGCCCGGGACTTGTTATGGACAGTGAGGAGACTTCATTGCGGAGCTATGGAGGTGGAGAACCGGATCTACAAAGGTTGTATTTCCGTATTCCCTTAGTTAAGTGTTAACTAGTTTGCTTTTTCGCCTAAACTTCTAGCCGACGATCCGTAGTCGGGTCTCTTGGCACCTAGATTTTTTGAAATTGGCATGGTTGATGCCTTGTGAGACCTCACTAGAGTGCCTAGGAACCCTGCACAATTGTTGCAGCCAAGTTAATTGGCAGATATCACATTGTATTAATACATTGATTCTGAACGAATGTTATTACATACCGAATCTGATATACAACATTACATCGGTTTCTTTAATGCGTTAAAGAATGATATAATTCTGTATTGGAGGATAATGTTGTGAATATTTTCCTGAATCAAGAGTTGATTCGACGAGGCACGTTATATAATAGCATATACGTTCTAAATCAAACCACAGTTCAAAGTATGTAGAACACACACAAGCGGAGTAGTTCAGAAATGAACAAATCCTTCTTATGGCATTGTAGACTAGGTCATATCAATGCGACACGAACAGCTAAGTTACATAAGAATGAATATGAGAATCTGTTCGAATTTTCATCTTATGACACTTGCCAGTCTTGTCTCAAAGGTAAATTGACCGATACTCCGTTTACTGGAAACAGAGAAGGAGTTAGTGAACTCTTGGGACGCATACATGATGATGTATACGGTCCGATGTCTATAAATACCAAGCTTGGTTCTTGGTACTTCATTACATTCATCAACTATCTCTCAAGATTCGGACATGTGTTCTTGTTGAAACATGAGTCTGAAACTTTTGAGAAATTCAAGGAATATAAGCTTGAAGTTGAGAACCAAATGGGTGGAAGTATTAAAGTCCTTCGATGTGATCGAGGAGGAAAATATTTGGGCATGGTGTCCCTGGATTATTTAAAGGAGAATGTGATTCTCTCTCAGCTTACTATTTCGAGTACACCACAGCACAACGGTGTATCAGGGCGGAGGTATCGCACCCTATGAGATATGGCGCGCTCTATGATGAGTACTGCTGAGTTACCTGTTTCCTTTTGGTGTTATGCACTTGAGAAGCTGCATACCTATTGAATGGGGTTCCGTCCAAATCAGGGCCTACCACTGCATATGAGATATGGTGTGGGAAGAGACCATGTCTTAAACAAGTTAAGATATGGGGTTGTTCGTCCTATGTTGAAAGGCAGAATCCGGACAAGCTCGAGGCAAGGTCAGTTCTGTACAAGTTTGTTAGGATATTCCGATCATTCGCAAGGGACTATCTTCTACCACTCTAAGGAGCAAAAGGTATTTTGTTTCTCAGCATGCCACCTTTTTAGAAAAGGAATTTCTTGTGAAGAAATTTGTGGTCATGAGGTAGAACTGGAAGGAGTTCCAGCTAGACAAACTAACAGCTGATGATTTGGTGAAACCAAAGGATTCAATAGTCTCCAACGAACCTCAGCCTCTCCGTGAATCTGGTAGGGTTCCTCATCCACTTGAGAGATACTTCGGTCTTCTCGGTGATAGTGTGAGTGAGGAATGTATCATGGTAGATGATGGCCCAACTAGGTTCAGGCAGGCCATCACGAGTGGCGACTCTGTGAAATGGCTGGATACTATGCGAACAAAGATGGAATCCATATACACCAACAAAGTATGACTTTTCATGTTGCACCTAAAGGGTTAAAACCCATTAGGAGCAAATGGATCTTGAGAAGATTCTTGGTGTAGATGGAAAAGTTGAGACTTTCAAAGCTATGCTTAAGTCCATTAGGATCAATGCAAGCATCGCAGAGATGGAATATCTGTTTTGATGTGACAGTCAAAGAGTTTGACTTCATCAAAATGGTAGATGAACCTTGTATATACAAGAAGGTTGTAGAGAGTAAGGTTTTCTTCCACGTATTGTATGTAGATGACATACTCTTGATAGGAAAGAGTTTCTTACGCTACATTCGGTTAAGCTCCTCTTATCACGGGGATTCTCAATAGAAGATTTGGATGATACCTACTACATCTTATGGATAATGATCTATGGTATAGATCTAAGTGGATGTTCGGACTATCCCAAATCCAGGTATAATTACACCATACTAAAGGGGTTTAGTATGGAAGATTCTAAGCGTAAGTAGTTTGCCCACTTACTTATGGATCACTCTCTCCAAAAAGATGTCTCCCGAGACTGATTTGGAGAGAGCTCACATGCAAGGGATACCCTATACTTTGGCAGTAGGCTCTATCAGAGTATGCGATGTTATATACCAGACCAGATGTAGATGACTCACTAGGTGTAGTGATCAGGAATCAATCGTATCTTTGGAGAATCACTGGAAAGCTGTGGAGGACATTCTTAAGTACTTGAGAAGCACTAAAAGAAAGTTCTTGGTTCGAGCTTCCAGAGTGATAAGGTCGACCGAGAGTTATTTACGGGCATTGTCTATACCCTCAGTGCAGGGACGGTATGTTGGAAGAGTTCCAAGCTAGATACCGTGACATACTAGACGATAAAGGATGAATACATTGCTACCAATGATGCTGCCAAAGTGGTTGTCTGGGCATTTCTTGTTCATGAGATGAACAAGGTTCCTACCATTGAGCGTCCAATAACTGTTATTGTGACAACAATGGAGTTCTGGCTTTAGCTTAAGAACACCGGTCCTATCAGCGTTCTAGACATATTCAAGGGATCGAGGTATGGAGATGGTTGATCTCTAAGGGATCGAGGTATGGAGAGTAGACACAAAGGATAACACAGCGGATCCACTCACAAAAGCCTTACCCTTAGAGAGACTTCTATGGGATGGTTGAGTATGGGATACTACAACTACTGATATATTGTTGGGTATTGGATACTACAACAGATGGCCTTAATGCAAGTGGGAGATTGTTAGTTATATGTATGCCCTAGAGGCTATTACTGTACATGCGATGTATATTGTAGTGGATGCTTGGACATATATAAGAGGACCTTCTTTCTCGATATGATAATATGCTATCTGGTTGCACTTTATCTTAACATGTACACTTATTGTCTCTCTATTACATGTTGATAAAGCCCTTAGGATGAGTACTTTACAACCAGGATTATGATGCAGATCATACTAGTGGGGACAGGGTAGTCGCTAAGTACATCCTCCAAATGTTCCTAGTCGTGGGAGTATCGAGACAAGGCATCGATACTCCAGAGTAGACTAGCGTATACGCTTCTCGACCCATGTGATGGGCGATGGATGATCCCACATCCATTGGTGTTTGACATCAGAAAAGGTATATGGGTGCTCAGTGGAGACTGGGTACACTGAACGGACTCGCCGAGAACTCATAGATGGTATTATACCTATCGTCGGATAGCAGTTCTCTAGTGACACTGGTACAGGTTAGTCTGTAGACCCGAGATCGTCATAGAGTCTTGTGTGATTCCTACTGTGCTTTGATTTCCACCATACCAAGGTCAAGAGATTGTGCAAAAAGGTGGTTTTTGGGTATCGTCCCGAGTCACATGGAGGCAATAAGCGATAGAAGGGGTTTCGTCTCTCTCGGTATTGGGAGTTGATGTTGCGCTATGCTTGATTGGCCATAACAGAAAATACCTTGCCAGGGTTGCTGAGATTTACTAGTAAGTGTTACCGGTGGTTTCTCGAACCGTTATGGACCTTGCATCGGCATGACTTATCAGGCTATTGAGGTTAGACGTTATACCACCCCCAGGCTGTGATATGCGACATATCAGACGAAGAGACCGGACTGTACGGTAGTGTTACTGAGTGGATTCGCAGGAGTACGAGTAAGCATGCTTGTTGATCTTCTGATCGCTCAATACCTGGGTGGCCGTTACGTTTAGCAGACCGCTTGCGGCTTGTGGGTGTTTGATATGATCATCACCTACTGCCGGCGTATTGACGAGTCTTTAGAGTACTACACAGAGGATTCCTGGCTCAAGCAAAACGGAGTAGGAGCACATATGTGATATGTGCGGGACTGAGATTAATGCGTTTTTGTGATACCGCATTCTATTCTCACGATGCGTGACATGATTGGTTATATGTGATATAGCCGGGTTATCGGATCATGTGTTGATTCGATAAGATGTTACATTTGATATTAGTCGGTTATATGTAATATAGCCGGATTATTAAATCAAGTGTTGATTTGATAATTTAATGTATAATTATATATTTGATATGTTACATTGCATTAACTAGTATTAGCTCACTTAAGATTTCTTTTCTCACATTTGATACACTTTACATATATATGATATATGTATTGTTTTCTATTTGCACACAAAATATATATGTGATATATATTGTTGTATCATGATAGGTTACACTTGTAACATGAAAGTATGACACTTATACCATGCTAGGGTTTGATATTTATCACTTAAGTTATCACAAAATAGTGAAGACTTAATCAATGTTTCAAGCTTGGATGAAGCTTGTAGAACATTGACCATGTCCACTCTTTTGTCATTCCTTAAGATATTTGTTAACCTAACCTTAACCCTTGATCTTGGTTTATTCTCTACATGAGTTAGACATGATACTTACTCACCTATGGTTGCAATTCTAAGCTCACTCTCTCTTGAGTTTCATTTCTTCTTCTTCTTCAACAAAAGAAAAAGCTTGCTAGGTTGTTTCTAAGTGAAGAATTAGTGTGAGAAAAATAAAACAAAAGTGAGCCCACTTTCTACTTCATCATCCTCTACTACTTGCAATTTAGTTTTGAGTTTTTTCTTCACTAATCTCGCCATTAGTGAAGAGATAGCTTGGGTTAGTGTCTCCTCGACGTAGATCATTTTCGGCCTCGAAGACATCGATGCAAGCTTGTTCGTTTCTTCATGGGAGCCTCACTAGAGTCCGGGAGTTCGTGATCGCAGCGAAGGGACTACTACACGGAGCTATTGAAGTGAAGGACCGGTCTACAAAGGTTGTATTCCTTGTTCACTTTAGATGTAAAGTGTTTACATTATGTTCCGTCGGGTTTTCTATTTACAATTCTAGGGTTAGGGTTTACTAGAACGGCAAAATTTTAAAATTGGCATGGACGATGCCTCCCGAAAACTTGCTGCCGTGCTAGGCAACCCTACATATGAGTATCATATTATGCACCATATTACTTGTTGTACATTGACTATCATTAATAGGACACTGCACCAATACTAACGGTTCATGTTGCACGAGCACTGATTCATATGCCCACACACACCGTTGGTAATTGCCATGTCACGCACACTATAGAATTTGCCATGAATAACTACCTTGTACCACCTTCGTAATTGAAAGTTGGACATTGTACATTGTACTAGTACGCATCATATTAGCATCATACCTGCATTACTATAGTGCTATATTCTCATATGATGTTTTATGAGATTTTTGTTTCGTGGATTTGGGAAACGCAAAGTATATTTTGAAAACTTGAATTATTTAAAAGGTCGGTTTTCCTTGATATGATATTTCGGGTCCACCATGGGTTTCTCGGTTTTGAATGATGAGTCTACTCGATTCGAGGAGTGAGGAGGAACTGTATGCGGGTACATGGTGGGCCCGGTAAAGTACCTCGGGGAAAGAAAATCGTATAGAAAAGCGATGAGCCCGGCAGGGGAGCACTACCAACCAGTGACTGTATGGAAACTCGGCGGATATCTGGAGGATACCGTTCAGAGTTATATGATGAGATGGAAATGAGGGCCGATCAGAGTGACGGTGCCTGAGATATTGGGATTTGAGTGTTGTTTATCACAGAAAACTGCATTTCAATACCACTCATTAATTATCTGTTTTGTGATATATCGGTACTATTAACCAGTGTCTGCTCAGTAAATACAGATTACAGGTATCCGTGACACAATACTGGAAACATACTCAAAATCACGGATATAACATTTGTGAGCCAATACTGCAACCGGAACTATAAACCGATTGATATCCAAAGAGTTCTTTTGCAACAAATAAATGTGTACACAATTTTGGTCCAACACAATACAAGTGTGCACACAACTCTTGGATGCTTGGACCTAGGTGGGGGCTGCCCAAGGCATAAGTGAGGTGATGTGTGTTAAATGCTAAAAAGTTGTGATGTGATTTAAAGCATCAAGTTTCCCTCCAATCTACTGAATACAACATAGGCTTCTACAAAGAAATCAAGCAATACCAGTGGGATTGTGGAAAGCACACAACATTACACAACAAGCACGAGCCCCAGACTCCTCCATAAAACCGGCGACATCCCTCAAATGCCCGATCTCGCCGGCCCCATCAATCACAATGAGCCCCATTTTTCTTCTGGAGATCCCTTGTTGTCACATCATGCTTACTATATTATTTGTTTATTCTTCTTTTGTTCCTATAAAAGCCAGATCAGTGAGTAAGGGAAGAGGCCTCACATAGTCTCATATACTATATACTTCATACACTTTTACTCTTTGTTTTCTTTGTTCTTTTACATAGCTAGTTCCCCTTGAGTTTCTTGCCTTCTCTTGATCTTGCAACCTCTTCATTGAGCTTGTAAGTTTAAGTTTTGGTTATTAAACTCAAGGTTTGTATCATCACTTGGACAAAATAAAGTTTTCATTTTGCACTTTAGGTTCTTGGTATTCTATCTCTTTACTTACTTGCTATTTAATTTCTTGCCATTTACTTTCTTGCATTTAATTCCTTGCCATTTACATACTTGCAATGTTGTTTTATTCTTTTCTTTTATCTTTTCATTTGCTCTCTCTTTTTGTGGTTTTGATAGTTTGTGAATATGGTGTTGTTAGGAAAAAGAATGGTGTTGTAAGTTAAGGTTTTTGTTTCTCATTTCCTTGGACCGATATTTTCAATTGAACTCCACCCAAACCTTACGCAAGCGCTGCGTTAGGCACCCTACCCTATCAAGGTATCGGTGATCCCTAACCATGACCGGTTGCGTTCAGTTTGGTTGGAGGCGAAAGTCAAGAGACAAGGACGAACGGACAAGGGTCAATAAACCGGATTTCACTGATACCGTGCTTAAGCACCCAAATCCATGTTGTTGCTAATTGATCTAGCTTCAATGGTTAAGTTCGGCACAAAGGAGTGGGTACGGATTTCATTATCTTACACTAACCTATCTAATCCTAACAACTTATACTTGCATATAAAACACATAGGTTAGAAACGAACACTCCCGACCTTGCATTAACTCGTCGTAACAAGAACTTGAAACACACCGTCTCCATGCGGACGACCCGTACTCATCGCGGCTAGCTACACGCAACGCCGTCCTGATTGCGGCTAACTTTAGAACTTAAATACGAAACGCGCAAAACCTTTATATGAATCAAGTGTCGTTGATTGACACCAGATTTGATGATGATTTATTGATGGTACCGCTGTTTTATCTCTCGTTTAGGACTTATTATGACATGCTCTGTTATATTGATGTTGTACCTTGATTATAATTATATTGCATTCCACAGTGTTATACATATACCATCATGACTGGATACTTAGGATTTGTCGCTTTTTCATGCATGCTTTTGATTACCTGTATGATATTATTTACTACTCACGAGTTGGCAACTCACCCCCGTTGAGCCACGGTGTCTTGGAGGGTTGATCCTCAGTGTAGTTGAGGTAGGGCACTCTACTCCTATTTCTGCGGATACCTCTATCTTAGAGCTTGGGATATTTTGTAGGTGGGTTTTGTGAGTATCCATATGCTTCTATTTGTATTCTTATCCTTGTATCTAGTACTCTCATTCTACCATATGTATGTATTGACTTAGAGACGAGACTGAGAGATTTGATATTTGTATTATATGTGACTTTGAGTGTCGTGCTCGTATGAGCCGACTTTTTTATTATGTTGCGATTTTATTTATTTTCATATTTGCTTATTTCTTCGCCTTTGGCGTCGTATATCTGTTGTGGTTGTGTTCCCCCTTTAGGTGTGAGCTTGCTCCCAAGTGGGGATGCTGTTTTATATATATCATGTTTTGTATCCGTTTTCGGATCAATTTTTACAAAGGAGATACTGCCGAAATTTTAAGCAAAAACTTGAGATTTTAGAAGAGATATGATGTTTTGAAACTAATGTTTTACCACTCTACTTCTTTTCACGGTTTAGATTTCTAGGTTTCAGCTTACTTGAATTTCGCTACGCCTTTAGACGTTGCGTGATTTAAGTGCCGGCTGCGTTCTTAAATTAGGTCATAACACTTTTACATGCACGGCATGGAAGACGATCTTCCCAAGCTCCTCAACATGTTGAGGGTAGCGGAGTGCTCCATGAAAAATGAGAAGACACATGTTCTTACTGTTGGGCAATCTTCCTCTTTTAAATCCATAACGAAAGAAAAGGGAAGAAGAAGAACCCCACCAAGCCGAAAGGAGGTGTCAAAAACGTGCAAGGAACGAACAATTTGGGGAGAGTAAAAGCAGGAAAGGATGAGTGCTACTACTGTCATAAGAAGGGTCACAGGAAGAAAGTTTGCAAGGCTTTCAAAGCCAAGGGCAAGGACACGAAGCAAGATGATGCTTCGGCTTCAGGAGTGATCATGATTGAAAACTGTTTTTAAGTAAACTCCATATCATGGGTACTAGATACCGGTTCTGGTTCTCACATCTATAATTCTTTGAAGGCACTGAGAAACCGTAGAGTGCTGAAGGCTGGTGATATGACCTTCAGGGTTGGCAACGGAGCAAACGTAAATGTTGTTGCAGCAGGAGATTATCACCTGGGTTTGACGAGTGGACACATTTTGGTGTTGTATAGCTATTTTTGTGTACCCAGTATTCTATTTAATAATATATCAGTATTTTTGTTGTCTAATGAAAGATATAATTTTGCACTTGAAAGAAATGTCCGGCACACTGGATAATGGCATATACGTACTCAATCAACATCAAGTTTTCAACGTCCAAAACACACTGAAAAGAAAGGCTCCAGATTCAGACCAAGCCATCTTATGGCATTGTAGACTTGGTCATATTACTGAAACAAGATTGACTAAGTTATATAAAGATGGATATTTGGATCTGTTCAAATATGTATTATATGCAACTTTTCAATCATGTATCAAAGAAAAGATGACCAAATCTCCTTTCACAGAACACAGAGAAAGAGCCAATGATCTCTTGGGGCTCATACACAACGATGTATGTGGTCCGATATCTACACATGCATGAGGTGGTTACTCCTATTTCATCACTTTTACTTATGATTTCTCAAGGTATGGACATGTATTCTTAATGAAACATAAATCCGAAGCCTTTGAGAAATTCAAGGAGTATAAGAATGAAGTGGATAAACAAACAGGTAAAAGTATCAATATACTTCGATCTGATCGCGGTGGAGAATACTTAAGTACCTGTAACATTTTGAAATATTTTAGATAATTAATTAATTAATTTATTTAAATAGAAAATGTTAGTTTAATTTTATTTTAATAAAAAGACCTTTTTATAAGTAGTAAAGTAATTTAGTAAAGAAAGTGGTGGTTTATATAATATTAAGTGTCATGAGGGGTTTTAGTGAAATGTTAGTTTCTTTATGTTAACTAATTTTAGATGAGGGTTATTGTGTAAATGTGTAAAATTAGGGTTAAGGTTACATTAAACCTTCTTGACACCACACCTTAGACTCAACCTAATGGTCACATCTCCTCCTTGCATGAATAGCACACCATCCATCATGTTGACTGATCGCATGCTTTTGTCGTGTTGGATGTTCAAAGTTCTAAAGTTATAACCGCGATCAGGACGGTGTCGCTATGCAGCTAGCCGGTTGAGCACGGGATCTACAGGGAGATGGTTGTATGTCCGTTCGAGTTTTAGACGAGTCAATGAAGAATTTGTATATGTTTGTTCAAATCTAACCTATGTGTTTTATATGCAAGTATAAAGTTGTTAAGAAAAAGATACGAAAGTGTAAGCTAAGGAAATCCGCATTCAAAACCTTTGAGCCGAGTCTTGACCAATTGAAGCTAGAGCAATCGGCAACAACGTGGATTAGGGGATTTAAGCACGGTATTCGTGGAATCCGGCTTATTTACCCTTGTCCTTCCGTTCTTGTCTCTTGCTTTTGCCTCCGGCCAAACTGAACGCAACCGGTCGCGTTTAGGAATCACCATTACCTTGGTAGGGTAGGGTGCCCAACGGAGCGCTTGCGTAATGTTTGGTCGGAGTTCATAGGAAAATAACGGGAAAAGGAAATGAGCAAAGAAACATTAAATTACAATATCGTATTCATTCTTAACAACACATATTACAACCATTCACAAAACGAACCAAAAAGAGCAAAAGAAAAGATAAACAATGAAAAGAAAAGATTACAAGCAAGTAATTAAAAGCGCATGGAATTTAAGTGCATGAAAGTAAAGCAAGGTAATAAAAAGCAAGAAAGAAATAAGCAAGAAAATAACAACAAGAACCATAGAACCAAATAAAAGACATGGGTTCAATAACCAAATCTTAAACTTGCAAGCTCACTTAAGAGGTTGCAAGATCAAGAAAAGGAAAAGAACTCATGGAGAATGAAGCACAAAAGAGAGAAAAAAATGATACAACCCCTTGAGATCAATGACCAAAGCTTAAACTTGCAAGCTCACTTAAGAGGTTGCAAGATCAAGTTAAGGTAGAGAGCTCAAGGGGGAAGCTAAGCAAAAGAATGATACAAAAACCCTCATCTTCATTTAACATCCACTCAAAAGCTCTCACAACAATTTCATGGAGGAAAGAATGAAGAAGAAGAAGAAGAAGAAGAAGTAAACTAAAAACTAACAAAAACCGGGCATGAAAGAGAACTCCTTGGCTTGGCAAGTCCTGGGATATTTATAGGCAGTAAACAGAGAACCTGTTGGAGATAGTGCCCTCAGAGTCAATTATTGGATCACAGGCACGTGATTGCAATGATTGAGGGAGGACCTATCCCGGTACGACAGTCTTACTCGAGATGATAGTATGCTATCTGGTTTACCTTTGTCATCGTGTACTGCTTTAGGTGACCTGACAGGTCACTATTGCACGTTGATAGAGCCCCTAGGATTCTTGCTTGACTGCCAGCAGTATGAGAGCGATCATATAAGTGAGAGCTGGAGTCTATAAGCACATCCTTAAAAGGTCCCTAGTCGTAGGAGTTTCGAGACAAGGCATCGATTCTCCAGAGTAGACTAGTGTATACAGTCGAGACCCCGACGAGGGGCGGTGGCCGGTCTCACAAACCACTGGTGTCAGTTGGATCACCTAAGATGTATACAGGTGCTCATTGGGTTATGAGTACACCGGACAGGACTCGCCGGGAACATGCTAGTTGGTCTTATACCTGACGTCAGATGGCAGTTCCCAGATGACATGTGTACAGGTTAGTTCATCGACCTGGGGATCGTCATTTGTCTCGTGTGAGTTCCCACTGTGCTTTGATTACTACCCTACCACGGCTCAAAGGAGTCGTGCAAACAGGTTTTAGTTGGGTACAGTCCCGAGCCACATGGAGGCAGTGAGCGGATCTTCGGGGGTTCGTCTCTCCCGGTATTGAGGGTGAGGTCGCGCTGTGTCTAGGAGAGCCATTACACGAAGTCCTTGGCCAAGGCAGGAGATTTACTGGTAGGTATTCCAGTAGTATCTCAGGGTGTTCTGGGCTACACTCCGACACGACTTGTACCGCTTTTGGGGGTCTGACTTTTACCCACCCCCTAGGCCCGACATGCGATGCTCATAGACGAACGGACCGGACTGTACGGATATTGTCACTGACAGGCTCAGTAGGGTGTCAGGATGAGTTCGCTCATCGACGTCCCTTTTGGTCAATAGCTGGTGGCCCGTTACGTATTGGCTTATACCTCTGACGTGCTAGTGGTTAAATCCATAGCCATAGTATTGACGAGTCTTTAGAGTCCACCACACATTCTGTTACTCAGCTTTCGGGCGAAACGCTGTAGAGGCCGTATGGAGATATGGCAGGGTCCGATCAGATACGTGCGGTATTGCACGGATCAGGATCGGACGGTTTGTACTAGAGGCCGTATAGATATATGGCACGGTTCGATCAGATACGTGCGGTATTGCACGGATCAGGATCGAACGGATTTTACTAGCCGGCTTTGGTTTAAGCCGGATCCTAGTTTAGTACAGTGTAGATTTTATCTCATTGCATTTGTATCCGGTCGGAATACAGATGCGGGTGTGTATGCACAGTATCGGGGTTTTCCTGTAATTTATTACGGGACCAGTTTTCTGGAGTTGCCAGTTTGCATTCCGTTCCGGCCGGTTTTCCTTTGTTCTTTCCCGGCCGGACTTTTCCGATGGAGGGGGTTATTTGCAAGTTTGCAAATAACACTTTGTGGAGGGTTTTATTGCAAAAGTATTGATTATGATATCTTTCATCCATGATGCATTTATTGTGAAGAGAAAGGATTTGATTTGGATGTGAGTTTTGTGATCATTATGTTCTTGGATGTGGTCACCATTGCTTTTCTCCTACCATCACCTCTCTTCATGCCTTTTGATTCATTTTCACCACCCTTCTCACAATCAGAATGGCCGGCCACAATTTCTTGAGAGGAGATGAGAAAAATGAGAGAGATTCATTTTTGTGTATAGCATTCTTCATCTCATTCCATTTGCTAGAAAATTGAAAGCACCAATTTTCTTTAGACCATTCCTCCGTCTATGGCAACCAACCCCAAAGAGACATACTTTACACTACATTCTACAGCACTTCTTGGGCATGTCGACTTGCCAGCTTCATGCCCGAGTTGCCTCGGTACAGAGGCGGGTGCCCGTAAAAGATGCAGGCGATGTGGTGCCCTTCCGGCGAGGAGGCGACGACCGGAGCTTCCGCGGGAGATCGGGACGACGACGAGAAGACCGGAGGACTCAGATCACTCGGTATATCTCTAACCCGTCTTGTTGTTAGCTAGATCTAGTTTAATGGCCCGATCCGGGGTTTAGTGCGCGGTGGTGCCGGTTTGCTAAGTTCGCAAAATTAAAGTTTATCACCGTTTCCGCATTTGGCCGTCGGATTGACGACCGGGGCGCCGCCGTGCACTTACAGTAGTATCAGAGCCTCGCCATTAACTTCGTCTAGCTTCGTTTGATGTGTTTTGCATTTCCGATCGACCAAAATTCCAAAATCTACAATTTAGTTCACATCAGTTTTCTGTTGAAATTTTTTGGTCTCGAAAAATTTTTCAGGTTGTAAAATATTGATGTACTGGATATTATAAGACTACTGGGAAAATTCGACACAGTCAGTCGATGATCGAAGCGCGGAACCGCGGCCAAACCCCCCCTTGGGCCGCGGTTCCGCCGCACTTTGGTGTCGTCACTGTGTCAATTTTTCCCAGTGGGCTTCTGGGCTTATTTTATGGGTTTTGGAATATTAAGATTGGGCCCAGAATTTCTGTGAGTGCTACAGTATTGCTTGGGGGCCCACTTGTTAATTTTTGATCGATCGGATATTTTAAACACATTATTTCACAGTATTTACATTATATCTGCGACCGTGAATGTCACTCGATCGGTAAATCCGGTTTAACTGCTATAGCCTGGTTAGACGGATTTGCGAACGTGACTTTCACGTTGATGTTCTGTGTTTTTGCTGTGATGTTGCGGATCGGTCGTGGGGGATAGCCTGGATGCAATGCTAGTACAGTTTTGTTGTATTATGTACATTTGATATTGCGGGGCGAGCGTCCGACATGTGGACTGCCGTCACTGCCTGTTTGTATTATTCTTTTGGGGCACGACCAGGTTGCGGTCGATGTACCCGGTGTATGTATATTTTACTTTCTGTACTAGGGTTACCCCGCGGAGGGGTGCACGGATAGCCGGGTTCTAGAGGGCAACAAGCCCGCATCTCATGGCATTGGGACGGAGGGGGCTTCACTCCAGGATTGGCTGGCTATTCGCCGCACTCGTAGGGGGTATAGGATTTCATTGCACAGGCTATCCACACGACCAGGGGAACGTCGGGTTTCAGTAGTGGCTCTGTGAAACCCGGGGATCCCAGATATCTGTATTGTTCTGTGATGATGTACATTTCTGTGATGTTGCATTTTATTCACGCCTTGAGCGAAATACTATATATTGGTATATATATTAGTAGATGTTGTATATGTTTTTCATCCGCGCTAGTCCAGTCCCCGCTCTGCCGTTAGTTAACTAACCTAACGGGTGATGACGGGACCCAGTGGCGAATGCGGATGGCATATACGTACGTCAGTATATTTTCGTTCTTTGTGGTGTGATCAATTGATGGGACTGCATTGATTCGGATCAATGCAAGATAAACAAACCTATTATGATGTTGTTGGAACACTTTTCAAAAAGCTGTTATTGCCAGGACGTTCACTTTTGTTTTGCATCGTGGTATTCATTTGGAATATCCTGCTCCTCAGTCGACGAGGCAAGGGCCGAGATCCCTTCACCGGGAGTGACCCCTTGGACAGAAGTTTGCGTCAGGGCATTGACTTCACTATAGCCGATTACTTTTGCTTTGCATCGTGGTATTCATTTGGAATATCCTGCACCCCATTCTACGGGGAAAGAGCCGAGATCCCTTCACCGGGAGTGACCTCTTTAGCGAAGGTTTCGTTACTATATTTTCTAAAAAGCTATCCGTTCCTTCAACGATATCAAGTTCATTACGTTAAAGGTTTTCGCCAGAAACCATTCGTAGCCCTCCGTCGTTTCATATGGATAGTCAATAGTATTCAAGCTGTGTTTGTTGGCCAAAGTCAAGGCACAGTGTTTGGTAGCTGTTGGTTATTCATATGCAGCATAGATAGATGCGTTGGTTTGGGACAGTCGTATAGCCTTGTTGGCCCTAGTCAAGGGCTTGTACGGGTGGGTTCAAATCAACCTGGATAATGACGGGTAGAACTTGACATGTGACTTATGATTTGTTGGCCATAGTCAAGGTCATAAGAGCATGGGGTAAAAATCACATCGGGAGTTTCAAAAGAACTAAAACTTGCCAGATATGCGCATACCTTCTGGAGTGTGATACCGTGAGCGGATTCCGTC
This sequence comes from Agapanthus africanus, assembly GCA_030015575.1. Classification (NCBI taxonomy): domain Eukaryota; kingdom Viridiplantae; phylum Streptophyta; class Magnoliopsida; order Asparagales; family Amaryllidaceae; genus Agapanthus; species Agapanthus africanus. Next base: position 202,224,707 of record JASDDO010000018.1, on the reverse strand, counting down.
ACGTTATCATGCGATGATAGTTGGATCCCGATTCCCACTGATGAGTTGGTTTACTCCTCGGGTGACCCCGACTAATTCTTCTTTCAGGTTTGGAGGAGAATTTGAGGTACAGTGGGAGGTTTCCAGATTAGATAAATTGGGAACCGTTCTGATCTTGGTTAGAGTGCACGCTGAGTGTTTCTTTTCTCTCTCTCTTTGGCAGCGACCATTGACCCGACCCTAAGACTACGACTCAGAGACCAAGTTGACCGAACCTTCTTAACACTGGCTTTTAGATTGTCAGAGTTGCAGACCTCATTGCCACTCCTACTTTTACCCTTTTCTCCAGGACACCCCGTATTACTACGAACGTCCACTTCCATTGGACAAAACCATCGTATGGTTAGATACGAACTCGAAGGAATTCGAGGATGGTTTCCGGTTCTGGAGAAAACGGATAGGATTATTCAGTTGTCTTTTCCTTTTCACCTTCTCTCAAGTTGTGAGTACTCCTTGGTTTAGGAGATAGTACACCTATTGCGCAAATTGGATAGTCTTCTTCCAAACCTTAGGCTGGTGCCGACCGGTAGGGAATGAAGAAAACCAATTAGCCTAAATGGTGTGCAGAAGGTATTAAGATTAAGACAAAGCAAGGGATTAGTAAGAGGGCAAAGTAAATTGCGACTGATATTCACGACCAAACCAAGTATTTCTTCGCCAATCCTAAATCACCTTTGTATTTCTCCAGGACACTCCGTATCACTACGAAGATCCACAGTTATTTGGATATTCCATCATATGGTTATATACGAACTCGAAAGGAACTTGTTCCAGTTCGGGGATGGATTCTGGTCCAGGAGAAATAGGAATAAGGTTTATTCGGTTGTCTTTTATCTTCACCTTCTCTCGCATTGCGAGTGTTCCTAGGACTAGGACAGTACACCCATTATGCTTATTGGATAGTCTTCTTCCAAACCATAGGCTGGTGCCGAACGGTAGGGAAAGAAGAAAACCAATTGGCCTAAAGGGGTGTGCAGAAGGTAATGACTAAAGACATATAAAGGGATTTGGAGAGGTGGCAAAGAATTATACGGTTATAGTTGTGAATCTGGATAATGGTAGGGGCATTACTAGGAATACCAGGATACCCCATCGAAACATTTCAATGTTTCAGTTCAACTGTGTACTGTTAAAAGAAAACTGATTTCCCGATTAGACACTTGCTCCAGGGTATGTATTTACCAGGCTTGATTCTCACATCTGTATGGTTTTACAGATGATGAGTATGAGTAAGTTATTGGGAATTGGGTGATCATCCTTATTATATCGGGATTCGTTGTAATCGGTGATATTTGAGGATATCACCTGGGCTGTTTGCCGGTCGGCAAATATTTGGTTTTGAATATCCGCTGTTGTGCACCAATTTCAAATTGATATATCTGTACGTCTATTTTCATAGAGTGAGATATACCTTTTGATATTATGACGATGACATTTACCTATATCAGTGGATGGTTAGGTAAGGAGCATTAAACAGCGGTGTAATTCTTCATAACCATAAGTACAATTTTTAACCTACGACACACAGTGAAAGAGTTATTAGACTCAGCGGACTTATACAGAGTATTGTATGTTGTCCAGTGTCCATTAGGACAGAGGGGTTGGTCCTCATACTATATTCTGTTTACTTTTAACTTCTCTAGTTCTTAGACATGTGTTTCGTAGAAACACAGGGTCTACGTTTTGAGGAGTTATAGGTATTTGAATAGAGTAGAGAACCAAGTGTAGCAAGTATCGGGATTCTTCAAAGTGATCGAAGATGTAGATACTTGTGTATGGTATTCAGTTGATAGTATTGATAAAGAGAAATTGCTTCTCTTTCAGGTTACTCATAATTGGAAGCATTCTTAAGTTGAGTAACGCTGATCGGCCTCCTTCCATTTAGTTGACATGCACTGGAGATAGCTGCATGATTTGAATCTGGTTCAATTAAATCAGTGCCTCTGGTTCTATATTGGATATAGAACAGTTCATATCTTAACGTTGTTAAGGTACGGGGAGTTGTCCGGCTTATGATTAAAACCAGACTCTGGACAGCTCAAGGCACGTTTCTGTAATGGCTGTTTGTGGGTTGACCCAGGCTATGACGAGGGTTGATTTTCTACCATCTGGAAGATCAATAGTGATATTGTTCTTAACTCGCCACATTTTAAAAGAAATGGTTATTTTTCAGAAAACAGTAGTGGGAGTATGGTAGAACTGGAAGCGATTCCAGAACCACAAACGATTACTGAAGATTTGATAAGGAACCTAAAGATTCAATCTGATTTGACATTCCATTGGCCACTCCGCAGATATGGTGGGTAACTTCAGGCACCCGAGAGGTACTCCGGTAGCTTCAAGGACGGTGACAGGGAAGTTCTTGTTTACCCACACTTGCCATTGTTGTTGTTCCAGGCTGCGAGACCTGGCAGGAGGATGAGTATAGCGTCGTTCTAAACTAGCTTTAGAAGTGCACATCTATATGACTCTGCCAGAGGGTTGTCGTAGTCAGTGGGAGCAGCGGAAGCATTGGTGGACATCAGGCTTATGTCTATTTATAGACTAAAGCAGATATAGCGGAGTTAGATCATCTGTTTCTGATGTGACAGTCATAGGTTTGATGTCATTAGAATAGGGGATGGATCTGTTGAGAAGGTAGTAGGAAGTGATATTCCTATACTACGATCGGTTATACTTTGGTCGTCACACAGTGGTTTCTCCACATGGGACTTGGACATTATATCAGACATACTGGTTACTAGATCTATGGTTTTAGATCTAGATTTGGGTGGTTTCCCAATCAGGGTACTTTGACAGCATTCTAAGAGTATTTAGAATGGACGACTCCTGGCATGATAGTGTACTTGCAGGTGATGGAGTCACCCTCTCTAAAGGTGTCTTATAGACTAAAGTAGAGAGGGATGTGCATGATTGGCAGATCACTTGCTCAGGCAATTGAGTCAATCATGAGATGTCAAGTACTACACCAGATGTTGTTCTTGCACTAGATGCAACAAGTTAACATTGATCCAATCCTGGAGAAACAGTCGGAAGCAGTTTTAGAACATAAGTGGATGTTCTAGGGATATGATAACGACAGCCTCATTAGGGAGACAGTTATCATTCCAGGCTTCCAAGGTGACATGGACGACAGGGTGATCGTCAGAGTTATAGTTTTTCCCTCTGACGAGGGGCAGTATTTTGGACAGGTGATCCAAGGCAATACTGAGGGAGGCATGGCGCAGGATACTGATTAAGTTCAGTTGACGATACAGTCTAAGAAGTTTGGATTTGGAGTTCATTTATGAGCTAGGTCCCATCAGACATCCAGACATTCTAAGACAGGTATTGCTCATTTCGGGAGATGGCTTTCTCCGCGAACTTGAGATATAGAGAGACATAGAAAGAAACATCAGAGCGGATCCACTCGCTGAGGCTATTCCTCGAACGCAATAGTTTCGCAAACGAGCTTTGTGAGACTGACTAGTAGAGGAGTTGGGTGTTCGGTATCACACGGGCTGTGAGTATGCGACATCGCAATAATTAGCCTTGAGTGCAAGTGGGAGATTGTTGGAGATAGTGCCCTCAGAGTCAATTATTGGATCACAGGCACGTGATTGCAATGATTGAGGGAGGACCTATCCCGGTACGACAGTCTTACTCGAGATGATAGTATGCTATCTGGTTTACCTTTGTCATCGTGTACTGCTTTAGGTGACTTGACAGGTCACTATTGCACGTTGATAGAGCCCCTAGGATTCTTGCTTGACTGCCAGCAGTATGAGGGCGATCATATAAGTGAGAGCTGGAGTCTATAAGCACATCCTTAAATGGTCCCTAGTCGTAGGAGTTTCGAGACAGGGCATCGATTCTCCAGAGTAGACTAGTGTATACAGTCGAGACCCCGACGAGGGGCGGTGGCCGGTCTCACAAACCACTGGTGTCAGTTGGATCACCTAAGATGTATACAGGTGCTCATTGGGTTATGAGTACACCGGACAGGACTCGCCGGGAACATGCTAGTTGGTCTTATACCTGACGTCAGATGGCAGTTCCCAGGTGACATGTGTACAGGTTAGTTCATCGACCTGGGGATCGTCATTTGTCTCGTGTGAGTTCCCACTGTGCTTTGATTACTACCCTACTACGGCTCAAAGGAGTCGTGCAAACAGGTTTTAGTTGGGTGCAGTCCCGAGCCACATGGAGGCAGTGAGCGGATCTTCGGGGGTTCGTCTCTCCCGGTATTGGGGGTGAGGTCGCGCTGTGTCTAGGAGAGCCATTACACGAAGTCCTTGGCCAAGGCAGGAGATTTACTGGTAGGTATTCCAGTAGTATCTCAGGGTGTTCTGGGCTACACTCCGACACGACTTGTACCGCTTTTGGGGGTCTGACTTTTACCCACCCCCTAGGCCCGACATGCGATGCTCATAGACGAACGGACCGGACTGTACGGATATTGTCACTGACAGGCTCAGTAGGGTGTCAGGATGAGTTCGCTCATCGACGTCCCTTTTGATCAATAGCTGGTGGCCCGTTACGTATTGGCTTATGTAAGTCCATGCTACCTCTCCCGGTTCTTTCGGGAATGCGGAATTTGGTAAAAAACGATTTTCTTAAAGATGGTAACTTGGACCTAAAACCCGGATCTTGGTTAAACATCTATCTAACAACCTAACTATGAGTTTCTAGCTACTCGGTTAGGGGGTTATACCTTGCTTGTCTTGAACTCCTTCGTCTTCAAGCTCCGATGGTGGTCCGATTGGCTTCTTCTCGTCGTCTCCGTACGCCGAAGATAGATCCACCTGAAAGCTCCAACCTTTAGCTCCTTCTTCGTTCTTTGAAGAAACTAGTTCACTTGGTTTGCTAAACCTAGTGAACTAGAATGAGTAGAGAATAGTTAGAATGGGATTTTATCTATGGTTCTTGATTCTCAACTCATGAGACAAGAGAACCATAGATTAAAGAGAGGGAAAAAGAGCAAGAGGGTGAGAGCAAAAGGAGAGCTCAAGAACAAGAGAGAGAATGAGCAAGAAAGAAAAATGAGGCTCTCTTTTTCCTTTCACCCTCTCATAATCCAAAGCAATCATAACTCATCATACTAACAAAAGTCTTATGTGATGGTTGAAGCAACCACAACCATATCATTTCATGCACTCATTTTACACAAATGAGCAAGTAAACAAAAGTCTTTGCCATGAAATGATGGCTATGGTCATCATGATGGTCAACTAGTCAAGCCTAGTCAACCGGTCAACAAAGTCAACAAGTCAACAAAAGTCAACAAGTCAACAAAGTCAACAAAAGTCAACAACCATGTCACCATAATACTTAATTAATATAATAGTTAATCACATATCAAATTCTCATTAGGGTTGAGCGAAAAGTCAAATAGTCAACGGTCAACTGTCAACAACCCTAATGAGAATCCGCTGCCTCTGCCTCCCTGTCAACTGTGCATACACACCCGCATCCGCGTTCCGAGGAACACGAATGCAAACCGGATAAATCCAATCCCATAAGGTACACTAGGATCTGGCTTAAACCAAAGCCCGCTAGTGTATACTGTCAGGACACTGTACGTGCACAAGTGCACGGATGTGACCGAACCCTGTCGCAAAACCATGCGACCTGTCGCAATACCATGCGACCTCTACTCTTTTGCCTAAAGGCGAAAAGCTTTCTGTGTGGGACTCTAAAGACTCGACACTACGCTGGCAGTGGGTTTAACCACAGACCGCAAGCGGCACTAGCTGTGCGTAACGGTCCCCAGGTAATGCCGACAAGAAGACCGACGAGGCAAAACCCATCTGAACTCCTACTGAGCCTGAGTGTGACATTCTCCGTACAGTCCGGTATGTTCGTCTGATACATCGCATGGCGGGCCTAGGGGGCGGTAAACGTCAGTCCCCCAATAGCGGTACAAGTCGTGCCGGAGCAAAGCCCAAAACACCCTGAGATAACACTGGAAACCTACCAGTATATCTCGTTTGCCCTGGCCAGGGACTACTCGTGTAATGGCTCTCCTAGACACAGCGCGATGTCAACCCCCAATACCGGGAGAGACGAATCCTGTCTAACCGTCACTGCCTCCAAGTGCTTCGGGACTGCACCCAACCACTACCTGTTTGCACGACTCCTTTGAGCCGTGGTAGGGTAGTGATCAAAGTACAGTGGGAACACACTCGAGGCGGAGTGACAGTGTCAAGTCAGCGGACTAAGCTGTACTCATGTCACCTGGGAACTGATAACTGACGATAGGTATAATACCAACTAGTCAGTTCCCGACGAGTCCTGTCCAGTGTACCCGTAACCTAACGAGCACCCGCATACTATCTCAAGTACGACGTACTGACGGCTGTGGAACAGACCGTCTCCCACACTGGGATGAGAAGCGCATGCGCTGGTCTACTCCGGAGTATCGATGCCCTGTCTCGATAGTCCTGCGACCAGGGACCTGCATAAGGATGTGCTTATAGATTACCCAGCCCCACAAGTGTGACGGCCATCACATCGCTGGTAATCAAGCAAAGATCCTAAGGGCTCCACTAATGTGTATAGGCGATATACAAAATATAAACACATGTACACATTGAAGTAGAAACAAACCAAGTAGCATACTACTATTTTGAGCAAGATTGTATATACAAGGTGAATATCCCAAGCATCCATTAAGTAATATACAAACTAGTATGATACAGTAATGGCCTCTAGGGCATATACACTAACAATCTCCCACTTGCACTAAGGCCATGTACTGGCGTATCGAAGACCTATCATCTCGATCAGCCGCTCGAACTGAGTCTGGGGCAGGGCCTTGGTGAATGGATCTGCAGTGTTATCTTCTGAAGCAACTCTCCGAACCTCGATCTCCTGGAGATCCACGATCTCCCTGATCAGGTGATACCGCCTCAAGATGTGCCTGGATTTCTGATGGGACCTGGGTTCCTTCGCTAAAGCTATAGCCCCGTTGTTGTCGCAATACAGAGGTATTGGATCAACAATGGACGGAACCACCTGAAGTTCTTTCAAGAACTTCCTCATCCAGACAGCTTCTTTTGCGGCATCAGATGCAGCGATGTATTCCGCTTCCATCGTCGAGTCTGCAACGGTTTCCTGTTTGGAACTCTTCCAACACACCGCCCCTCCATTGAGGGTAAAGACAAAACCCGACATGGACTTGGAATCATCCTTGTCACTCTGGAAGCTGGAGTCAGCAAAGGCCTCGATTTGGAGGTCTTTTCCGCCATACACCAAGAACATCTCCTTAGTCCTTCTCAGGTACTTGAGAATGTTCTTTACCGCTATCCAGTGTTTCTCCCCAGGGTTTGACTGATACCGGCTTACCACACTCAGTGCATAAGCTACATCCGGTCTGGTACACAACATCGCATACATTATAGAGCCTACCGCAGAAGCGTAGGGTATAATAGACATGCGATCCCTCTCCAAATCAGTCTTGGGGGACATCTCTTTAGAGAGGGTGATCCCGTGACAAGCCGGTAGGTTACCGCGCTTAGAATCTTCCATACTGAATCTCTTCAGTATGGTGTCGATGTACCTGGACTGTGAAAGTCCTAATATCCTCTTGGATCTGTCACGGTAGATCCGGATACCCAGAATGTACGAGGCATCACCCAGGTCTTTCATGGAGAACCTGTGTGACAAGAACCCCTTGACAGATTGTAGCATAGGAATGTCATTTCCTATTAAGAGAATGTCATCCACGTATAAAACGAGGAATACTACAGTTCTCGCTACAAATCTACTATAGATGCATGGTTCATCTGGATTTTTGATAAAGCCAAATTCTTTGACCGTCTCATCAAAGCAGATGTTCCAACTCCGCGATGCCTGCTTTAGTCCATAGATGGACTTAAGCAACTTTCACACCTTTCCGCTGCTCCCACTCTGAATGAAACCCTCTGGTTGGTCCATATAGACACACTCCTCTAAATTTCCATTTAGAAAAGCGGTCTTTACGTCCATTTGCCAGATCTCATAATCGTGGAAGGCAGCAATGGCAAGAAGGATCCGAATGGATTTCAGCATGGCTACTGGAGAAAAGGTTTCGTCATAGTCCAAGCCAGGTCTTTGACGGAAACCCTTTGCTACCAGCCTAGCTTTATAGGTCTCAACCTGTCCATCTACACCAATCTTCCTTTTGAAGATCCACTTGCATCCTACGGGTTTTACCCCGTCTGGAGCAATGTCCAACGTCCATACCTTGTTGGTGTACATGGACTCCATTTCGGTCCGCATTGCATCCAGCCATTTCACTGAGTCAACGCTCTGAACGGCCTGCTGGAAGCTAGTAGGCTCATCATAATCTATGATGCAATCCTCTCTATCCCCGTCTATGAGAAAACCGCAGTATCTCTCGGGCGGATGAGACTGCCTACTACTCCTGCGGAGCGGCGTAGGAATGTCCTGTTCTGTTGAACCCTCTGGTTCCACTAACCTTTCAGTAATAGTCTGTGGTTCTGGAATTTCTTCCAGTTCTACTGCGCTCCCACTATTTTCCTTTTCCAAGAACTGGTGTTCTAGAAAGTGGGCATTACGAGAAACAAGGACTTTTTGTTCCTCTGCGTAGTAGAAAAGATACCCCCTGGTGTTCTTTGGGTATCCCACAAACTTGCACAGTACTGAGCGTGCCTCGAGTTTGTCCGCATGCTGCTTTTTGACAAAAGCTGGACATCCCCAGATCTTCAGATATTGAAGATAGGGTTTCTTCCCACTCCACATTTCATATGGGGTGGTAGGCACAGTCATAGTCGGAACTCGGTTCAAAAGGTATGCAGCTGATTCTAGCGCATACCCGCAGAATGATCGCGGTAACTCAGCGTTACTCATCATGGACCGCACCATATCCAATAGGGTGCGGTTCCGTCTCTCCGATACACTGTTATGTTGCGGGGTGTATGGAGGAGTAAGCTGAGAGAGAATTCCGTTCTCTTTTAAATAGTCCAGGAACTCGGCACTTAAGTATTCTCCACCTCGATCCGATCTTAGAATCTTAATACTTTTGCCGGTCTGTTTCTCTACTTCATTCTTATACTCCTGGAATTTTCCAAAGGCTTCGGATTTATGTTTCATTAAGAAGACATAACCGTACCTTGAGAAGTCATCCGTAAAAGTAATGAAGTAAGAATGTCCGCTTCGGGCATGTGTAGACATTGGACCGCACACGTCACTGTGTACGAGTCCCAAGAGCTCGCTCGCTCTTACTCCATGTCCAGTAAACGGAGTCTTTGTCATCTTTCCTTTGAGACAGGATTGACAAGTGGCATACGACTGATATTCGAACGCATTCAAATACCCTTCTGTATGTAACTTCGTCAACCTTCTCTCATTGATGTGACCCAATCTACAATGCCATAAGAAAGTCTGATTTATTTCTGGAGACTTTCTTTTGTGTGTATTCTGGACATTAAAAATCTGTGGTTGGTTTAACACGTATATACCATTACTCAATGTACCTGACCCAATCAAAACTTGATTAAGGTGAATGTTTACAACATTACTTACAAACGCAAATTCATAACCTTCTTTAGAAACTAAAGATACAGAAATGATATTACAAGTTGCGTTGGGTACAAAAAAGCAATTACGCAAAACCAAAACATGTCCATCTGACATTCCCAGGTGATAGTCCCCCACGGCTTTAGCATCCAAGCTAGCTCCGTTCGCAACTCTGAGGGTCATGTCACCGCCTTCAAAACCCTACGGTTTCTCAACGCCTATAAAGAATTACAGATATGAGATCCTGATTCGGTATCCAATACCCAGGAAGTAGAGTTTATTGAAAGACAGTTTTCAATAACATACACACCTGAAGCTGAAGCTGCAACCTGCTTCAATTCCTGTGTTCTGGCCTTCCAGGCCCTGCAATCATTCTTCCAGTGTCCTTTCTTATGACAATAGAAGCATTCTTCCTTATCCACAAGCTTCCCCGCTATCTTTGTTGCTTTTGCTTTTCCCTTCGTATCCACTTTACTAACACCGCCCCTTGGTTTGGCGGGGGCTTTCTTCTTCTTTCCCTTGGCTTTCGCCTTGGACCTAGAAGAAGATGATCCTCCTACAAACAAAGTGGATATTTCCCTACCTTTCTGTATGGTGCCCTCTGCGCTCCTCAGCATGTTGAGGAGCTCTGAAAATTCAACCTCTTTTTCTTGTAAGTTGAAGTTCAGTATAAACTGGGCGTAAGTGGAAGGAAGGGACTGGAGAACTATATCCGTATATAGCTCACTCTCCAATGTGATCCCTAGGTAAGCGAGCTCCTCAATGTAGCCGATCATCTTTAGCACGTGCTCGGCTACTGATGATCCGACGGCCATTCTTGTCGAAAATAACTTTTTCGACGCTTCGTATCTTGCGATACGAGATTGCTCTCCATACAGTTCTTTTGTATGAAGCAATATGGACTCCATGTCCATATTCTCGTGCCTCCTCTGATGTTCGTTGTCCATCGAGGCAAGCAGGAGGCATTTGGCCTTCGCGCTATCAATCTCCCAAGTCTTGCGGATTTCCTTATCCGCGACGCTGGAATTTTGACCAGGGACAGGGGGAGCTTTGGTGGTAAGAAGATACCCCATCTTGTCGTAAGTGATTGCTATCTTGACATTCCTGAGCCAATCTTTGTAGTTTGGCCCTGTCAGTTTGTTTTTATCTAGGAGTAACTTAAGTCCAGTCATGTCGATTGGTCGCTGCAATTAGGAGAGAGAAGAAGAAACACTCAGCATGATGCTCTTGCAAGTTTAGAGTGGTTTTTAGTTTGTCTAAACAGGATGGCTCCCACTGTTTCTCGAATCCCTCCTCAAACCATAAAGGAAGAATTAGTCAGGATCAATCCCACCGTACAATACTTGCTTAACCGTTCAGCCAGGCCGGTGTCGGTACTTTGAGGGAGGTTTTCCAACGCTTTCGCGAAGTTCCTTAATTAAAGAACCTCTTTTCCCTGAGGGCGTAGCCCCGCTAACACCTTTCTAGGCACCTACTAGGTTTATAGCATTGATCGTTAAGTGAGAAATTTCCCGAGGAGTAGCATATACTCACAGTAGGATCGGGATCCAAATATCATTGCGTGACGAAACTGAAGGAATCCTACCAGAATCATCACACTCCAAATGGTATGCAAATCCAGCAAGTTTCAGTACTTATGAAACTCCCGATGTGGATTTTTGCCCCATGCTCTTATGACCTTGGCGTGAGGTCAAAATGTCATAAATCACATGTCAAGTTCGTCCCATCATTATCCAGGTTAATTTGAACCCACCCGTACATACCCTTGACGTAGGCCAAAATGGCAGTACGACTGTCTCAAACCAACGCATTCTATCTATGCAACAGATAAATATCCGGCAGCTACCAATCACTATGCCTTGGCGTGAGGTCAAAATACATAGCTTGAATACTACCGAATATTTAACTGAAATGATGGAGGGCTACGGATGGTTTTGGCAAAACCGTGAACGTAGTGAACTTGATTTGGTCGATGGAACGAGATAGCTTTTAAATGGAGTGGCTCAAACTCCGTATTTTAAAAGTTTGTTTTGAAAAGAACCGAGTGGTTTTTCGAAAGTGTTCCAACGACTTTAACTTGGTTTATTATCTTGCATTAGTTCTTTTAATGCGTGATATTCTTGCATTAGTTCTTTTAATGCGTCCCATCATTTAATCCTACCATTGCAGAAAACAACCAAAATATGACGTACGCTTATGCCATTCGCATTTGCCACGGGGCCCCGTCATTACCCGTTAGGTTACTTAACTAACGACAGAGCGGGGGCTGGGCTAGCGCGTCTGTAAAACATAAGCAACGCCTAAATAATATCATATATAGATATACTGCAATGATAAACATTTCAGATCACAGATGAATACATTGGATATACTAGGAATCTGTAATTCGTACGAGCCTGTAACGAAAGACAAATTACACGGTCGCGGTGAATAGCCAAATACCCCACCCAAGACCCCTACGGGTGCGGCAAACTACCCGCCAAGTACCCGAAGCGTAGTAACCTCCCTCATCTCCATGAGTAGGCCACTCGACACTTCGGCATACCCGGTAGTTTGTGCACCCCCTCCATGGGTCTATCCTAGGAGCAAAAACAGTAAAAAGAAATTATACAATGACGGCTACAACCCCGACCCGGTTGTGCGGCCATACAAATAATTATTACATCAATTTACAAATTTACATGAATTGAAAGAAAAGAAAACTCTCGTCTCACAACCCCCGGCTATTCACCCGCGACAATCCAACATATTCATATCCACATTCCAGCAACATTACAGATCACAGATTTGTATAACCCCCACTAATCGACATATAGCGATTAGTAGACGTTCAATACAAATATCACATTACAGAAAACCCGTTAGCTTAAGTCGTTTAGAAGTTCGATCAAAAATACGGATTTTCGGGACCCCAAAGTAAAATTTTCGTTCTGGAAAATCTGGGTTGAAAATATATATACCAAAAATCCCAAAATACCCCAATTAGCAAACTGCAGAAAAGAAAACCCTTGACCGAGTCAACTCGGCCGCGTTTCCGCGGCGGGAGCGTGCTCCCGCCGCGGAAACGCGGCGCTTTGATCGAGTCAGGGGCCCAAATTTTTGCAGTTTCTTTAAAAAAGCCTGAGTCGATTTTAGGTGTGTTTTAAAAAGGTTTTCCAGCACTTTTAAAATCGACAGAAAGTTGAAAATCTTGGGGTTCGTTTTCGGGACTTTTCTTTGATCGATCTTCTAGTTACTTGCTAACATATTAGATAGAGTTTAACTAGTCTCTGATACCACTGTAAGTCCATGCTACCTCTCCCGGTACTTTCGGGAATGCGGAATTTGGTAAAAAACGATTTTCTTAAAGATGGTAACATGGACCTAAAACCCGGATCTTGGTTAAACATCTATCTAACAACCTAACTATGAGTTTCTAGCTACTCGGTTAGGGGGTTATACCTTGCTTGTCTTGAACTCCTTCGTCTTCAAGCTCCGATGGTGGTCCGATTGGCTTCTTCTCGTCGTCTCCGTACGCCGAAGATAGATCCACCTGAAAGCTCCAACCTTTAGCTCCTTCTTCGTTCTTTGAAGAAACTAGTTCACTTGGTTTGCTAAACCTAGTGAACTAGAATGAGTAGAGAATAGTTAGAATGGGATTTTATCTATGGTTCTTGATTCTCAACTCATGAGACAAGAGAACCATAGATTAAAGAGAGGGAAAAAGAGCAAGAGGGTGAGAGCAAAAGGAGAGCTCAAGAACAAGAGAGAGAATGAGCAAGAAAGAAAAATGAGGCTCTCTTTTTCCTTTCACCCTCTCATAATCCAAAGCAATCATAACTCATCATACTAACAAAAGTCTTATGTGATGGTTGAAGCAACCACAACCATATCATTTCATGCACTCATTTTACACAAATGAGCAAGTAAACAAAAGTCTTTGCCATGAAATGATGGCTATGGTCATCATGATGGTCAACTAGTCAAGCCTAGTCAACCGGTCAACAAAGTCAACAAGTCAACAAAAGTCAACAAGTCAACAAAGTCAACAAAAGTCAACAACCATGTCACCATAATACTTAATTAATATAATAGTTAATCACATATCAAATTCTCATTAGGGTTGAGCAAAAAGTCAAATAGTCAACGGTCAACTGTCAACAACCCTAATGAGAATCCGCTGCCTCTGCCTCCCTGTCAACTGTGCATACACACCCGCATCCGCGTTCCGAGGAACACGAATGCAAACCGGATAAATCCAATCCTATAAGGTACACTAGGATCTGGCTTAAACCAAAGCCCGCTAGTGTATACTGTCCGGACACTGTACGTGCACAAGTGCACGGATGTGACCGAACCCTGTCGCAAAACCATGCGACCTGTCGCAATACCATGCGACCTCTACTCTTTTGCCTAAAGGCGAAAAGCTTTCTGTGTGGGACTCTAAAGACTCGACACTACGCTAGCAGTGGGTTTAACCACAGACCGCAAGCGGCACTAGCTGTGCGTAACGGTCCCCAGGTAATGCCGACAAGAAGACCGACGAGGCGAAACCCATCTGAACTCCTACTGAGCCTGAGTGTGACATTCTCCGTACAGTCCGGTCTGTTCGTCTGATACATCGCATGGCGGGCCTAGAGGGCGGTAAACGTCAGTCCCCCAATAGCGGTACAAGTCGTGCCGGAGCGAAGCCCAAAACACCCTGAGATAACACTGGAAACTTACCAGTATATCTCGTTTGCCCTGGCCAGGGACTACTCGTGTAATGGCTCTCCTAGACACAGCGCGATGTCAACCCCCAATACCGGGAGAGATGAATCCTGTCTAACCGTCACTGCCTCCAAGTGCTTCGGGACTGCACCCAACCACTACCTGTTTGCACGACTTCTTTGAGCCGTGGTAGGGTAGTGATCAAAGTACAGTGGGAACACACTCAAGGCGGAGTGACAGTGTCAAGTCAGCGGACTAAGCTGTACTCATGTCACCTGGGAACTGATAACTGACGATAGGTATAATACCAACTAGTCAGTTCCCGACGAGTCCTGTCCAGTGTACCCGTAACCTAACGAGCACCCGCATACTATCTCAAGTACGACGTACTGACGGCTGTGGGACAGACCGTCTCCCACACTGGGATGAGAAGCGCATGCGCTGGTCTACTCCGGAGTATCGATGCCCTGTCTCGATAGTCCTGCGACCAGGGACCTGCATAAGGATGTGCTTATAGATTACCCAGCCCCACAAGTGTGACGGCCATCACATCGCTGGTAATCAAGCAAAGATCCTAAGGGCTCCACTAATGTGTATAGGCGATATACAAAATATAAACACATGTACACATTGAAGTAGAAACAAACCAAGTAGCATACTACTATTTTGAGCAAGATTGTATATACAAGGTGAATATCCCAAGCATCCATTGAGTAATATACAAACTAGTATGATACAGTAATGGCCTCTAGGGCATATACACTAACAGCTTATACCTCTGACGTGCTAGTGGTTAAATCCACAGCCATAGTATTGACGAGTCTTTAGAGTCCACCACACATTCTGTTACTCAGCTTTCGGGCGAAACGCTGTAGAGGCCGTATGGAGATATGGCAGGGTCCGATCAGATACGTGCGGTATTGCACGGATCAGGATCGGACGGTTTGTACTAGAGGCCGTATGGCACGGTTCGATCAGATACGTGCGGTATTGTACGGATCAGGATCGAACGGATTTTACTAGCCGGCTTTGGTTTAAGCCGGATCCTAGTTTAGTACAGTGTAGATTTTATCTCATTGCATTTGTATCCGGTCGGAATACAGATGCGGGTGTATATGCACAGTATCGGGGTTTTCCTGTAATTTATTACGGGACCAGTTTTCTGGAGTTGCCAGTTTGCATTCCGTTCCGGCCGGTTTTCCTTTGTTCTTTCCCGGCCGGACTTTTCCGATGGAGGGGGTTATTTGCAAGTTTGCAAATAACACTTTGTGGAGGGTTTTATTGCAAAAGTATTGATTATGATATCTTTCATCCATGATGCATTTATTGTGAAGAGAAAGGATTTGATTTGGATGTGAGTTTTGTGATCATTATGTTCTTGGATGTGGTCACCATTGCTTTTCTCCTACCATCACCTCTCTTCATGCCTTTTGATTCATTTTCACCACCCTTCTCACAATCAGAATGGCCGGCCACAATTTCTTGAGAGGAGATGAGAAAAATGATAGAGATTCATTTTTGTGTATAGCATTCTTCATCTCATTCCATTTGCTAGAAAATTGAAAGCACCAATTTTCTTTAGACCATTCCTCCGTCTATGGCAACCAACCCCAAAGAGACATACTTTACACTACATTCTACAGCACTTCTTGGGCATGTCGACTTGCCAGCTTCATGCCCGAGTTGCCTCGGTACAGAGGCGGGAGCCCGTAAAAGATGCAGGCGATGTGGTGCCCTTCCGGCGAGGAGGCGACGACCGGAGCTTCCGCGGGAGATCGGGACGACAACGAGAAGACCGGAGGACTCGGATCACTCGGTATATCTCTAACCCGTCTTGTTGTTAGCTAGATCTAGTTTAATGGCCCGATCCGGGGTTTAGTGCGCGGTGGTGCCGGTTTGCTAAGTTCGCAAAATTAAAGTTTATCACCGTTTCCGCATTTGGCCGTCGGATTGACGACCGGGACGCCGCCGTGCACTTACAGAACCTATGGCAACATTCTGACCCTACATGATATTACCAAACAGCCCCCCAAAAATCATCAATTGAAGAGTCTATACGGCCGCGGTTCCGCGGCCTAAGCGCGCTTATGCCGCGGAACCGCGGCCATAAAGAGGAATTGGTGCCTCGTTTTTTGTGGTATTCCCTAGTTCTCTGTACTCTTCAGTGTGGTATATGTTGTTTCTCAGAATCACTTCACAATTCTTCCAGAATTTCAGTAGATCAAAAGGTGATGTGATGTGGATCTTTTGCCATGATTTCCTCGAGCTCCGCGTAGATATGTTGGATCTTGTGTTGACATTAAGTTTTGTGCATGAAAATGATATCGATTTGCCATTTTGTCCCTTAAACTGGTGTGCGGCAACATACGGATAGAGAGCGGAGACCCGTGTTTTATCTGTGGTTGGCAGTAATCCAGAATTTGTCGTACTATTCCATGAATTTCACTGTTTAGAGCAGAGAACCATTATCCTGCATTTAACTAGCAAACACGGCTCAAGAGTACCTACCGATAAACAAACGAGCGTAAGAATGGGCGGTATAAAATACAATATTCTGGTATGAACAAATACCCCCAAACTTAACATTTGCTCGTCCCGAGCAAAGCCAATTTATTCACAAAAATTCCTAACCTCACTTTCGCAGGGAACGCGATTGCACTGAGCATGTGCAACAAGCCGTTAAACCTCTAGGTGTCCCTAGTAAGAGGAGTGTTGTCTCCTGAGGGTTTTCAGCGGATACTACCCACAAAATCCGGTCAAGCTAGTTTTGCGAAATAACTATGATTCAAACCCTAAAGTTTTGTTTCAGAAAATAACAATTCTATGATCCTAAGTCTAGACTATCGAACCCTTATTTTTCACACCTCGCTTCTTATTTAACTAAAGATTTTATATGTCTTTACGTGGAATGCAAATAGTGTCGTTATGTTCCAGAAGGATCGATTAAAGTCATCATGTCACACAATAAAGCCCAGATAAAATTTTTAAAAGGATCACATAAGTTTTATTAAGAGATAAGCATATTTCAAGTTTCGTTTTCCAGTAAAGTTTCAACTTCAGAATTTCTATCTTCCCTAACAGGAAACTAGGTCTTATTTTTCACTCCACCTTTTTCTTGTTTCCATTTCATACACACCTCTGTGAACGTGCAATAGTCTTTATCATAGAATAAAACCTTCATATCTCCGCTAGAAATATTTTTTATAAAAACCTGTCTTTTGTCAAGATTATTCTCACACAAAGAACCGTTAGGAATTTTAACTCGGAGAGAACACTTGCTTGACTTTGTTTTAAACTGGAATTTCTAGGCTTCTTAACGAGCTTTGGGCCATTGCACCCAAACCAGTTGGCTTTAGGGCATTAGGTGTAGAGACACCCCAGCGGACTTAATTACTCAAGTTACCTAGGCCCAAAAACAAAAGACAATTTAGCGTGAAAATCATGATGATTCAATGCGAACGGAGATATAACCGGCAGTTCAGTTATTTTTTAGATAAAAGACGTGTTTAGTGGGTTCGGTGTGTAATCATTCCAATCAAGTTCCAGATAGGTTATTTTTCAGAATTAGTTCCAATTAAGGCATCAATAACATTCCTTCATTTTCGCTTCACTTCATAAACTATTCTTGATATTACTTATTTCAGAACAAACCTATTTGATCCTCAGAAAATCATTTATCCATTTAAAAGTTTTTAGACACAAAAGACTTGTCATCCAATTTCCAAAACTCACGACACGTGTAGTGTGATGTAAAGACGTATATCAGCTATAGTTAACTTCAAAGGAGAGTTATCTTTCAGGTTTTCAAAATCTGAAAATAAGATTTAGTTATTCTTATCTTATCAAACAAAATTGTCGAAATGTTGAATCAGAGTTCTCCCACTAGCTAACTTGACAAAAAGTTTTTATGTTTTTAGAAAATTTTCTGATTTTTATGGATTTTTAAATAGGTATGCAAATGCAAAATATACAAATGAATGCGAAGGTAGAAAGCTTACCGAGCACACCCCCAAACATAAACTTGACAGTGCCCTCACTGTCAGGCTACACCAAGAGGGTCAAAATTGTCGGCTCTCTCCAAAAGAAAATTTTATACAAAACAAAAGGAAAACCAAAAAAGATATATACAAAAAAGGGTTCCCCCCAAACTTAAGTGAAACAGTGCTTCCACTGTTTAAGCGGTGAAGTTTAGGATTGGGGGGAAAGAAAACAGTTTCAAACTATACAAGGCCTTACACAGGCCAAAAGTGAGCACCAACCATTCAAAGATTTTATCGCTATAATGTACAGGTTGGTGGAAGAAGGCGTAGAGAAAGGAGAGGGAGAATAAGCGAGACCGTATGGAGATAGAAGTGGTATATGGTCTAGGTATATGAGAAGAAGAATGGTGGAAGGGAGAAAGAAGTGGAATACGAACTTGAGGGTGGAAATGGAGTGAATAAATTAGCACAATTCGTGATGACCGATGTGTAAAAAGCGATTGTGCTAATCTATTAACCAGTCGAGAAATAGGGTCAAATCCCTCAAGATTCGTGAGAAACCATGGGTACGCCGAACTTGGTAAACCAGACACTGGAAGTGAAAATGATACGGTTTCTTGCAATGTCGGAAAGATGGAAAGGATGGAGGTAGGTGATTGAGGAAGGTTATCGGTTAAAGGTTCAGGAGGGTGTACACAGTCAATGAAAGGAACAGGATGAATTGGAAAATCCGACTCATCAATTAAAACTGGTTCATCCTCAAAATATCCTCAATAGTCTCCTCAAAGTTAAGCACATCCATGCGTTTATCCTCAAAATCCAGACGCATATGGGGTTCGGGAAAAACATTTAATGACTCGGGATGATGAATTGGAGAAAAAAACTCAACTAAATCTACGGGTTCATCATCCAAAATATTCCCAGCGTGAATAACCTCAATCAAGTGAAAATCTATATTCTCAGACACCTCAACAAAAGCATGGATATCAATCAATTCAGGTTCTAAGATGGAGGTGTAGAGGTCAAAAGGGTTGGGTGCGGTTTCACTCGAAAGGGACCCTTCACAATCGGGCAAATCAAACACTACAAGGTCACACAACTCATTATCTGTTCTATCTTCAATTGATAAATCATTTGGGACACTCGATAGACTTTCAAAACAGGAGTTGTGGGATTCAAGTTGAAACGGGTAGGTTTGATTTGAAAGGGTATATGGCTCACTCTCTCCGCTCAAATTCTCAACCTGTCCTACCGCCTCTTCATACATTAGAAAATTTGGAGCTAGTTGAAAACTAGCTACCGGGACACTAGGTTGTATGAGGGCAGCCATGGAAGCATTCAAATCCATCATCTGTTAGTACGATGCTACCGTAAAGTCTTCCAATGACTGTTCCAGACTAGACATGGGTTGTGAAGGGGTTTCAGTAAAAGATTCAAAGTTGTTTTGGTACTGGAAACTCCCAAATGACGGTTCAGAAGCAATGTCTAGGGAAGGTGCAAAAGTTGGGTAGGACTGGAAGGAATTGAATGGCTGGACAGGGATAGGATCAACATTTGGATACGAAGGTGAATGGAATTGTTGATCCCAAGAATTTGAAGTGGTGAAAGGAGTGAAAGATCGGCTATGAGATTGTTCTATACGTTCAGCGATGGACAAAGGACGACTTGCAAAATGGGAATCAACATAAGCGGGTGTGGGAGGTTGAAAATGTTGATACAAAGTGGATTGCGGAGGGCAAGTGTTTGTCCTAGACGCGTCTATGCGATCTTTCAATGAAATTTTGGGCATGGAGGGGTCGTTCGATGTTCGGCCAAAGCAAGAACCGTAAGAAGTAATGTCTGGTTGTGGGTACCAATGTTCGGCAAGAGTTTTGCGAGGTGGGGTATCCATGATATGAAGAGAGAAAGAAAGAAAGGAAGAGAAAAGGAGGGGAAAAAGAATGTGATTTTTTTTAGTTAGCTATTAACAAAAGATTGAAATATACACAAAAAAAGAATCTGGACCAAAAACAACCACGACACAAAAATATCACACACCTAATCGTGCTAGGGTTCACCTAGGTCAACTAGACCTGCTCCAGAACTTGATTGTCGAAGTAAAACCGTGTTGAGAAACGGGCTCAAGATACACTGATCACGAGGCCAGGTAAGTGCAGAGATAAGGGGAGGTTTTCCGACGCTTTCGCGAAGGTCCTTAATTAAATAACCCTTTCTCTTTTGGCGGTTTCGCCGTTAACACTTTTCTAGACACCCCGTAAACAATGTACCGTTAAGCAAGGTTCTAAACACAGTTAACTTCCCTAGTGAGCGCGAAGTCCTTAAGGGTTAAAGTCTAGTTTCTTTTAAAGTTTGTGCGGGTAAACGTTATGCTCAAGTTCGTGATTTGTGGGCCACGGAAAAGGTGATGAAATCCTTTACCGTATGTTGTTGGGTTCGCTTGCCCTTAAGTCTGTATTAATGTATGCAATGCGCAATTCAATAAAAATTCTATAAAGAATCAAACAATCGTTTTTTTTAGTTTAAGCGCGGCACTGCAACAAATACGGGTTAGTCAATTTTTAGCGTTTGCTAGCGAACTTGCAATGAATCCTGCAAAGAATAGTATATTGGATGCGTCGGATTTGAGAAGAGTTGTTTAAGAAATACGTACCGTTAAGTTTTTGGGTTAGGAAACCCCCGTTGAATCAATTCCGGTAAACTTGAAAAGTTCGCTTGCGCGGGTCAAACATTCCGGATCTTTGGCACTGTACTTCGTAATCACCTTAACCTTGAACGTACACTTTACTCCCCACAATCGCAATTTGCAAATCCGCAAAAATCTGCACTCTTGCACACAAAAATGATCAAAAAAACAAAAGATTTTTTTTTATTATTTTATATATATATATATATATATATACAAAAAGAATATTAACCCGAATAACAAGAAAGAAAATACGTTACCATCTCCCCGGCAACGGCGCCATTTGATCGCACGCTTTTGGCGTGTCGGATGTTCAAAGTTCTAAAGTTATAACCGCGATCTGGACGGTGTCGCTATGCAGCTAGCCGGTTGAGCACGGGTCGATCCACAAGGAGATGGTTGTATGTCCGTTCGAGTTTTAGACGAGTCAATGAAGAATTTGTATATGTTTGTTCAAATCTAACCTATATGTTTTATATGCAAGTATAAAGTTGTTAAGAAAAAGATACGAAAGTGTAAGCTAAGGAAATCTGCACTCAAAACCATTGAGCCGAGTCTTGACCAATTGAAGCTAGAGCAATCGGCAACAACGTGGATTAGGGGATTTAAGCACGGTATTCGTGGAATCCGGCTTATTTACCCTTGTCCTTCCGTTCTTGTCTCTTGCTTTCGCCTCCGGCCAAACCGAACGCAACCGGTCGCATTTAGGAATCACCGTTACCTTGGTAGGGTAGGGTGCCCAACGGAGCGCTTGCGTAATGTTTGGGCGGAGTTCGAAGGAAAATAACGGGAAAAAGAAATGAGCAAAGAAACATTAACTTACAATATCGTATTCATTCTTAACAACACATATTACAACCATTCACAAAACGAACCAAAAAGAGCAAAAGAAAAGATAAACAAAGAAAAGAAAAGATTACAAGCAAGTAATTAAAAGTGCATGGAATTTAAGTGCATGAAAGTAAAGCAAGATAATAAAAAGCAAGAAAGAAATAAGCAAGAAAATAATAACAAGAACCATAGAACCAAATACAAGACATGGGTTCAATAACCAAATCTTAAATTTGCAAGCTCACTTAAGAGGTTGCAAGATCAAGAAAAGGCAAAGAACTCATGGAGAATGAAGCACAAAAGAGAGAACAAAATGATACAATCCCTTGAGATCAATGACCAAAGCTTAAACTTGCAAGCTCACTTAAGAGGTTGCAAGATCAAGTTAAGGTAGAGAGCTCAAGAGGGAAGCTAAGCAAAATAATGATACAAAAACCCTCATCTTCATTTAACATCCACTCAAAAGCTCTCACAATAATTTCATGAAGGAAAAAATGAAGAAGAAGAAGAAGAAAACTAAAAACTAACAAAAAGTGGGCATGAAAGAGAACACCTTGGCTTGGCAAGTTCTGGGATATTTATAGGCAGTAAACAGAGAACCAAGGGCAACATTCTGACCCTACATGATATTACCAAATAGCCCCCCAAAAATCATCAATTAAAGAGTCTATACGGCCGCGGTTCCGCGGCCTAAGAGCGCTTATGCCGCGGAACCGCGGCCATAAAGAGGAATTGGTGCCTCATTTTTTGTGGTATTCCCTAGTTCTCTGTACTCTTCAGTGTGGTATATGTTGTTTCTCAGAATCTCTTCACAATTCTTCCAGAATTTCAGTAGATCAAAAGGTGATGTGATGTGGATCTTTTGCCATGATTTCCTCGAGCTCCGCGTAGATATGTTGGATCTTGTGTTGACATTGAGTTTTGTGCATGAAAATGACATCGATTTGCCATTTTGTCCCTTAAACTGGTGTGCGGCAACATACGGATAGTGAGCGGAGACCCGTGTTTTATCTGTGGTTGGCAGTAATCCAGAATTTGTCGTAGTATTCCATGAATTTTACTGTTTAGAGCTGAGAACCAGTATCCTGCGTTTAACTAGCAAACACGGCTCAAGAGTACCTACCGATAAACAAACGAGCGTAAGAATGGGCGGTATAAAATACAATATTCTGGTATAAACATTGACACTACCTCCTAACCTTATCACTCCATACTCATTTCTCTTCTTATTTGTTCAGTTGATATATTGAGATTTAAAAGAAATTTCCTAGTTTAGAAAACAAAATCCTAGACCTCACTTAAGAAAAAGAAAGAGAAATGACATAAAAGGCTAAGTGTTGTGCTCTTCACCTCAACCCTCAAGCTAGGACCTTTTGGGCTTGTACATTTTTGAAGGAAACTTTCAGTTGATCTTCTAAATTGGTATAATTTCCAACCCTGTAATTCTTTATTTCAATACTGGTTGAGTATAGATGTAAGATATCAGAAATATCGTATTTTGGTTAGGTTATTGTTCTGTTTGAAACTGCTATGAGTTGGTTAATAATTAGAAAAATCAAACAGTATCATAAACTTGTAATTTTGACCTAGAATAACCAATAGAAACACGGACCCATTCCTTGGATTTCGCCCGACGACATCCATCAAAATTCCGAGCTCGCCGGTTTTGGTAGGGAGTTGGGTGTTAGTTTTTCTAGGGTAGCTCTCTGTTTATATGTTAGGGTTTCAGATATTGCTAGTTTATGTTATATATTCAGTATATAAAATCTGGAAGCAAATATCAGTTTTGGGGTTCAAATTCTAAATACGATACGGATATATCGTGTCACGATTTTTGGTTTTTCCTGTTGCGACCAGAATAGGGTTAGCTCCGGTTAAACTAGGTCCAGTTAACTCACAATATTCTCACGTAACACGTTTAGTATAAAAGTCTATTAGTTTCGCGTTTTCGCCGTATCGGATTTTAGCTACTCTTATACGAAAGTTAATTTCGATGTTAGGTTCAACCGCGGGGACTTCAGAGACCGCAAGGAAGGGAAAAGGATTGATGATTTCCGATTAGATTCGACGTATTCCAGTGAGTAGACTAAACATCTACCAGGGGGATTTTGTATGGATGGCGTAATACGCCCGTAATTAAAAGTTTGGCTAGTAATTTCCCTTGCATTGTGTATATGTTTAAAACTAAGAAATTTCATCATATGCATTCATATCTATAAATTCCATTGTCTAATACTTACTAGGACACTGCACTAATTATCGATGAGTCATGTCGCACGCTCACATACCTACATGTTACACTACACGTTATCGGTAACTGACATGTCACGTATCACTTAGAACCTGCCATGTCTTATATGATTTTCTCCATACCATTAGCATCATTATTAGTGGTTGTTTGCATCATTGTTATTAATCGATACCTATCATGTCATACTTTCAAATTATTGTTAATTGTAGCACAAGATGTATTGGATTTGTGAATTTCTGGATTTGAGTTTTAAACCCTATAAAGTTATATTAATTGGTTGTCACGACCCAAAGTTCGGCCCATGACCCGCACTTAACCACGTAACGTCTACAGGCGTAACGCGACTAAGTAAGCCGAAACCCAGAAATCAAAACCATTAAAAGTAATGAGTGTTAAAACATTTAATGGAAATATTTGTTAAAACATTTAGAAAACCTTAGTAATTTAGTAAAATTCTTTAAAGTTTAAGTTGTTTTCTTTTAAAATTTCGGCAGCATTTCCTTTGTAAAAACTAGCCCCGAAATCGGGTACAAGACAAGATATAAATAAAGATGACATATAATATAAATGAAGCATCCCAAACGGGAGCAATCATGCCCAACGGCGGAAACAACCACCACAATAATAATATACGACGCCGTAGCGAAGAAATGAGCAATATAAGTGAAAACAAGTATCATGAAAGATAAAACTGCATAAATAAGTCGGCTCACAACGAGCTCGACATCAGAGTACAAAATAATATACATCGTCCTCACAACTGGTCTCTAAGTCAATACACGAATAGTAGATGGAGAGTACTAGATACAACCATATATACAACTGGAAAATAAACGGATACCGCAAAAACCCACCTATCAGCAAAAGGGCTCACGCGCCAACTGCAGTGGTATCCGTAGCAAAAGATGTAAGAAAGCAGCCTGCCGCGACTACTCTGAGGGGCAACCTGCAAACACTGTGGCACAACGGGGGTGGGTTGCCAACTTGTGAATAGTAGATACATGTAAAGGTAATCGCGAGTATACACGTACTGCAATACTCTAACTTATGCCAACAGATAGCATCTATATGATGAGCTGGATGCAATAATCATGCAACAAGTGCGACCTAATAACATCTCTACATGATGAACAGGGTATGCAATAATCAGGTATCGCAAATGCAATCTAATGACATCTATATAGGATAAGCAGGGTATGCAATAATCATGCAAAAGTACTCTATCAGGTACTACAGATACAGGATGAGATGCATATCACTAAATGCTGAGCATGGGAATAAATATCATCTACACGGAATGTCAACGTGGAAGAATAATCGGGGTCCATCCAATACACCTAAATCCTAGTAAAAACTCAGGCGCCGTCTCTCTAATCGGCCCTCAAATCCCGTACAGCTCATGGAATCGTGAGTGTCCAACATTGGCACTCGAAATATCATAAAATAATCGTGTCCAATATTGACACGCAAATCCTCATGTATCGGGCTCCGTCAGTCCGGATCGGCCTATGGGCTCCGTCTACGGAATCGGCCCCCGGCCCCGGCAGTACGGGCCGGCCCGTATCCATCTCTCAACTCTGGTCAGTATCCTCTCAACTCGGGTACGGTGCCAGGTCCCACCAATCACCGGTAGGTAGTAGTCCCTCCGCCGGGCTCAACGTCTAACTATACGAATCTTCTTCCCCCGGGGTACCATACCGGGTCCACCATGTACTCGCAAACGGTGCCTACCACTCCTCGAATAGGGTATAATCACACAAGCTCTCAAGAACCGAGAAAACTCATGGTGGACTCACTAAAATATCATATCAAGAGAAACCGGGTTTTTAAAACAGTGCGTAATTCCTTAAAACAGTACTTCGATTCTCAAATCCAGAAATCACACGAATCCAAAACTCAATGCGTAAATCCATGCAATGTGTCGTATGGCACTAAGAGTAAAAAGGGAAAGCCGCTCTTTTGAAAGGATCCAGTTTTTGAAAATATCTCATGCGGTCCCTATTTTTAAATCAAGTCAATATCATCCATGTATGTAACATATGTATGTATATAGGTATGGATGTGCAAATGGATATATACGTGAATATGAGTGTGCCAATGTATATGTGCACTAATATGGATATATAGTGTGCATGTACGAAAGTATGAAGATATCAATATATGTGTGCACCAATATGAATATACAGTGTGCATGTGCGCAAGTATGAAGATATCAATGTATGTAAGCACTACTATGAATATACAGTGTGCAGGTGCGTAAGTATGAAGATATCAATGTATGTAAGCACTACTATGAATATACAGTATGCATGTGCGCAAGTATGAAGATATCAATGTATGTAAGCACTACTATGAATATACAGTGTGCATGTGCGCAAGTATGAAGATATCAATGTATGTAAGCACTACTATGAATATACAGTGTGCATGTGCGCAAGTATGAAGATATCAATGTATGTATGTAAGCACTACTATGAATATACAGTGTGCATGTGTGCAAGTATGAAGATATCAATGTATGTAAGCACTTCTATGAATATACAGTATGCATGTGCACAAGTATGAAGATATCAATATATGTAAGCACTACTATGAATATACAGTGTGCATGTCCGCAAGTATGAAGATATCAATGTATGTAAGCACTACTATGAATATACAGTGTGTATGTGCGCAAGTATGAAGATATCAATGTGTGTGTGCATCAGTATGAATATACAGTGTGCATGTGCGCAAGTATGAAGATATCAATGTATGTAAGTACTACTATGAATATACATTGTGCATGTGCGCAAGTATGAAGTATCAATTTATGTAAGCACTACTATGAATATACAGTGTGCATGTGCGCAAGTATGAAGATATCAATATGTGTGCGCACCAGTATGAATACACAGTGTGCATGTGCGCAAGTAGGGATATATCAATGTAAATATATGCCAATATGTGACAAAGTCATGTCCAATCATCAATGATGCGGTAATCAAATGATATATGATTCGTAACTATCCTATAGTGCGAGTGTCATGGCAATTACTAACAGTGTGAGTGTAACATACAAATAGTGCTCGTGCAGCTTAAACCGTTAGTGACAGTGCAGTGTTATATAACTACCATTCTATATGAAACAAAGATGGTACGCTACAATAGTATATATGAATATATACGTCTAAAATATCCTATCATGCCCTGACACTTAACGCCATACGGGCGATTTCCCCGTAGATGTTAAATCTACTCACCTGGTCTCATGCTAAGCGTAGCCGACCACTTGCTTCCCTTTCATTGCGGCGTTCGACATACCCGCCTGTGAACCTAGAATCTACACAAGAAATCCATATAAGCAAAATCCTACAAAAACGCGATATCGAAATCAAACGAGAAACTTGCGTCGCGAACTAAACGCGCGTGTCCGATACGCTCAAACGTGTGTATACGAGTCTGAAACTATCCCGACACGTCGCGACACGCAGCAACACTAAACCCACTCACGTATCACACGTGTCGCGCAAACTAAACGTATAGGAAAAACGATATATTGCTCCAGATTTTGACTCGGGTGAAAACTCAAAAAGTTGCATATACCACAGACCTTAAATATACAGCAGACTACCCTAGACTAAACCCTAAAACCTAACTCCCCCTTCTGGCCGCAATTTGCGGCCAGAACGATTAAATCGGCGGCCCAGGTGTGGAATCAAGGGTTCGTGCTTCGTGTGTGTGGTCTAGGTCTAGTGTGTATGCTCCAGTTATCCCAGATTTTTTCTGAAGCATACGGGTCAACAGCAGATTACAGAAAGGCTAAATTTTGCTTTAGAACGTTAAATTTTACACTAAATGAAACCCTATGGTATTTTAGTGAAATCTGGGGTTAAATCTCAGTTTAAAGGGCTTAATAACACTTAGTTAAGTTAAGCTAACCATCAATATCACCACTTGGCCAAATATGCACACCAATCCCCATTTCTAGCACTAAAACTCACTTTTAACACTAACCGATGCTAATTAACACATAAGTTAAGCAAGCAAGGAAGTTGGCCAAGAATTATACCTCACTTAACCCTAGGTGCAAGGAGAAGGAGAAGAAGAAGAAGAGAAGGAGCTGCTGCTGGGGTGCTGCTGCTGCTGCTTGTGCTGCTGTTGCTTAAAGAGGTCACTCCCGGTGAAGGTATGCGCATATCTGGCAAGTTTCAGTTCTTTTGAAACTCCCGATGTGATTTTTACCCCATGCTCTTATGACCTTGGCGTGAGGTCAAAATATCATAAGTCACATGTCAAGTTCTACCTATCATTGTCCAGGTTAATTTGAACCCACCCGTACATACCCTTGACGTAGGCCAAAATAGTAGTACGACTGTCCCAAACCAACGCATCTATCTATGCAACAGATAAATACCCGGCAACTACCAAACACTATGCCTTGGCGTGAGGTCAAAATACATAGCTTGAATACTACCGAATATTTAACTGAAATGATGGAGGGCTACGAATGGTTTCTGGCGAAAACCTTTAACATAATGAACTTGATATCGTTGAAGGAACGGATAGCTTTTTAGAAAATATAGTGACGAAAACCTTTACTAAAGAGGTCACTCCCGGTGAAGGGATCTCGGCTCTTTCCCCGTAGAATGGGGTGCAGGATATTCATAACCGAATATCACTGTGCAAAGCAAAAGTAATCGGCTATAGTGAAGTTAATGCCCTGACGCAAACTTCTGTCCAAGGGGTCACTCCCGGTGAAGGGATCTCGGCCCTTGCCTCGTCGACTGAGGAGCAGGATATTCCAAATGAATACCACGATGCAAAACAAAAGTGAACGTCCTTGCAATAACAGCTTTTTGAAAAGTGTTCCAACAACATCAGAATAGGTTTGTTTTAAGTTGCATTGATCCGAATCAACGCAGTCCCATCAATTGATCACACCACAAAGAACGAAAATATACTGACGTACGTATATGCCATCCGCATTCGCCACTGGGTCCCGTCATCACCCGTTAGGTTAGCTAACTAACGGCAGAGCGGGGACTGGACTAGCGCGGATGAAAAACATATACAACATCTACTAATATATATACCAATATATAGTATTTCGCTCAAGGCGTGATAAAATGCAACATCACAGAAATGTACAGTATCACAGAACAATACAGATATCTGGGATCCCCGGGTTTCACAGAGCCACTACTGAAACCCGACGTTCCCCTGGTCGTGTGGATAGCCTGTGCAATGAAATCCTATACCCCCTACGAGTGCGGCGAATAGCCAGCCAATCCTGGAGTGAAGCCCCCTCCGTCCCAATGCCATGAGATGCGGGCTTGTTGCCTTCTAGAACCCGGCTATCCGTGCACCCCTCCACGGGGTAATCCTAGTACAGAAAGTAAAATATACATACAACGGGTACATCGACCGCAACCAGGTCGTGCCCCAAAAGAATAATACAATCAGGCAGTGACGGCAGTCCACATGTCGGACGCTCGCCCCGCAATATCAAATGTACATGATACAACAGAAACTGTACTAGCATTGCATCCAGGCTATCCCCCACGACCGATCCGCAACATCACAGCAAAAACACAGAACATCAACGTGAAAGTCACGTTCGCAAATCCGTCTAACCGGGCTATAGCAGTTAGACAGGATTTGCCGATCAAGTGACATTCACGGTCGCAGATATAATGTAAATACTGTGAAATAATGTGTTTAAAATATCCGATCGATCAAAAATTAACAAGTGGGCCCCCAAGCAATACTGTAGCACTCACAGAAATTCTGGGCCCAATTTTAATATTCCAAAAACCCTAAATTTCATTCAGGAGGGAACTGCAGAAATATGATACAGTGATCACATAAAGGTGCGGCGGAACCGCGGCAAGAAGGGGGTGTTTGCCGCGGTTCCGCGCTCCTACAGTTGAATCACTCCATCGAATTTTCGCAGAACACTTAGATTTTCTAGTACATCACTTTTCTGTAACCTGAAAAAAAAATTTGACACCAAAAATTTTCAACAGAAAACTGATGTGAACAAAAATGTAGATTTTGGAATTTTGGTCGATCGGAAATGCAAAACACATCAAACGAAGCTAGACGAAGTTAATGGCGAGGCTCTGATACCACTGTAAGTGCACGGCGGCACCCCGGCCGTCAATCCGACGGCCAAATGCGGAAGCGGTGAAAAACTTTATTTTTGCAAACTAGCAAACCGGCACCACCGCCCACTAAACCCCGGATCGGGCCATTAAACTAGATCTAGCAAAGTAACAAGATGGGAAGAGATATACCGAGTGATCCGAGTCCTCCGGTCTTCTCGTCGTCGTCCCGATCTCCTGCGGAAACTCCGGTGGTCGCCTCCTCGCCGGAAGGGCACCACGTAGCCGGAATCTTTTACGGGCTCCCACCTCTTGACCGAGGCAACTCGGGCGCGAAGTTGGCTAGCCAACGCGTCCAAGACTTGCTATAGATATAGTGTAGAAGATTGTCTCTTTTTGGGGTTATGAGGTTGCCATGATGGAGGAATTTTGCACAAGGATTTTTCATGAATCAAAGCTTGATGAAGAATGGAGCATGCAATCAAAAAGAATAATCATCTCCTCAAAAAAAGGAGCTCGGCCAGAAGTAATGCTCACTGGAAAAATTATGAAGCAAACTCTCTCTCTTGAATGAATGTGTGAAGGTTGCAAATTAATACCAAAGAAAGAGAAGAAATATTCTCACAGCACACATCCAAGGGGGGGCCCACCCAATGCATGAAATGAATTATTCCACTCAAATAAATACTCACACCATTCCCCCAACAGTGGCCGGCCCATCAATATGTGTGAGTGGAGAGGGAGAGCATGGTCAAGGTATGGAGCAACCATAATGATAAAACAATAATGCAAAAACCCCCTCCCACAATTGCTTATTTGCAACAATGCAAATAATCCCTCCTCCACCAATCTTCGGCCAATGAACGGAACAAAGGAAATCGGCCGAAACGAAAAGCAAACTGGCAACTCCAGAAAACTGGTCCCATAATAAATTACAGGAAAACCCCGATACTGTGCATACACACCCGCATCTGTATTCCGACCGGATACAAATGCAATGAGACAAAATCTACACAGTACTATACTAGGATCCGGCTTAAACTAAAGCCGGCTAGCAATATCCGTCCGATCCTGATCCGTGCAATACCGCACGTATCTGACCGAACCCTGCCATATAACCATACGGCCTCTAGTACAAACCGTCCGATCCTGATCCGTGCAATACCGCACGTATCTGATCGGACCCTGCCATATCTCCATACGGCCTCTACAGCGTTTCGCCCGAAAGCTTGAGTAACAGAATGAGTGGTGGACTCTAAAGACTCGTCAATACTATGGCTGTGGATTTAACCACTAGCACGTCAGAGGTATAAGCCAATACGTAACGGGCCACCAGCTATTGACCAAAAGGGACGTCGATGAGCGAACTCATCCTGACACCCTACTGAGCCTGTCAGTGACAATATCCGTACAGTCCGGTCCGTTCGTCTATGAGCATCGCATGTCGGGCCTAGGGGGTGTGTAAAAGTCAGACCCCTAAAAGCGGTACAAGTTGTGTTGGAGTGTAGCCCAGAACACCCTGAGATACTACTGGAATACCTACCAGTAAATCTCCTGCCTTGGCCAAGGACTTCGTGTAATGGCTCTCCTAGACACAGCGCGACCTCATCCCCAATACCGGGAGAGACGAACCCCTGAAGATCCGCTCACTGCCTCCATGTGGCTCGGGACTGTACCCAAATAAAACCTGTTTGCACGACTCCTTTGAGCCGTGGTAGGGTAGTAATCAAAGCACAGTGGGAACTCACACGAGACAAATGATGATCCCCAGGTCGATGAACTAACCTGTACACATGTCACCTGGGAACAGCTATCTGACATGAGGTATAAGACCAACTAGCATGTTCCCGGCGAGTCCTGTCCGGTGTACTCATAACCCAATGAGCACCTGTATACATCTTAGGTGATCCAACTGACACCAGTGGCTTGTGAGACCGGCCACCGCCCCTCGTCGGGGTCTCGACTGTATACACTAGTCTACTCTAGAGAATCGATGCCCTGTCTCGAAACTCCCACGACTAGGGACCTTTTAAGGATGTGCTTATAGACTCCAGCTCTCACTTATATGATCGCCCTCATACTGCTGGCAGTCAAGCAAGAATCCTAGGGGCTCTATCAACGTGTAATAGCGACCTGTCAGGTCACCTTAAGCAGTACACGATGATAAAGGTAAACCAGATAGCATACTATCATCTCAAGTAAGACTGTCATACCGGGATAGGTCCTCCCTCAATCATTGCAATCACGTGCCTGTGATCCAATAATTGACTCTGAGGGCACTATCTCCAACAATTTTGACTCGGGTGAAAACTCAAAAAGTTGCATATACCACAGACCTTAAATATACAACAGACTACCCTAGACTAAACCCTAAAACCTAACTCCCCCTTCTGGCCGCAATTTGCGGCCAGAGCGATTAAATCGGCGGCCCAGGTGTGGAATCAAGGGTTCGTGCTTCGTGTGTGTGGTCTAGGTCTAGTTTGTATGCTCCAGTTATCCCAGATTTTGTCTGAAGCATACGGGTCAACAGCAGATTACAGAAAGGCTAAATTTTTCTTTAGAACGTTAAATTTTACACTAAATGAAACCTTATGGTATTTTAGTGAAATCTGGGGTTAAATCTCAGTTTAAAGGGCCTAATAACACTTAGTTAAGTTAAGCTAACCATCAATATCACCACTTGGCCAAATAACCACACCAATCCCCATTTCTCGCACTAAAACTCACTTTTAACACTAACCGATGCTAATTAATACATAAGTTAAGCAAGCAAGGAAGTTGGCCAAGAATTATACCTCACTTAACCCTAGGTGCAAGGAGAAGGAGAAGAAGAAGAAGAGAAGGAGCTGCTGCTGGGGTGCTGCTGCTGCTGATGCATGCTGCTGCTGCTTGTGCTGCTGTTGCTTGGGCTGCTGCTGCTGCTACTTGTTGTTGTTGTTGTTGCTTGCTGCTGCCGCTGAAGCTCCTGCTGCTGCTGCTTCGTCTTCTTCTGCTGCTGCTAGTTGTGAGTGAGAGTGAGAGAGATGTGAGAAAAAAAGAGTGAAGCAAAAGAAAACAAGGCAATGAGAGGTGTGAGAGAGTCAACCCCCCTCTCTCCTCATTAAATGAGAGCATGGCTCAAGCCATGATGCCCATTCTCTCTCTCTCTCTCTCTCCAAGTCAACCCAAAGCTAATCATTTTCCATTTTAAAAAAAAACAAACCCAAAACACTTAATTAAAACTTTAAATTAGCTTAACAAAATGGTTAGTCCACCATGGTTGCTAATCATGGTCTAACCCCAATTTAACCCTAGTTTACATGCACATGTGTGTGCAAGCCTAAATAAATAATAATAAAATATTCATTAATTTTGATAAAATATTTAAAGATCGTTTTGGTAAACTTTTTATTAAAAACCATATATTAAAGTATAATTAGCCACTAATCACATCCTAAGGTGTTACAATCTTCCCCCCTTAAAGAAATTCATCCCCGAATTTAAAATTATAGCTACGCGTACCTTCAAAAAGATGAGGGAATTTCTTCCGCATCTCTCCTTCAACCTCCCAAGTGATCTCTTCACCACTTGGGCTGCGCCAAAGCACCTTCACAGATGGCAAGACCTTCGATCGAAGTTTTTTCACCTGCCGGTCCAATATCACGACTGGCTGCTCGGTGAATGAAAGATCGCGCTCGAGCTGAACGGTCTGATGCTGAATCATGTAAGAAGGGTCATGCAGGTATCTGCGAAGCATCGACACGTGGAACACGGGGTGAAAATCTGGGAAGTCGGGTGGAAGAGCCAAACGATATGCAACTGCGCCCACGCACTCGAGGATCTCGAAGGGACCTATGAATCTGGGGCTAAGCTTCCCCTTCCGTCCAAATCTCATCACTCCCTTCATCAGAGAGACCCTCAGAAAAACGTGATCGCCAACTGCGAACTCTAATCTGCGGCGGTGTCTGTCAGCATGAGATTTCTTCCTGCTCTGAGCTGTCCTCATCCTATCTCGAATCAGCTATATCTTCTCGGTCGTCTCCTGTACGATCTGCGGCTCCTAAATACTGCTCTCACTGAGTTCTATCCAACAGACGGGCGATCTACATTTCCTCCCATACAAGGCCTTGAAAGGTGCCATCTTAATAGTATCTTGGAAACTATTGTTGTAGGAGAACTCCACCAAGGGTAAATGATGATTCCAGCTACAACCAAAGTCTAAAACGCACGCTCGGAGCATGTCCTCGAGAGTCTGAATAGTCCACTCTGACTGACCGTCGGTCTGCGGATGAAATGCCGTGCTGAAACTCAAGCGGGTGCCCAAAGCCTCCTGAAGCCTCTGCTATAGTCAACTAGTAAACTGGGTGCCTTGGTCGGCCACGATACATGTCGGGACCCCATGCAGTCGTACAATCTCGTCGATGTAAATCTGGGCATACTGAGCAAATCCGAAAGTAGTCTTCACTGGCAGGAACTGAGCCGCTTTCGTCAGTCGGTCTACGATCACCCAAATAGAGTCATATCCTCGACTAGTCCTGTGTAGACCCACAATGAAGTCCATAGAAATCTGTTCCCATTTCCACTCTGGAATGGGTAATGGCTGTAGCTCTCCCGCTGGCCTCTGGTGCTCGGCCTTGACTTGCTGACAAGTCAGGCATCTCGACACGAAGTCTGTGACGTCCCTCTTCATTCCGTCCCACTAGTAAACGTCTCTCATATCATGGTATATCTTGGTGGAACCAGGATGAACACTGTACACCGATCGATATGCCTCCTTAAGGATCTCACGCCGCAGTCCCTCAGTATCTGGTACGCACAGTCTAGTCCCAAATCACAGTATCCCCTGATCATCAATCACGAACTCGGAAAATATGCCCTGTCCAATCTGTGCCATGATCTCTGAACAACGGTCATCACTGTACTGTGCCTCATGTATACGGTCAAGCAACTGTGGGCGTGCACGATGTTAGTATATATGCCCTAGGGGCCATTATTGTATCATACTAGCTTGTATATTACCTAATGGAAACTTGGGATATTCACAGTTATATTAACAGTCTTGCTAAACATGGTAGTATGCTACTTGGTTTATATCTATCTTAATATGTATGTACGTATTGATAGAGCCCTTAGGATCTTGCTTGACTACCAGCGTTGTGATGGCAGTCACACTAGTGGTGGCTGGGTAGTCTACAAGCACATCCTTTTTCAGGTCCCTAGTCGTAGGATTATCGAGACAGGGCATCGATACTCCTGAGTAGACTAGTGTGTACGCTTCTCATCCCAGTTGGGGAGATGGTCTGTCCTACAGCCATCAGTACGTCATACTGGAGATAGTATACAGGTGCTCGTTGGGTTACGGGTACACCGGACAGGACTCGCAGGGAACTGTTGGTTGGTATTATACCCATCGTCAGTTAACAGTTCCCAGGTGACATGAGTACAGCATAGTCCGTAGACTTGACATTGCTACTTCGCCTCGAGTGTGTTCCCACTGTTCTTAGATTGCTACCCTACCACGGCTCAAAGGAGTCGTGCAAACAGGTAGCAGTTGGGTGCAGTCCCGAAGCACTTGGAGGCGGCGGCGGCTAGACAGGATTCGTCTCTCCCGGTATTGGGAGTTGATATCGCGCTGTGTCTGGAGAGCCATTACGCAAAGTCCCTGGCCAGGGCAAGCGAGATTTACTGGTAGGTTTTCCAGTAGTTTCTCAAGGTGTAATGGGCTTCAGTCCGACACGACTTATACTGCTTTTAGGGGACTGACGCCTGCCGCCTCCAAGGCCCGATATACGATAGTCTTAGACGAACAGACCGGACTGTACGGAGATTGTCACGTCAGGCTCAGTAGGAGTTTGGATGGGTTTCCTCATCGGGCTTCTTATTGACATCTACCTGGGGACCGTTACGTACAACTAGTGCCACTTGCGGTCTGTGGTTAAACCCACTGCCAGCATAGTAGTCGTGTCTTTAGAGTCCCACAAAGAGAGTTTCCCTGCTTCGGGCGAAACGATATAGAGGTCGTATGGTTTTACGACAGGGTTCGGACGCATACATGTTTTTACGCACGTACGATGTTCGGACAGTTTTTACTAGCAGGCTTTGGTTTAAGCCAGATTCTAGTATTGGATTATTGGATTTATACAATCTCAGTATTTCCGTGTTTTCACGGATGGGAGGGGCGTTCTCGTAATTTATCGAGAAGCTTCTAGAAAATTGATGAGTTGGAGGCTTAGGTGGCATTTGCATTAATTGGTTTAATGACTCATGGTGTGATTCATCCATAGAGTTAATGATGCATTTATTGTTTAAATGACTCATGAGATGAATCACAAGGTGAGTTAATGAAGCATGATGATAATTGTTATTTGTTATTTCATTTAATAAATATCTTATGCTTCATATATTCACAATGATTTATGATTCCAATATCATTCTCATTCCCACATTCTCTCTCCTCAAGCTCTCTCTTTTCAAACCCTAACCCTAACCTCTCATGTGTTGAGATCAAGGGTTAGCAAGACTAATTGATCCCTAATCCTATTCAATATCCTCTAGGTTGCTTTGATTAGCACTCTTAGTTACCTAGTTACCTCAAGTTAGAGGTCAAGCTTGGAGTAGTAATTCTCGGGTGGATCTTCTATCACAAAAAGGAAGCCGACGAGGAGGTGGTCAATGAAAACAAGAAGGACTTGGTTCATTAGGTATAATCTTCTTTCATAGTAGCTAATCCCTACTATGATTTTGTTAGTTAGGGTTTGGCAAAGATCCGTAAGTTAGTCGATGTTTGTTTTAAACAAAATGATTGTTTTACCTATTCTGCCTCCCCGCAACTCGTGGGGTGTCTAACGTAGACTTACAGTGGTAACAGAGCCCCGCTAAACCATAACTGACTTGGTAGCAAAGTTGTTAGAAATTCGATCGCAAAACGAACCCGAAAAAACATCATTTCACATAGTTTCTGTCGATTTTAAAACGGGGTCTAAAAATTTTTCAGGGACCCTTAAAAATACAAGCAGGGAAATTTAAGGTTACTGGAGAAATTTGGGGTCATAACTCGTCCAAACCACCGCGGAACCGCGGCCGATCCAAAGCGATGCGCCGCGGATCCGGGGCCGAGTTAGGGCCGAGTCAGCCCAAAATTCCCCAGTAACTCTTCTGTGTTGATTTTGTTCTTTTTGGGATGTTCTGTTTGTTAGTGTATATGCCCTAGAGGCCATTACTGTATCATACTAGCTTGTATATTACTTGATGGAAGCTTGGGATATTCACAAGTTTTATAGACAATCTTGCTCAAAATGGTAGTTTTCTAGTTGGTTTGTTTCTACTTTAATATGTGCATGTGTTTCTTTTAGCATATCGCTTATACATATTAGTAGAGCCCTTAGGATCTTTGCTTGATTGTCAGCGTTGTGATGGCAGTCACACTTGTGGGGGCTGGGTAATCTATAAGCACATACTTATACAGGTCCCTAGTCATAGGATTATCGAGACAGGGCATCGATACTCCGGAGTAGACTAGTGTATGCGCTTCTCATCCCAGCATGGGAGACGGTCTGTCCTACAGCCGTCAGTATGTCGTACTTGAGATAGTATGTGGGTGCTCGTTAGGTTACGAGTACACTGGACAGGACTTGTCGGGAACTGTTGGTTGGTATTATACCTATAGTCAGTTATCAGTTCCCAGGTGACATGCGTACAGCTTAGTCTGCTGACTTGACACCGTCACTTCGCCTTGAGTGTGTTCCCACTGTACTTTGATTACACCCTACCACGGCTCAAAGGAGTCGTGCAAACAGGTAGTAGTTGGGTGCAGTCCCGAAGCACTTGGAGGCAGTGACGGTTAGACAGGATTCGTCTCTCCCGGTATTGGGAGTTGATATCGCGCTGCGTCAAGGAGAGCCATTACACATAGTCGTCCCTGGCCAGGGCAAGCGAGATATACTGGTAGGTTTCCAGTGTTATCTCAGGGTATTCTGGGCTACACATCGACACGACTTGTACCGCTATTAGGGGACTGACGTTTACCGCCCCTTAGGCCCACCATGCAATATTCTCAGACGAACAGACCGGACTGTACGGAGATTGTCAGATTCAGGCTCAGTAGGAGTTCGGATGGGTTTCACCTCATCAGTCTTCTTATCGGCATCTACCTGGGGCCGTTACGCACAGCTAGTGCCGCTTGCAGTCTGTGGTTAAATCCACTGCTAGCGTAGTATCGAGTCTTTAGAGTCCCACACAGAGAGCTATTCGCCTTTGGGCAAAAAGAGTAGAGGTCGCATGGTTTTGCGACAGGGTTCGGTGATATCCGCGCGCTTGTGCACGTTTGGTGTCCGGGCAGTTATTACTAGTGGGCTTTGGTTTAAGCCAGATCCTAGTATACGTTTTGAGATTGGTTTTATCTCGTTTGTATTCGTGTTCTTCGGAACGCGGATGCGGGTGTGTATGCACGGTTGACAGAGACAGAGGCAGAGGATTCTCATTAGGGTTGTTGACTATTGACTTTTGCTAAACCCTAATGAGAATAAGAAATATGATTAATAATAATATTAATTAAGTATTATTGTGCCATGGTTGGGTTGAAAGGTTGACTTTGTTGAGTTGTTGACTTTGTTGACCGGTTGACTAGTTTGGACTTCTTCACCATCATCATGACAATGGCTATCATTTCATGGCTATGACTTTTGCTTGCTTGTTGGTTTGCAAAATGCATTAAATGCATGAAATGATAATGCCATTGACATGAACCATCACAAGATGCTTAATTATTGTTATTATTTTGTTTTTTGAGAGCATGGTTGCAAAAGTCTTCTCTCATTCTATCATATTGATTCTCTCTCATCCTCAAGCTCTCCCTCTTCCTCTTGCTCTCTCTCTCTTGCTCATGGTTCTATTGTCTCATGAGTTGAGAAACAAGAACCATAGAGATAAAACCCAAAACACTTCTCTACTCATCCTAGTGTACAAGGTCTAGCAAGCCAAGTATTCTAGTTTCCTCTAGATTGAGGTTGGAGCCAAAGGTAGAAGCTTTCGGGTGGATCCATCTTCAGCACAAGGAGACGACGAGGTGGGACCGATCCGACCACCACAAGGAGTCGAAGAGAAGGAGGTATAACCCCTAACATAGTAGTTAAACTCTTAGTTAGGTTGTTAGATAGCTTTTTTAGCAAAGATCCGTTTTTAGAGTCCATGTTACCTCCACCGAAAAAATTGTTTTTCACCATTTCCGCAACCCCGAAAGAACCGGGGACGGGTAACGTGGACTTACAGTGGTATCAGAGCCTAGCTAAATACTATCTAACATGTTAGCAAAGTATCTTGAATTTCGATCGGAGAAAAAACCGCAAAACACCCCGAAAAAGTGAACTTTCTGCCGATTTTTATTTCTGTTCAAAAAATAATAAATCATGTACTAAAAATCGGCTCAGGGTTTTTAAAGAACACGCAAGAAAAACAATCCAGGGACTCGGTCAAAACGCCACGGAAAAGCGGCAAGAGCATGCTCTTGCCGTGGATCCGCGGCCGAGTTGACTCGGCCGTGGGTTGTTTTTCCTGCAGTATTCTCATAATGGTATTTTGTGATTTTTAGGATGGTTTGTTTCTGCCCAGAATTTCCAGAGAACAAATTTGTTTTGGGGGTGGTTACAAATCCGTATTTTGATCGAACTTCTATAGATTTTGGCTAATGAGTCATATCTGTGATGTGATATATGTATTGAACATCTGCTAATCGCTATACGTCGATTAGTGGGGGTTATACATATCTGTGATCTGTAATGTTGCTGGTATGTGTATATGAATTCGTTGAATTGTCGCGGATGAATAACCGGGGGGTTGTGAGATGAGAGTTTTCTTTATCCTTTAATTCATGTAATTTGTAATTGATGTAATATTATTTATATGGCCGCACATCCGGGATGAGGTTGTAGTCGCCATTGTATAATTTCTTTTACTGTTTTTACTCCTAGGATTGACCCAAGGTGGGATGCATAAACTACCGGGTATCTCGAAGTGCCGAGTGGCCTACTCACGTTGTTGAGGGAGGTTGCTTCACTTAGGGTACTTGGTGTTAGTTATATGTATGCCCTAGAGGCCATTACTATACATAGGATGTATATTGTAGTGGATGCTTGGACATATATAGGGAGGACTTTCTTGCTCGACATGATAGTATGCTATCTGGTTGATCTTTACCTTAACGTGTATACTGATTGTCTCTCTGTTACATGTTGGTAAAGCCCTTAGGATGTGTACTTGACTACCTGGACTATGATGCGGATCATACTAGTGGGGACATGGTAGTCTATAAGTACATCCTTTAAAGTCCCTAGTCGTGGGTATATCGAGACGGGGCATCGATATACCAGAGTAGACTAGCGTATACCTTCTCGACCCATTCAGATGGGCGATGGATGATCCCATATCCATTGGTGTTTGACA
Organism: Agapanthus africanus; assembly: GCA_030015575.1. Taxonomy (NCBI): domain Eukaryota; kingdom Viridiplantae; phylum Streptophyta; class Magnoliopsida; order Asparagales; family Amaryllidaceae; genus Agapanthus; species Agapanthus africanus. The sequence continues at coordinate 202,184,231 of JASDDO010000018.1, read as the reverse complement.
TCAGAGATGATATACGGGTGCTCAGTGGAGACTGGGTACACTGGACGGACTCGCCGAGAACTCCCAGATGGTATTATACCTTACGTCAGATGGCAGTTCTCAGGTGACACTGGTACAGAGTAGTCTGTTGACCCGAGATCGTCATAGAGTCTTGTGTGGTTCCCACTGTGCTTTGATTTCCACCTTACCACGTCCAAGAGGGCGTGCAAAACGGTGGTTTTTGGGTACAGTCCCGAATCACATGGAGTCAATGAGCGATAGGAGGGGATTCGTCTCTCCCGGTATGGGGAGTTGATGTTGCGCTGTGTTCGATTGGCTATAACCGGAAATCCCTGGCCAGGGTTGCTGAGATTTACTGGTAAGTGTTACCAGTAGTTTATCGAATTGTTATAGACCTCATATCGACACGACTTATCGAGCTATTGGGGTCTGACGTTTACCACCCCTAGGCGAGATATGCGACATATCAGACGATCAGACCGGACTGTACGGTAAGTGTTACTGGTTGGATTCATAGGAGTGTGAGCGGGCTTGCTCGTCGATCTTCTGATCGCTCAATACCCGGGTGGCCGTTACGTTTAGCAGACCGCTTGCGGCTTGTGGGTGATTGATATGATCATCATCTGCTACCGGCGTATTGACGGGTCTTTAAAGTCCTACACAGAGGTTTCCTGGCTCAAGCGAAACGAAATAGGAGCGCATATGAGATATGTGCGGGACCGAGAATAATGCGTGTATGTGATACCGTATTCTATTCTCGTGATGAATGTATCGATATGGTTGTATGCGATATAACCTAGTTATCGAATCAAGGATTGATTCGATAAGTCGATACATTGGATATTAGTCGGTTATATGCGATTTGACCGGATCGTTAAATCAAGTGTTGATATAATGATTTAATGCATAATTATATATTTGATATATTATTTTTCATTAACTAGTATTGGTTCACTTTAAATGGATTTTCTCACTTGAAGTTCACAAGTTGTATATGTGATATACTTTTGTGCACTTGATTGTATCATGTTTGATGATACATGCTTACTTGTGTTTCTGTAAAGTTTAAACCTTGGTTAAGTAAATGGTTAGGGTTTTGTTTAATTTATTTATTCATTTATTGATTTGTTTATTTCATTTTGGCAAAAGGAAAATGGTGGCTAATTTTGTTTCTTTGTTGAAATTTCATGAAGCTTTGAAAAAGTCCACCATTTTTGTTTTATGCCTAACCTAACCATTCACCTAACTATAGTTTGCTCTCTACACATAACCATGGTTGGTTTCTGATAAGTATTCTATGATTTTCTTTTTTAAAAAAGAACTTATCATAATTCTATCATCTTCTTCATCTTCTTCTTCTTTTTCTTCAAAGAAGAAAAGCTAGACTTCATCAATGGCAACTTAATGAAATGAGTGAGAAATCCAATTCTAAAGTGAACCCACTTCCTATTTCTTCATCCTCTACCTCTTGCGAAGTAGTATAGGGTGTTTCCTTCACAAGTTTTCATGGCTTGATGAAGGTGGAGCTTGATCTAGTGATGCCTCGACGTAGATCATCTTCGGCATAGTCGTCGATGACCTAGCCCGCTTTTTCTCCGTTGAAGCCGATGCTAGAGTCATGGTTCGATTTGGACAGCGGAGAGGACATCATCATGGAGCTATGGAGGTGGAGAAACGGATCTACAAAGGTTGTATTTCCGTTTTCCCTATAGTTAAGCTGTTAACTAGTTGCTTATTCGCCTAAAAATCTAGCCAACGATCTTGTTAGGGTTTCTCGGCACCGTTAAAATTTGAAATTGGCATGGTTGATGCCTTGTGAGACCTCCTTGGGGTGCCTAGGAACCCTACAGTGGTATCAGAGCCTAGCTAGAGCCTTAGGCGATGAGTTGACGGAGTTTGAAGTCCGATCGAACCAAAACCCTAACCCGATAAGTGCTCTCTGGACTTTTTCTAAAAACGGGGTTTTTTCCAGATTAAAAATTCTTAAAAAATTCAGCAGGAAGATCTAAGAGTTATGGTGCAAAACGACATCCTAATTCATCTAAACCGCCGCGGTTCCGCGGCATGAGCATGGCTCATGCGGCGGTTCCGCGGCCGTACGGTCGTATCTCACTGTAATTGTTGCACAGTAACTCCTATTTTATGATGCTGGATTTTATGGGAATTTTTTAAATTTTATTCAACAGTTGAATTTTCTGGGGTTGTTTTGGGGATTCGGTGTTTCGATCGGAGTATCAGATTTTGTCTATGTAGCTTTCCGGATAATTATAGAATATGTTAAAAAGTTCGACCGGATATAAATACCCAATTTTTCCCCTGTCGGGAAATTTCCAAGTGTTGGATTTTTCCGTGGTTTAACGACGTTCTAAGTAGTGCAAGTAACTCGATGGTCCCTCTAGAAGACAACAAACCTTAACTCGATTATGTGACCGTCTTGAACTGCCCTTTGAACCTTCGGGTTTGGGGCAGTACGGCGTGCCACATGTGAGGCGTTGGCTTGACCCTTCTACGGCTGGACCGTTGGTACTGAGGCATGAAGTGAATGTCTTTGAACTTATTTCATGAGTTGATTTGTATCGGGAAAACTTGGGTGTTCGATTGTTCGATCGGAAAGTTTAACATTTTCTATCTTATTCGGAATGTGATACAATAATTGGAATTCACAAGAAGTTATGAGATAACTCAATGAATGTTATAAACATAGCAGTTTAGTCTCACTTGATCGGTTGCCACGGAATTTTGATGTGATCAAAAGTCCGTCGCAATCACGTAGCGTACGCGGATACTCGCCGGGTAAACTTAATAGACAGCCTCACTCCATAGCCCCTGCCAAGTGACTGTAGGAGAACCCCGTCGCCGAAAGCATCCGTCCGGGTGCTCGCGGTAGCGGTGTTCTGCCTTTGTGCACTTCGTCGACGGTATCGGGGGTGCGGCCGTCTACTGAAGTTTGCGACGAGCATTCGATCAAATTGTCGGGAATCCTGTTGAATTGCCCGACTTGGTATTGAAAAGTGTTTTCGATTTTGAGACTAAAATGCGGGGTTTATAATTGTTAGGCATGTGATGTCTAAGGTATTCATTTGATTAGGCATGCGATGTCTATGCAGATTGTGGATTCCAACAGTTGTAGTTTTACACTTTCTTTTCTGTGACCGTAAGTGTAATATGTGATATCGCCGGTTTCGTTGCTATATGTCAACGACAATTGGGATGCGCATATTTACTTACGTTGATGACATGTGATGTTATGTGTTGCTGGATATGTTATATTGGATCGTCGTGTTTGAATAGCCGGGGGTTTTTATGTGAGATGAGTGTTTTTCTTTTTCATTCATGTAAAAACTTGTATGTAATATTTTTTTATTGGGGCACTTCCAGGTTACGGAAGATGTCACCTTTTGTATATTATTTACTTTTCCGCACTAGGATAGACCCAAGGAGGGGAGCACAAGTAACCGGGTTCTGGAGTCCAGTGGGAGACCAACTCGAGGAGTCGAGTCCGGGTCTCCTAACTCTAGAATTGGTAGGGTTGCTTGCCGCTCTCGTAGGGGTCTAGGGGTGTGGGTTTGGCTATTCATCACGACTGTGGAATCCGTGTTTTATACTGGCTCGTATTGAAAACACGGACGTCCTAGTATATCCAATATTCATATGTTTCTTCTGCTGTGATATCTGTGATGTGATCATGTGATGTTCTGTGATAGATACTGTATATAGTATATATGATATATTATATAGATGTTACTTATGTTTTACACCCATGCTAGCCCTGCCCTGCTCTGCCGTTAGTTACCTAACCTAACGGTGCACGAGGGGACATCGAGGCGAATGCGGATGGCATAAGTGTACGTCATATTTATCTGTGATGTTTAGGTACTTAAATGATGGGACTTCATTAATGTGAATAATGAAATAAAAGAAACCTAAGATGTTGTAGAATCGAATATCAAAATAAAACAGGTAGCTACAGTTCTTGCTTTGCACAGCGGTATATATGATATATCCTGCACCTTATTCGATAAGGAAAGGACCGAGATCCCTTCACCGGGAGTGACTCCTTTAGCAATAACTGGCAGATGCTACACACTCGGTTTGTCTTTTGATTGCTTTTAAGAGTTTTTGCTTTGCACAGTGATATATATGATATATCCCGCATCTCATTCGACGAGGAAAGGACCGACGATCCCTTCACCGGGAGTGACTCCTTTAGCAAAACTAGAAAAGCCTAAAAAACACTCCATTTTAAAATCATTTGATTCTACGACGATATCAAGTTCATTACGCAATAGGTTTTCAGAAAAACCTGTCGTAGCCCTCCGTCATTTCAGATAAGTCCTATTTAGTATTCGTGCTACGTTTGTTGACCTCCGTCAAGGCGTAGTGTGCGGTAGCTAACTAGTATTTATCTGCTTATGCATATGATGCAGATTGGATTAGGGTAGTCGTGCGGCCTTGTTGACCTCCGTCAAGGGTCGTGCGGGTGGGTTTAATTCGATCAAGAAATGATGGGTTGAACTTGACTAGTAGCCTATGGTTTGTTGACCTCCGTCAAGGTCATAGGGTGCTAGGGGCAAAATATTATCGGGAATTTCAAGTGTTGAAATTTGCAATGAGATTGCATACCTTCTATGAGATAGTTAGATCCCGATACCCGCTGCGAGTAATTGTTACTCCTGGGAGAGTTTTACACATTACAATTAGCCGATCAAGTAGGTGTCTAGAAAGGTGTTAACGAGGTTACGCCTCTGGGAAAACGAGGTTTACATTAATTAGGTTCGTGCGAAAGCATGGGGGACCTCCCTCAAAGTACCGACACTGGCCTGGCTGAAAGATTGGCAAACTTGTAGTATGTAATTAATCCCGGCTGGTCTTTCCTTTTAGGGTTTGAAGGAAGATTTGATAAAAAGCAGTGGGAGCCATCCTAATTAGATAAAATAATAACCAATCTGATCTTGCAAGAGCGCACGCTGAGTGTTTTCTTCTCTTTCTCTCTCTCCAGGTAACGACCATATCACGCCTTAATCAAGATAATAAAACGGATATTTGACCGAACCCGCTTGTTATACTGAGCTGGGGAATGTTGGTCCCGTTCCAACTTATAATTGTTATAAGACAGAGCAGGAAATTGGGGAATACCAGATTTCCCGTGCCGCCCAAACGAAGAGAGTGCATGCTGATGCATCATCTTCGGGTGTGTTCATTACAAAGAACTGTTTTTCTGTATACTCTACGTCCTGGGTATGTGATACCAGATCAGGATCCCAGATATGTAATCTGTTACATAGGGCTACAGAAAGGTAGAGAACTGAGAACGGGTGATAAGTTTCATGAGACAGAAAACGGGGCAAGTGTTGCAGCCAAGTCTGTTGGTCACTGTCACCCTGTATTACCAATACATTGATTCTGAACGAATGTTATTAGATACCGAACCTGTTATGCAAAATCATATCTGTCTCTTTATTAGTAAAGAAACGATAAAATTTTGTATTGTTGGATAATGTTTTGAACATTTCCTATATCAAAAGTCGATCGGTTCAGGCACCTTATCTAAAAGCATTAATGTTCTAAATCAAACTACAGTTCTTAGTATACGGAACACACAGAAGAGGAAGAGTTCAGAAATGAACGGATCCTTCTTCAGGCATTGTAGACTAGGTCATATCAATGCGATCCGACTGGCTGAAGTTACATATTAGATGCATATTTAAATCAGTTTGAATTTACATCTTATGAAACTTGCCAGTCATGTCACAGAGATAAGATGACCATAGCTCCGTTTACTGGAAACAGAGAAAGAGTTAGTGAACTCTTGGGATGATACATGTTGATTTATGTTGGTCCCCTGTCTACATTTGCCAAGACCGGTTCTTTATACTTCATTACATTCTCTGATGATCTTTCAAGATTCAGACCTATGTTCCTGTTGAAACACAAGTCCGAACCTTTTGAGATATTCACATAATATAAGCTAGAAGTAGAGAACCAAAATACGGGTATAAGTATTATGTCCTTTGATGTGATCAGGGAGGAGAATACTTGAGCACGAAATTCTTGGACATTTCTAAAGGAGAATGAGATTCTCTCTCAGCATTACTCCTCTGTATATACCATAGCACGATGGTATATCGGGGCGGAGCAGATACACCCTATTTGATATGGTTTGCTCTATGATGAGTACTACTGAGTTACCTTTTTCCTTTTGGAAGTTATGCACTTATGAAGTTACATACCTATTGAATAGGGTTCGAATCAAATCAGTTGCCTACCACTTCATATGTGATATGGAAAGGGAAGAGCCCATATCTTAAGTTAGTTAAGATTTGGGGTTGTCCGGCCTATGTCTAAAAGCATAATCCGGACAAGCTCGAGGCAAGATCTGTTATGTAGAACTGGAAAGGTTCCAGCCATACAAAACTGCAGCTGATGATTTGACAGAACCAAAAGATTCAATAGTTACCAACGAACCTCAGCCTCTCCGCCGATCTAGTAGGGTTCCTCATCCGCCTGAGAGATACTTCGGTTTCTCGATGACAGTGGGAGCGAGGATTGCATCATGAGATGATGACCCAACTAGTTTCGAACTGGCCGTCAGGAGTATGACTCTGTAAGAATGGCTGGATGCTTAGTGATCTGAGATGGAATCCTTATACACCGACAAAGTATGGACTTTGGTTGCTATATCTGAAGGGTTAAATCCCTATCAGGAGCAAGTAAATCTTGAGAAGATTACTTGGTGTACTTGGAAAGGTTGAGACTTTCAAAGCTAGACTTGTTAAAGTTTTTTCGTCATAGACCAGGCGTGGATTATGATGAAACCTTTTCAAGTGGCTATGCTTAAGTCCATCCAGATCCTACTTGCCACGGCTACATACCATGACTACGATATCTGGCGGTTGGGCTCCATGAGTGCTTTTCTAAATGATGTTTTAGAAGAGAACGTCTATAAGTACACAGCCAGAGGGCTACGTAGACAGTGGGAGCAGCGGAAACGTGTACAAGATGCTTTATAGGATGAAGCAGGTATCGCGGAGTTGGAACATCTGTTTTGATGTGGTAGTCAAAGAAGTTGACATCATCAAAATGGTAGATGAACCTTGTATAAACAAAAAGGTAGTAGGGAGTATGGTGACGATCCTCGTAGAGTACGTGGATGACATACTCTTGATAGGGAAGGAGTTTCCTATGCTACGCTCGGTCAATCTCCGCTTATCACAATGATTCTCCATATAGGATCAAAGTGATACCTCCTAAATCCTGGGTTTTGGATCTATGAGATAGATCTAAATGGATGTTAGGAGCCTCACTAGTTGTAGTGAGACGGTATCAATTGATCCTGGGAAGAATCACTGGAAGTGTTCCAGGGTGATAAAGACGACTGAGTGTCAGTCACAGGCATTGTCTTTACCCTCAGTAAAGGGACGGTATGTTGGAAGAGTTCCAAGCTAGATACCGTGGCATACTAGACAATAAAGGCTCGATACATCGCTACTTAAGATGCTACCAAAGAGGCAGTCTGGATGTATATTTGTTCATGAGATGAACTTAGTTCCTCCCATTGTGTGACAATGGAGTTGTGGCTTATGCCAAAGAACGCCGGTCCCATCAGTAATCCAGACATATTCTAAGGCAGTATCACCTGATCATGGAGATGGTTGATCTCCAGGGGATCGAGGTCAGGAGAGTAGACTCAGAGGACAACACAGCGGATCCACTCACAAAGGCCTGTTCCCAGAGAGAGATTTTTATGGGATGGTTAAGTATGAGATACTACAACCACTGCTATCAGATGGCCCTAGTGCAAGTGGGAGATTGTTAGTTATATGTATGCCCTAGAGGCCATTACAATACATAGGATATATATTGTAGTGGATGCTTGGACATATATAGGGAGGACTTTCTTGCTCGACATGATAGTATGCTATCTGGTTGATCTTTACCTTAACGTGTATACTGATTGTCTCTCTGTTACATGTTGGTAAAGCCCTTAGGATGTGTACTTGACTACCTGGACTGTGATGCGGATCATACTAGTGGGGACATGGTAGTCTATAAGTACATCCTTTAAAGTCCCTAGTCGTGGGTATATCGAGACGGGGCATCTATATACCAGAGTAGACTAGCGTATACCTTCTCGACCCATTCAGATGGGCGATGGATGATCCCATATCCATTGGTGTTTGACATCAGAGATGATATACGGGTGCTCAGTGGAGACTGGGTACACTGGACGGACTCGCCGAGAACTCCCAGATGGTATTATACCTTACGTCAGATGGCAGTTCTCAGGTGACACTGGTACAGAGTAGTCTGTTGACCCGAGATCGTCATAGAGTCTTGTGTGGTTCCCACTGTGCTTTGATTTCCACCTTACCACGTCCAAGAGGGCGTGCAAAACGGTGGTTTTTGGGTACAGTCCCGAATCACATGGAGGCAATGAGCGATAGGAGGGGATTCGTCTCTCCCGGTATAGGGAGTTGATGTTGCGCTGTGTTCGATTGGCTATAACCGGAAATCCCTGGCCAGGGTTGCTGAGATTTACTGGTAAGTGTTACCAGTAGTTTCTCGAATTGTTATAGACCTCATATCGACACGACTTATCGAGATATTGGGGTCTGACGTTTACCACCCCTAGGCGAGATATGCGACATATCAGACGATCAGACCGGACTGTACGGTAAGTGTTACTGGTTGGATTCACAGGAGTGTGAGCGGGCTTGCTCGTCGATCTTCTGATCGCTCAATACCCGGGTGGCCGTTACGTTTAGCAGACCGCTTGAGGCTTGTGGGTGATTGATATGATCATCATCTGCGACCGGCGTATTGACGAGTCTTTAGAGTCCTACATAGAGGTTTCCTGGCTCAAGCGAAATGAAATAGGAGCGCATATGAGATATGTGCGGGACCGAGAATAATGCGTGTATGTGATACCGTATTCTATTCTCGCGATGAATGTATCGATATGGTTGTATGCGATATAACCTAGTTATCGAATCAAGGATTGATTCGATAAGTCGATACATTGGATATTAGTCGGTTATATGCGATGTGACCGGATCGTTAAATCAAGTGTTGATTTAATGATTTAATGCATAATTATATATTTGATATATTACTTTGCATTAACTAGTATTGGTTCACTTTAAATGGATTTTCTCACTTGAAGTTCACAAGTTGTATATGTGATATACTTTTGTGCACTTGATTGTATCATGTTTGATGATACATGCTTACTTGTGTTTCTGTAAAGTTTAAACCTTGGTTAAGTAAATGGTTAGGGTTTTGTTTAATTAATTTATTTATTTATTGATTTGTTTATTTCATTTTGGCAAAAGGAAAATGGTGGCTAATTTTGTTTCTTTGTTGAAGTTTCATGAAGCTTTGAAAAAGTCCACCATTTTTGTTTTATGCCTAACCTAACCATTCACCTAACTATAGTTTGCTCTCTACACATAACCATGGTTGGTTTATGATAAGTATTCTATGATTTTCTTTTTTAAAAAAGAACTTATCATAATTCTATCATCTTCTTCATCTTCTTCTTCTTCTTCTTCAAAGAAGAAAAGCTAGACTTCATCAATGGCAACTTGATGAAATGAGTGAGAAATCCAATTCTAAAGTGAACCCACTTCCTATTTCTTCATCCTCTACCTCTTGCCAAGTAGTATAGGGTGTTTCCTTCACAAGTTTTCATGGCTTGATGAAGGTGGAGCTTGATCTAGTGATGCCTCGACGTAGATCATCTTCGGCATAGTCGTCGATGACCTAGCCCGCTTTTTCTCCGTTGAAGCCGATGCTAGAGTCATGGTTCGATTTGGACAGCGGAGAGGACATCATCATGGAGCTATGGAGGTGGAGAAATGGATCTACAAAGGTTGTATTTCCGTTTTCCCTATAGTTAAGCTGTTAACTAGTTGCTTATTCGCCTAAAAATCTAGCCAACGATCTTGTTAGGGTTTCTCGACACCGTTAAAATTTGAAATTGGCATGGTTGATGCCTTGTGAGACCTCCTTGGTGTGCCTAGGAACCCTACACTTGGCGGGTAGTTTGCCGCACCCGTAGGGGTCTAGGGTGGGGTCTTGGGTATTCATCGCGACTGTGTAATCCGCTTTTCGTTACAGGCTCGAACGAAATGCGGATTCCTAATATATCCAATGTGTTCATCTATGATCTGGAATGGCTATCATTGCATCTGACGAATGTATATATCTATATATGATATCTATTTAGGCGTTGCTTATGTTTTGCATCCGCGCTAGTCCAGCCCCCGCTCTGTCGTTAGTTAAGTAACCTAACGGGTAATGACGGGGCTCCGTGGCGAATGCGGATGGCATAAGCGTACATCATATTTTCGTTGTTTTCTGCAATGGTAGGATTAAATGATGGGACGCATTAAATTAATGCAAAAAAATAAACCAAAGTAAAGTCGTTGGAACAATTTCATAACCACTCGGTTTTTTTTCAAAAACAACTTTTAAACGCGGAGCTTAAGCCACACCTTTTAAAAGCTATCTCGTTCCTTCGATTATATCAAGTTCACTACGTTCACGGTTTCGCCAAAACCATTTGTAGCCCTCCGTCATTTCATTTAAATATTCACTAGTATTCAAGCTATGTATTTTGACCTTCGCCAAGGCATAATGATTGGTAGCTGCTGAATATTTATCTATAGCATAGATAGATGCGTTGGTTTGGGACAGTCGTACTACTATTTTTTCCTTCGTCAAGGGTATGTACGGGTAGGTTCAAATTAACCTGGATAATGATGGGTAGAACTTGACATGTGACTTATGATATGTTGGCCTTCGTCAAGATCATAAGAGCATGGGGCAAAAATCCACATCGGGAGTTTCTAAAGAAACTGAAACTTGCTAGCGCTGCATACCATTTGTAGTGTGATGATTCTGGTAGGATTCCTTCAGTTTTATCACATGATGATATTTGGATCCCGATCCTACTGAGAGTATATGCTACTCCTCGGGAAATTTCTCACTTAACGATCAATGCTATAAACCAAGTAGGTGTCTAGAAAGGTGTTAGCGGGGCTACGCCCCCAGGGAAAAGAGGTTATTTAATTAAGGAACTTCGCGAAAGCGTTGGAAAACCTCCCTCGAAGTACCGACACTGGCCTGGCTGAACGGTTAAGCAAGTATTGTACGTTGAGATTGATCCCGACTAATTCTTCCTTTTTGGTTTGAGGAGGGATTCGAGAAACAGTGGGAGCCATCCTGTTTAGATAAATTAAAAACCAATCTAAACTTGCAAGAGCATCATGCTGAGTGTTTTCTTCTCTCTTTCTTAATTGCTGCGACCCAGTGACCACACATAGGTTACATCTAGATAATAAAATGACTGAATCTAACTGTTATGATTGGCAAAGGTCTGTCCAGATGTCCATTGCCCATGACAAGCTGGGACACCTCTTAACTAATCAAACCCCAGCCGTCTCAGGACCAGTTTCCCCTGTCACGGATAGTGATATCCGTAAGACATCGGAAAAAGACTGTGCGAAAGCTAAGTGCCTCGTGTTAGCCTCAGTTGATGGTACATACCAGAGGCAGCAAGAGAAGATGGACTTAGTTTCTATCTTCCTCCATAACAAAGATTTATATGGAGAGCAATCTCGTATCGCAAGATATGAGACCTCGAACGAATTGCTTCAAGCGAGGTTGGCTATCGGGTCATCTGTAGGGGCAACGTCCTTACAGAGACCAGCTATTTTGAGCTCACGGACCTGAAGACCACGTTGAAGAACGGGTCAAATACTGACTTGATTCTACAGTCTCTGCCCTCTGCTTATACCCTGAAGGAAACCAGGGAAATAGAAGGAAGGGGAAGGGCAAAAGTTTCGGGACTGGATGTAGTAAAGGAGGGACGTTCCTATTGTTACAGGAATGAACATTGGTAGAAGGATTGCAGGGATAGTAAAGCCAGTAGCCAGGATTCGAAGCATGTTGTGGCTTCGGCTTCGGGTGTGTTTGTAGTAGAGAACTGTATGTCAGTTAACCCTACTTCCTGGGTATTGTATACCGGATCAGGATCTCAGATTTGTAATTCGTTACAGGCTCTAAGAAACCGTATGGTTATAAAGATAGGTGATATGACTCTCAGGGTTGCTAACAGAATGAGCATGAATGCTGAATCCTCAGGGGAATATCATCTTGGACTGACAACTGGGCAGATATTGATTCTGCGTAACTGTTTGTATGTACCAGGTGCGTCTTGTAATATCATATCTGTATCCTTACTTTCTAAGGAAGGATATGATTTTACTTTTGTAAGCGATGTGGTCCACATCCACCTAAATCAAGTTCTGATTGGGTCAGGTACATTAGAAAACGGGATATACGTATTTAATCAAGCTCAGATTTTCAGTGTCTAGAACACACTTAAAAGAAAGTCTCTGGAATTAAATCAGGCTTTCTTATGGCATTATAGACTGGGACACATTAATGAGACACGATTAACTAAGTTACATAAAGAGAGATACTTGAATCCGTTCGAGTATCAGTCTTATGCCACTTGTGAATCTTGTCTCATTGGAAAGATGACAAAGACTCCGTTCACTGGACACGGAGTAAGAGTGAGCTCGCTCTTGGGACTCACACACAGTGATGTGTGTGGTCCAATGTCTACACATGCGCGAAGTGGTTATTCATACTTCATTACTTTCACAGATGATTTCTCTAGGTATGGACATGTCTTTCTGATGAAGCATAAATCCGAGGCCTTTGAGAAATTTCGAGAATACAAGAATGAAGTTGAAAAACAAACAGGCAAGAGTATAAAGACACTGAGATCTGATCGAGGTGGTGAATACTTGAGTGACGAGTTTCTGGACTACTTAAAAGAGAATGGAATTCTCTCTCAGCTTACTCCTCCATACACACCACAGCACAACGGTGTATCGGAAAGGCGGAACCGAACCCTATTGGATATGGTTCGTTCCATGATGAGTAAGGCTGAGTTACCGCGATCCTTCTAGGGTTATGCACTAGAATCAACTGCATATCTTTTGAACAAGGTTCCCTCCAAGAGTGTGCCTACCACACCATATCAGATGTGGTGTGGGAAGAAACCCCATCTTCAATATCTGAAGATATGGGGATGTCCAGCTTTTGGTAAAAAGCAGCATGTGGACAAACTCGAGGAACGCTCTGTACTGTGTAAGTTTGTGGGATACCCAAAGAACTCCAGGGGCATCTTTTCTATTACGCAGAGGAACAAAAGGTTTTGTTTCTCGTCATGCCTACTTTCTGGAACATCAGTTTTTAGAAAAAGGAATAAGTGGGAGCGCAATAGAACTGGAAGAAATTCCAGAACCACAAGCTATTACTGAAAGCTTGGAAGAACCAGAAGTTTCAGGAGAACCGGACATTCCTGCGCCGCTCCGCAGGAGTAGTAGGCAGTCTCATCTGCCCGAGAGATATTACGGTTTTCTCATAGACGGGGATAGAGAGGATTGCACTGTTGATTATGATAAGCCTACTGGCTTCCAGCAAGCCATTCAGAGCGGTGACTCAGTAAAATGGCTGGATGCAATGCGGACCGAGATGGAGTCCATGTATACCAACAAAGTTTAGACTTTGGACTTTGCTCCAGAAGGGGTAAAACCCGTAGGCTGCAAATGGATCTTCAGAAAGAAGATTGGTGTAGATAGGCAGGTTGAAACCTATAAAGCTAGACTTGTTGCAAAGGGTTTTCGTCCAAGACCTGGTTTGGACTATGACGAGACCTTTTCTCCAGTGGCTATGCTCAAATCCATTCGGATCCTTCTTGCCATTGCTGCCTTCCACGATTATGAGATCTGGTTGATGGACGTAAAGACGGCTTTCCTAAATGGAAATTTGGAAGAGTGCGTCTATATGGATCAGCCGGAAGGATTCATTCAGAGTGGGAGCAGCGGTAAAGTGTGCAAGTTGCTCAAGTCCATCTATGGACTGAAGCAGGCATCGCGGAGTTGAAACATCTGCTTTGATGATACTGTCAAAGAATTTTACTTTATCAAAAACCCAAATGAACCATGCATTTACAGTAAGATTGTAGGGAGAACTGTGGTATTCCTTGTCTTATACGTAGATGACATTCTCCTAATAGAAAATGATATTCCTATGCTACAGTCAGTCAAAGGATTCTTGTCACAGAGGTTCTCCATGAAGGACCTGGGCGATGCCAACTACATTCTGGGGATCCAGATCTATCGTGATAGATCTAGGAGGATGTTGGGACTTTCGCAGTCCAGGTACATCGACACCATACTGAGACGATACAGTATGGAAGATTCCAAGCGCGGTAACCTACCGGCTTGTCACGGAATCACCCTCTCCAAAGAGATGTCTCCCAAGACTGATTTGGAAAGGGCTCGCATGTCATCAATACCCTACGCATCTGCGGTAGGCTCTATAATGTATGCGATGTTGTGTACCAGACCAGATGTAGCATACACATTGAGCGTTGTAAGCCGGTATCAGTCGGACCCAGGGGAGAAACACTGGATAGCAGTAAAGAACATTCTCAAGTACCTGAGAAGGATTAAGGAGATGTTCTTGGTGTATGGAGGAAAAGACCTCCAGATCGAGGCCTTTGCTGACTCCAGCTTCAAAAGTAACAAGGATGACTCCAAGTCCATGTCGGGTTATGTCTTTACCCTCAATGGAGGGGCGGTTTGCTGGAAAAGTTCCAAGCAGGAGACCGTTGCTGACTCGACTATAAAAGTGGAGTACATAGCTGCTTGCGATGCCACAAAGGAAGTTGTCTGGATGAAGAAGTTCCTCACGGAGCTTCAGGTGGTTCCTACCATTGTTGATCCAATACCGCTGTATTGTGACAACAACGGCGCTATAGCTTTAGCGAAGGAACCCAGGTCCCATCAGAAGTCCAGGAACATTTTGAGGTGGTACCACCTGATCAGGGAGATCGAGGTGAAGAGAGTAAATTCAGAAGATAACACTGCAGATCCACTCACAAAGGCCTTACCCCAGACTTAGTTCGAGCGGCTGATCGAGATGATAGGTCTCCGATACGCCAGTACATGGCCTTAGTGCAAGTGGGAGATTGTTAGTGTATATGCCCTAGAGGCCATTACTGTATCATACTAGCTTGTATATTACTTGGTGGAAGCTTGGGATATTCACAAGTTGTATAGACAATCTTGCTCAAAATGGTAGTATGCTACTTGGTTTGTTTCTACTTTAATATGTGCATGTATTTCTTTTAGCATATCGCTTATACATATTAGTAGAGCCTTTAGGATCTTTGCTTGATTACCAGCGTTGTGATGGCAGTCACACTTGTGGGGGCTGGGTAAATTATAAGCACATCCTTATACAGGTCCCTAGTCGTAGGATTATCAAGACAGGGCATCGATACTCCGGAGTAGACTAGCGTATGCGCTTCTCATCCCAGCAGGGGAGACGGTCTGTCCCACAGCCGTCAATACGTCATACTTGAGATAGTATGCGGGTGCTCGTTAGGTTACGAGTACACTAGACAGGACTCGTCGGGAACTGTTGGTTGGTATTATACCTATCGTCAGTTATCAGTTCCCAGGTGACATGAGTACAGTTTAGTCCGCTGACTTGACACCGTCACTTCGCCTCGAGTGTGTTCCCACTATACTTTGATTACTACTCTTCCACGGCTCAAAGGAGTTGTGCAAACAGGTAGTAGTTGGGTACAGTCCCGAAGCACTTGGAGGTAGTGACGGTTAGACAGGATTCGTCTCTCCCGGTATTGAGAGTTGATATCGCGCTGTGTCAAGAAGAGCCATTACACATAGTCGTCCCTGGCCAGGGCAAGCGAGATATACTGGTAGGTTTCCAGTGTTATCTCAAGGTGTTTTGGGCTACACTCCGACATGACTTGTACCGCTATTAGGGGACTGACGTTTACCGCCCCCCAAGGCCTGCCATGCGATATTCTCAGACGAACAGACCGGACTGTATGGAGATTGTCACATTCAGGCTCAATAGGAGTTCGGATGGGTTTCGCCTCATCAGTCTTCTTATCGGCATCTACCTGGGGGCCGTTACGCACAGCTAGTGCCGCTTACGGTCTGTGGTTAAACCCACTGCCAGCGTAGTGTCGAGTCTTTAGAGTCCCACACAGAGAGCTATTCGCCTTTGGGCAAAAAGAGTAGAGGTCGCATGGTTTTGCGATAGGGTTCGGTTACATCCGTGCGCTTGTGCACGTTTGGTGTCCGGGCAGTTTTTACTAGCGGGCTTTGGTTTAAGCCAGATCCTAGTATACGTTTTGGGATTGGTTTTACCTCGTTTGTATTCGTGTTCCTCGAAACGCGGATGTGGGTGTGTATGCACGGTTGACAGAGACAGAGGCAGAGGATTCTCATTAGGGTTGTTGACTGTTGACTTTTGCTAAACCCTAATGAGAATAAGAAATTAGATTAATAATAATATTAATTAAGTATTATTGTGCCATGGTTGGGTTGAAAGGTTGACTTTGTTGACTTGTTGAATTTGTTGACCGGTTGACTAGTTTGGACTTGTTGACCATCATCATGACAATGGCTATCATTTCATGGCTATGACTTTTGCTTGCTTGTTGGTTTGCAAAATGCATTAAATGCATGAAATGATAATGCCATTGACATGAACCATCACAAGATGCTTAATTATTGTTATTATTTTGTTTTTTGAGAGCATGGTTGCAAAAGTCTTCTCTCATTCTATCATATTGATTCTCTCTCATCCTCAAGCTCTCCCTCTTCCTCTTGCTCTCTCTCTTGCTCATGGTTCTATTGTCTCATGAGTTGAGAAACAAGAACCATAGAGATAAAACCCAAAACACTTCTCTACTCATCCTAGTGTACAAGGTCTAGCAAGCCAAGTATTCTAGTTTCCTCTAGATTGAGGTTGGAGCCAAAGGTAGAAGCTTTCGGGTGGATCCATCTTCAGCACAAGGAGACGACGAGGTGAGACCGATCCGACCACCACAAGGAGTCGAAGAGAAGGAGGTATAACCCCTAACATAGTAGTTAAACTCTTAGTTAGGTTGTTAGATAGCTTTTTTAGCAAAGATCCGTTTTTAGAGTCCATGTTACCTCCACCGAAAAAATTGTTTTTTACCATTTCCACAACCTCGAAAGAATCGGGGACGGGTAACGTGGACTTACACTGTTTCTGCTCAGTTTTCAGGTGCACAGTGAAGTATTTGGAGTAGAATAATTTGTGTTTACTTGATCGAAATTCTACGATGTTTGGCTAATATGATTATATCTGTGATTTGTTTAAAGTGTTCGTAAACCTTCCTTACTGCTAGTATGTCGGTTAGCGGGGGGTTGCACATTTCTGTAATGGTTTTTACTGGCTTGTGCATATGAACTTGATTGGATTGTCATGAATGAATAGCTGGGGATGTGAGACGAGTGTTTCTTTCATTCAACTTTAATTTATAAATTGTTGTAATATTCTTTTGCGGGACACATCCGGGATGAGGTTGTAGCCACCGTTGTATTATTTCATTTACTGATTTTTGCTCCTAGGATAGACCCAAGGTGGGGTGCATAAACTACCGGGTACTTTGAAGTTTTTAGTGGCCTACTCACGTTGTTGAGGGAGACCGCTTCACTTCGGGTACTTGGCGGGTAGTTTGCCGTACCCGTAGGGGTCTAGGGTGGGGTTTTGGCTATTCATCGCGACTGTGTAATCTGTCTTTCTTTGCAGGCTCAAAAGGAATGCGGATTCGTAGAAAATCCAATATGTTCATCTGTGATCTGGAATGCTTATTATTGCGTCTGACGAATGTAAAATATCTATATATGATAGCTATTAGGTGTCACTTATGTTTTACACCCGCGCTAACCCAGCCCCCGCTCTGTCGTTAGTTAAGTAACCTAACGGGTGAATGACGGGACCTAGTGGCGAATGCGAATGGCATAAGTGGACATTGTATCGTTGTTTTCTGCAATGATAAGTTAATTGATGGGACGCGTTATATTAATGCAAAGAAAATAAACCAAAGTTGAATCGTTAGAACAGTTTATAAGAAACCACTCGGTTATTTTAAAACAGAGGATATTTTTTAAATTGCGGAGCTTTAACCATTCCTTTTAAAAGCTATCAGGTTCCTTCAATCATATCAAGTTCACTACGTTCACGGTTTCATCAAAACCATTCGTAGCCCTCCGTCATTTCATTTGGGTATTCAGTAGTATTCAAGCTATGAATTTTGACCAACGCCAAGACATAGTGTTTGGTAGCTGCTGGGTATTCATTTGTTGCATAGATAGATGGGTTAGTTTGGGGCAGTCATATTATCATTTGGCCAACGTCAGGGATATGTACGGATGGGTTCAAATTAACAAGATAATGATGGGTAGAACTTGACATGTGACTTATGACATTTTGACCAACGCCAAGGTCATAAGAGTATGGGGCAGAAATTTATATCGGGAATTTCTAAAGAAACTGAAATTTGCAAAGAGATGCATACCATTTGGAGTGTGATAATTTTGGTAGGATTCCTTCAGTTTTATCACACGATGATTTTTGGATCCCGATCCTACTGTGAGTATTCGCTACTCATCAGGAGATTCGTCACTTAACGATCAATACTATAAACTAAGTAGGTGTCAAGAAAGGTGTCAGCGGGGCTACGCCCCTAGAGAAAAGAGGTTATTTAATTAAAGAACTTCGCGAAAGCGTTGGAAAACCTCCCTCGAAGTACTGACATCGGCCTGGCTGAACGGTTAAGCAAGTATTGTACAGTGAGAATAGTCCTAACTAGTTCTTCCTTTTTTTGGTTTGAGGAGGGATTCGAGAAAATGTAGGAGCCATCCAGTTTAGATAAACTAAAAACCACTCTAAACTTGCAAGAGCATCATGCTAAAGTGTTCCCTCTCTCTCTCATTGCAGTGACCCAAAACATGACAGGCCTTAAGTTACTATTAGAGAAAAATATTTTGACAGGGAAAAACTATAAAGATTGGTTTCGGAATGTTAAGATGGCTCTGACTTATGATAAATTGGGGTATGTCCTTACTACTAAGGAACTTGCTGTCCCTGGTTCAGATTCCTGTATTGCGGATAAGGAAATCCACAAGACCTGAGAGTTAGATTGCGTGAAGTCCAGATGCATCGTGCTTGCCTCTATGAATAATGAACATCAGAGGAAGTACGAGGATATGGATCTTGAATCCATATTTCTCCATACAAAAGATCTGTATAGAAAGCAATCTCGTATAGCAAGATACGAGACCTCAAAAAACTTATTTCAGTCGAGGCTGGCCGTCGGATCATCTGTAGGAGAACATGTCCTAAAGATGATTGGCTATATAGAAAAGCTCGCGGACCTCGGGACGACTTTAGAGAACGAGCTGTATACAGACTTGGTTCTTCAGTCCCTTCCTTCCACCTACGCCTAGTTTATTCTGAATTTCAACATTCAAGGAAAAGAAGTTGAACTTACAGAACCCCTTAACATGTTAAGGATGTAAGTCCACGTTGCCCACCCCGGTGCATGCGGGGAGGCGGAAACGTTATGAAAAATTTGATTTTTACAACACTAGGCAACATGGACTACACAAAAGGAGGGATCTTTGCTAAACATAAACTAACTACAAAGCTAAAAGAGTTAGCTACTCGGTTAAGGGGTTATACCTAAATCTTGAAGTCCTTCTCTTCTTGCTCCTTGGAGTGTGATGAACGGGTTCTCCTCGTCGCCTTCTCTTGCCGAAGAAAGATCCACCGGAGGGCCTCTACCTTTGGCTCCAACCTCAAATTAGAAGTAACTAAGGTGCTTGGTGTGCTAAACCTAGAACCTTAGAAAGAGTAGAGAGTAATTTTAAGGGATTTATCTCAAGCTCAATGGTTCTCAACTCATGAGAGGGGAGAGCTTTGAGAGAGAGGAAGAGGATGAGAGAGAATGAGAATGATAGAATGAGAAGAATAATGCCAACCTTCTCACATATATGTGAATTATGATAAATAAATAATTAGCTAAAGATAATTGTGATGGTTAATCAAGATATGACCATTATCATTTCACATTAAATGCTTTTGCAAGGATCAAAGAGCATCTTTCATATGAAATGATGATGGTCAAATTGTCAACATAGGTCAACATGTCAACCATAGTCAAAAGGTCAACAACCCTAACCATAACACAATTATAATTAACTAATATTAATAATCATATTTCACATATAAACATTAGGGTTAAGAAAAAGACAATGGTCATCAACCCTAATGAAAGTCCTCTGCTTCTGCCTCAGTCAACTTTGCATACACACCCGTATCCGTGTTTCGAGGAACACGAATACAATGAGATAAGACCAATCCCAAAACATATACTAGGATCTGGCTTAAACCAAAACCCGCTAGTATAAGCTGTCTGAACACCAAACGTGCACAAGTGCGCGGATGTGAACGAACTCCGTCGCAAAACCATGCGACCTCTATTCATTTTGCCTAAAGGTCAATAACCCTCTGTGTGGGACTCTAAAGACTCGACACTACGCTGGTAGTGGGTTTAACCACAGACCGGAAGCGGCACTAGCTGTACGTAACGGTCCCTAGGTAGATGCCGATAAGAAGACTGACGAATAAAACCCATCTGAACACCTACTGAGCCTGAATGTGACAGTCTCCGTACAGTCCGGTCTGTTCGTCTAAGAACATCGCATGGCGGGCCTAGGGGGGCGGTAAACGTCAGTCCCCTAATAGCAGTACAAGTCATGTCGGAGCGTAGCCCAGAACACCCTGAGGTAACACTGGAGACCTACCAGTCTATCTCGCTTGCTCTGGCCAGGGACTTTGTATAATGGCTCTCCTAGACACAGCGCGATATCAACCCCCAATACCGGGAGAGACGAATCATGTCTAACCATCACTGCCTCCAAGTGCTTCGGGACTGCACCCAACTGCTACCTATTTGCACGACTCCTTTGAGCCGTGGTAGGGTAGCAATCTAAGAACAGTGGGAACACACTCAAGGCGAAGTGACAGTGTCAATTCAACGCACTAAACTGTACTTATGTCACCTGGGAACTGATAACTGACGATAGGTATAATACCAACCAACAGTTCCCGACGAGTCCTGTCCATTGTACTCGTAACCTAACAAGCACCCGCATACTATCTCAAGTACGACGTACTTACGGCTGTGGGACAGACCGTCTCCCAAGCTGGGATGAGAAGTGCATACGCTAGTCTACTCTGGAGTATCGATGCCCTGTCTCAATAGTCCTACGACTAGGGACCTGCATAAGGTTGTGCTTATGGATTACCCAGCCCCTACGAGTGTGACTGCCATCACAACGCTGGTAATCAAGCAAAGATCCTAAGGGCTCCACTAATGTGTAAAGGCGATATGCTAAAAGAAACACATGCACACATTAAAGCAGAAACAAACCAAGTAGCATACTACTATTTTGAGCAAGAATGTCAATATAAGGTGAATATCCCAAGCTTCCATTAAGTAATATACAAACTAGTATGATACAGTAATGGCCTCTAGGGAATATACACTAACAATCTCCCACTTGCACTAAGGCCATGTACTGGCGTATCGAAGACCTATCATCTCGATCAGCCGCTCGAACTGAGTCTGGGGTAAGGCCTTCGTGAATGGATCAGCAGTGTTATCTTCCGTAGCAACTCTCCGAACCTCGATCTCCTGGCGACCCACGATCTCCCTGATCAGGTGATACCGCCTCAAGATGTGTCTGGACATCTGATGGGACCTGGGTTCCTTCGCTAAAGCTATAGCCCCGTTGTTGTCGCAATACAGAGGTATTGGATCAACAATGGACGGAACCACCTGAAGTTCTGTCAAGAACTTCTTCATCCAGACGGCTTCTTTTGCGGCATCTGCAGCAGCGATATATTCCGCTTCCATCGTCGAGTCGGCAACGGTTTCCTGTTTGGAACTCTTCCAATACACCGCCTCCCCATAGAGGTTAAAGATATAACCCGACATGGACTTGGAATCATCCTTGTCACTCTGGAAGCTGGAGTCAGCAAAGCCTTCGATCTGGAGGTCTTTTCCGCCATAAACCAAGAACATCTCCTTAGTCCTTCTCAGGTACTTGAGAATGTTCTTTACCGCTATCCAGTGTTTCTCCCCAGGGTTTGACTGATCCCGGCTTACCACACACAGTGCATAAATTGCATCCGGTCTGGTACACAACATCGCATACATTATTGAGCCTACCGCAGAAGCGTAAGGTATAATAGACATGCGATCCCTTTCTAAATCAGTCTTGGGAGACATCTCTTTGGAGAGGGTGATCCCGTAACAAGCCGGTAAATTACCGCGCTTGGAATCTTCCATACTGAATCTTTTCAGTATGGTGTCGATGTACCTGGACTGTGAAAGTCCTAATATCCTCTTGGATCTGTCACGATAGATCCGGATCCCCAGAATGTAAGAGGCATCACCCAGGTCTTTCATGGAGAACCTGTGTGACAAGAACCCTTTGACAGATTGTAGCATAGGAATGTTATTTCCTATCAAGAGAATGTCATCCACGTATAAAACGAGGAATACTACAGTTCTTGCTACAAATCTACTATAGATGCATGGTTCATCTGGATTTTTGATAAAGCCAAATTCTTTGACCGTCTCATCAAAACAGATGTTCCAACTCCGCGATGCCTGGTTTAGTCCATAAATGGACTTAAGCAACTTGCACACCTTTTCGCTGCTCCCACTCTGAATGAAACCCTCTGGCTGGTCCATATAGACACACTCCTCTAAATTTCCATTTAGAAAAGCGGTCTTTACGTCCATCTGCCAGATCTCATAATCGTGGAAGGCGGCAATGGCAAGAAGGATCCGAATGGATTTCAGCATAGCCACTAGAGAAAAGGTTTCGTCATAGTCCAAGCCAGGTCTTTGATGGAAACACTTTGCAACAAGTCTAGCTTTATAGGTCTCAACATGTCCATCTACACCAATCTTCCTTTTAAAGATCCACTTGCATCCTACGGGTTTTACCCCATCTGGAGCAACGTCCAACGTCCATACTTTGTTGGTGTACATGGACTCCATTTCGGTCCGCATTGCATCCAGCCATTTTACCGAGTCGACGCTCTGAATGGCCTGCTGGAAGCTAGTCGGCTCATCACTATCAATGATGCAATCCTCTCTATCCCCGTCTATGAGAAAACCGTAGTATCTCTCGGGCGGATAAGACTGCCTACTACTTCTGCGGAGCGGCGCAGGAATATCCCGATCTTTCGAACCCTCTGGTTCTACTAAGCTTTCAGTAATAGCTCGTGGTTCTGGAATTTCTTCCAGTTCTATTGCGATCCCACTTATCTGATTTTCCAAAAACTCAGTTTCTAAGAAGTGGGCATGACGAGAAACAAAAAGCTTCTGTTCTTCTTCGCAATAGAAGAAATATCCCTTCGAGTTCTTTGGATATCCCACAAACTTGCACCGTACTGAGCGTGCCTCGAGTTTGTACGCATACTGCTTTTTGACAAAAGCCGGACATCCCCATGTCTTAATGTGATTAAGATAGGGTCTCTTCCCACACCACATCTGATATGGTGTAGTAAGCACAGTCTTAGTTGGAACTCGGTTCAAAAGGTATGCAGCTGATTCTAGTGCATATCCCCAGAATGATCGCGGTAACTCAGCGTTACTCATCATGGAACGTACTGTAAGTCGATGTACAACACCCCATGACTTACGGGGAGGCAGAAATATGAAAAACGATCTTGTTCTTTGCTTAAACATCGACTAACCGCACGAATCGAAGCTAAACGATAACTAACAAGAAACATAGAAGTTCTATACTACTATGTTTAGGGATTATACCTAACGAATCATGTCCTTCGTCTTTGCGAACTCCTCCTCCTCCTCGGCCTTCTCGAAGTAGTAGACGATCCACCCGAGAGCTTTACTCCAAGCTTAGCCTCTAAACTTGAGGCAACTAACCTTCTTTAAGTGCTAATCAAAGAAGCTAGGTGATATAGAGTGAGGGTTATGGTGTAATTAGTCTAACTAATCCTTGTACTCAACACATGAGAGGGAAGGATTAGGGTTTGAAGAGGGAGAGCTTGAGGAGAGAGAAGGTGAAGATAATAATGAAGTGAGAAGAATGAGTTATCATAATATATATCAAGCATTTCTTTTTATCAAGAAAAGAAAAGAAAAGAATTTAACAACCATGCTTGATAATATCTAGTGATGATTCACATCTATGAGTCATTAAGCATTTATGATGCATTAATGACATGGATGAATCATCCATATGACTCACTAATCACATTCATTGTATATGCCACCTAAACCTCCTTAGTCACCATCTTCTAGAACCTTCTCGTGCAATTACGAGAACGCCCCTCCTTTCCGCAAAAATACGGAAAAACTTTAGACTGTATAAATCCAATAACCGGATACCAGTAACTGGCTTAAACCAAAGCCGACTGGTAAAAACTGTCCGAAAGTCGTACGTGCGTAAACACACGTATGCGTCCGAACCCTTGTCGTAAAACCATACGACCTCTATATCGTTTCGCCTGGAGTAGGGAAACTCTCTGTGTGGGACTCTAGAGACTCGACTACTACGCTGGCAGTGGGTTTAACCACAGACCGCAAGCGGCACTAGCTGTACGTAATGGTCCCCAGGTAGATGTCGATAAGAAGGCCGATGAGGAAACCCATCCGAACTCCTACTGAGCCTGATGTGACAATCTCCATACAGTCCGGTCCGTTCGTCTTAGACTATCGCATATCGGGCCTAGGGGGGCGGCAAGCGTCAGTCCCCTAATAGCGGTATAAGTCGTGTCGGAGGGAAGCCCATTACACCCTGAGAAACTACTGGAACCTACCAGCAAATCTCGCTTGCCCTGGCCAGGGACTTTGCGTAATGGCTCTCTGACACAGCACGATATCAACCCCCAATACCCGGAGAGACGAATCCTGTCTAACCGCCACTGCCTCCAAGTGCTCGGGACTGCACCCAACTGCTACCTGTTTGCATGACTCCTTTGAGCCATGGTAGGGTAGCAATCTAAGAACAGTGGGACACACTCGAGGCGAAGTAGCAGTGTCAAGTCTGCGGACTATGCTGTACTCATGTCACCTGGGAACTGTTCACTGACGACTGGTATAAAACCAACCAACAGTTCCCTGTGAGTCCTGTCCGGTGTACCCATAACCTAACGAGCACCTGCATACTATCTCCAATACGACGTACTGACGGCTGTGGGACAGACCATTTCCCCAACTGGGATGAGAAGCGTACATACTAGTCTACTCCGGAGTATCGATGCCCTGTCTCGATAATCCAACGACTAGGGACCTGAATAAGGATGTGCTTGTAGACTACCCAGCCCCCACTAGTGTGACTGCCATCACAACGCTGGTAGTCAAGCAAGATCCTTAGAGCTCTATCAATACGTATACTCACATATTAAGATAGAAAAACCAAGTAGCATACTACCATTTTTAGCAAGACTGTTATATACATGTGAATATCCCAAGCTTCCATTAAGTAATATACAAACTAGTATGATACAGTAATGGCCTTCTAGGGCATAAACACTAACAATCTCCCACTTGTACTAGGGCCATATACTGGCGTATCGAAGACCGATGATCTCGAGTAGCCTCTCGAACTGAATCTGAGGTAGGGCCTTTGTGAATGGATCAGCAATGTTCTCTTCAGAAGCAACTCTCCGAACCTCAATCTCCTGACGATCAATGATCTCCCTGATCAGGTGATACCGCCTTAAGATGTGTCTGGACTTCTGATGGGACCTTGGTTCCTTCGCTAAAGCTATAGCTCCGTTGTTGTCGCAATACAGAGGTATTGGATCAACTATGGTAGGAACCACCTGAAGTTCTGTTAGGAACTTCTTCATCCAGACTGCTTCTTTTGCGGCATCGCAAGCAGCTATATACTCCGCTTCCATCGTCGAGTCAGCAACGGTGTCCTGCTTGGAGCTCTTCCAGCACACCGCCCCTCCATTGAGGGTAAAGACATAACCCGACATGGACTTGGAATCGTCCTTATCACTCTGGAAGCCGGAATCAGCAAAGGCCTCCAACCTGAGGTCTTTTCCGCCGTAAACCAAGAACATCTCCTTAGTCCTTCTCAGGTACTTGAGAATGTTCTTTACTGCTCTCCAGTGTTTCTCCCCTGGGTCTGACTGATACCGGCTTACCACGCTCAGTGCGTAAGCTACATCTGGTCTGGTGCACAACATCGCATACATTATAGAGCCTACCGCAGAAGCGTAGGGTATAATAGACATGCGTTCCCTTTCCAAATCAGTCTTGGGAGACATCTCTTTGGAGAGGGTGATTCCGTGACAAGCCGGTAGATTACCGCGCTTAGAATCTTCCATACTGAATCTTTTTAGTACAGTGTCGATATACCTGGACTGCGAAAGTCCCAACATCCTCTTGGATCTATCACGATAGATCCAGATCCCCAGAATGTAAGAGGCATCACCCAGGTCTTACATGGAGAACCTGTGTGACAAGAATCCTTTGACAGATTGTAGCATAGGAATGTCATTTCCTATCAATAGAATGTCATCCACGTACAAGACGAGGAATACGACACTTCTGGCTACAACTTTACTATATATGCACGGTTCATCTGGATTTTTGATAAAGTCATATTCTTTGACTGTCTCATCAAAACAGATGTTCCAACTCCGCGATGCCTGCTTTAGTCCATAAATGGACTTAAGCAGCTTGCATACTTTCCCGCTGCTCCCACTCTGATTGAAACCCTCTGGCTGATCCATATAGACGCACTCTACTAAATTTCCATTCAGAAAAGCCGTCTTTACGTCCATCTGCCAGATTTCATAATCTTGGAAGGCAGCAATAGCAAGAAGGACCCGAATGGATTTGAGCATAGCCGCTGGAGAAAAAGTTTCATCATAGTCCAAACCAGGTCTTTGACGAAAACCCTTTGCAACAAGTCTAGCCTTATAGGTTTCCACCTGTCCATCTACACCAATCTTTTTCTTGAAGATCCATTTGCATCCTATGGGTTTTACCCCATCTGGAGCATAGTCCAAAGTCCATACTTTGTTGGTGTACATGGACTCCATTTCGGTCCGCATTGCATCTAGCCATCGTACCGAGTCGCCGCTCTGGATGGCCTGCTGGAAGTCAGTAGGTTCATCATCATCTATGATGCAATCCTCTCTATCCCCATCTATGAGAAAACCGTAGTATCTCTCAGGCGGATGAGATGGCCTACTACTCCTGCGGAGGGGTGCGGGAATGTCCTGTTCTTCTTGAACTACCGGTTCTACCAAACTTTCAGTAGCAGTTTATGGTTCTGGAATTTCTTCCAGTTCTATTTCGCTCCCACTCTTCTGATTTTCAAAAAATTCAGTTTCTAAGAAGCGGGCATGACGAGAAACAAAAACCCTTTGTTCCTCTGCGTAATAGAAACAATATCCCATAGAGTTCTTTGGATATCCTACAAACTTGCACTCTACCGAGCGTGCCTCGAGCTTGTCCGGATGCTGCTTTTTTACAAAAGCTGGACATCCCCATGTCTTCAGGTACTGAAGATAGGGTTTCTTCCCACTCCACATCTGATATGGTGTGGTAGGCACAGTTTTGGTTGGAACTCTGTTCAAAAGATATGCCGCTGATTCTAGCGCATAACCCTAGAAAGATCGTGGTAACTCAGCATTACTCATCATGGATCGTACCAAATCCAATAGGGTTCGATTCCGTCTCTCCGATACACCGTTGTGGTGTGGAGTGTATGGAGGAGTAAGCTGAGAGAGAATTCCTTTCTCTTTTAGGTAACCTAGGAACTCGACACTTAAGTATTCTCCACCTCGATCAGATCTCAATGTCTTAATACTTTTGCCTGTTTAGTTTTTCGCTTCACTCTTGTATTCACGGAATTTCTCAAAGGCCTCGGATTTATGCTTCATTAAGAAGACATGTCCATACCTAGAGAAATCATCTGTAAAAGTAATGAAGTAGGAATAACCACCTCTCGCATGTGTAGACATTGGACCACATACATCGTTGTGTATGAGTCCTAAGAGCTCGCTCGCTCTTACTCCTTGTCCAGTGAATGGAGTCTTTGTCATCTTTCCTTTGAGACAAGATTGACAAGTGTCATAAGTTTGATATTCGAACGAGTCCAAATGTCCTTCTCTATGCAACTTAGTCAACCTTCTCTCATTGATGTGACCCAGTCTACAATGCCATAAGAAAGCTTTATTTAAATCTGGAGACTTTCTTTTTATTGTGTTCTGGACATTGAAAATTTGGAGTTGGTTTAAAACATATATACCGTTATTTAGTGTACCGGACCCAATCAAACCATGATTAAGGTGGATGTTAACAACATCTCTTACAAACGTGAAATCATAACCTTTATTTGATAACAAGGAAACTGATATGATATTACACGTTAAGCTTGGTACAAAAAAACAGTTATGTAAAACCAAAATGTGTCCACTCGTCAATGCTAGGTGATAATCCCCGACGGACGCAGCTCCCACTCTAGCTCCGTTAGCAACCTTTAGGGTCATATCACCTTCCTTCAGCACTCTACGGTTTCTCAGTGCCTGCAATGAATTGCAAATATGAGATCCTGATCCGGTATCCAATACCCAGGAAGTAGAGTTGATCGACAGACAATTCTCAATTACAAACACACCTGAAGTCGAAGCCACAGCTTGCTTCGGTTCCTGGTTCTTGGCGTTCCACGCCTTGCAATCCTTCTTCCAGTGCCCTTTCCTGTGACAATGGAAGCACTCATCCTGGCCAACTACCGGTACCGCAAACTTTTTCTTTCCCTTCCCTCCCACCTTACTAACACCTCCTCTAGGTTTGGTGGCGGCCTTCTTCTTCCTTCCTTTGGCCCTAGCCTTGGATCCGGAAGAAGATGCACCGCCAACAAACATAGCGGGTGTTTCCCTTGCTTTCTGCAAGGTGCCCTCTGCACTCCTTAACATGTTCAGGAGTTCCGCAAGTTCAACTTCTTTTCTTTGAAGGTTGAAGTTCATGATAAACTGGGCGTAGGTGGGAGGAAGGGACTGGAGAATAAGGTCTGTATAGAGCTCATTATCCAAAGTCGTCCCAAGGTCTGCGAGCTCTTCAATATAGCCGATCATCTTTAGGACATGTTCTCCTACCGATGACCCGACAGCCAACCTCGCTCGAAACAAGTTCTTAGAGGTCTCGTATCTTGCTATACGAGATTGCTCTCCATAAAGTTCCTTTGTATGGAGAAATATGCCATCTAGGTTCATATCCTCGTGCCTCCTCTGATGTTCATTGTTCATTGAGGCAAGCACGATGCACTTGGCTTTCGCGCAATCTAAATCCCAGGTTTTGCGGATTTCCTTATCCGCATTGCTGGATTTGGGACCAGGGACAGCAGGTGCCGTAGCGGTGAGGACGTACCCCAATTTGTCATAGGTCAAAGCCATTTTGACATTCCGCAGCCAATCTTTATAGTTTGGCCCTGTCAGTATATTTTTCTCTAAAAGTAACTTAAGTCCAGTCATTTTCAGGGTCGCTGCAATTAGGAGAGAGAGAAGAAAACTCTTTAGCATGATGCTCTTGCAAGTTTAGAGTAGTTTTTAGTTTATCTAAACTGGATGGCTCCCACTGTTTCTCGAATCCTTCCTCAAACCATAAAAGAAGAATTAGCCAGGACTATTCTCACCGTACAATACTTGCTTAACCGTTCAGCCAGGCCAGTGTCGATACTTCGAGGGAGGTTTTCCAACGCTTTCGCGAAGTTCCTTAATTAAATAACCTCTTTTCTCTGGGGGCGTAACCCGCTGACACTTTTCTGGACACCTACTTGGTTTATATCATTGATCGTTAAGTGACGAATATCCTGATAGGTAGCATATACTCACAGTAGGATCGGGATCCAAATATCATCGTATGATAATGTTGAAGGAATCCTACCAACATTCATCAAACTCCAAATGGTATGCATCTCCTTGCAAATTTCAGTTTCTTTAGAAATTCCCAATATAGGTTTTTGCCCCATGCTCTTATGACCTTGACGTAAGCCAACAAATCATAAGTCACATGTCAAGTTCTGCCCATCATTATCTTGTTAATTTGAACCCACCCGTATATACCCTTGACGTAAGCCAACAAGGTAATGCGACTGTCCCAAACCAACACATCTATCTCTGCAACAAATGAATACCCAGTAGCTACCAAACACTATGCCTTGACGAAAGCCAACAAACATAGCTTGAATACTACTGACTATCCATAAGAAATGACGGAGGGCTACGACTGGTTTTGGCGAAACCGTGAACGTAGTGAACTTGATATAACCGAAGGAACCTGATAGCTTTTAAAAGGAGTGGTTAAAGCTCCGCATTTAAAAATATCTGTTTTTAAAATTAACCGAGTGGTTTCTTTTAAATTGTTCAAACGATTTAAACTTTGGTTTGTTTTTCTTTGCATTATAGATAATGCATCCCATCATTAACCTATCATTGCAGAAAACAACGAAAATACAACGTCCTCTTATGCCATCCGCATTCGCCACGGGGTCCCGTCATCACCCGTTAGGTTACTTAACTAACGATAGAGCGGGGGCTGGGCTAGCGCGGGTGTAAAACATAAGTGACGTCTAAATAGCTATCATATATAGATATTGTACATTCGCCAGACGCAATAATAGGCATTCCAGATCACAGATGAACTTTATTGGATTTTCAAGTAATCCGTGTTTGTTTTGAGCCTGCAACAAAAGACGGATTACACAGTTGTGATGAATAGCCA
The DNA here is from genome assembly GCA_030015575.1 of Agapanthus africanus. NCBI lineage: Eukaryota > Viridiplantae > Streptophyta > Magnoliopsida > Asparagales > Amaryllidaceae > Agapanthus > Agapanthus africanus. The sequence goes on along the minus strand of JASDDO010000018.1, from coordinate 202,153,507 downwards.
TTACCCCACCCAAGACCCCAACGGGTACGGCAAACTACCCGCCCGGCAGTTTGTGCACCCCACCTTGGGTCTGTCCTAGGAGCAAAAACAGTAAAATGAAATAATACAACGGTGGCTACAACCGCAACCTGGATGTGCCCCGCAAAATAATATTACAACAAATTACATTTATATCAAATGAATTAAATAATAACCCATCACATAACCCCGGCTATACATCACAACAGTCCAACACAGTTCATATCCACAAACAGTAAAAACCATTACAGAAATGTGCAACCCCCTGCCAACCGACATACTAGCAGTTAGGGGAGGTTTACGAACACATTATACAAACACAGATATAATCCAACAAGCAAATACTGTATAATTTCGATCGATTAAACACTTTTAATTTTGCTCCAATACTTCTCTGTAAATCTGAAACCTGAGCAAAAATAAAAACTTCCAGAAAATACCAAATATCACAGAGAAGCAACACAGGAAATTTGGGTTCCTGAATCGCCAACTCGGCGGCGGAAGCGCGGCGGATCGGTGCGATCCGCCGCGGTTCCGCGGCGCTTTAGACGATTCAGGGGCCCAAATTTCTTGGGTGTTCTTCTACTTTCTTTTTAAGCTTTCAGTAATAGCTCGTGGTTCTGGAATTTCTTCCAGTTCTATTGCGATCCCACTTATCTGATTTTCCAAAAACTCAGTTTCTAAGAAGTGGGCATGACGAGAAACAAAAAGCTTCTGTTCTTCTTCGCAATAGAAGAAATATCCCTTCGAGTTCTTTGGATATCCCACAAACTTGCACCGTACTGAGCGTGCCTCGAGTTTGTACGCGTGCTGCTTTTTGACAAAAGCCGGACATCCCCATGTCTTAATGTGATTAAGATAGGGTCTCTTCCCACACCACATCTGATATGGTGTAGTAGGCACAGTCATAGTTGGAACTCGGTTCAAAAGGTATGCAGCCGATTCTAGTGCATATCCCCATAATGATCGCGGTAACTCAGCGTTACTCATCATGGAACGTACTGTAAGTCGATGTACAACACCCCACGACTTGCGGGGAGGCGGAAATATGAAAAACGATCTTGTTCTTTGCTTAAACATCGACTAACCGCACGAATCGAAGCTAAATGATAACTAACAAGAAACATAGAAGTTCTATACTACTATGTTTAGGGATTATACCTAACGAATCGTGTCCTTCGTCTTTGCGAACTCCTCCTCCTCCTCGGCCTTCTCGAAGTACTAGACGATCCACCCGAGAGCTTTACTCCAAGCTTAGCCTCTAAACTTGAGGCAACTAACCTTCTTTAAGTGCTAATCAAAGAAGCTAGGTGATATAGAGTGAGGGTTATGGTGTAATTAGTCTAACTAATCCTTGTACTCAACACATGAGAGGGGAGGATTAGGGTTTGAAGAGGGAGAGCTTGAGGAGAGAGAAGGTGAAGATAATAATGAAGTGAGAAGAATGAGTTATCATAATATATATCAAGCATTTCTTTTTATCAAGAAAAGAAAAGAAAAGAATTTAACAACCATGCTTGATAATATCTAGTGATGATTCACATCCATGAGTCATTAAACATTTATGATGCATTAATGACATGGATGAATCATCCATATGACTCACTAATCACAGTCATTGTATATGCCACCTAAACCTCCTTAGTCACTATCTTCTAGAAGCTTCTCGCGCAATTACGAGAACGCCCCTCCTTTCCGCAAAAATACGGAAAAACTTTAGACTGTATAAATCCAATAACCGGATACCAGTAACTGGCTTAAACCAAAGCCGACTGGTAAAAACTGTCCGAAAGTCGTACGTGCGTAAACACACGTATGCGTCCGAACCCTTGTCGTAAAACCATACGACCTCTATATCGTTTCGCCTGGAGTAGGGAAACTCTCTATGTGGGACTCTAGAGACTCGACTACTACGCTGGTAGTGGGTTTAACCACAGACCGTAAGCGGCACTAGCTGTACGTAACGGTCCCCAGGTAGATGTCGATAAGAAGGCCGATGAGGAAACCCATCCGAACTCCTACTGAGCCTTATGTGACAATCTCTATACAGTCCGGTCCGTTCGTCTAAGACTATCGCATATCGGGCCTAGGGGGCGGCAAGTGTCAGTCCCCTAATAGCGGTATAAGTCGTGTCGGAGGGAAGCCCATTACACCCTGAGAAACTACTGGAACCTACCAGCAAATCTCGCTTGCCCTGGCCAGGGACTTTGCGTAATGGCTCTCTGACACAGCGCGATATCAACCCCCAATACCGGGAGAGACGAATCCTGTCTAACCGCCACTGCCTCCAAGTGCTCGGGACTGCACCCAACTGCTACCTGTTTGCACGACTCCTTTGAGCCGTGGTAGGGTAGCAATCTAACAACAGTGGGACACACTCGAGGCGAAGTAGCAATGTCAAGTCTGCGGACTATTCTGTACTCATGTCACCTGGGAACTGTTCACTGACGACTGGTATAAAACCAACCAACAGTTCCCTGTGAGTCCTGTCCGGTGTACCCGTAACCTAACGAGCACCTGCATACTATCTCCAGTACGACGTACTGACGACTGTGGGACAGACCATTTCCCCAACTGGGATGAGAAGCGTACATACTAGTCTACTCCGGAGTATCGATGCCCTGTCTCGATAATCCAACGACTAGGGACCTGAATAAGGATGTGCTTGTAGACTACCCAGCCCCCACTAGTGTGACTGCCATCACAACGCTGGTAGTCAAGCAAGATCCTTAGAGCTCTATCAATACGTATACTCACATATTAAGATAGAAAAACCAAGTAGCATACTACCATTTTTAGCAAGACTGTTATATACATGTGAATATCCCAAGCTTCCATTAAGTAATATACAAACTAGTATGATACAGTAATGGCCTTCTAGGGCATAAACACTAACACGTACCATATCCAATAGGGTGCGGTTTGGTCTCTCCGATACACCATTATGTTGCGGAGTGTATGGAGGAGTAAGCTGAGAGAGAATTCCATTCTCTTTTAAGTAATCCGGAAACTCGGCACTCAAGTATTCACCACCTCGATCAGATCTCAGTGTTTTGATACTTTTTCCTGTTTGTTTTTCTACTTCATTCTTATATTCCTGGAATTTTCCAAAGGCTTCGGATTTATGTTTCATTAAGAAGACATATCCGTACCTTGAAAACTCATCCGTAAAAGTAATGAAGTAAGAATAACCGCTTCGTGTATGCGTAGACATTGGACCGCACACGTCGCTGTGTACGAGTCCCAAGAGCTAGCTCGCTCTTACTCCGTGTCCAGTGTGTAAGTCTACGGTAGCGCTCCGGCCATCTACAGACGCCAAATGCGGAACAAAACTTTTTTAACTGGCGCTATCGTATACTTTAACCCGGATCTGCCATTATTGCTAAACTAACAAACTGTAAAGAGTGTAGAAAGGTTATACCGAACGATCCGAGTCCTTCGTTCTTTAACCATCATCCCACGCTCCGTTGCGGCTGCTCCGATCTCGTCGATCTCCGATCTGCTCGTCCAGGTGGCACCACATCACTGATTCTTTAAACGGGCTCCCGCCTCTGACTCGAGGCAACTCGGTCGTCAAGTTTGCCAAAAGAGACGACCAAGAATGATGTAGAGAATGAGTAGATGACTTTGTCTCACTTCGTCCAAAGTTGTGGACGATCGGTTAATGAAGTTGCCGATGGAAATGAAATGGGACAAGAAATGAACTATGAAATTTCCATGCATCCAAAACTTTAGTCTTTTCTTTTTAGCAACCATAATTTCTCAAATGAGAGAGTGAGTGAGGAGAGAGAGGGCCGGCCACTATATATCAAAGAGGGAGGTGAGTGTAGGAGAGGGGAGAGTAACCTTAAGCAAATATCATATGTGAACTCAAAATAAAATATCTTAAGGAAAACAAGAATTATTAGAAATCAAAGCATGAGTCATAATCCTTGTCACCTCATTCTAGAAACTTCTAGAACCATCTAGAAGCATGACTCACCCTCATCCAAGAAAAGATAAATCCGTCTTTAACCGAATGTTAAAAGACGGCTGAAAGAAAACTGGAAACTGGCAACTTCCAAAAGCGATCCTGAAACAACTTTCAGGATAACCCCGTAACTGTATAAATATGCCCGCATTTGTATTACGACCGAATACAAATGCAACTGAGACAAAGATATTATACCTACTCAATATAATACTCGGATCCGGCTTAAACTAAAGCCGACCAGTATCATCTGCCCGAAAAATAACACGTGCGTAAACGCACGTGCATTTTCCGAACCCTGCCATAAAACCATACGGCCTCTACAACGTTTCGCCCGAACTTGGGAAACTGTCTGTGGGGGACTCTAATGACTCGTCAGTACCCTGGCAGTGGGTTTAACCACAAACCGTCAGCGGCACTAGCAATGCGTAACGGCTGCCCATAGACTAACCTCAAGGGAGGCCGATGAGCGAACTCATCCGGAAACCCTACTGAGCCTAACAGTGACAATGTATATACAGTCCGGTCCGTTCGTCTATGAGTATCGCATATCTGCCTAGGGGGCTAGTAACGTCAGACCCCCAATAGCAGTATAAGTCGTGTCGGAGTGTAGCCCAATAACACCCTGAGATACTACTGGATTACCTACCAGTAAATCTCCTGCCACGGCCGTGGGCTATGTATAATGGCTCTCCTAGACACAGCACGATCTCGCCCCCAATACCGGGAGAGACGAATCCCCTACCGATCCGCTCACGTGCCTCCATATGGCTCTGGACTGTACCCAAAAGCTACCTGTTTGCACGACTCCTTTGAGCCGTGGTAGGGTAGAAATCAAAGCACAGTGGGAACTCACACGAGACAAATGACGACCTCAGGTCGATGAACTAACCTGTACACACGTCACCAGGGAACTGCTATCTGACGATAGGTATAGTACTAACTAGCAGATTCCCGGCGAGTCCTGTCCGGTGTACTCATAACCCAATGAGCACCTGTATACATCTTAGGTGATCCAACTGACACCAGTGGCTTGTGAGACCGGCCACCGCCCCTCGTCGGGGTCTCGACTGTACACACTAGTCTACTCCGGAGTATCGATGCCCTGTCTCGAAACTCCCACGACTAGGGACCACAATTAAGGATATGCGTATAAACCACCCAACTCTCACGTATATGATCGCCATCATACTGTTGGTGGTAAAGCAAGATCCTAAGGGCTCTATCAAAGTGTAACATGTAATCAGTCACCTGAACATGTACACGACTAATAAAGGTAAACCAGATAGCATACTATCATCTCGAGTAAGACTGTCCTACCGGTATAGGTCCTCCGCAATCATTGCAATCACGTACCTGCGATCCAATAATTGACTATGAGGGCACTATCTCCAACAATCTCCCACTTGCACTCAAGGCTAATTATTGCAATGTCGACTACTCACAGCCCGTGTGAAACCGAACATCCAACTCCTCTACTAATCAGTTTCACAAAGCCCGTTTGTAAAACTATTGTGTTCGAGAAATAGCCTCAGTGAGTGGATCCGCCTAGATGTTTCTTTCTATATCTCTCTTAATCTCAAGTTCGCGGAGAAAGCCATCTCCCGAATCGAGTAATACCTGTCTTAGAATATATCTGGATATCTGATGGGACCTAGTTCATAAATGAACTCCAAATCCAAACTTCTTAGACTGTATCGATCACTGAAACTAATCAGTATCGGGCACCATGCCACCCACAGTATCCTCTTGGACCACCTGTCCATAATACTGTTCCTCATCAGAGGGAAAACTATAACTCTGATAATCACTCTGTCAACCATGTCACCTTTGAAGCTTGGAATGATAACCGTCCCCCGAAGGAGGCTGCCGTCATCAAATCCGTAGAACAAGTACTTATGTTCTAAAACTGCTTCCTTATGTTTCTCCGGGATTGGATTAATACATACTTATTGCATCTAGTGCAAAAACAACATCTGGTGTGGTACTTGACATCTCATGATTGACTCAGTTGCCTAAGCAAGTGATCTGTCAATCATGCCCATCCCTCTCTACTTTAGTCTAAAAGACACCTTTAGAGAGGGTGACTCCATCACCTGCAGGTACACCACCATGCTAGGAGTCATCTATTCTAAAAACCATTAGAATACTGTCAAAGAACCTACATTGGTAAACTACCCAAATCCAGATCTAAAACCATAGATCTAGAAACCAGAATGTCAAATATTATATCCATATCCTGTCTGGAGAAACAACTGTGTGACGACCACAGTACAACCGATCGTAGTATAGGAATTTTACTTCCTACTTTGTGTATGTCATCCAGATACCTTGACATCACACCCTACTACCTTCTTAACAGATCCATCCCCTATTCTGATTGAAGTCAAACCCATGACTGTCATATCAAAATTAGATGATCTATTTCCGCTATAACTGCTCAAGTCTATAAATAGATATAAGCAACTTGCCCACTATGCTTCCGCTGCTCCCACTGACTACGACAACCCTCCTACCGGGTCTCATAGCCTGGAACAACAGTAGTGTCAAGTCTGAGTAGATAAGAACCTCCCTGTCACCGTCCTTGAGCCTACCGAAGTACCTCTCGGGTGTCTGAGGTTACCCACCATATCTGCGGAGTGGCTAATGGAATGTCAAACCTGATTGAATATATAGGTCCTATTAAATTTTCCGTAATCGTTCGCGGTTCTGGAATCACTTCCAGTTCTACCATACTCCCACTACTGTTTTCTGAAAAAGATCCATTTTACTAAAACTGTGGCGAGTCAAGAACAATATAACTATTGATCTTCCAAATGGTTGAATATCAACCCTCGTCATAGCCAGGGTCAACCCACAAACAGCCATTAAAGAAACGTGCCCTGAGTTATCCAGAGTCTGGTTTTAAGCATAAGCTGGACAACTCCGCGTACCTTAATATCTTTTAAGGTACGAACTATTCTATATCCAATATAGAAACTTTGGCACTTATTTAATTGGAACCATATTCAAACCATGCAGCTGTCTCCAGTGCATATCAACTTAATGGAAAGAGGCTAATCAGCATTACTCAACTTAGGAATCCATCCAATTATGAGTAACCTGAAAGAGAAACAAGTTTCTCAAAACCATTACTATCATCTGAATACCAATCACAAGAATCTACATCTTCGATCTCTTTGAAGAATCCCGATACTTGTGATACCTGGTTCTCTACTTTATTCTTATACCCACAACTTCTCAAAACTTAGACCTTGTATTTCTTACGAAACACTTGTCTAAATACTAGAGAAGTTATAAGTAAACAGAACATAGTACGAGGACCTACCCCTTTGTCCTGATGGACACTGGACAATATACAATACTCTGTATAAGTCCGCTGAGTTTAAGCAACTCAAAATCTGTGCGTCGTAGGTTGAAAACTATACCCTGGCGATTTCCTCAAATATCACCAATTACAACGAATTCCGATATTATGAGGATAATCACCTAATTCCCAATAACTTACTCCCACTCATCATCTGTAAAACCATACAGATACGAGAATGAAACCTTGTAAATACATACCCTTGGAGTAAGTATCTTGTAAGTGCATGGCGGCGCCCCGGCCGTCAATCCGACGGCCAAATGCGGAAGCGGTGATAAACTTTAATTTTTCTTGAACTGGCAAACCGCCGCGCACTAATACCCGGATCAAACCATTAATTAGTCCTAGCTAACTACAAGAAGGGGAAGAGAGATATACCGACTGATCCGAGTCCTCCGGTCTTCTCATCGTCGTCCCGATCTCCTGCGGAAACTCCGGTCTCCACCTCGTCGCCGGAAGTGCACCACATCGCCTACTTCTTTTACGGGCTCCCACCTCAATGCCGAGGCAACTCGGGCACGAAGCTGGCTAGTCGACGTGCCCAAGGTTTGCTGTAGAATATCTAGTGAGCAAGTCTCATTTGGGGTTCATGGAGATGCCATTTTTGGTGGAGGGATGATACATGTAATTTTTGTGGAGCTATAGGATTTTTACAATGCCAAAAGAGATAAAATCCCTCTTGCAAAAATTTGGACAGCCCCTCTCATGGAATGGCCGGCCAAGACAATGGTGGTGGGGTGAATGAGAGAGTGGGAGTATATCAAAAATAATGGGAACCAAAATCATATCATGCAAGAGAGAGAGAGAGGAATGGTTATCATAACAAGAGATGATTACTAACCCAAACCCACACTCAACCAACAATCATCAACAACCATGATTGTTTACAAAGTCAAGCCATGATGGAAAAGAAAGAGTCAAAGGATGGGCTCCATCATGAAACCATCATGATACAAATATATGCAAAGGACCCCTCCACAAATACTTATTTGCAACAATGCAAATAAGACCTCCTCCACCAATCTTCGGCCAATGACGATACAAAGGAAATTGGCCGAAACGGAAAGCAAACTGGCAACTCCAGAAAACTGGTCCCGTAATAAATTACAGGAAAACCCCGATACTGTACATACACACCCGCATTTGTATTTCGACCGAAATACAAATGCAATGAGACAAAATCTACACTGTACTATACTAGGATCCGGCTTATACCAAAGCCGGCTAGTAATATCCGTTTGATCCTGATCCGTGCAATACCGCACGTATCTGATCAAACCCTGCCATATTACCATACGGCCTGTAGTACAAACTGTCCGATCCTGATCCGTGCAATACCGCACGTATCTGATCGGACCTTGCCATATCTCCATACGGCCTCTACAACCTTTCGCCCGAAAGCTTGAGTAACTGAATGTGGGGGACTCTAAAGACTCGTCAACACCTTGGTTGTGGATTTAACCACTAGCACGTCAGAGGTATAAGCCAATACGTAACGGGCTACCAGGTATTGACTAAAAAGGGACGTCTGTGAGCGAACTCAGCCTGACAACCCTACTGAGCCTGTCAGTGACAATATCCGTACAGTCCGGTCCGTTCGTCTATGAGTATCGCATGGTGGGCCTAGGGGGTTGGTAAAAGTCAGACCCCCAAAAGCGGTACAAGTCGTGTCGGAGTGTAGCCCAGAACACCCTGAGATACTACTGGAATACCTACAAGTAAATCTCCTTGCCTCGGCCGAGGGCTTCGTGTAATGGCTCTCCTAGACACAGCGCGACCTCACCCCCAATACCGGGAGAGACGAACCCCTGAAGATACGCTCACTGCCTCCATGTGGCTCGGGACTGTACCCAACTAAAACCTGTTTGCACGACTCCTTTGAGCCGTGGTAGGGTAGTAATCAAAGTACAGTGGGAACTCACACAAGACAAATGACGATCCTCAGGTCGATGAACTAACCTGCACACATGTCACCAGGGAACTGCCATCTGACGTCTGGTATATGACCAACTAGCATGTTCCCGGCGAGTCCTGTCCGGTGTACTCATAACCCAATGAGCACCTGTATACATCTTAGGTGATCCAACTGACACCAGTGGCTTGTGAGACCGGCCACCGCCCCTCGTCGGGGTCTCGACTGTATACACTAGTCTACTCTGGAGTATCGATGCCATGTCTCGAAACTCTCACGACTAGGGACCATTTAAGGATATGCTTATAGACTGCCAGCTCCCACGTATATGATCGCCCTCATACTGCTGGTGGTCAAGCAAGAATCCTAGGGGCTCTACCAACGTGCAATAGCGACCTGTCAGGTCACCTAAAGCAGTACACGATGATAAAGGTAAACCAGATAGCATACTATCATCTCGAGTAAGACTGTCCTACCGGGATAGGTCCTCCATCAATCATTGCAATCACGTACCTGTGACCTAATAATTGACTCTGAGGGCACTATCTCCAATAATCTCCCACTTGCACTCAAGGCTAATTATTGCGATGTCGCATACTCACAGCCCGTGTGATACCGAACACCCAACTCCTCTACTAGTCAGTCTCACAAAGCTCGTTTGCGAAACTATTGCGTTCGAGGAATAGCCTTAGTGAGTGGATCCGCTTTGTAGTTTCTTTCTATGTCTCTCTATATCTCAAGTTCGCGGAGAAAGCCATCTCCCGAAATGAGCAACACCTGTCTTAGAATGTGTCTGGATGTCTGATGGGACATAGCTCATAAATAAACTCCAAATCCAAACTTCTTAGACTGTATCGTCAACTGAACTTAATCAGTATCCTGTGCCATGCCACCCTCAGTATTGCCTTGGACCACCTGTCCAAAATACTGCCCCTCATCAGAAGGAAAACTATAGCTCAGACAACCTCCTTGTCGTCCATGTCACCTTGGAAGCCTGGAATGATAACTGTTTCCCGAATGAGGCTGTCATTATCATATCCCTAGAACATCCACTTATGTTCTAAAACTGCTTCCTACCGTTTCTCCAGGATTGGATTAATGCCAGCTTATTGCATCTAGTGCAAGAACAATGTCTGGTGTGGTACTTGACATCTCATGATTGACTCAATTGCCTGAGCAAGTGATCTGCCAATCATGCACATCCCTCTCCCCTTTAGTCTGTAAGACACCTTTAGAGAGGGTGACTCCATTACCTGCAGGTACACTACCGTGCCAGGAGTCGTCCATTCTAAATACCCTTAGAATGCTGTCAAAGTACCCTGATTGGGAAACCACCCAAACCTAGATCTAAAACCATAGATCTAGTAACCAGTATGTTTGATATAATATCCAAGTCCTGTGTGGAGAAACCACCGTGTAACAACCAAAGTATAACCGATCGTAGTATAGGAGTTTCTTTTCCTATTCTGTGTATATCATCCAAATACCAGGATATCACACCCTACTACCTTCTCAACAGATTCATCCCCTATTCTGATGAAGTCAAACCTATGACTGTCACGACAGAATTAGATGATCTATCTCCGCTACTGGTGCTTCAGTCTATAAATAGACATAAGCTACCTATCCACCAATGCTTCCGCTGCTCCCACTGACTATGACAACCCTCTGGCAGAGTCATATACACGTACATTTCTAAAACTAGTTTAGAAAGACGCTATACTCATCCTCCTGCCGGGTCTCACAGTATGGAATAACAGCAATGGTAAGTCTGGGTAAACAAGAACTTCCCTGTCACCGTCCTTGAGGCTACCGTAGTACCTCTCGGGTGCCTGAAGTTACCTACCATATCTGCGGAGTGGCCAATGGAATGTCAAACCAGATTGAATCTTTAGGTTCCTATCAAATCTTCAGTAATCGTTTGTGGTTCTGGAATCACTTCCAGTTCTACCATACTCCCACTACTGTTTTTCTGAAAAAATCCAATTTTTTTAATAAAACTGTGGCGAGTCTAGAACAATATCGCTATTGTTCATCCAGATGGTAGAAAGTCAACCCTCGTCATAGCCTGGGTCAACCCACAAACAGCCATTACAGAAACGTGCCTTGAGTTATCCACAGTCTGGTTTTAAGCATAAACCGGACAACTCCCCGTACCTTAACATTGTTAAGATATGAACTGTTCTATATCCAATATAGAAACAGAGGCACAGATTTAATTGAACCAGATCCAAATCATGCAACTGTCTCCAGTGCATGTCAACTAAATGGAAGGAGGCCGATCAGCGTTACTCAACTTAGGAATGCTTCCAATTATGAGTAACCTAAAAGAGAAGCGAGATCTCTTCATCATTACTATCAACTGAATGCCATGCACAAGTGTCTACATCTTCGATTGCTTTGAAGAATCCCGATACTTGCTACACCTGGTTCTCTACTCTATTCAAATACCTATAACTTCTCAAAATTCGGACCCTGTGTTTCCACGAAACACCTGTCTAAAAACTAGAGAAGTCATAAGTAAACCGAATATAGTACGAGGACCAACCCCTCTGTCCTGATGGACCCTGGACAATGTACAATACTCTGTATAAGTCCCTTGAGTCTGATAACTCATTCACTGTGTCTCGTAGGTTGAAAACTGTATTTATGGTTAAGAAGAATTACACCGCTGTTTAATGCTCCTTACCTAACCATCCACTGATATAGGTAAATGTCGTAGACATAATTTCAAAAGGTATATCTCACTCTATAAAAATAGACGTACACATATATCAATTTGAAATTGGTGCATAACAGAGGATATTCAAAACCAAATATTTGCCGTCCGGCAAACAACCCAGGTGATTTCCTCAAATATCACCGATTACAATGAATCCCGATATAATGAGGATGATCACCCAATTCCCAATAACTTACTCCCACTCATCATCTGTAAAACCATACAGATGTGAGAATCATACCTGGTAAATACATACCCTGGAGTAAGTATCTAATCGGGAAATCAGTTTTCTTTTAACAGTACACAGTGAGACTGAAACATTGAAATGTTTCGATGGGGTATCCTGGTATTCCTAGTAATGCCTCTTCCAGATTCACGATTGTAACCGTATAATTCTTTGCCACCTCTCCAAATCCCTTCATATGTCTTTAGTCTTTACCTTCTGCACACCCCTTTAGGCCAAATGGTTTTCTTCCTTCCCTACCGTTCGGCACCAGCCTATGGTTTGGAAGAAGACTATCCAATAAGCATAATGGGTGTACTGTCCCAATCCTAGGAACACTCGCAATGAGAGAGGGTGAAGATAAAAGACAACCGAATAAACCTTATTCCTATTTCTCCTGGACCAGAATCCATCCCCGAACTGGAACAAGTTCCTTTCGAGTTCGTATATAACCATACGATGGAGTACCCAATAAACTGTGGATCTTCGTAGTGATACGGAGTGTCCTGGAGAAATACAAAGGTGATTTTAGGATTGGCGAAGGAATACTTGGTTTGGTCGTGAATATCTGTTGCAATTTACTTTGCCCTCTAACTAATCCCTTGCTTTGTCTTAACTTAATACCTTCTGCACACCATCGTTATGCTAATTGGTTTTCTTCATTCCCTACCGGTCGGCACCAGCCTAAGGTTTGGAAGAAGACTATCCAATTTGCGTAATAGGTGTACTATCCCCTAAACCAAGGAGTACTCGCAACCTGAGAGAAGGTAAAAGGAAAAGACAACTGAATAGTCCTATCCGTTTTCTCCAGAACCGGAAACCATCCTCGAATAAATTCTTTCGAGTTCGTATCTAACCATACGATGGTTTTGTCCAATGGAAGTGGACGTTCGTAGTAATACGGGGTGTCCTGGAGAAAAGGCTAAAAGTAGGAGTGGCAATGAGGTTCGCAACTCTGACAATCCAAAAACCAGTGTTTAAGAAGGTTCGGTTAACTTGGTCACTGAGTCATAGTCTTAGGGTCGGGTCAATGGTCGCTGCCGAAGAGAGAGAGAAAAGAAACACTCAGCGTGCACTCTAACCTAGATCAGAATGGTTACCAATTTATCTAATCTGGAAACCTCCCACTGTACCTCAAATTCTCCTCCAAACCTAAAAGAAGAATTAGTCGGGGTCACCCGAGGAGTAAACTAACTCATCAGTGGGAATCGGAATCCAACTATCATCGCATGATAACGTGACGGAATCCGCTCACGGTATCACACTCCATAAGGTATGCGCATATCTGGCAAGTTTCAGTTCTTTTGAAACTCCCGATGTGATTTTTACCCCATGCTCTTATGACCTTGACTTTGGCCAACATATCATAAGTCACATGTCAAGTTCAACCCGTCATTCTCCAGGTTAATTTGAATCCACCCGTACCTACACTTGACTTTGGCCAAAATGGCAGTACGACTGTCCCAAACCAACGCATCTATCTATTCTGCATATGAATACCCAATAGCTACCAATCACTGTGCTTTGACTTTGGCCAACATACACAGCTTGAATACTATTGACTACCCATATGAAACGACGGAGGGCTACGAATGGTTTCTGGCGAAAACCTTTAACGTAATGAACTTGATATCATTGAAGGAACGGATAGCTTTTTGAAAATATAGTGACGAAAACCATTGCTAAAGAGGTCACTCCCGGTGAAGGGATCTCGGCTCTTTCCCCGTAGAATGAGGTGCAGGATATTCCAACTGAATACCACGGTGCAAAGCAAAAGTAATCGGCTATAGTGAAATTAATGCCCTGACGCAAACTTTTTGTCCAAGGGGTCACTCCCGGTGAAGGGATCTCGGCCCTTGCCTCGTCGACTGAGGAGCAGGATATTTCAACTGAATACCACGATGCAAAACAAAAGTGAACGTCCTTGCAATAACAGCTTTTTGAAAAAGTGTTCCAACAACATCAGATTAGGTTTGTTTTTAACTTGCGTTGATCCGAATCAACGCAGTCCCACCAATTGATCACACCAAAAAGAACGAAAATATACTGATGTACGTATATGCTATCCGCATTCGCCACTGGGTCCCGTCATTACCCGTTAGGTTAGCTAACTAACGACAGAGCGGGGACTGGACTAGCGCGGATGTAAAACATATACAACATCTACTAATATATATACCAATATATTATATTTCGCTCAAGGCGTGAATAAAATGCAACATCACAGAAATGTACAGCATCACAGAAACAATACAGATATCTGGGATCCCCGGGTTTCACAGAGCCACTGCTGAAACCCGACGTTCCCCTGGTCGTGTGGATAGCCTGCGCAATGAAATCCTAGACCCCTACGGGCGCGGCAAGTTACCCGCCAAAACCTGAAGCGAGGCAGCCCCCTTCAGCACCGTGAATGGACCACCCAGCACCTCACGGAATCCGGTAACTTGGGCACCCCTCCTGGGTCAACCTGTACCCCCTACGAGTGCGGCGAATAGCCCGCCAATTCTAGAGTGAAGCCCCCTCCGTCTCAATGCCATGAGATGCGGGCTTGTTGCCGTCTAGAACCCGGCTATCCGTGCACCCCTCCGCGGGGTAACCCTAGTACAGAAAGTAAAATATACATACAACGGGTACATCGACCGCAACCTGGCCGTGCCCCAAAATAATAATACAATCAGGCAGTGACGGCAGTCCACATGTCGGACGCTCGCCCCGCAATATCAAATGTACATAATACAACCACAACTGTACTAGCATTGCAACCAGGCTATCCCCCACGACCGATCCGCAACATCACAGCAAAAACAGAACATCAACGTGAAAGTCACGTTCGCAAATCCGTCTAACCGGGCTATAGCAGTTAGACCGGATTTACCGATCGAGTGACATTCACGGTCGCAGATATAATGTAAATACTGTGAAATAATGTGTTTAAAATATCCGATCGATCAAAAATCAACAAGTGGGCCCCCAAGCAATACTGTAGCACTCACAGAAATTCTGGGCCCAATTTTAATATTCCAAAACCTCACTTTTCACCCCAGAAAGCCTCTGTAAAAAATTGGTGCAGCAAACCCAAAGTAGTGCGGCGGAACCGCGGCCCAAGGGGGTGTTTGGCCGCGGTTCCGCGCTCCTACAGTGGAGTTACGTCATCGAATTTTCACAGAACTCTTAGATTTTCCAGTACATCACTTTTCTGTAACCTGAAAAAAATTTCGACACCAAAAAATTTCAACAGAAAACTGATGTGAACAAAAATGTAGATTTTGGAATTTTGGTCGATCGGAAATGCAAAACACATTAAACAAAGCTAGACTAAGTTAATGGCGAGGCTCTGATACCACTATAAGTGCACGGCGGCGCCCCGGCCGTCAATCCGACGGCCAAATGCGGAAACGGTGATAAACTTTAATTTTTCTTGAACTGGCAAACCGCCGCGCACTAATACCCGGATCGAACCATTAATTAGTCCTAGCTAACTACAAGAAGGGGAAGAGAGATATACCGACTGATCCGAGTCCTCCGGTCTTCTCATCGTCGTCCCGATCTCCTGCGGAAACTCCGGTCTCCACCTCGTCGCCGGAAGTGCACCACATCGCCTACTTCTTTTACGGGCTCCCACCTCAATGCCGAGGCAACTCGGGCACGAAGCTGGCTAGTCGACGTGCCCAAGGTTTGCTGTAGAATATCTAGTGAGCAAGTCTCATTTGGGGTTCATGGAGATGGCATTTTTGGTGGAGGGATGATACATGTAATTTTTGTGGAGCTATAGGATTTTTACAATGCCAAAAGAGATAAAATCCCTCTTGCAAAAATTTGGACAGCCCCTCTCATGGAATGGCCGGCCAAGACAATGGTGGTGGGGTGAATGAGAGAGTGGGAGTATATCAAAAATAATGGGAACCAAAATCATATCATGCAAGAGAGAGAGAGAGGAATGGTTATCATAACAAGAGATGATTACTAACCCAAACCCACACTCAACCAACAATCATCAGCAACCATGATTGTTTACAAAGTCAAGCCATGATGGAAAAGAAAGAGTCAAAGGATGAGCTCCATCATGAAACCATCATGATACAAATATATGCAAAGGACCCCTCCACAAATACTTATTTGCAACAATGCAAATAAGCCATCCTCCACCAATCTTCGGCCAATGAACGATACAAAGGAAATTGGCCGAAACGGAAAGCAAACTGGCAACTCCAGAAAACTGGTCCCGTAATAAATTACAGGAAAACCCCGATACTGTGCATACACACCCGCATTTGTATTTCGACCGAAATACAAATGCAATGAGACAAAATCTACACTGTACTATACTAGGATCCGTCTTATACCAAAGCCGGCTAGTAATAACCGTTTGATCCTGATCCGTGCAATACCGCACGTATCTGATCGAACCCTGCCATATTACCATACGGCCTGTAGTACAAACTGTCCGATCCTGATCCGTGCAATACCGCACGTATCTGATCGGACCTTGCCATATCTCCATACGGCCTCTACAACCTTTCGCCCGAAAGCTTGAGTAACTGAATGTGGGGGACTCTAAAGACTCGTCAACACCTTGGTTGTGGATTTAACCACTAGCACGTCAGAGGTATAAGCCAATACGTAACGGGCTACCAGGTATTGACTAAAAAGGGACGTCTGTGAGCGAACTCAGCCTGACAACCCTACTGAGCCTGTCAGTGATAATATCCGTACAGTCCGGTTCGTTCGTCTATGAGTATCGCATGGCGGGCCTAAGGGGTTGGTAAAAGTCAGACCCCCAAAAGCGGTACAAGTCGTGTCGGAGTGTAGCCCAGAACACCCTGAGATACTACTGGAATACCTACCAGTAAATCTCCTTGCCTCGGCCGAGGGCTTCGTGTAATGGCTCTCCTAGACACAGCGCGACCTCACCCCCAATACCGGGAGAGACGAACCCCTGAAGATACGCTCACTGCCTCCATGTGGCTCGGGACTGTACCCAACTAAAACCTGTTTGCACGACTCCTTTGAGCCGTGGTAGGGTAGTAATCAAAGTACAGTGGGAACTCACACAAGACAAATGACGATCCCCAGGTCGATGAACTAACCTGCACACATGTCACCAGGGAACTGCCATCTGACGTCTGGTATATGACCAACTAGCATGTTCCCGGCGAGTCCTGTCCGGTGTACTCATAACCCAATGAGCACCTGTATACATCTTAGGTGATCCAACTGACACCAGTGGCTTGTGAGACCGGCCACCGCCCCTCGTCGGGGTCTCGACTGTATACACTAGTCTACTCTGGAGTATCGATGCCATGTCTCGAAACTCTCACGACTAGGGACCATTTAAGGATATGCTTATAGACTGCCAGCTCCCACGTATATGATCGCCCTCATACTGCTGGTGGTCAAGTAAGAATCCTAGGGGCTCTACCAACGTGCAATAGCGACCTGTCAGGTCACCTAAAGCAGTACACGATGATAAAGGTAAACCAGATAGCATACTATCATCTCGAGTAAGACTGTCCTACCGGGATAGGTCCTCCATCAATCATTGCAATCACATACCTGTGACCTAATAATTGACTCTGAGGGCACTATCTCCAACATATCTAATCGGGAAAACAGTTTTTCTTTAACAATGCACTGAAACATGAAAATGTTTCGTAGGGGTATCCTGGTATTCATAGCAATGCCTCTTCCATAATCCAATTCATGACTTCAACCGTATATTTTATTGCCATCTATCTAAGTCCCTTTATTTGTCTTTAGTCATTACCTTCTGTACACCATCGTTAGGCTAAATGGTTTTCTTCCTTCCCTACCGTTCAGCACCAGCCTATGGTTTGGAAGAAGACTATCCAGTAAGCATAATTGGTGTACCCTCCTAAACCAAGGAGTACTCGTATCTTGAGAGAAGGTGATGATAAAAGACAACTGAATAATACCTTATTCCTTTAAAGGTGAAATAGGAGTGGCGATGAAGTACGCGGTTTTGGTCGTGAATGATATCAGTCCCAATTTACTTTGCCCTCTTTCTAATCCCTTTATTTTGTCTTTACATATTACTTTCTGCACACCCTACTTAGGCTAATTGGTTTTCTTCATTCCCGACCTTTCGGCACCTGCCTATGGTTTGGAATAAGACTATCCAATAAGCGTAATAGGTGTACTCTCCTAAACCAAGGAGCTCTCGCAACCTGAGAGAAGGTGATAATAAAAGACAACTGAATAAACCAATTCTATTTCTCCTGAACCTTGATCCATCCTCGAAGAAGTCCCTTCGAGTTCGTATATAACCATACGATGGATCTATCCAATGGAAGTGGATGTCCGTAGTAAAACGGGTGTTCTGAGAAATGCAAAGGGTAAAAGAAGGAGTGGCAATGACTTATGCAACTCAGACAATCCAAAAGCCAGTATTTTAAGAAGGTTCGGTCAACTTGGTCACTGAGTCATAGTCTAGGGTCGTTCAAAGGTCGCTGCCAAAGAGAGAGAGAAAAGAAACACTCTGCGTGCACTCTAACCTAGATCAGAATGGTTATCACTTTATCTAATCCGGAAACCTCCCACTGTCCTGTCAAATTCTCCTCCAAACCTGAAAGAAGAATCAATCGGGATCACCCGAAGAGTAAACCAACTCATCAGTGGGAATCGGGATCCAACTCTCATCGCATGATAACGTGATGGAATGCATCCACGTTACTCACACTCCAGAAGGTATGCGCATACTTGGCAAGTTTCAGTTTCTTTAGAAACTCCCGATATGATTTTTGCCCCATGCTCTTATAACCTTGGCTTTGGTTAAAATGTCATAAGTCACATGCCAAGTTCTACCCGTCACTATCTTGTCAATTTGAACCCACCCGCACATGCCCCTGACTTTGGCCAATCGGCAGAACGACTGTCCCAAACTAACTCATCTATCTATGCAACAAATGAATACCCAGCAGCTACCAAACACTATGCCTTAACTTTGGCTAAAATGCATAGCTTGAATACTACTGAATACCCAAAAGAAGTGACGGAGGGCTACGGCTGGTTTTTGGCGAAAAACCTTTAACGTAACGAACTTGATATCGCTGAAGGAACCTGATAGCTTTTTTAAAATATAGTGGCGAAAACCTTTTGCTAAAGAGGTCACTCCCGGTGAAGGGATCTCGGCTCTTTCCTCATGGAATGAGGTGCAGGATATTCCACTGAATACCGCTATGCAAAGCAACTTGTAATCGACTATAGTGAAGTTATTACCCTGACGCAAACTTCTGCCCAAGGGGTCAGTCCCGGTGAAGGGATATCGGCCCTTGCCCCGTCGAATGAGGTGCAGGATATTCCACTGAATACCACGATGCAAAACAAAAGGAAACGTCTTTGCAATAACACCTTTTAAATTGTTCCAACAACTGTAAACAGGTTTGTTTTACATTGCATTGATCAGAATCAACACAGTCCCATCAATCAATCACACCAGAAAAGAACGAAAATAAAATGTACGTATATGCCATCCGCATTCGTCACTGGGTCCCGTCATCACCCGTTAGGTTACTTAACTAACGACAGAGCGGGGACTGGACTAGCACGGGTGAAAAACATATACAACATCTAATAGTATATAAACCAATATACAATAATCGCTCCAGGCGTGATAATATGCAACATTACAGAAAAGTAATAAGCATCACAGAACAATACAGATAATCTGGGATCCCCGAGTTTCACAGAGCCGCTGCTGAAACCCGACGTTCCCCTGTCGTGTGGATAGCCTGTGCAATGAAACCTAGACCCCTACGGGTGCGGCAAGTTACCCGCCAAAACCTGAAGCGAGGAAGCCCCCTACAGCATAGTGAATGGACCACCCTGCACTTCACAGAATCCGGCAATCTTGGGCACCCCTCCTTGGGTCAACCTGTACCCCCTACGAGTGCGGCGAATAGTCTGCCAATTCTAGAGTGGGACCCCTCTGCCTCTCAAAGCCATGAGATGCGGAACCGTTGCCCTCCAGAACCCGGCTATCCGTGCACTCCGTCGCGGGGCAAAACCTAGTACAGTAATGAAAAATAGTACAACAGGTACATCGACCGCAACCTGGTCGTGCCCCAAAAGAATATTATACAACAGGCAGTGACGGCAGTCCACAAGTTGGACGCTCGCCCCGCAATAACAAATGTACAAATAAACTCAAACTGTACTACCATTGCACACTGCTATCCACCACGACAAATCCGCAACATCACAGCACAACACAGAACATCAACGCGAATGTCACGTTCGCAAACCCGTCTAAAAGAACTATAGCAATCGGACGCGGTTTACTGATCAAATGACATTCCCGGTCGGAGATATAATGTAAGCACTGTAAACTAACGTGTTTAAATTTCGATCGACCAAATATCACAAAGTGGGCCCCAGGCAAATCTGTTGAACAGTAATAAAATCTGGGCCCAAAAGATATATACCAAAAACCCCAATTTCTAACATAGAATGCACTGTAGAAAATTGGCTAAGTGATGTCACTTTCCTGCGGCGGATCCGCGGCCAAACCCATGCTTGGGCCGCGGATCCGCGGCGGAACAGTCGAATCACTTGGTCGAATTTCTCCAGTATTCCTAAAAAACCCTGCTTGATTTTCTGGTATGGTCAAAATGACATTTGGACCAGTTTGAAAATTAACAGAAACTGTCAAATTGGAAAAATGCGATTTTTGATTTCCGGTTCGATCGATGTTTTAAACGCATTAGCACAAGTTAGTATAGCAAAATGGTGAGGCTCTGATACCACTGTAAGTCTACGGTAGCGCCCCGGCCGTCTACAGACGCCAAATGCGGAACAAAACTTTTTTAACTGGCGCTATCGTATACTTTAACCCGGATCTGCCATTATTGCTAAACTAACAAACTGTAAAGAGTGTAGAAAGGTTATACCGAACGATCCGAGTCCTTCGTTCTTTAACCATCATCCCACGCTCCGTTACGGCTGCTCCGATCTCGTCGATCTCCGATCTGCTCGTCCAGGTGGCACCACATCACTGATTCTTTAAACGGGCTCCCGCCTCTGACTCGAGGCAACTCGGTCGTCAAGTTTGCCAAAAGAGACGACCAAGAATGATGTAGAGAATGAGTAGATGACTTTGTCTCACTTTGTCCAAAGCCGTGGACGATCGGTTAATGAAGTTGCCGATGGAAATGAAATGGAACAAGAAATGAACTATGAAATTTCCATGCATCCAAAACTTTAGTCTTTTCTTTTTAGCAACCATAATTTCTCAAATGAGAGAGTGAGTGAGGAGAGAGAGGGCCAGCCACTATATATCAAAGAGGGAGGTGAGTGTAGGAGAGGGGAGAGTAACCTTAAGAAAATATCATATGTGAACACAAAATAAAATATCTTAAGGAAAACAAGAATTATTAGAAATCAAAGCATGAGTCATAATCCTTGTCACCTCATTCTAGAAACTTCTAGAACCATCTAGAAGCATGACTCACCCTCATCCAAGAAAAGATAAATCCGTCTTTAACCGAATGTTAAAAGACGGCTGAAAGAAAACTGGAAACTGGCAACTTCCAAAAGCGATCCTGAAACAACTTTCAAGATAACCCCGTAACTGTATAAATATGCCCGCATTTGTATTACGACCGAATACAAATGCAACTGAGACAAAGATATTATACCTACTCAATATAATACTCGGATCCGGCTTAAACTAAAGCCGATCAGTATCATCTGCCCGAAAAATAACACGTGCGTAAACGCACGTGCATTTTCCGAACCCTGCCATAAAACCATACGGCCTCTACAACGTTTCGCCCGAACTTGGGAAACTGTCTGTGGGGGACTCTAATGACTCGTCAGTACCCTGGCAGTGGGTTTAACCACAAACCGTCAGCGGCACTAGCAATGTGTAACGGCTGCCCATAGACTGACCTCAAGGGAGGCCGATGAGCGAACTCATCCGGAAACCCTACTGAGCCTAACAGTGACAATGTATATACAGTCCGGTCCGTTCGTCTATGAGTATCGCATATCTGCCTAGGGGGCTAGTAACGTCAGACCCCCAATAGCAGTATAAGTCGTGTCGGAGTGTAGCCCAATAACACCCTGAGATACTACTGGAGTACCTACCAGTAAATCTCCTGCCACGGCCGTGGGCTATGTGTAATGGCTCTCCTAGACACAGCACGATCTCGCCCCAAATACCGGGAGAGACGAATCCCCTGCCGATCCGCTCACGTGCCTCCATATGGCTCGGGACTGTACCCAAAAGCTACCTGTTTGCACGACTCCTTTGAGCCGTGGTAGGATAGAAATCAAAGCACAGTGGGAACTCACACGAGACAAATGACGACCTCAGGTCGATGAACTAACCTGTACACACGTCACCAGGGAACTGCTATCTGACGATAGGTATAGTACTAACTAGCAGATTCCCGGCGAGTCCTGTCCGGTGTACTCATAACCCAATAAGCACCTGTATACATCTTAGGTGATCCAACTGACACCAGTGGCTTGTGAGACCGGCCACCGCCCCTCGTCGGGGTCTCGACTGTACACACTAGTCTACTCCGGAGTATCGATGCCCTGTCTCGAAACTCCCACGACTAGGGACCACAATTAAGGATATGCGTATAAACCACCCAACTCTCACGTATATGATCGCCATCATACTGTTGGTGGTAAAGCAAGATCCTAAGGGCTCTATCAAAGTGTAACATGTAATCAGTCACCTGAACATGTACACGACTGATAAAGGTAAACCAGATAGCATACTATCATCTCGAGTAAGACTGTCCTACCGGTATAGGTCCTCCGCAATCATTGCAATCACGTACCTGCGATCCAATAATTGACTATGAGGGCACTATCTCCAACACAGTGAACGGGGTCTTTGTCATCTTTCTTTTGAGACAAGATTGACAAGTTGCATATGATTGATATTCGAACGAGTCCAAATATCCTTCTTTATGTAACTTCGTCAACCTTCTCTCATTGATGTGACCCAGTCTACAATGGCATAAGAAAGCCTGATTTGTTTCCGGAGATTTTCTTTTGTGTGTATTCTGGACATTGAAAATCTGTAGTTGGTTTAGTACGTATATACCATTGCTTAATGTACCTGACCCAATCAGAACTTAATTAAGGTGAATGTTTACAACATTAATTACAAACGCAAATTCATAACCTTCTTTAGATATTAAAGATACAGAAATGATATTACAAGTTTCATTGGGTACAAAAAAGCAATTACGTAAAACCAAAATATGTCCATCTGACATTCCCAGGTGATAGTCCCCCACGGCCTCAGCATCTATGCTAGCTCCGTTTGCAACTTTGAGGGTCATGTCATCTGCCTTTAAAAACCCACGCTTTCTCAATGCCTGCAAAGAATTACAGATATGAGATCCTGATCCGGTATCCAATACCCAGGAAGTAGAGTTTATTGATAGACATTTTTCAATAACATATTCACTTGAAGGTGAAGCCGCAACTTGCTTCAGATCCTGGGTTCTGGACTTCCAAGCCCTGCAATCTTTCTTCCAGTGTCCACTCTTGTGACAGTAAAAGCATTCTTCTTTTCCCACAAGCTTTCCCGCTACCTTTGTTGGTTTTTCCTTTCCCTTCGTATCCACTTTACTAACACCGCCCCTTGGTTTGGCAGGGGTTTTCTTCTTCTTTCTCTTGGCTTTCGCCTTGGACCTAGAAGAGGAAGATCCTCCTACAAACAAAGTGGATGTTTTCCTACCTTTCTGTAGGGTGCCCTCTGCACTCCTCAGCAAGTTGAGGAGTTCTGATAGTTCAACCTCCTTTTCTTGCAAGTTGAAGTTCAGGATAAACTGGGCGTAAGTGGAAGGAAGGGACTGGAGAATCAAGTCCGTATAGAGCTCATTCTCCAACGTGGTCCCAAGGTCCGCGAGCTTCTCTATGTAGCCAATCATCTTAAGCACGTGTTCCGCTACCGATGATCCGACAGCCAATCTCGCTGAAAACAGCTTTTTCGACACTTCGTATCTTGCGATACGGGATTGCTCTCCATACAGTTCTTTTGTATGGAGAAATATGGATTCGAGGTCCATATTCTCGTGCCTCCTCTGATGTTCATTGTCCATAGAAGCAAGCACGAGGCACTTGGCCTTCGCGCAGTCGATTTCCCAGGTCTTACGGATTTCCCTATCCACGACGCTAATTTTGGGACCTGGGACAGGGGAAGCTTTGGTGGTAAGAAGATACCCCAACTTGTCATAAGTGGTTGCCATTTTGACATTCCCGAGCCAATCTTTATAGTTTGGCCCTGTCAGTATGTTTTTATCTAGTAGTAACTTAAGTCCAGTCATGATATTTGGTCGCTGCAATTAGGAGAGAGAGAAGAAACACTTTAGCTTGGTGCTCTTGCAAGTTTAGAGTGGTTTTTAATTTGTCTAAACAGGATGGCTCCCACTGTCTCTCGAATCCCTCCTCAAACTATAATGGAAGAATTAGTCGGGATCAATCTCACCGTATAATTCTTGCTTAACCATTCAGCCAGGCCAGTGTCGGTACTTCGAGGGAGGTTTTCCAACGCTTTCGCGAAGTTCCTTAATTAAATAACCTCTTTTCCCTGTGGGCGTAGCCCCGCTAACATCTTTCTAGACACCTACTTGGTTTATAGCATTGATCGTTAAGTGAGAAAGTTCCGGAGAAGTAGCATATACTCACAGTAGGACCGGGATCCAAATATCATCGCGTGACAAAACTGAAGGAATCCTACCAGAATAATCACACTCCAAATAGTATGCAACGCTAGCATGTTTCAGTTTCTTTTGAAACTCCCGATGTGGATTTTTGCCCCATGCTCTTATGACATTGACTTTGACCAACAAATCATAAGTCACATGTAAAGTTCTACCCGTCGTTCTCCAGGTTAATTTGAACCCACCCACACATACCCTTGACTTTGGCCAACAAGGTAGAACGACTGTCCCAAACCAACACATCTATCTATGCTGCACATGAATACCCAATAGCTACCAATCACTATGCCTTGACTTTGGCCAACAAACATAGCTTGAATACTTATTGACTATCCATGTGAAACGATGGAGGGCTATGAATGGTTTTGGCGAAACCGTGAACGTAGTGAACTTGATATAATCGAATGAACGAGATAGCTTTCAAATGGAGTGGTTCAAGCTCCGCATTTAAAATTTGGTTTTGAAAAGAACCGAGTGGTTTTGAAAGTGTTCCAACGAATTTTACTTGGTTTATTTTTCTTGCATTAATTTTAATGCGTCCCATCAATTAATCCTACCATTGCAGAAAGCAACGAAAATATGACGCACGCTTATGCCATCCGCATTCGCCACGGGGTCCCATCATCACCCGTTAGGTTACTTAACTAACGACAGAGCGGGGGCTGGACTAGCGCGGATGCAAAACATAAGCAACGCCTAAATAGATATCATATATATAGATATATACATTCGTCACATGCAATGATAGCCATTCCAGAATCACAGATGAACACATTGGATATACTAGGAATCCGCATTTCGTACGAGCCTGTAACGAAGGGTGGATTACACGGTCGCGATGAATAGCCAAAACCCCACCCTAGACCCCTACGGGTGCAGCAAACTACCCGCCAAGTACCCGAAGTGAAGCAACCTCCCTTAACAACGTGAGTAGGCCACTCGGCACTTCGAGATACCCGGTAGTTTATGCACCCCACCTTGGGTCTATCCCTGGAGCAAAAACAGTAAAAAGAAATTATACAATGACGGCTACAACCCCATCACGGTTGTGCGGCCATATAAATAATATTACATCAAATTACATATTACATGAATTGAAAGAATAAGAAAACTCTCATCTCACAACCCTCCGGCTATTCATCCGCGACAATCCAACGAATTCATATACACAAACCATCAACATTACAGATCACAGATATGTACAACCCCCACTAATCGACGTATAGCGATTAGCAGACGTTCAATACATATATCACAACACAGATATAACCCATTAGCCAAAGTCTAAAGAAGTTCGATCAAAATACGGATTTGTGACCACCCCAAAAACTAACTTGTTCTCTGGAAAATCTGGGCATGAACAAACCATCCTAAAAATCCCAAAACAGCAACAGAAGAACACTGCAGGAAAAACGACCCACGGCCGAGTCAACTCGGCCGCGGATCCGCGGTGAGTTAGTCGACTTGCTGGTTCGTTTTTCTTAGGTGTTCTGTAAAAACCTTGAGCCGATTTTTAGTGTATGATTTATTATTTTTAAAGCAGAAATACAAATCGGCAGAAACTTAGGGTTTTTGAAAAGTGTTTTACGATTTTTTTCGATCGAAGTTATAGATACTTTGCTAATTAGTTAGTTTGTGTTTAGCTAGGCTCTGATACCACTGTAAGTCCACGTTGCTCACCCCGGTGCATGCGGGGAGGCGGAAACGTTATGAAAAATTCGAATTTTACAACACCAGGCAACATGGACTACACAAATGGAAGGATCTTTGCTAAACAAAAACTAACTACAAAGCTAAAAGAGTTAGCTACTCGGTTAAGGGGTTATACCTAAGTCTTAAAGTCCTTCTCTTCTTGCTCCTTGGAGTGTGATGAACGGGTTCTCCTCGTCGCCTTCTCTTGCCGAAGAAAGATCTACCCGAGGGCCTCTACCTTTGGCTCCAAGCTCAAACTAGAAGTAACTAAGGTGCTTGGTGTGCTAAACCTAGAACCTTAGAAAGAGTAGAGAGTAATTTTAATGGATTTATCTCAAGCTCAATGGTTCTCAACTCATGAGAGGGGAGAGATTTGAGAGAGAGGAAGAGGATGAGAGAGAACGAGAATGATAGAATGAGAAGAATAATACTAACCTTCTCATATATATATGAATTATGATAAATAAATAATTAGCTAAAGATAATTGTGATGGTTAATCATGATATGACCATTATCATTTCACATTAAATGCTTTTGCAAGGATCAAAGAGCATTTTTCGTATGAAATGATGATGGTCAAATTGTCAACATAGGTCAACATGTCAACCATAGTCAAAAGGTCAACAACCCTAACCATAATACAATTATAATTAACTAATATTAATAATCATATTTCATATATAAACATTAGGGTTAAGAAAAAGACAATGGTCATCAACCCTAATGAAAGTCCTCTGCCTCTGTCTCAGTCAACTGTGCATACACACCCGTATCCGTGTTCCGAGGAA
This sequence comes from Agapanthus africanus, assembly GCA_030015575.1. Classification (NCBI taxonomy): domain Eukaryota; kingdom Viridiplantae; phylum Streptophyta; class Magnoliopsida; order Asparagales; family Amaryllidaceae; genus Agapanthus; species Agapanthus africanus. The sequence continues at coordinate 202,126,107 of JASDDO010000018.1, read as the reverse complement.
CACGAATACAATGAGATAAGACCAATCCCAAAACATATACTAGGATCTGGCTTAAACCAAAGCCCGCTAGTAGAAGCTGTCCGGACACCAAACGTGCACAAGTGCGCGGATGTGAACGAACCCCGTCGCAAAACCATACGACCTCTACTCATTTTGCCTAAAGGAGAATAACCCTCTGTGTGGGACTCTAAAGACTCGACACTACGCTGGCAGTGGGTTTAACCACAGACCGCAAGCGGCACTAGCTGTACATAACGGTCCCCAGGTAGATGCTGATAAGAAGACTGACGAGTAAAACCCATCTGAACTCCTACTGAGCCAGAATGTGACAGTCTTCGTACAGTCCGGTCTGTTCGTCTAAGAACATCGCATGGCGGGCCTAGGGGGCGGTAAACGTCAGTCCCCTAATAGCGGTACAAGTCGTGTCGGAGCGTAGCCCAGAACACCCTGAGATAACACTGGAAACCTACCAGTCTATCTCGCTTGCCCTGGCTAGGGACTTTGTGTAATGGCTTTCCTAGACACAGCGCGATATCAACCCCTAATACCGGGAGAGACGAATCCTGTCTAACCGTCACTGCCTCCAAGTGCTTCGGGACTGCACCCAACTTCTACCTATTTGCACGAGTCCTTTGAGCCGTAGTAGGGTAGCAATCTAAGAACAGTAGGAACACACTCAAGGCGAAGTGACAGTGTCAAGTCAACGGACTAAGATGTACTCATGTCACCTGGGAACTGATAACTGACGATAGGTATAATACCAACCAACAGTTCCCGACGAGTCCTGTCCAGTGTACTCGTAACCTAACGAGAACCCGCATACTATCTCAAGTATGACGTACTTACGGCTGTGGGACAGACCGTCTCCCAAGCTGGGATGATAAGCGCATACGCTAGTCTACTCCGGAGTATCGATGCCCTGTCTCGATAGTCCTATGACTAGGGACCTGCATAAGGATGTGCTTATGGATTACCCAGCCCCCACGAGTGTGACTGCCGTCACAACGCTGGTAATCGAGCAAAGATCCTAAGGGCTCCACTAATGTGTAAAGGCGATATGCTAAAAGAAACACATGCACACATTAAAGCAGAAACAAACCAAGTAGCATACTACTATTTTGAGCAAGAATGTCAATACAAGGTGAATATCCCAAGCTTCTATTAAGTAATATACAAACTAGTATGATACAGTAATGGCCTCTAGGGCATATACACTAACAGAGGAGTGCAGAGGGCACCTTGCAGAAAGCAAGGAAAACACCCACTATGTTTGTTCGCAGTTGTCACGACCCGAAGGTACGGAACGTGACCGACACTTAAATTACGAAGCCTCTAGAGGCGCAACGTAATCTAAGTAAGCCGAAGCCCAGAAATCTAAACCATATAAAAGAAGAAGTAAAGGAAAACATGTAGAAAAACAAGTTTAAAAGCAACATCAAATTTTTTCAAAAATTTCGGCAGAGTCTCCTTTGTAAAAACTGGCCCCAAACGGGTACAAACAAGAATAATATATACAAACAATAAAAATGCTTCCCCAAGCGGGAGCTAGCTCTACGCCAACAGGCGGAAACAACTACACAGTGCACAATAATATACAACGCCAAAGGGCGAGGCTCAAAACTCAAAAGAAATCCAAATCCACCAGAAACCATAATACTACAAGCGCGACTCTAAGATCGAAATGAAAGCAACTGGTCTTATAAACTATCAAGAATACAAGTCTGGTTGATGGAGCTTACTAGATACCAATGAAATAATAAAAGTACAACGGCGGTCCTGATACAAGTGAACCAACCTACCAAGCAAATCACCCTGAATGAAATGATGTGCCAGCAACTTCCAAGGAAACGTGTACATCGAACCTGAAATAAAATTTGGCAATACGGGGGTGAGTTGCCAACTCGTGAGTAGAAGACATCTGCGAAAAGAAATCGAATGCACGACGCTGTCCTAGGTCATAATAATATACCAATATATCACTAGTCATCTAGTAATGGCAGGGTAATAAACTACGCGTAAGTGCAAATGCTCCGTGCTCATGTCAGTGCCTCAAATAGTAATATGTCATGTGAATGAGCATGCATGCACTATGAATGTAAAACAATCAACCCTGAAATCTGGATATATCTGTATAAGAAGTCTTTAACTTTCATCATAGTAAATTTTTTATAGAAATCTGAAACATCATCGATGAAATCCATGGAAATCCGTGTCAAGTATCGACACAAAATATGTAAATCTCAAGTCTCAATACCTCATAGTCTCGATATCTCGGGCTCCGTCAGTCCGGATCGGCCCATATCATCAAATCTCACGACAACGGTCGGTATCCTCCGGATATCCGCCGCGCCAGACATCACCGGTAGGTAGTCTTCCCCTACCAGGCTCATCGTCTACAACTCGATCTTCTTGCCCCGGGGTACCATACCGGGCCCACCATGTACCCGAGTCGGTTCATCCACTCCTCGAATCGGGTCTCGAAATCCAACAGAAAACATGAAATCTCATCGTGGACGACACATACATCACGAGAAAACCGCAACTTATATTTTAAATAGAGAGGGAGAGCGAGAGAGAAGTTTTTATATATATTCTTGCGGTTTTCCCCAAAATCCAGAAATCTCATAGAAATCCAAAATCCCAAAATCATGAGTAAGTAAATAATAAGTATCGGCATAAGCCCAACAATACTGCAAGATAACATGAAAATGTGAATGCATGAAATGTCTAAGTAATAAATGCAATGTCTAGACTAACACCTTAGAGTAATCACAATATTATATTGATCTAGCCCTTAGCGGATTCTATCAATACAAGATAATATGTTCTAAAGTGTACGTGACATAGTAATTACCGATGATGATGTGTGTGAGCCGGCAAATAAGTGTACGTGGAATATGCGCATCATCGGTAATGGTGCTGGTGTCCTAACAGGCAGAGTTTCATACTGACTAAAGAAACATATGTATGAACATGCAACTTGATGATTACGATCTGAATGTAAAGACGAATGTTTATTAACCACTCAATTGTAATATACATGTCTAACTACAACTAAATGACTCGAGCCTAAACTAGTATCTATCTAACACCCTAAGAAACTAAACTAAAGAAACTAGTCGATCAGAAATAAGAATCCACCTAGGGTCTGAGTCCATATCTCTAATAGTTGGCGATCCAGCCTCAATAGCATCACGTACGTAGTACGACTTCCTCAAATCAAGAGTGCGGATCAATCATCACATCTATGCCTCGTACGGTAAAATCCATCGTATGGCATCCCAATATCGGGGTACGGGTCAAGTATCACCTATGTACATCATCATTCATATAATATCATCATCAAATAATGTCATGATCAAGGGTACTGTACTGTAATCGCATACATCCCAATATCATCAATCATATCTTCATTGTCTGCGTACATATACATCGTCAATTGTTCCTCAGAAATATCATGTCATATATATCATATCGTAATCAAGTCACACATATATCATATCGTAACCAAGTCACACATATATCATATCGTAATCAAGTCACACATATATCATATCGTAACCAGGTCACACACATATCATATCATAATCAAGTCACAGGTTACAGTCCGGGTTCTATTCTAGAGTCTCGTATATCTCAACGTCATCATCACCTATTATCGTTTATGTATACATATCCATTTTCTCATTTTCCAACGATATCGCTAACATCATAACACGACTGTATAACCAAGATATCACGGCATCAAGCCCAGTTATATTGTCTTATCCCCATGTATCATATCACATCCTTATATCACATATACATGTATGTATATATATATATATATATTATATATATATACCTACACACAGTCCTATATATATACACAAACACATATACACCAAGTCAAGTTTCTGTGTGTGCGTGTGTGTGTCGACCTGAAACCTACGAATCTCCTCTAAGACATTCATCCTCTGGTAAAGTCTTTCTAAATCAGTCCAGTCCAACCTAAAGTCATTAATAGGGTCCTACTCACCAAGAATCTAAGGTCATGTCTGACTTCCTAATGACAATAAGTAATATTCCTATTCTACATTTGCTGGGATGCTAAACGCCATCCACCCGATTTTCCCTATAGATATACATCTACTCACCTGGTCCTTGTGTGCCGAAGATGATGTCGCCCTCCTCTTCTTCCTCGTCCGAAGTCCACGTGAGGGGTACCTATACGCAAACATATATAATATCGTAACCTGAATCATGAACAAAACCAAAACGACGCACGGTACGCGCATAGGTTAAAAACTATGACCCACTCATGCAAAAGAACCAATATCGCTCGATATCGGCGTACAAACGCCGATTGATCGAGATAAAACACCAACAAAGAACTCATAGCTTCAAAACTCATTATTTATAATATAAAACATGGTTTAAATTATCGAAACCTTAAAATCGATCAAATCGTCCGATTTCGTAAAAACCTAGAAAAACGTCAATTTAACGTTTTAGTTCAAACTTAATGTTTAAATGAAACTAATGGTAATAATATTCAATAAATAACATAACTAGATGATAGAAACCATCACTATATTTTTATCACACGAATTTATATTAAATTGAAATTCTAATTTGCAATTTTATGAATTTCAACACCTTGCAAGAAAAATTTCACAATTTCACAACTAAACTTGATTTTGCATGAATTAACTTATTAAACTCAATTTATGATGATAATAATGTAATGAAACCATAATTATATTTTAAATCTCAATTATTTAAGAAATTTCTAAACCTAGTTAGCAAAAATAACATATTTATCACAATTTTCCATTATCAATTTGAAACTAGTAACCAAATTAGGTTTTTCATTTCTTTAACATGTTAATATTCTCATTAAAACCACAATCTAGTGATAAAACATTAATTAGAATTTTATCTCACCATAAATATATATTATAAAAATCTAGTTTGCAAAATTGTTTAATTTAAACAATTTTGAATGAACAATTTACAATACATCAGCCATACAAGATTTTCCATTTATAAAAATGTTAAACTAGTATTTATAACCCCACTTAATTAATAAAAACCCTTACTTGATTTTAGAAACCCTATCTTGAATTTTAAACTTGCAAATAGAAGTAATTAAGAAAATCTAAATATGCTAGATTAAAGCATTTAACAACAATTAATCATAAGAATAAAAATTATACCTCCAAAACATGAGATCCAAACATGAAAATATGCTTCCAGAAGAAAAGTATCCAACTCCAAGATCCATGCTAAAATGAGCAAAGAATAGTGGGTAGGAATTTAATTAGGAATTTGTGGGTTTTATTTGAATTTTGAAACAAAATCAAGTGGAGAAATTGGGGGGGGGGGCTGCCATGGTGAGGGCCGGCCACAAGCAAGGGAGAAAAAGAGAAAGAGAAAGAGTGAAGAAAGGTGTAGAAAGTTCTCCACAAAGACACTTCTTTAATGTCTTTTCACATTTTATTTAATTTTATTCATTTCTTTTCAAATAAAACCAAGGAAAATTCTAGAACCATGGAAAAATTTGGAAATGAATTTTGCATGATACACACTAGATTACAATATGTAATGGTTCACTTTTGCTAAATTAACCCATTCAAATTTGTAATTTACACGAATTTAATGTATAAATAAAGCTTATGTTAATATTTAAAATAATTAATTTAGGAAAAATATTTAATTAAACTAAAAATTTATAAGTGACTAAATAAACACCATTTACTAGTAGTTATATGATTAAAATGGGTCTTTTTTTAAATTTATGACGAAAATAATTTATAGTTAAGTTTTACGGAAAATACGGTTTATTTTACTGAAAATCAGAAAATTCGCCAAAAGGATTTTTATTTATTTATTTATTTTTAAAACGTTACAGCATTGCTTCCTCTTCCAGGTCCAAGGCAAGGGCCAAAGGAAGAAAGATGAAGGCTGCTACCAAACCAAGAGGCGGTGTTGTAAGTCCATGCTACCTCTCCCGGTACTTTCGGGAATGCGGAATTTGGTAAAAAACAATTTTTACGGAGGTGGTAACATGGACCTATAACCTGGATCTTGGTTAAACATCTATCTAACAACCTAACTATGAGTTTCTAGCTACTCGGTTAGGGGGTTATACCTTGCTTGTCTTGAACTCCTTCGTCTTCAAGCTCCGGTGGTGGTTCGATTGGCTTCTTCTCGTCGTCTCCGTACGCCGAAGATAGATCCACCTGAAAGCTCCAACCTTTAGCTCCTTCTTCGTTCTTTGAAGAAACTAGTTCACTTGGTTTGCCAAACCTAGTGAACTAGAATGAGTAGAGAATACTTTGTGTGGGATTTTATCTATGGTTCTTGATTCTCAACTCATGAGACAAGAGAACCATAGATTAAAGAGAGGGAAAAAGAGCAAGAGGGTGAGAGCAAAAGGAGAGCTCAAGAACAAGAGAGAGAATGAGCAAGAAAGAATGAGGCTCTCTTTTGTCTTTCACCCTCTCATAATCCAAAGCAATCATAACTCATCATACTAACAAAAGTCTTATGTGATGGTTGAAGCAACCATAACCATATCATTTCATGCACTCATTTTACACAAATGAGCAAGCAAGTAAAAGTCTTTGCCATGAAATGATGGCTATGGTTAACATGATGGTCAACTAGTCAAGCCTAGTCAACCGGTCAACAAAGTCAACAAGTCAACAAAAGTCAACAAAGTCAACAAAGTCAACAAAAGTCAACAACCATATCACCATAATACTTAATTAATATAATAGTTAATCACATATCATATTCTCATTAGGGTTGAGCAAAAAGTCAAATAGTCAACGGTCAACTGTCAACAACCCTAATGAGAATCCGCTGCCTCTGTCTCCCTGTCAACTGTGCATACACACCCGCATCCGCGTTCCGAGGAACACGAATACAAACTGGATAAATCCAATCCCATAAGATACACTAGGATCTGGCTTAAACCAAAGCCCGCTAGTGTAAACTGTCCGGACACTGTACGCGCACAAGTGCACGGATGTGACCGAACCCTGTCGCAAAACCATGCGACCTGTCGCAATACCATGCGACCTCTACTCTTTTGCCTAAAGGCGAAAAGCTTTCTGTGTGGGACTCTAAAGACTCGACACTACGCTGGCAGTGGGTTTAACCACAGACCGCAAGCGGTACTAGCTGTGCGTAACGGTCCCCAGGTAATGCCGACAAGAAGACCGACGAGGCGAAACCTATCTGAACTCCTACTGAGCCTGAGTGTGACATTCTCCGTACAGTCCGGTCTGTTCGTCTGATACATCGCATGGCGGGCCTAGGGGGCGGTAAACGTCAGTCCCCCAATAGCGGTACAAGTCGTGCCGGAGCGAAGCCCAAAACACCCTGAGATAACACTGGAAACCTACCAGTATATCTCGTTTGCCCTGGCCAGGGACTACTCGTGTAATGGCTCTCCTAGACACAGCGCGATGTCAACCCCCAATACCGGGAGAGACGAATCCTGTCTAACCGTCACTGCCTCCAAGTGCTTCGGGACTGCACCCAACCACTACCTGTTTGCACGACTCCTTTGAGCCGTGGTAGGGTAGTGATCAAAGTACAGTGGGAACACACTCGAGGCGGAGTGACAGTGTCAAGTCAGCGGACTAAGCTGTACTCATGTCACCTGGGAACTGATAACTGACGATGGGTATAATACCAACTAGTCAGTTCCCGACGAGTCCTGTCCAGTGTACCCATAACCTAACGAGCACCCGCATACTATCTCAAGTACGACGTACTGACGGCTGTGGGACAGACCGTCTCCCATACTGGGATGAGAAGCGCATGCGCTGGTCTACTCCGGAGTATCGATGCCCTGTCTCGATAGTCCTGCGACCAGGGACCTGCATAAGGATGTGCTTATAGATTATCCAGCCCCACTAGTGTGACGGCCATCACATCGCTGGTAATCAAGCAAAGATCCTAAGGGCTCCACTAATGTGTATAGGCGATATACAAAAATAAACACATGTACACATTGAAGTAGAAATAAACCAAGTAGCATACTACTATTTTGAGCAAGATTGTATATACAAGGTGAATATCCCAAGCATCCATTAAGTAATATACAAACTAGTATGATACAGTAATGGCCTCTAGGGCATATACACTAACAATCTCCCACTTGCACTAAGGCCATGTACTGGCGTATCGAAGACCTATCATCTCGATCAGCCGCTCGAACTGAGTTTGGGGCAGGGCCTTGGTGAATGGATCTGCAGTGTTATCTTCTGAAGCGACTCTCCGAACCTCGATCTCCTGGCGATCCACGATCTCCCTGATCAGGTGATACCGCCTCAAGATGTGCCTGGATCTATGATGGGACCTGGGTTCCTTCGCTAAAGTTATAGCCCCGTTGTTGTCGCAATACAGAGGTATTGGATCAACAATGGACGGAACCACCTGAAGTTCTTTCAAGAACTTCCTCATCCAGACAGCTTCTTTTGCGGCATCAGATGCAGCGATGTATTCCGCTTCCATCGTCGAGTCTGCAATGGTTTCCTGTTTGGAACTCTTCCAACACACCACCCCTCCATTGAGGGTAAAGACAAAACCCGACATGGACTTGGAATCATCCTTGTCACTCTGGAAGCTGGAGTCAGCAAAGGCCTCGATCTGGAGGTCTTTTCCGCCATACACCAAGAACATCTCCTTAGTCCTTCTCAGGTACTTGAGAATGTTCTTTACCGCTATCCAGTGTTTCTCCCCAGGGTTTGACTGATACCGGCTTACCACACTCAGTGCATAAGCTACATCCGGTCTGGTACACAACATCGCATACATTATAGAGCCTACCGCAGAAGCGTAGGGTATAATAGACATGCGATCCCTCTCCAAATCAGTCTTGGGAGACATCTCTTTAGAGAGGGTGATCCCGTGACAAGCCGGTAGGTTACCGCGCTTGGAATCTTCCATACTGAATCTCTTCAGTATGGTGTCGATGTACCTGGACTGAGAAAGTCCTAATATCCTCTTGGATCTGTCACGGTAGATCCGAATACCCAGAATGTATGAGGCATCACCCAGGTCTTTCATGGAGAACCTGTGTGACAAGAACCCCTTGACAGATTGTAGCATAGGAATGTCATTTCCTATTAAGAGAATGTCATCCACGTATAAAACGAGGAATACTACAGTTCTCGCTACAAATCTACTATAGATGCATGGTTCATCTGGATTTTTGATAAAGCCAAATTCTTTGACCGTCTCATCAAAGCAGATGTTCCAACTCCGCGATGCCTGCTTTAGTCCATAGATGGACTTAAGCAACTTGCACACCTTTCCGCTGCTCCCACTCTGAATGAAACCCTCTGGCTGGTCCATATAGACACACTCCTCTAAATTTCCATTTAGAAAAGCTGTCTTTACGTCCATTTGCCAGATCTCATAATCGTGGAAGGCAGCAATGGCAAGAAGGATCCGAATGGATTTCAGCATGGCTACTGGAGAAAAGGTTTCGTCATAGTCCAAGCCAGGTCTTTGACGAAAACCCTTTGCTACCAGCCTAGCTTTATAGGTCTCAACCTGTCCATCTACACCAATCTTCCTTTTGAAGATCCACTTGCATCCTACGGGTTTTACCCCGTCTGGAGCAATGTCCAACGTCCATACCTTGTTGGTGTACATGGACTCCATTTCGGTCCGCATTGCATCCAGCCATTTCACTGAGTCAACGCTCTGTACGACCTGCTGGAAGCTAGTAGGCTCATCATAATCTATGATGCAATCCTCTCTATCCCCGTCTATGAGAAAACCGCAGTATCTCTCGGGCGGATGAGACTGCCTACTACTCCTGCGGAGCGGCGTAGGAATGTCCTGTTCTTCCGAACCCTCTGGTTCCACTAAACTTTCAGTAATAGTCCGTGGTTCTGGAATTTCTTCCAGTTCTACTGCGCTCCCACTTATTTCCTTTTCTATGAACTGGTGTTCTAGAAAGTGGGCATGACGAGAAACAAGAACTTTTTGTTCCTCTTCACAGTAGAAGAAATATCCCTTGGAATTCTTTGGATATCCCACAAACTTGCACAGTACTGAGCGTGCCTCGAGCTTGTCCGCATGCTGCTTTTTGACAAAAGCTGGACTTCCCCATGTCTTAATGTGATTAAGATGGGGTCTCTTCCCACACCACATCTCAAATAGCGTGGTAGGCACAGTCTTAGTGGGAACTCGGTTCAAAAGGTATGCGGCTGATTCTAGCGCATATCCCCAGAATGATCGCGGTAACTCAGCGTTACTCATCATGGACCGCACCATATCCAATAGGGTGCGGTTCCGTCTCTCCGATACACCGTTATGTTGCGGGGTGTATGGAGGAGTAAGCTGAGAGAGAATTCCGTTCTCTTTTAAATAGTCCAGAAACTCGGCACTTAAGTATTCTCCACCTCGATCCGATCTTAGAATCTTAATACTTTTGCCGGTCTGTTTTTCTACTTCATTCTTATACTCCTGGAATTTTCCAAAGGCTTCGGACTTATGTTTCATTAAGAAGACATAACCGTACCTTGAGAAGTCATCCGTAAAAGTAATGAAGTAAGAATAACCGCTTCGCGCATGTGTAGACATTGGACCACACACGTCACTGTGTACGAGCCCCAAGAGCTCGCTCGCTCTTACTCCATGTCCAGTAAACGGAGTCTTTGTCATCTTTCCTTTGAGACAAGATTGACAAGTGGCATACGATTGATATTCGAACGCATTCAAATATCCTTCTGCATGTAACTTAGTCAACCTTCTCTCATTGATGTGACCCAATCTACAATGCCATAAGAAAGTCTGATTTATTTCTGGAGACTTTCTTTTGTGTGTATTCTGGACATTAAAAATCTGTGGTTGGTTTAACACGTATATACCATTACTCAATGTACCTGACCCAATCAAAACTTGATTAAGGTGAATGTTTACAACATTACTTACAAACGCAAATTCATAACCTTCTTTAGAAACTAAAGATACAGAAATGATATTACAAGTTGCGTTGGGTACAAAAAAGCAATTACGCAAAACCAAAACATGTCCATCTGACATTCCCAGGTGATAGTCCCCCACGGCTTTAGCATCCATGCTAGCTCCGTTCGCAACTCTGAGGGTCATGTCACCTGCTTTCAAAACCCTACGGTTTCTCAACGCCTGCAAAGAATTACAGATATGAGATCCTGATCCGGTATCCAATACCCAGGAAGTAGAGTTTATTGAAAGACAGTTTTCAATAACATACACACCTGAAGCTGAAGCTGCAACCTGCTTCAATTCCTGTGTTCTGGCCTTCCAGACCCTGCAATCATCCTTCCAGTGTCCTTTCTTATGACAATAGAAGCATTCTTCGTTATCCACAAGCTTCCCCGCTATCTTTGTTGCTTTACCTTTTCCCTTCGTATCCACTTTACTAACACCGCCCCTTGGTTTGGCGGGGGCCTTCTTCTTCTTTCCCTTGGCTTTCGCCTTGGACCTAGAAGAAGATGATCCTCCTACAAACAAAGTGGATGTATCCCTACCTTTCTGTAGGGTGCCCTCTGCGCTCCTCAGCATGTTGAGGAGCTCTGAAAGTTCAACCTCTTTTTCTTGTAAGTTGAAGTTCAGTATAAACTGGGCGTAAGTGGAAGGAAGGGACTGGAGAACTATATCCGTATATAGCTCACTCTCCAATGTGATCCCTAGGTCCGCGAGCTCCTCAATGTAGCCGATCATCTTTAGCACGTGCTCGGCTACTGATGATCCGACGGCCATTCTTGTCGAAAATAACTTTTTCGACGCTTTGTATCTAGCGATACGAGATTGCTCTCCATACAGTTCTTTTGTATGAAGCAATATGGATTCCATGTCCATATTCTCGTGCCTCCTCTGATGTTCGTTGTCCATCGAGGCAAGCAGGAGGCATTTGGCCTTCGCGCTATCAATCTCCCAAGTCTTGCGGATTTCCTTATCCGCGACGCTGGAAGTTGGACCAGGGACAGGGGGAGCTTTGGTGGTAAGAAGATACCCCAGCTTGTCGTAAGTGATTGCTATCTTGACATTCCTGAGCCAATCTTTGTAGTTTGGCCCTGTCAGTTTGTTTTTATCTAGGAGTAACTTAAGTCCAGTCATGTTGATTGGTCGCTGCAATTAGGAGAGAGAAGAAGAAACACTCAGCATGATGCTCTTGCAAGTTTAGAGTGGTTTTTAGTTTGTCTAAACAGGATGGCTCCCACTGTTTCTCGAATCCCTCCTCAAACCATAAAGGAAGAATTAGCCGGGATCAATCCCACCGCACAATACTTGCTTAACCGTTCAGCCAGGCCGGTGTCGGTACTTCGAGGGAGGTTTTCCAACGCTTTCGCGAAGTTCCTTAATTAAAGAACCTCTTTTCCCTGGGGGCGTAGCCCCGCTAACACCTTTCTAGGCACCTACTAGGTTAATAGCATTGATCGATTAGTGAGAAATTTCCCGAGGAGTAGCATATACTCACAGTAGGATCGGGATCCAAATATCATCGCGTGACGAAACTGAAGGAATCCTACCAGAATCATCACACTCCAAATGGTATGCAAATCTAGCAAGTTTCAGTACTTATGAAACTCCCGATGTGGATTTTTGCCCCATGCTCTTATGACCTTGACTTTGGCCAAAATATCATAAGTCACATGTCAAGTTCTACCCGTCATTATCCAGGTTAATTTGGATCCATCCGTACCTACCCTTGACTTTGGCCAAAATGGCAGTACGACTGTCCCAAACCAACGCATCTATCTATGCTACACATGAACACCCAATAGCTACCAATCACTGTGCCTTGATTTTGGCCAACATACACAGCTTGAATACTATTGACTATTTATGTGAAACGACGGAGGGCTACGAATGGTTTCGGTAAAACCGTGAACGTAGTGAACTTGATTTGGTCGATGGAACGAGATAGCTTTTAAAAGGAGTGGCTCAAGCTCCGCATTTAAAAGTTGGTTTTGAAAAGAACCGAGTGGTTTTTCGAAAGTGTTCCAACGACTTTAACTTGGTTTATTATCTTGCATTAGTTCTTTTAATGCGTGATATTCTTGTATTAGTTCTTTTAATGCGTCCCATCATTTAATCCTACCATTGCAGAAAACAACCAAAATATGACGTACGCTTATGCCATTCGCATTCGCCACGGGGCCCCGTCATTACCCGTTAGGTTACTTAACTAACGACAGAGCGGGGGCTGGGCTAGCGCGTCTGTAAAACATAAGCAACGCCTAAATAATATCATATATAGATATACTGCAATGATAAACATTTCAGATCACAGATGAATACATTGGATATACTAGGAATCTGTAATTTGCACGAGCCTGTAACAAAAACAGATTACACGGTCGCGGTGAATAGCCAAAACCCCACCCAAGACCCCTACGGGTGCGGCAAACTACCCGCCAAGTACCCGAAGCGTAGCAACCTCCCTCATCTCCATGAGTAGGCCACTCGACACTTCGGCATACCCGGTAGTTTGTGCACCCCCTCCATGGGTCAATCCTAGGAGCAAAAACAGTAAAAAGAAATTATACAATGACGGCTACAAACCCGACCCGGTTGTGCGGCCATACAAATAATTATTACATCAATTTACAAATTTACATGAATTGAAAGAAAAGAAAACTCTCGTCTCACAACCCCCGGCTATTCACCCGCGACAATCCAACATATTCATATCCACATTCCAGCAACATTACAGATCACAGATTTGTATAACCCCCACTAATCGATATATAGCGATTAGTAGACGTTCAATACAAATATCACATTACAGAAAACCCGTTAGCTTAAGTCTTTAGAAGTTCGATCAAAAATACGGATTTTCGGGACCCCAAAATAAAATTTTCTTTCTGGAAAATCTGGGCAGAAAATATATATTCCAAAAATCCCAAAATACCCCAAAGAGTAAACTGCAAAAAAGAAAACCCTTGACCGAGTCAACTCGGCCGCGTTTCCGCGGCGGGAGCGTGCTCCCGCCGCGGAAACGCGGCGCTTTGATCGAGTCAGGGGCCCAAATTTTTGCAGTTTCTTTAAAAAAGCCTGAGTCGATTTTAGGTGTATTTTAAAAAGGTTTTCCAGCACTTTTAAAATCGATAGAAAGTTGAAAATTCATGGGTTCGATTTTGGGACTTTTTCTTTGATCGATCTTCTAGTTACTTGCTAACTTGTTAGATAAAGTTTAACCTGGCTCTGATACCACTGTAAGTCCATGCTACCTCTCCCGGCACTTTTGGGAATGCGGAATTTGGTAAAAAACAATTTTTACGGAGGTGGTAACATGGACCTATAACCCGGATCTTGTTTAAACATCTATCTAACAACCTAACTATGAGTTTCTAGCTACTCGGTTAGGGGGTTATACCTTGCTTGTCTTGAACTCCTTCGTCTTCAAGCTCCGGTGGTGGTCCGATTGGCTTCTTCTCGTCGTCTCCGTACGCCGAAGATAGATCCACCTGAAAGCTCCAACCTTTAGCTCCTTCTTCGTTCTTTGAAGAAACTAGTTCACTTGGTTTGCCAAACCTAGTGAACTAGAATGAGTAGAGAATACTTTGTGTGGGATTTTATCTATGGTTCTTGATTCTCAACTCATGAGACAAGAGAACCATAGATTAAAGAGAGGGAAAAAGAGCAAGAGGGTGAGAGCAAAAGGAGAGCTCAAGAACAAGAGAGAGAATGAGCAAGAAAGAATGAGGCTCTCTTTTGTCTTTCACCCTCTCATAATCCAAAGCAATCTTAACTCATCATACTAACAAAAGTCTTATGTGATGGTTGAAGCAACCATAACCATATCATTTCATGCACTCATTTTACACAAATGAGCAAGCAAGTAAAAGTCTTTGCCATGAAATGATGGCTATGGTTATCATGATGGTCAACTAGTCAAGCCTAGTCAACCGGTCAACAAAGTCAACAAGTCAACAAAAGTCAACAAGTCAACAAAGTCAACAAAAGTCAACAACCATGTCACCATAATACTTAATTAATATAATAGTTAATCACATATCATATTCTCATTAGGGTTGAGCAAAAAGTCAAATAGTCAACGGTCAACTGTCAACAACCCTAATGAGATTCCGCTGCCTCTGTCTCCCTGTCAACTGTGCATACACACCCGCATCCGCGTTCCGAGGAACACGAATGCAAACTGGATAAATCCAATCCCATAAGCTACACTAGGATCTGGCTTAAACCAAAGCCCGCTAGTGTAAACTGTCCGGACACTGTACGCGCACAAGTGCACGGATGTGACCGAACCCTGTCGCAAAACCATGCGACCTGTCGCAATACCATGCGACCTCTACTCTTTTGCCTAAAGGCGAAAAGCTTTCTGTGTGGGACTCTAAAGACTCGACACTACGCTGGCAGTGGGTTTAACCACAGACCGCAAGCGGCACTAGCTGTGCGTAACGGTCCCCAGGTAATGCCGACAAGAAGACCGACGAGGCGAAACCCATCTGAACTCCTACTGAGCCTGAGTGTGACATTCTCCGTACAGTCCGGTCTGTTCGTCTGATACATCGCATGGCGGGCCTAGGGGGCGGTAAACGTCAGTCCCCCAATAGCGGTACAAGTCGTGCCGGAGCGAAGCCCAAAACACCCTGAGATAACACTGGAAACCTACCAGTATATCTCGTTTGCCCTGGCCAGGGACTACTCGTGTAATGGCTCTCCTAGACACAGCGCGATGTCAACCCCCAATACCGGGAGAGACGAATCCTGTCTAACCGTCACTGCCTCCAAGTGCTTCGGGACTGCACCCAACCACTACCTGTTTGCACGACTCCTTTGAGCCGTGGTAGGGTAGTGATCAAAGTACAGTGGGAACACACTCGAGGCGGAGTGACAGTGTCAAGTCAGCGGACTAAGCTGTACTCA
Source organism: Agapanthus africanus (assembly GCA_030015575.1). Lineage (NCBI taxonomy): Eukaryota > Viridiplantae > Streptophyta > Magnoliopsida > Asparagales > Amaryllidaceae > Agapanthus > Agapanthus africanus. The sequence continues at coordinate 202,110,219 of JASDDO010000018.1, read as the reverse complement.
TGTCACCTGGGAACTGATAACTGACGATGGGTATAATACCAACTAGTCAGTTCCCGACGAGTCCTGTCCAGTGTACCCGTAACCTAACGAGCACCCGCATACTATCTCAAGTACGACGTACTGACGGCTGTGGGACAGACCGTCTCCCACACTGGGATGAGAAGCGCATGCGCTGGTCTACTCCGGAGTATCGATGCCCTGTCTCGATAGTCCTGCGACCAGGGACCTGCATAAGGATGTGCTTATAGATTACACAGCCCCACTAGTGTGACGGCCATCACATCGCTGGTAATCAAGCAAAGATCCTAAGGGCTCCACTAATGTGTATAGGCGATATACAAAAATAAACACATGTACACATTGAAGTAGAAATAAACCAAGTAGCATACTACTATTTTGAGCAAGATTGTATATACAAGGTGAATATCCCAAGCATCCATTAAGTAATATACAAACTAGTATGATACAGTAATGGCCTCTAGGGCATATACACTAACAGGTGTTAGTAAGGTGGGAATTAAGGCAAAGACAATAGGTGCGGTGCCAGTAGTGGCAAAGGACGAGTGCTTCCACTGTCGTAGGAAAGGCCATTAGAAGAAAAATTGCAAAGCTTGGATTTCGAAGAACCAGGAACCGAAGCAAGCTGTGGCTTCGACTTCAGGTGTGTTTGTAATTGAAAATTGTCTGTCAATCAACTCTAATTCCTGGGTATTGGATACCGGATCAGGATATCATATATGTAATTCATTGCAGCCACTGAGAGACTGTAGAGTGCTGAAGGTTGGTGATATGACCCTCCAGATTGCTAACGGAGCTAGCGTGGGTGCTCTGTCCGTAGGGGATTATCACCTAGGATTGACGAGTGGACATATTTTGGTTTTGCGCAACTGTTTTTGTGTACCTAGTTTAACGTGTAATATCATATCAGTATCGTTGTTATCAAAAGAAGGTTATGATTTCACGTTTGTAAGCGATGATGTTAACATCCACCTTAATCATGGTTTGATTGGGTCTGGTACACTAGATAACGGTATATACGTGCTAAACCAATTACAGATTTTCAATGTCCAGAACGCACTAAAAAGAAAGTCTCCAGATATAAATAAGGCTTTCTTTTGGCATTGTAGACTGGGTCACATCAATGAGACAAGGTTAACTAAGTTACATAGAGAAGGATATTTGGATCCATTCGAATATCAATCTTATGCAACTTGTCAATCATGTCTTAAAGGAAAGATGACAAAGACTCCATTCACTGGACATGGAGTAAGAGCGAGCGAGCTCTTAGGACTCATACACAGCGATGTATGTGGTCCAACGTCTACACATGCAAGAGGTGGTTTTTTATATTTCATTACATTTACGGATGATTACTCTAGGTACGGATTCATTTTCTTGATGGAACATAAATCCGAGGCCTTTGAGAAATTCCAAGAATATAAGAATGAAGTAGAAAACCAAACCGGCAAAAGTATCAAGACACTAAGATCTGATCGAGGTAGTGAATACTTAAGTGCCGAGTTCCTAGGTTACTTAAAAGAGAAAGGAATTCTCTCTCAGCTTACTCCTCCATACACTCCACAGCATAACGGTGTATCGGAGAGACGGAACCGAACCCTATTAGATATGGTACGTTCCATGATGAGTAATGCTGAGTTACCGTGATCTTTCTGGGTTTATGCGCTAGAATCAGCAGCATATCTTTTGAACAGGGCTCCTACCAAGACTGTGCCTACCACGCCATATCAGATGTGGAGTGGGAAGAAACCCTATCTTCAGTATCTGAAGATATGGGGATGTCCAGCTTTTGTTAAAAAACAGCATGCGGACAAACTCGAGGTACGATCAGTACAGTGCAAGTTTATGGGATATCCAAAGAACTCCAAGGGATATTTCTTCTATTACGCAGAGGAACAAAAGGTTTTTGTTTCTCGTAATGCCCATTTTCTAGAACATCAGTTTTTAGAAAAGGAAACAAGTGAGAGCGCAATGGAACTGGAAGAAATTCCAGAACCACAAACTACAACTGAAAGTTTGGTAGAACTAGTAGTTCAAGAAGAACGTGACATTCCCGAACCCCTCCGCAGGAGTAGTAGGCCGTCTCATCCTCCTGGGAGATACTACGGTTTTCTTATAGATGGGGATAGAGAGGATTGCGTCATTGATAATGATGAACCTACTAGCTTCCAGCAAGCCATACAGAGCGGTGACTCGGTAAGATGGCTGGATGCAATGCGGACCAAGATGGAGTCCTTGTACACCAACAAAGTATGGACTTTGGACTTTGCTCCAGATGGGGTAAAACCCATAGGATGCAAATGGATCTTCAAGAAAAAGATTGGTGTAGATGGATAGGTGGAAACCTATAAGGCTAGGCTTGTTGCAAAGGGTTTTCGTCAAAGACTTGGTTTGGACTATGACGAAACTTTTTCTCTAGTGGCTATGCTCAAATCCATTCGGATCCTTCTTGCCATTGCCGCCTTCCATGATTATGAGATCTGGCAGATGGACATAAAGACGGCTTTTCTAAATGGTAATTTGGAAGATGCGTCTATATGGATCAGCCAGAAGGTTTCAATCAGAGTGGGAGCAGCGGGAAAGTGTGCAAGTTTCTTAATTCCATTTATGGACTAAAGCAGGCATCGCAAAGCTGGAAAATCCGTTTTGATGAAACGGTCAAAGAATATGACTTTATCAAAAATCCGGATGAACCATGTATATATAGTAAAATTGTAGCACGAACTGTCGTATTCCTCGTCTTGTACGTGGATGACATTCTATTGATAGGAAATGACATTCCTATGCTACAATTTGTCAAAGGATTCTTGTCACATAGGTTCTCCATGAAAGACCTGGGTGATGCCTCTTATAATCCGGGGATCCAGATCTATCATGATGGATCAAAGAGGATGTTGGGACTTTCGCAGTCCAGGTATATCAACACTATACTGAAAAGATTCAGTATGGAAGATTCTAAGCGCGGTAGTTTACCGGCTTGTCACGGAATCACCCTCTCCAAAAAGATGTCTCCCAAGACTGATTTGGAAAGGGATCGCATGTCTATTATACCCTACGCTTCTATGGTAGGCTCTATAATGTATGCGATGTTGTGCACCAGACCAGATGTAGCTTACGCACTGAGCGTAGTAAGAAGGTATCAGTCAGACCCAGGGAAGATGCACTAGATAGCAGTAAAGAACATTCTCAAGTACCTGAGAAGGACTAAGGAGATGTTCTTGGTTTACGGCGGAAAAGACCTCCAGATCGAGGCTTTTGCCGACTCCAGCTTCCAGAGTGACAAGGATGACTCCAAGTCCATGTCAGGTTATGTCTTTACCCTCAATGGAGGGGCGGTATGCTGGAAGAGTTCCAAGAAGGATACCGTTGCTGACTCGACGATGGAAGCGGAGTATATCACTGCTTGCGATGCCGCAAAAGAAGCCGTCTGGATGAAGAAGTTCCTAATAGAACTTCAGGTGGTTCCTACCATTGCTAATCCAATACCGCTGTATTGTGACAACAACGGAGCTATAGCTTTAGCGAAGGAACCCAGGTCCCATCAGAAGTCCAGACATATCTTAAGACGGTATCACCTGATCAGGGAGATCATAGATCGCCGGGAGATCGAGGTCCGGAGAGTTGCTACAGAGAAGAACACTGCTGATCCATTCACAAAAGCCTTACCTCAGATTCAGTTCGAGAGGCTACTCGAGATGATCGGTCTTAGATACGCCTGTACATGGCCCTAGTGCAAGTGGGAGATTGTTAGTGTATATGCTCTAGGGGCAATTATTGTATCATACTAACTTGTATATTACTGAATGGAAGCTTGGGATATTCACAATTATATTAACAGTCTTGCTAAACATGGTAGTATGCTACTTGGTTTATATCTATCTTAATATGTGTGTACGTATTGATAGAGCCTTTAGGATCTTGCTTGACTACCAGCGTTGTGATGGCAGTCATACTAGTGGAGGCAGGGTAGTCTACAAGCACATCCTTTTTCAGGTCCCTAGTCGTAGGATTATCGAGACAGGGCATCGATACTCCGGAGTAGACTAGTGTGTATGCTTCTCATCCCAGTTAGGGAGATGGTCTGTCCCACAGCCATCAGTACATCGTACTGGAAATAGTATACAGGTGCTCGTTGGGTTACAGGTACGCCGTACAGGACTCGCAGGGAACTGTTGGTTGGTATTATACCCGTCGTCAGTTAACAGTTCCCAGGTGACATGAGTACAGTATAGTCCGCAGACTTGACACTGCTACTTCGCCTCGAGTGTGTTCCCACTGTTCTTATATTGCTACCCTACCACGGCTCAAAGGATTCATGTAAACAGGTAGCAGTTGGGTGCAGTCCCGAAGCACTTGGAGGCAGTGGCGGTTAGACAGGATTCGTCTCTCCCGGTATTGGGAGTTGATATCGCGCTGTGTCTGGAGAGCCATTATGCAAAGTCCCTGGCCAGGGCAAGCGAGATTTACTGGTAGGTTTTCCAGTACTCTCAAGGAGTAATGGGCTTCACTCCGACACGACTTATACCGTTTTTAGGGGACTGACGCCTGTCTCCCCCTAGGCCCGATATGCGTAGTCCTAGACGAACAGACCGGACTGTACGGAGATTGTCACATCAGGCTCAGTAGGAGTTCGGATGGGTTTCCTCATCGGCCTTCTTATCGACTTCTACCTAGGGACCGTTACGTACAGCTAGTGCCGCTTGCGGTCTGTGGTTAAACCCACTGCCAGCGTAGTAGTCGAGTCTTTAGAGTCCCACACAGAGAGTTTCCCTGCTTCGGGGCGAAACGATATAGAGGTCGTATGGTTTTATGACAGGGTTCGAACGCATACGTGTTTTTACGCATGTACGATGTTCGGACAGTTTTTACTAGAAGGCTTTGGTTTAAGCCAAATTCTAGTATTGGATTATTGGATTTATACAGTCTCAGTATTTCCGTGTTTTCACGGATGGGAGGGGCATTCTTTTAATTTGTCGAGAAGCTTCTAGATGATTGATGAGTTGGAGGCTTAGGTGGCATTTGCATTAATTGGTTTAATGACTCATGGTGTGATTCATCCATAGAGTTAATGATGCATTTATTGTTTAAATGACTCATGAGATGAATCACAAGGTGAGTTAATGAAGCATGATGATAATTGTTATTTGTTATTTCATTTAATAAATATCTTATGCTTCATATATTCACAATGATTTATGATTCCAATATCATTCTCATTCTCACCTTCTCTCTCCTCAAGCTCTCTCCCTTCAAACCCTAACCCTAACCTCTCATGTGTTGAGATCAAGGGTTAGCAAGACTAATTGATCCCTAATCCTATTCTATATCCTCTAGGTTGCTTTGATTAGCACTCTTAGTTACCTAGTTACCTCAAGTTAGAGGTCAAGCTTGGAGTAGTAACTCTCGGGTGGATCTTCTATCACAAAGAGGAGGCCGACGAGGAGGTGGTCAACGAGAACAAGAAGGACTTGGTTCATTAGGTATAATCTTCTTTCATAGTAGCTAATCCCTTCTATGATCTTGTTAGTTATGGTTTGGCAAAGATCCGTAAGTTAGTCGATGTTTGTTTTAAACAAAATGATTGTTTTACCTATTCCGCCTCCCCGTAACTCGTGGGGTGTCTAACGTCGACTTACACATGAACATGCGCAAGCTGTCCCCCGATTGGCGTGAACTCGAACTGCACTCGGCTGTCGCATAAAATCTGCCAATCTGCCGACGACTTCCTCTGCACTGCGCTCAAACAAGATAGACTACCCCCAGGCCTCCTGCTTAAAGCATCCGCCACAACATTCACCTTGCCCGGGTGATACAAGATCTCTCAATCGTAGTCCTTTACTAGTTACATTCAACGGCGTTGTCTAAGATTCAGGTCTCGCTGCTGAAATATATACTTTAAGCTCTTGTGATCTGTGAATATCTGGCACGACTCGCCGTATAGGTAATGTCGCCAGATTTTGAGTGCAAAGACCACTGCAGCCATCTCCAAATCGTGAGTGGGATAGTTCTGTTCATGTTTCTTCAACTGCCGTGAGGCATACACGATCATCCTGTCGTGCTGCATCAATACGCACCCTAGCCCCACTCGAGAAGCGTCACAATAGACCATAAATCAACCCGATCCTGAAGGCAATGATAACACTGGCGCCGTAGTCAAACGAGTCCGCAACTGCTAAAAGCTATGCTCACACTCCTCCGTCCAATCGAAAGGAACTCCCTTCCGGGTCAACCTGGTCAAAGGTGTAGCAATACGGGAGAAGTCATGCACAAATCGCCTGTAGTAGCCGGCCAGTCCTAAAAAGCTGCGGATCTCAGTAACTGATGCGGGTCTGGGACAACGCTGAACGGTCTCGATCTTCTTCGGGTCCACACATATACCATCTCGTGTAATCACGCAACCCAAGAAGTCTACGCTGTCAAGCCAGAATGCGCACTTGGAGAATTTTGCGAATAGCTGGTGCTCCCTCAAAGTCTGCAGTGTGATCCGCAGGTGCTGCTCGTGCTCCTCTCGGCTCCAGAAATACACCAAAATATCGTCAATGAAAACGATGATGAACAAATTAAGATACGGCCTGAAAATACGGTACATCAAGTCCATAAATGCTGCTGAGGTGTTGGTGAGTCCGAACGACATCACCAAAAACACATAATGGCCGTAACACGTGCGGAAAACTGTCTTCGGAATATCCTCTTGTCGAACCCGCAACTCATGGTATCCAGATCGCAGGTCGATCCTCGAAAAATACCCTGCGTCCTGAAGCTGGTCGAACAAGTCGTCAATGAGTGGCAAAGGATATCTGTTCCGCACGGTAACCCTGTTCAGCTGGCGGCAGTCGATACACAAATGCAAACTGCCGTCCTTCTTCTTGACAAACAGGACCGGAGCACCCCAAGGAGACACACTGGGTCGAATAAGTCTCTTATCCAGCAAATCTTGCAACTGACCTTTCAACTCTCTAAGCTTCACCGGGGCCATCCGATAAGGCTGTATAGAAATAGGCCCCGTGCCGGGAATCAAGTCAATGCAGAAAACAATATCGCGCTCAGGCGGTAGCCCAGGAAGCTTGTCAGAGAAAACATCAGAGAACTCACGAACAATCGGAACCTGGTCCAACGGAACATCTGTAGCTCTAGTATCGCAAAGATAGGCTAGAAATCCCTGACATTCCTTCCTCAAAAGTTGTCCAGCGCGAAAAAAAGAAATCAAACTATGAAGGGCGGCACCACGGTCCCCCTGCACAACAAAGGTCGACTCGCCGGGAAAAAAAACCTAACTGTCTTCCCGCGGCAGTCCACAGACGCATATCACGTGGCTAACCAATCCATGCCCAAAAGAACGTCGAAATCCAACATCTCAAGAAGGATCAAGTCGACATGCAACTCTCTCTCGCCAATACGGACAACACAGGATCGGAACACGTGTCTAGCAACAAACGACTCGCCTACAGGAGTGGTCAAAACAAGCGGCTGATTAAGCAAACCGGACTCTCTACCCAAACTCGGCACGAAGTGTGTGGAAACGTACGAGTGCGTGGATCCAGGATCAAACAACATGTGTGCGTCAATAGAATATACTGATAGGGTACCTGAGACCACCGCATTGGACGCCTGCGCGTCCTGATACGTCCACGCGAAAACTCGTGCCTATCCTCCACCTGCGACTGGCGGTCCCCTACTAGCAACTGGCTGTACTCTGCCGGCAGCTGGCCTTCCTTTGCCTCAGCCACCTTGTCCTCTATGAGCAAACCTTCCGCGACCACGGCCTTTCTGTGCATGAGTCTGGCGCGGAGCAATAGTAGGTACAATAGGCAACGCCCTCTGGGGTGGTGAATGTGGAAGTGTGACATGTGGTACTGCTGCCTCCTTCCGGCGTATCTCGGCACAATCTCTGATGTGGTGACGGGGACTACCATACCCAAAGAATCCACGCGACCACTGCTGACCCTCCTGGGGATAAGAGCTAAACATCTGACCTCACCCCGAGTCTCTGCCACCTGTACGACGTCTATCATGACGTCCGAATGGAAGTCTCCATGTTGCTGTGTCAGTACGAACCCCCTTCGGCTCTGGAACTACCGAAGTCTCAGCAAGGCGCTTCTCGACTAATAGGGCTGCATCTACGGCTGCTGCATAAGTCTCGCAATGCTGTGCGCTGATCGACAGGAACAGTGGGGTAAGTAAGCCTCGAACAAATCTCTTGACTCGCGTCTCCTTAGTAGCCACTAGGTATGGGGAATAAACAGATAGCTCGATGAACAGTACATCGTACTCTGCCACTGTCATCTCCGGCGTCTGACGTAAAGACTTGAACCTGTGCGCTCGGGCATCCCTGACACTCTGGGGAAGGAAACGGGCTAGAAATACCGTCACAAACTCGGTCCAGGTCATAGGAGGAAGTCCTGCTGCTCTGCCCTTCTCGGCCGACTCACACCATTTCTGCGCAAGACCTTCCAGGCGAAAGCTCGTGAACTCTACCCATCTCGCATCTGAGTGAACGACATATCCGGGACATCCTATCAATAAAAGACTGTGGGTCCTCGGCTGCATCGGTGCCTGTGAAGACCGGAGGCTTCATCCTCATAAACTCTGATAGCGATACCGTAATAACCTCCGTGGCTGTAGGGGCAACTGCCTGTACTGTAGTTACCATCGCGGTCCCCGTAACGGGTGGAACTACCTCTGGTCGCTACGCTCGAAGTATCTCGACTAACGACCCTATCATCTAGCGCATCTCCTGCATACCGGCCCCCTAGCGTAGGGATTTGATCGGTCGTAGGAGGAACAGTCTGCTCTGGTACAACGGGTGTACTGCCCGGGTCAGTCCTCGTCTCACATGAGTCAACTCGAATCTCGGCTCTCGCGGCCGCTGTCTGCGCCCTCGTAGTCTTTGGCGGCATAATGGCTGAAAAGAAAGTAGGATTCGATAAGGATACGGAAATTGAATCGCAAGAATGTAGATAATCATGAAGGAATTTCAATCGATAAGTCCTAAGGTCACTTAGGCGGAATACCGTGTCGTGAGTATACCGTGGAACATACGCACGCTACGCTACTCTGCTTCAGCTACCTACTCCATCATACCAGGGTCATCCTGAACTCCGAAAGGTAAAACCTACGCTCTGATACCAACTTTGTCACGACCCAAAGTTCGGCCCATGACCGGCACTTAACCACGTAACGCCTACAGGCGCAACACGACTAAGTAAGCCGAAACTCAGAATCAAAACCATTAAAAGTAATGAGTGTTAAAACATTTAATGGAAATATTTGTTAAAACATTTAGAAAACCTTAGTTATTTAGTAAAATTATTTAAATTTTGAGTTGTTTTCTTTAAAAATTTCGGCATCATTTCCTTTGTAAAAACTAGCCCTGAAATTGGGTACAAGACAAGATATAAATAAAGATGACATATAATATGAACAAAGCATCCCAAACGGGAGCAATAATGCCCAACGGCGGAAACAACCACCACAATAATAATATACGACGCCGTAGCGAAGAAATGAGCAATATAAGTGAAAACAAGTATCATGAAAGATAAAACTGCATAAATAAGTCGGCTCACAACGAGCTCGACACAAGGGTACAAAATAATATACATCGTCCTCATAGCTGGTCTCTAAGTCAATACATGAATAGTAGATGGAAAGTACTAGATACAACCGTGTATACAACTGAAAAATAAATGGATACCGCAAAAACCCACCTATCAGCAAAAGGGCTCACGCGCCAACTGCAATGGTATCCATAGCAAAAGATGCAAGAAAGTAGCCTACCGCGACTACTCCGAGGGGCAACCTGCAAACACTGTAGCACAACGGGGGTGAGTTGCCAACTCGTGAATAGTAGATAACATGTAAAGGTATCGCGAGTATGCACGTACTGCGATACTCTAACGTATGCCAACAGATAGCATCTATATGATGAGCTAGATGCAATAATCATGCAACAAGTGCGATCTAATAACATCTCTATATGATGAGCAGGGTATGCAATAATCATGCATCACAAATGCAATCTAATGACATCAATATAGGATGAGCAGGGTATGCAATAATCATGCAAAAGTACTATATCAGGTACTACTGATACAGGATGAGATGCATAACACTAAATGCTGAGCATAGGAATAAATATCATCTACACGGAATGTCAACGTGGAAGAATAACCCGAGTCCATCGAATACACCTAAATCCCAGTAAAAACTCAGGCGCCGTCTCTCTAATCGGCCCTCAAATCCCGTACAGCTCATGGAATCGTGAGTGCCCAATATCGGCACTCAAAATATCATAAAATAATCGTGTCCAGCATCGACATGCAAATACTCATGTATCGGGCTCCATCAATCCGGATCGGCCCACGGGCTCCGTCTGCGAAATCGGCCCTCAGCCCCGGCAGTACGGGTCGGCCCGTATCCATCTCTCAACTCTGGTCAGTATCCTCCGGATAACCGCCAGGTCCCACCAATCACCGGTAGGTAGTAGTCCCTCCGCCGGGCTCACCGTCTAACTATACGAGTCTTCTTATCCCAGGGTACCATATCGGGTCCACTATGTACCCGCAGATGGTGCCTACCACTCCTCGAATCGGGTATAATCACACATGCTCTTAAGAACCGAGAAAACTCATGGTGGATGCACTAAAATATCATATCAAGAGAAACCGGGTTTTAAAAACAGTGCGTAATTCCTTAAAATAGTACCTCGGTTCTCAAATCCTGAAATCACACGAATTCAAAACTCAATGCGTAAATCCATGCAATGTGTCGTATGACACTAAGAGTAAAATGGGAAAACCGCTCTTTTAAAAGGATCTAGTTTTTGAAAATATCTTATGCGGTCCGTATTTTTAAATCAAGTCAATATCATCCATGTATGTAACATATGTATGTATATAGGTATGGATGTGCAAATGGATATATACGCGAATATGAGTGTGCCAATGTATATGCGTAGTAATATGGATATATAGTGTGCATGTACGCAAGTATGAAGATATCAATATATGTGTGCACCAATATGAATATACAGTGTGCATGTGCGCAAGTATGAAGATATCATTTTATGTAAGCACTACTATGAATATACAGTGTGCAGGTGCGTAAGTATGAAGATATCAATGTATGTAAGCACTACTATGAATATACAGTGCGCAGGTGCGCAAGTATGAAGATATCAATATATATAAGCACTACTATGAATATACAGTGCACAGGTGCGCAAGTATGAATATATCAATGTATGTAAGCACTACTATAAATATACAGTGTGCATGTGCGCAAGTATGAAGATATCAATATATGTAAGTACTACTGTGAATATACAGTATGCATGTGCGCAAGTATGAAGATATCAATGTATGTAAGCACTACTATGAATATACAGTGTGCAGGTGCGCAAGTATGAAGATATCAATGTATGTAAGCACTACTATGAATATACAGTGTGCATGTGCGCAAGTATGAAGATATCAATGTATGTAAGCACTACTATGAATATACAGTGTGCAGGTGTGCAATGTTGGATATAGTGCCCTCAGAGTCAATTATTGGATCACAGGCACGTGATTGCAATGATTGAGGGAGGACCTATACCGGTAGGACAGTCTTACTCGAGATGATAGTATGCTATCTGGTTTATCTTTATCATCGTGTACTGCTTTAGGTGACCTTACAGGTCACTATTACACGTTGATAGAGCCCCTTGGATTCTTGCTTGACTGCCAGCAGTTTGAGGGCGATCATATACGTGGGAGCTGGGGTCTATAAGCAAATCCTTAAAAGGTCCCTAGTCGTGGGAGTTTCAAGACAGGGCATCGATACTCCAGAGTAGACTAGTGTATAAAGTCGAGACCCCGACGAGGGGCGGTGGCCGGTCTCACAAGCTACTGGTGTCAGTTGGTTCACCTGAGATGTATACAGGTGCTCATTGGGTTATGAGTACACCGGACAGGACTCGCCGGGAGCATGCTAGTTGGTATTATACCTGAAGTCAGATAGCAGTTCCCTGGTGACATGTGTATAGGTTAGTTCATCGACCTGAGATCGTCATTTATCTCGTGTGAGTTCCCACTGTGCTTTGATTACTACCCTACCACGCTCAAAGGAGACGTGCAAACAGGTTTTAGTTGGGTACAGTCCCGAGCCACATGGAGGCAGTGAGCGGATCTGCAGGGTTTCGTCTCTCCCGGTATTGGGGGTGAGGTTGTTGGAGATAGTGCCCTCAGAGTCAATTATTGGATCACAGGCACGTGATTGCAATGATTGAGGGAGGACCTGTCCCAGTAGGACAGTCTTACTCAAGATGATTGTATGCTATCTGGTTTATCTTTATCATCGTGTACTGCTTTAGGTGACCTGACATGTCGCTATTACACGTTGATAGAGCCCCTAGGATTCTGCTTGACCACCAGCAGTATGAGGGCGATCATATAAGTGGGAGCTGGGGTCTATAAGTACATCCTTAAAAGGTCCCTAGTCGTGGGAGTTTCGAGATAGGGCATCGATACTCCAGAGTAGACTAGTGTATACAGTCGAGACTCCGACGAGGGGCGGTGGCCGGTCTCACAAGCCACTCGTGTCAGTTGGATCACCTAAGATGTATACAGGTGCTCATTGGGTTATGAGTACACCGGACAGGACTTGCCGGGAACATGCTAGTTGGTCTTATACCTGACGTCAGATAGCAGTTCCCTGGTGACATGTGTACAGGTTAGTTCATCGACCTGAAGATCGTCATTTGTCTCGTCTGAGTTCCCACTGTACTTTGATTACTACCCTACCACGCTCAAAGGAGACGTGCAAACAGGTTTTAGTTGGGTACAGTCCTGAGCCACATGGAGGAAGTGAGCGGATCTTCAGGGGTTCGTCTCTCCCGGTATTGGGGGTGAGGTCGCGCTGTGTCTAGGAGAGCCATTACACGAAGCCCTCGGCCGAGGCAGGAGATTTACTGGTAGGTATTCCAGTAGTATCTCAGGGTGTTCTGGGCTACACTCCGACACGACTTGTACCGCTTTTGGGGGTCTGACTTTCACCAACCCCCTAGGCCCGCCATGCGATGCTCATAGACGAACGGACTGGACTGTACGGATATTGTCACTGACAGGCTCAGTAGGGTGTCAGGATGAGTTCGCTCATCGACGTCCCTTTTGGTCAATACCTAGTAGCCCGTTACGTATTGGCTTATACCTCTGACGTGCTAGTGGTTAAATCCACAACCAAGGTGTTGACAAGTTTTTAGAGTCCCCCACATTCAGTTGCTCAAGTTTTCGGGCGAAACGCTGTAGAGGCCGTATGGAGATATGGCAGGATTCGATCAGATATGTACGGCATTGCACGGATCAGGATCGGACGGATAATACTAGACGGCTTTGGTTTAAGCCGGATCCTAGTATAGTACAGTGTAGATTTTGTCTCATTGCATTTGTATTTTGGTCGGAATACAGATGCGGGTGTGTATGCACAGTAGCGGGGTTTTCCTGTAATTTACTACGGGACTAGTTTTCTGGAGTTGCCAGTTTGCTTTCAGTTTCGGCCATTTTCATTTGTATTTTTCAATGGCCGAAGATTGGTGGAGGAGGGCTTATTTGCAATTGTGCAAATAAGCATTTGTGGAGGGTGTTCTTTGCATTTTGTTGGATCATGATGGTCTCATGATGGAGGACCGTTCCTTGAGTTTCTTGAGTTCATGATTGCTTGACTTTGTGAGCAATCATGGTTGTTGATGATGGTAGTTTGAGTGTTGGAGTTTCTTTGTGATCATTTCTTCATATGATAACCATTCCTCTCTCTTGCATGATTAGTGTGTGGCTCCCCTCATTTTTGCCACTCTCATTTTCACTCCCACCTTGAGCCAAGGCTGGCCACATTGGTTAAGGGGCTGTCCAGATTTTTGGTGGTGAGATTTTTGTTGTTTTGGCTTTGTAAAATCCTACTAGTTCACACTCCAAAAAGCTCACTTCATATCCTCCACTTATGGCACCTACCACAACCCCAAAATGAGACAAAAGAGCGCTACACATTCTACAGCAAACCTTGGGCATGTCGGCTCGCCAACTTCGTGCCCGAGTTGCCTCGGTATAGAGGTGGGAGCCCGTAAAAGAAGCAGGCGACGTGGTGCCCTTCCGGCGAGGTGATGGAGATCGGACATTCCGCGGGAGATCGGGATGACGGCGAGAAGACCGGAGGACACGGATCGTTCGGTATATCTCTCTTCCCCATCTTGTAGTTAGCTAGGACTAGTTAATGGTCCGATCCGGGTTTTATAGTGCGCGGTGGTGCCGGTTCAAGAAAAATTAAAGTTAACCATCGCTTCCGCATTTGGCCTCGGGATGGAGGCCGGGGCGCCGCCGTGCACTTACAGAGGTCGCGCTATGTCTAGGAGAGCCAGAACATGAAAGTCCTTGTCCAAGGCAGGAGATTTACTGGTAGGCATTCCAGTAGTATCTCAGGGTGTTCTGGGCTACACTCCGACAGGACTTGTACCGCTTTTGGGGGTCTGACTTTTACCAACCCCCTAGGCCCGCCATGCGATACTCATAGACGAACGGACCGGACTGTACGGATATTGTCACTGACAGGCTCAGTAGGGTGTCAGGATGAGTTCGCTCATCGACGTCCCTTTTAGTCAGTACCTGGTAGCCCGTTACGTATTGGCTAATACCTCTGACGTGCTAGTGGTTAAATCCACAACTAAGGTGTTGACGAGTCTTTAGAGTCCCCCATAGACCAGTTTCTCAAGTTTCAGGCGAAACGCTGTAGAGGCCGTATGGAGATATGGCAGGGTTCGATCAGATACGTGCGGTATTGCACGGATCGTGATCGGACGGATTTTACTAGCGGGCTTTGGTTTAAGCCGGATCCTAGTATTAGACAGTGTAGTTTTGTCTCTTTGCATTTGTATTTAGTGGGAATACATATGCGGGCATGTATATGCAGTCGCGCGGTTTTCCTGTAATTTATTACGGGATCAGTTTTCTGAAGTTGCCAGTTTGCATTCCGTTCCGGCCAGTTTTCTTTTGTTTCTTCGCGGCCGGACTTTCCGTTGGAGGGGCTAATTTGCAAGTTCGCAAATTAGCATTTGTGGAAGGGGGTTGTTTGTAAATGTGGCTTCATAATCATGAGATTCTTTTTCTATCTCATCCATTTCATTTATTATGATGGGCTTTGATTTGGAAATGGGTGTGACACATATTCCTTTTTAATCACACCATTTCTTCACATGCTTTTCTTCTTGCATTTTTGCTCCACCATTCTTCATGAGGGGCCGGCCACACACAAATGAAGAAAGGAGATTCATTTTGTGGTGGTGGGTGATTTTTGGAGAGAAAAATTATGATATCATTTCATTCTTCTTGCCACAAAAAATACTAGTTCACTCAAAAAGTTCATTTTCTCCTCCATCATGGAAACTTGATAAACCCCAAATGAGACAACCATTCTACACTAGCCTACAGCACTTCTTGGGCACATCGACTCGCCAGCTTCGTGCCCGAGTTGCCTCGGTCCAGAGATGGGAGACCGTAAAAGAACCCGGCGATGTGGTGCCCGTTTCGACGAGGAGGCGACAACCGGAGATTCCGCGAGGAGATTGGAGTGGAGACGAAGACCGAAGGATACGGATCGCTTGGTATAGCTTCTTTACTCTTTTTCTTGTTTGCTAGTAGCTAGGTTAATGGCCCGATCCTGGTTGATAGTGCGCGGTGGTGCCGGTTTGCAAGTTTCGCAAAGTTTTTCGTTTCCGCGTTTCCGGCGTCGGATCGACGGCCGGGGCGCCGCCGTGCACTTACATTGGTATTAGAGCCATGCCATTAACCTAGTCTAGCTTGCTCTAATGTGTTTACAAGTTCGATCGGTTAAATTTCCGAAAACCCGATTTCCATTGCACATGTT
Source organism: Agapanthus africanus (assembly GCA_030015575.1). Lineage (NCBI taxonomy): Eukaryota > Viridiplantae > Streptophyta > Magnoliopsida > Asparagales > Amaryllidaceae > Agapanthus > Agapanthus africanus. Next base: position 202,094,310 of record JASDDO010000018.1, on the reverse strand, counting down.
TCTGTCGAAATTTTTTTGGGCTCTAAAAATTTTTCAGGTTGTTGCAGAATAACATGCATGGAATTCTAAGACTTCTGCAAAATTTTGGTGACATGAATCCACTTTTCCACCGCGGAACCGCGGCCAAACCCATGCATTGGCCACGGTTCCACGGCCATAATAAGTCCTTGTTGCACCAATTTTTTTCAGTGGGTCTTAGACTGTGAAATAGGGTTTTTGGAACATTCTTTTTAGGCCCAAATTTTCTGTAAGTGCTACAGTAGTGCATGGGGCCCACTTCGGGAAATTTGATCGATCGAAAATTTTAAACATATTAGTTCACAGTATTTACATTATATCTACGACCGTGAATGTCATTTGATCGGTAAATCCTGTCTAACTGCTATAGCCCTTTTAGACTGATTTGCGAACGTGACATTCACGTTGATGTTCTGTGTTGTGCTGTGATATTGCGGATTGGTCGTGGGGGATAGCCTGGATGCAATGTTAGTACAGTTTTGTTTTATATGTACATTTGATATTGCGGCGAGAGCGTCCGACATGTGGACTGCCGTCACTGCCTGTTTGTATATTATTCTTTTGGGGCACGACCGGGTCAAGGTCGATATACCCGTTGTATGTATATTTTACTTTCTGTACTAGGATTGCCCCGCGGAGGGGTGCACGGATAGCCGGGTTTTAGAGGGCAACGAGCCCGCATCTCATGGCTTTAAGACGGAGGGGGCTTCACTCTAGAATTGGCGGGCTATTCGCCGCACACGTAGGGGGTACAGGTTGACCCAGGAGGGGTGCCTAAGTTACCGAATTCCGTGAAGTGCTGGGTGTAGGGTTCCTAGGCACTCCCAAGAGGTCTCACAAGGCATCAACCATGCCAATTTCAAATTTTAACGTGCCGAGAAACCCTAAACTACGGATCGTTTGCTAGATGTCTAGGCGAAAAGGAAATCTAGTTAACACTTAACTAAGAGATACGGAAATACAACCTTTGTAGATCCGGTTCTCCACCTCCATAGCTCCGCAATGAAGTCTCCTCGCTGTCCATAACAAGTCCCGGGCTCTAGCGTCGGCTTCATCGGAGAATGGACGGGCTAGGTCATCGATGTCCATGCCGAAGATGATCTACGTCGAGGCATCGCTAAATCAAGCTCCGACTTCACCAAGTCAAGAAACTTGTGAAGAAAACACACTCTACTACTTGGCAAGAGGTAGAGGATGAAGAAATAGGAAGTGGGTAAACTTTAGAATTGGATTTCTCACTCATTTCCATCAATCACCATTGATGGAGCTAAGGTTTTCTTCTTGAGTTCAAGGAAGAAGAAGAAGAAAATGATATGATAAGTTAATTTTAAAATAGAAAAGAATAATCATCCTTATCATAATCAAACCATAGTTAGGTGTAGAGAATTAACAAGGGTTAGTGAATGGTTGGGTTAAGACATGAAGACAAAATGGTCACTTAGGTCAAACCTTCATGAAGGTTCATAAACAAACAAAGAAAGCCACCATTATCTCTTCATTATTTTCTTTTGCTAAAATATAAACAAAATGGATAAATAAATGAATAAATGAAGTAAAAGAAACCTTAACCATTGACCAACCATGGTTTAATCCATACACCAAACTATCATGTATCATCAAACATGATACAATCAAATGTACAAATGTATATCACATATACAATATGCACAATCCAAGTGAGAAAATCCATTTAAAGTGAACCAATACTAGTTAATGCAAAGTAATATATCAAATATATAATTATGCATTAAATCATTAAATCAACATTTGATTCAATGATCCGGTCATGTCGCACACAACCGACTAGTATTCAATGTATCGGCTTATCGATTCAACGCTTGAATCGATAACTAGGTTATATCGCATACAACCATCCGACACATTGATCGCGAGAATGAAATACGGTATCACATACTCGCATTATTCTCGGTCCCGCACATATCTCATATGCGCTCCTATTTCGTTTCGCTTGAGCCAGGAAACCTCTGTGTAGGACTCTAAAGACTCGTCAATACGCCGGCAGCAGGTGATGATCATATCAAGCACCCACAAGCCGCAAGCGGTCTGCTAAACGTAACGGCCACCCGGGTATTGAGCGATCTGAAGATCGAAGAGCAAGCCCGCTCACACTCCAGTGAATCCAACCAGTAACACTACCGTACAGTCCGGTCTGATCGTCTGATATGTCGCATATCTCACCTAGGGGTGGTAAACGTCAGACCACAATAGCTCGATAAGTCATGTCGATATGAGGTCTATAACAATTCGAGAAACTACAGGTAACACTTACCAGTAAATCTCAGCAACCCTGGCCAGGGATTTCCTGTTATAGCCAATCGAACACAGCACAACATCAACTCCCTATACCGGGAGAGACGAATCCCCTCCTATCGCTCATTGCCTCCATGTGACTCAGGACTGTACCCAAAAACCACCGTTTTGCACGCCCTCTTGGACGTGGTAAGGTGGAAATCAAAGCATAGTGGGAACCACACAAGACTCTATGACGATCTCGGGTCAACAGACTACTCTGTACCAGTGTCACCAGAGAACTGCCATCTGACGTGAGGTATAATACCATCTGGGAGTTCTCGGCGAGTCCGTCCAGTGTACCCAGTCTCTACTGAGCACCCGTATATCATCTCTGATGTCAAACACCAATGGATATGGGATCATCCATCGCCCATCTGTATGGGTCGAGAAGGTATACGCTAGTCTACTCTGGTATATCGATGCCCCGTCTCGATACACCCACGACTAGGGACTTTTAAGGATGTACTTATGGACTACCATGTCCCCACTAGTATGATCCACATCATAGTCCAGGTAGTCAAGTACAGATCCTAAGGGCTTTACCAACATGTAACAGAGAGACAATCAGTATACACGTTAAGGTAAAGTTCAACCAGATAGCATACTATCATGTCGAGCAAGAAAGTCCTCCCTATATATGTCCCAGCATCCACTACAATATACATCCAATGTACAGTAATGGCCTCTAGGGCATACATATAACTAACAATCTCCCACTTGCACTAGGGCCATCTGATAGCAGTGGTTGTAGTATCTCATACTCAACCATCCCATAAAAATCTCTCTCTGGGAACAGGTCTTTGTGAGTGGATCCGCTGTGTTGTCCTCTGAGTCTACTCTCCTAACCTCGATCTCCCTGGAGATCAACTATCTCCATGATCAGGTGATGCTGCCTCAGAATATGTCTGGATCACTGATGGGACCTGCGTTCCTTGGCATAAGCCACGACTCCATTGTCACACAATGGGAAGAACATAGTTCATCTCATGAACCAATATACACCCAAACAGCCTCTTTGGTAGCATCTTAAGTAGCGATGTATCCTACATTTATCGTCTAGTATGCCACGGTATCTAGCTTGGAACTCTTCCAACATACCGTCCCTTTACTGAGGGTTAAGACAATGCCTGTGACTGACACTCAGTCGTCTTCATCACCCTGGAACCCTTCCAGTGATTCTCCTCAGGATCGGTTGATACTGTCTCACTACAACTAGTGAGAATCCTGACATCCATTTAGATCTATCTCATAGATCCAAAAACCCATGATTTAGGAGGTATCATTTTGATCCTATGTGGAGAATCATTGTGATAAGCGGAGATTGATCGAGCGTAGCATAGGAAACTCTTTCCCTATCAAGAGTATGTCATCCACGTACTCTACGAGGATCACCACCATACTCCCTACTACCATTTTGTTTATACAAGGTTCATCTACCATTTTGATGATGTCAAACTCTTTGACTACTTCATCAAAACAGATGTTCCAACTCCGCGATGCCTGCTTTAATCCTATAAAGCATCTTGCACACGTTTCCGCTGCCCCACTGTCTACGAAGCCCTCTGGCTGTGTACTTATAGACGCTCTCTTCTAAATCATCATTTAGAAAAGCAGTCAAGACACCCAACCACCGGATATCGCGGTCATGGTATGTAGCCGTGACAAGTAGGATCTGGATGGACTTAAGCATAGCTACTTGAAAATGTTTCATCATTATCCACACCTGGTCAATGATGCAAACTTTTAACAAGTCTAGCTTTGAAAGTCTCAACTTTTCGATGTACACCAAGTAATCTTCTCAAGATATACTTGCTCCTGATGGGGATTTAACCCTTCAGATATAGCAACCAAAGTCCATACTTTGTTGGTGTACATGGATTCCATCTCAGATCGCTAAGCATCCAGCCATTCTTACAGAGTCTTACTCCTGATGGCCAGCTCGAAGTTAGTTGGGTCATCATCTCATGATGCAATCCTCGCTCCTACTGTCATAGAGAAACCGAAGTAACTCTCAGGTGGGTGAGAAACCCTACTAAATCGGCGGAGAGGCTGAGGTTCGTTGGTCTCTACTGAATCCTTTGGTTTTATCAAATCATCTGCTGTAGTTTGTATAGCTGGAACCTTTCCAGTTCTACATTACAGACCTTGCCTCGAGCTTGTCCGGATTTTGCTTTTAGACATAGGCCGGACAACCCCAAATCTTAACTAGCTTAAGACATGGGCTCTTCCCTTTCCATATCACATATGAAGTGGTAGGTAACTGATTTGATTCGAACCCTATTCAATAGGTATGCAGCTTCTCAAGTGCATAACACCCAAAAGGAAATAGGTAACTCAGTAGTACTCATCATAGAGCACACCTTATCATATAGGGTGTGATTGCTCCGCCCCGATATACCATCGTGCTATGGTGTATACGGAGGAGTAATGCTGAGAGAGAATCTCATTCTCCTTTAGAATAGTCCAGGAATTCCGTGCTCAAGTATTCTCTTCCTTGATCTCATCAAAGGACATAATACTTATACCTGTTATTGGTTCTCTACTTCTAACTTATATTCTGTGAATATCTCAAAAGGTTCGGACTTGTGTTTCAACAGGAACATAGGTCTGAATCTTGAGAGATCATCAGAGAACGTAATGAAGTATAAAGAATCAGTCCTGGCATGTGTAGACAGGGGACCTACATACATCAACATGTATCATCCCAAGAGTTCACTAACTCTTTCTCTGTTTTCAGTAAACGGAGCTATGGTCATCTTATCTTTGTGACATGACTGGCGAGTTTCACAAGATGTAGATTCAAACTGATTTAAATATGCATCTACATGTAACTTCAGCTAGTCGGGTCGCATTGATATGACCTAGTCTACAATACCTCAAGAAGGATTCGTTCAGTTCTGAACTCTTCCTCTTGTGTGTGTTCCGTATACTAAAGAACTGTAGTTTGATTTAGAACATCAACGCTTTTAGATAACGTGCCTGATCCGATCAACTTTTGATATAGGAAATGTTCAAAACATTATCCAACTATACAAAATTTTATCATTTCTTTACTGATAAAGAGATAGATATGATTTTGTATATCAGGTTCGGTATCTAATAACATTTGTTCAGAATCAATGTATTCATAATACAGGGTGACAGTGACCAACAGACTTGGCTGCAACACTTGCCCCGTTTTCTGCCTCATGAAACTTATCACCCTTTCTCAGTTCTCTACCTATCTGTGGCCCTATGTAAGCCCTATGTAACAGATTACATATATGGGATCCTGATCTGGTATCGCATACCCAGGACGTAGAGGATACAGAGAAACAATTCTTTGTAATGAACACACCCGAAGATGATGCATCAGCATGCACTCTCTTCGTTTGGGCGGCACGGGAAATCTGGTATTCCCCAATTTTCCTGCTCTGTCTTATAACAATTATAAGTTGAAGCGGGACCAACGTTCCCCAGCTCAGTATAACAAGTGGGTTCGGTCAATAATCCGTTTTATTATCTTGATTAAGGCGTGATATGGTCGCTACCTGGAGAGAGAGAGAAGAAAACACTCAGCGTGCGCTCTGTATAGAATAGATTGGTTATTATTTTATCTAATCAGGATGGCTCCCACTGCTTTTTATCAAATCTTCCTCCAAACCCTAAAAGGAAAGACTAGCCGGGATTAATTACACACTACAAGTTCGCCAATCTTTCAGCCAGGCCAGTGTCGGTACTTTGAGGGAGGTCCCCCGTGCTTTCGCACGAACCTAATTACTGTAAACCTCGTTTTCCCAGAGGCGTAACCCCGTTGACACCTTTCTAGACACCTACTTGATCGGCTAATTGTAATGTATAAAACTCTCCCAGGAGTAACACTTACTCGCAGCGGGTATCGGGATCCAACTATCTCATAGAAGGTATGCAATCTCATTACAAATTTCAACACTTGAAATTCCCGATAATATTTTGCCCCTAGCACCCTATGACCTTGACGGAGGCCAACAAACCATAGGCTACTAGTCAAGTTCAACCCGTCATTTCTTGATCGAATCAAACCCACCCGCACGACCCTTGACGGAGGCCAACAAGGTCGCACGACTACCCTAACTCAATCTGCATCATATGCATAAGCAGATAAATACTGGTTAGCTACCACACACTGCGCCTTGACGGAGGCCAACAAACGCAGCACGAATACTAAACAGCACTTATCTGAAATTACGGAGGGCTACGACAGGTTTTTATGAAAACCTATTGCGTAATGAACTTGATATCGTTGTAGAATCAAATGATTTTAAAATGGAGTGCTTTTGAGGCTTTTCTAGTTTTGCTAAAGGAGTCACTCCCGGTGAAGGGATCGTCGGTCCTTTCCTCGTCGAATGAGGTGCGGGATATATCATATATATCACTGTGCAAAGCAAAAACTCTTAAAAGCAATCAAAAAACAAACCGAGTGTATAGCATCTGCCAGTTATTGCTAAAGGAGTCACTCCCGGTGAAGGGATCTCGGTCCTTTCCTCATCGAATAAGGTGCAGGATATATCACATATACCGCTGTGCAAAGCAAGAACTGTAGCTACCTGTTTTATTTTGAAATTCGATTCTACAACATCTTAGGTTTCTTTTATTTCATTAATCACATTAATGAAGTCCCATCATTTAAGTACCTAAACATCACAGATAAATACGACGTACACTTATGCCATCCGCATTCGCCTCGATGTCCCCTCGTGCACCGTTAAGTTAGGTAACTAACGGCAGAGCGGGGCAGGGCTAGCGCGGGTGTAAAACATAAGTAACGTCTATATAATATATCATATATACTATATGCTGTATCTATCACAGAACATCACATGATCACATCATAGATATCGCAGCAGAAGAAACATATGAAATATTGGATATATTAGGACGTCCGTGTTTTCAATACGAGCCAGTATAAAACACGGATTCCACGGTCGTGATGAATAGCCAAACCCACACCCCTAGACCCCTACGAGAGCGGCAAGAAACCCTACCAATTCTGGAGTTAGGAGACCCGGCCCCGACTCCTCGAGTTGGTCTCCCACTGGACTCCAGAACCCGGTTACTTGTGCCCTCCTCCTTGGGTCTATCCTAGTGCGGAAAAGTAAATAATATACAAAAGGTGACAACTTCCGCAACCTGGAAGTGCCCCAATAAAAGAATATTACATACAAGTTTTTACATGAATGAAAATGAAAAACACTCATCTCACATAAAAAACCCCGGCTATTCAAACACGACGATCCAATATAACATATCCAGCAACACATAACATCACATGTCATCAACGTAAGTAAATATGCGCATCCCAATTGTCGTTGACATATAGCAACGAAACCGGCGATATCACATATTACACTTACGGTCACAGAAAAGAAAGTGTAAAACTACAACAGTTGGAATCCGCAATCACCTCAGACATCGCATGCCTGACCAAATGAATTACTTAGACATCGCATGCCTAACAATTATAAACCCCGCATTTTAGTCTCAAAATCGAAAACACTTTTCAATACCAAGTCGGGCAATTCAACAGGATTCCCGACATCCTGATCGAATGCTCGTCGCAAACTTTAGTAGGCGGCCGCACCCCTGATACCGTCGACGAAGTGCACCAAGGCGGAACACCGCTACCGCGAGCACCCGGACGGATGCTTTCGGCGACGGGGTTCTCCTACAGTCACTTGGTCGGGGCTATGGGATGTAGCTGTCTATTAAGTTTACCCGGCGAGTATCCGCGTACGCTACGTGATTGCGACGGACTTTTGATCACATCAAAATTCCGTGGCAACCGATCAAGTGAGACTAAAGTGCTATGTTTATAACATTCATTTAGTTATCACATAACTACTTGTGAATTCCAATTATTGTATCACATTCCAGATAAACAGAAAATGTTAAATGTTTCGATCGAACAGTCAAACACCCAAGTTTTCCCAATACAATCCAACACATGAAATAAGTTTAACAACATTCAGTTCGTGCCTCAGTACCAACGGTCCAGCCGTAGAAGGGTCAAGCCAACGCCTCACATGTGGCACGCCGTACTGCCCCAAACCCGAAGGTTCAAAGGGCAGTTCAAGACGGTCACATAATCGAGTTAAGGTTTGTTGTCTTCTAGAGGGTCCATCGAGTTACTTGCACTACTTAGAATGTCGTTAAACTACAGAAAAATCCAACACTTGGAAATTTCCCGACAGGAGAAAAATTGGGTATTTATATCCGGTCGAACTTTTTAACATATTCTAAAATTTATCCGGAAAGCCACACAGACAAAATTTGATACCCCGATCGAAACACCGAAGCCCCAAAACAACTCCAGAAAATTCAACTCTTGAAAAAATATTAAAAATTCCCAGGAAAACCACCACAGAAAAATGAGAATTACTGTGAAAATTAAAATGCACAAAACGACAAAGCCGCCGCGCATCCGCCACACGAGCCATGCTCGTGCCGCGGATCCGCGGCTATTTGATGGAATTACGAGCACGAATTTCACAGTATCTCTTAAATTCACCTGCTGATTTTTCTGCATATTTTTAATGTTGAAAAACTCACTGTTTTCAAAAAAGGACAGAGAGCATGTTAGAATTGGGTTTTCGGGTTCGTTCGGGTTTCAAACTCCGTCTGGACTTCGCCTAAGGCTCTAGCTAGGCTCTGATACCACTGTAGGGTTCCTAGGCACCCTAATGAGGTCTCACAAGGCATCGATCATGCCAAATTAAAATTTTAACGGTGCCGAGAAACCCGACTACGGATCATTGGCTAGATGTCTAGGCGAAAAAGCTAACTAGTTAACACTTAACTAAGAGATACGGAAATACAACCTTTGTAGATCCGGTTCTCCACCTCCATAGCTCCGCAATGATGTCTCCTCGCTGTCCATAACAAGTCCCGGGCTCTAGCGTCGGCTTCATCGGAGAATGGACGGGCTAGGTCATCGATGTCCATGCCGAAGATGATCTACGTCGAGGCATCGCTAAATCAAGCTCCGACTTCACCAAGTCAAGAAACTTATGAAGAAAACACACTCTACTACTTGGCAAGAGGTAGAGGATGAATAAATAGGAAGTGGGTAAACTTTAGAATTGGATTTCTCACTCATTTCCATCAATCACCATTGATGGAGCTAAGGTTTTCTTCTTGAGTTCAAGGAAGAAGAAGAAGAAAATGATATGATAAGTTAATTTTAAAATAGAAAAGAATAATCATCCTTATCATAATCAAACCATAGTTAGGTGTAGAGAATTAACAAGGGTTAGTGAATGGTTGGGTTAAGACATGAAGACAAAATGGTCACTTAGGTCAAACCTTCATGAAGGTTCATAAACAAACAAAGAAAGCCACCATTATCTCTTCATTATTTTCTTTTGCTAAAATATAAACAAAATGGATAAATAAATGAATAAATGAAGCAAAAGAAACCTTAACCATTGACCAACCATGGTTTAATCCATACACCAAACTATCATGTATCATCAAACATGATACAATCAAATGTACAAATGTATATCACATATACAATGTGCACAATCCAAGTGAGAAAATCCATTTAAAGTGAACCAATACTAGTTAATGCAAAGTAATATATCAAATATATAATTATGCATTAAATCATTAAATCAACATTTGATTCAATGATCCGGTCATGTCGCACACAACCGACTAGTATTCAATGTATCGGCTTATCGATTCAACGCTTGAATCGATAACTAGGTTATATCGCATACAACCATCCGACACATTGATCGCGAGAATGAAATACGGTATCACATACTCGCATTATTCTCGGTCCCGCACATATCTCATATGCGCTCCTATTTCGTTTCGCTTGAGCCAGGAAACCTCTGTGTAGGACTCTAAAGACTCGTCAATACGCCGGCAGCAGGTGATGATCATATCAAGCACCCACAAGCCGCAAGCGGTCTGCTAAACGTAACGGCCACCCGGGTATTGAGCGATCTGAAGATCGACGAGCAAGCCCGCTCACACTCCAGTGAATCCAACCAGTAACACTACCGTACAGTCCGGTCTGATCGTCTGATATGTCGCATATCTCACCTAGGGGTGGTAAACGTCAGACCCCAATAGCTCGATAAGTCATGTCGATATGAGGTCTATAACAATTCGAGAAACTACAGGTAACACTTACCAGTAAATCTCAGCAACCCTGGCCAGGGATTTCCTGTTATAGCCAATCGAACACAGCGCAACATCAACTCCCTATACCGGGAGAGACGAATCCCCTCCTATCGCTCATTGCCTCCATGTGACTCAGGACTGTACCCAAAAACCACCGTTTTGCACGCCCTCTTGGACGTGGTAAGGTGGAAATCAAAGCACAGTGGGAACTACACAAGACTCTATGACGATCTCGGGTCAACAGACTACTCTGTACCAGTGTCACCAGAGAACTGCCATCTGACGTGAGGTATAATACCATCTGGGAGTTCTCGGCGAGTCCGTCCAGTGTACCCAGTCTCTACTGAGCACCCGTATATCATCTCTGATGTCAAACACCAATGGATATGGGATCATCCATCGCCCATCTGTATGGGTCGAGAAGGTATACGCTAGTCTACTCTGGTATATCGATGCCCCGTCTCGATACACCCACGACTAGGGACTTTGAAGGATGTACTTATGGACTACCATGTCCCCACTAGTATGATCCGCATCATAGTCCAGGTAGTCAAGTACAGATCCTAAGGGCTTTACCAACATGTAACAGAGAGACAATCAGTATACACGTTAAGGTAAAGTTCAACCAGATAGCATACTATCATGTCGAGCAAGAAAGTCCTCCCTATATATGTCCCAGCATCCACTACAATATACATTCAATGTACAGTAATGGCCTCTAGGGCATACATATAACTAACACTGGGTGGTCCATTCACGTTGCTGAAGGGGGCTGCCTCGCTCCAGGTTTTGGAGGGTGACTTGCCGCGCCCGTAGGGGTCTAGGATTTTCATTGCATAGGCTATCCACACGACCAGGGGAACGTCGGGTTTCAGTAGCAGCTCTATGAAACCCGGGGATCCCAGATATCTGTATTTGTTCTGTGATGCAGGTTACATTTCTGTGATGTTGCATTTTATCACGCCTTGAGCGAATATTATATATTGATATATATACTAGTTGATGTTGTATATGTTTTGCATCCGCGCTAGTCCAGTCCCCGCTCTGTTGTTAGTTAAGTAACCTAACGGGTGATGACGGGAACCAGTGGCGAATGCGGATGGCATATACGTACATCATTATTTTCGTTCTTTTGTGGTGTGATCAATTGATGGGACTGCGTTGATTCGGATCAATGCAATCTAAACAAACCTATTCTGATGTTGTTGGAACACTTTTCAAAAGGCTGTTATTGCAAGGACGTTCTCTTTTGTTTTGCACAGTGGTATTCGGTTATGAATATCCAGCTCCTCAGTCGACGAGGCAAGGGCCGAGATCCCTTCACCGGGAGTGACCCCTTGGACAAAAGTTTGCGTCAGGGCAATAACTTCACTATAGCTGATTACTTTTGCTTTGCATCGTGGTATTCAGTTGGAATATCCTGCACCTCATTCCATGGGGAAAGAGTCGAGATCCCTTCACCGGGAGTGACCTCTTTAGCAAAGGTTTTCGTTACTATATTTTTATAAAAGCTATCCGGTTTCTTCAACGATATCAAGTTCATTACGTTAATGGTTTTCGCCAGAAACCATTCGTAGCCCTCCGTCATTTCAGACGGGTAGCACGTAGTATTCATGCTATGTTTGTTGGCCTTCGTCAAGGCATAGTGTATGGTAGCTGCTTATTACCTTTCTGCTGCATAGATAGATGCGTTGGTTTGGGACAGTCGTATAGCCTTGTTGGCCTTCGTCAAGGGCTTATACGGATGGGTTCAAATTAACCTGGACAATGACGGGTAGAACTTGACATGTGACTTATGATTTGTTGTCCTTCGTCAAGGTCGTAAGAGCATGGGGCCAAAATTCACATCGGGAGTTTCTAAAAAAACTGAAACTTGCCAGATATGCGCATACCTTCTGGAGTGTGATAACGTGAGCGGATTCTGTCACGTTATCATGCGATGATAGTTGGATCCCGATTCCCACTGATGAGTTGGTTTACTCCTCGGATGATCCCGACTAATTCTTCTTTCGGGTTTGGAGAAGAATTTGAGGTTACAGTGGGAGGTTTCCTGATTAGATAAAGTGATAACCATTTTGATCTAGACTAGAGTGCACGCTGAGTGTTTCTTTTCTCTCTCTCTTTGGCAGCGACCTTTGACCCGACCCTAGACTATGACTCAGTGACCAAGTTGACCGAACCTTCTTTAACACTGGCTTTTGGATTGTCAGAGTTGCATACCACATTGCCACTCCTACTTTTACCCTTTTCTCCAGGACACCCCGTATTACTACGAACGTCCACTTCTATTGGACAAAACCATCGCATGGTTATATACGAACTCGAAGGGATTTATTCGAGGATGGTTTCCGGTTCTGGAGAAAACGAATAGGACTATTCAGTTGTCTTTTCCTTTTACCTTCTCTCAGGTTGCGAGTACTCCTTGGTTTAGGAGATAGTACACCTATTGCGCAAATTGGATAGTTTTATTCCAAACCTTAGGCTAGTGCCGACCGGTAGGGAATGAAGAAAACCAATTAGCCTAAACGGTGTACAGAAGGTATTAAGTTAAGACAAAGAAAGGGATTAGAAGGAGGGCAAAGTAAATTGCGACTGATATTCACGACCAAACCAAGTATTTCGTTACCACTCCCACTTCACTTTTGTATTTCTCCAGGACACTCCGTATCACTACGAAGATCCACAGTTTATTGGATACTCCATTGTATGGTTATATACGAACTCGAAAGGAACTTGTTCCAGTTCGGGGATGGATTCTGGTTCAGGAGAAATAGGAATAAGGTTTATTCGGTTGTCTTTTATCTTCACCTTCTCTCGCATTGCGAGTGCTCCTAGGATTAGGACAGTACACCCATTATGCTTATTGGATAGTCTTCTTCCAAACCATAGGCTGGTGCCGAACGGTAGGGAAGGAAGAAAACCATTTGGCCTAAAGGGGTGTACAGAAGATAATGACTAAAAGCATATGAAGGGATCTGGAGAGATGGCAAAGAAATATACGGTTATAGTTATGAATCTGGATGATGGAAGAGGCATTACTAGGAATACCAGGATACCCCATCGAAGTATTCAATGTTTCAGTTTCACTGTGTACTGTTAAAAGAAAACTGATTTCCCAATTAGCACTTGCTCCAGGGTATGTATTTACCAGGTATGATTCTCACATCTGTATGGTTTTACAGATGATGAGTGGGAGTAAGTTATTGGGAATTGGGTGATCATCCTCATTATATCGGAATTCGTTGTAATTGGTAATATTTTAGGAAATCGCCTGGGTTGTTTGCCGGACGACAAATATTTGGTTTTGAATATCCGTTGTTATGCACTAATTTCAAATTGATATATCTGTATGTCTATTTTTATAGAGTGAGATATACCTTTTTGAAATTATGTCTATGACATTTACCTATATCAGTGGATGGTTAGGTAAGGAGCTTTGAACAGCGGTGTAATTCTTCTTAACCATAAGTACAGTTTTCAACCTACAACACACAGGGATGAGTTGTTAGACTCAGGGGACTTATACAGAGTATTGTATATTGTCCAGATTCCATTAGGACAGAGGGGTTGGTACTCGTACTATATTCTGTTTACTTTTGACTTCTCTAGTTCTTAGACATGTGTTTCGTAGAAATACAGGTTCTGAGTTTTGAGAAGTTATAGGTATAGGAGTAAAGTAGAGAACCAAATGTTACAAGTATCGGGATTCTTCAAGGTAATCGAAGATGTAGATACTTGTGTATGGTATTCAGTTGATAGTAATATTTAAGAGAACTTGCTTCTCTTTCGGGTTACTCATAATTGGAAGTACTCCTAAGTTGAGTAATGCTGATCGGCCTCCTTCCACTTAGTTGACATGCACTGGTGACAGCTGCATGATTTGAATCTGGTTCAATTAAATCAGTGCCTCTGTTTCTATATTGGATATAGAACAGTTCATATATTGACATTGTTAAGGTACGGGGAGTTGTCCAGCTTATGCTTAAAACCAGACTCTGGATAACTCAAGGCACGTTTCCGTAATGGCTGTTTGTGGGTTGACCCGGGCTATGACGAGGGTTGATTTTCTACCATCTGGAAGATCAATAGTGATATTGTTCTTGACTCGCCACAGTTTTAATAAAAATGGTTTTTTTTCAGAAAACAGTAGTGGGAGTACGGTATAACTGAAAGTGATTCCAGAACCGCAAACGATTACTGAATATTTGATAAAGAACCTAAAGATTCAATCTGTATTTGACATTCCATTGGCCACTCCGTAGATGTGGTGGGTAACCTCAGGCACCCGAGAGGTACTCCGGTAGACTCAAGGACGGTGACAGGGAGGTTCTTGTTTACCCACACTTACCATTGCTGTTGTTCCAGACTGTGAGACCCGGCAGGAGGATGACTATAGCGTCGTTCTAAACTAGCTTTAGAAGTGTACGTCTATATGACTTTGCCAGAGGGTTGTCATAGTCAGTGGGAGCAGCGGAAGCATTGGTGGACAGGTGGCTTATGTCTATTTATAGACTAAAGCAGATATAGCGGAGATAGATCATCTATTTCTGATGCGACAGTCATAGGTTTGACTCCATCAGAATAGGTGATGGATCTGTTAAGAAGGTAGTAGGGTGTGATGTCCTGGTATTTGGATGACATACACAGAGTAGGAAGTGATATTCCTATACTACGATCGGTTATACTTTGGTTGTCACACAGTAGTTTCTCCACATGGGACTTGGATATTATATCAGACATTCTGGTTACTAGATCTATGGTTTTAGATCTAGATTTGGGAAGTGTCCTGTAACACCTTAGAATGTGTTTTTTGGTTAATTATATTTTAATGTATGGTTTTTAATAAAAAGTTTACCAAATTGGGTTTTAAATATTTTATCCTATTTATTGGGTATTTTATTAGATTTTCTCTAGGCACACACACACTTGTGCATGTAAATTAGGGTTTAGAGATGGGGTTAGACCATGATTAGTAAGCTTGATGGATTAACCCATTCTCTTTAAGCTAATTAATTCTTATTAGGTGTTTTGGGTTAAATAGTTATGGTTGTTTTAAAAATGAAAATGAATTTAAAAAGGATTTTTAAATTGGCTTCATGGTTGACTTTGAGAGAGAGAGAAGCATGGGGTCGATGGTGTGAGCCATGCCTCATTATGATGAAAGAGAAAGAGAATGGGAGGGGTTGTTGGTTTTTCTCTCATTCTCACTTCTCACTCTCATTTCTCTCACTCTCAAACACACACACACACACACACACACAGACTCACCTGCAGAGAGAAGCAGCAGCAGCAGAAGAAGCTTCAGCAGCAGCAGCAACTAGTAGTAGCAGCAGCAGCATCATCATCAGCAGCAGCTTCATCATCATCATCATCAGTAGCAGCAGGAACAGCAGGCAGCAACAGCAGTAGCAGGAGCTCCAGCAACCTACAACAGCTCTTCTCCACTTCTTCACCTGCTCTTTAGGGTTCTACAGGGTATATTTCTGAACCCAATCCCATAGTTGCTTAGCTTGTGTGTTAATTTAGCATCGGTTTGTGTTAATTAGTGAGTTTAGTGCTAATTATGGTGTTTTGTGTGGACTTTTGGATAAGTGGTGATTGTGTTAGTTAACCTAGCCTATTTTAGTGTTGTTAGGGTTATTTTAACTGAGTTTAACCCTAGATTATACTAAAATACCATAGGGTTTCCTTTTAGTGCAAATTGGTGACTTTAAAGCGATATATTAGCATTTTTGTGATCTGCTTTTAACCCGGATCCTTCAGAACAAAATTGAGAAAACTGGGGCATGCTCACTAGGTCTAGATACCACCACCAGAACACGAGCCCCTCATTCTTGTTCCAGGCCGCTGATTTAATAGGTTTGGCCGCAATTTGCGACCAAGTTGGGGTCTGGGGTGTTGGGGTCTTGGCTAGGGTTGTCTGCAGTGTTGTCTAGTGCTTTGACATGTCTAATTTTGCAAGATTTGGCCTGGAGGAAAATCTGGGACTATATATCGTATTTGGTGTCCGTTTGTTTGCGCGATACGCACGATACGTGAGTGGGTTCTGTGATCCAGCGTATCGCGGCGTGTCGCGATGGTTTTAGACGCGTACACACACGTTTCAGCGTATCGTGCACACGCGCGTTTAGTTCGCGACACGAGTTTCTCGTTTTGGTTCGATATCGCGTTTCGCGGAATTTTTGGCTTATATATGATTTTTGTGTCTTATTTGCAGGTTTGCAGGCAGGGACTACGGACACTACTACAGGGGGGAGCAGATGGTAGGATTCACCTAGCGTGGAGCGTAGGTGAGTAGATTTAACATCTACAGGGGAATCGCCCGCATGGCGTTATGCGTCTGGGCTAGGATTCAAATACCTGTCGCATATTCTACGTCATTGTTAGAATTGCGCATTTACTTTATTTCCTTGATATAGTTGTACTGTGACTAGCAGCCGTAGGACACTGCACATATTATTGACGGTTCATGTTGCACGAGCACGGATTGTATGCTACACACACACCGTCAATAATTGCCATTTCACACACAACCCTTTTTAGATACTATATTGCTTATCTTACTTGACATCTAGCTTATCGGTATACCTGTAGTGTATCTTACCATTAGTGATAGGTACATATACACCTTGCTATACAGCTACAGGTATACCATGCGCATATTTTAC
This sequence comes from Agapanthus africanus, assembly GCA_030015575.1. Lineage (NCBI taxonomy): Eukaryota > Viridiplantae > Streptophyta > Magnoliopsida > Asparagales > Amaryllidaceae > Agapanthus > Agapanthus africanus. The sequence goes on along the minus strand of JASDDO010000018.1, from coordinate 202,077,160 downwards.
TTATAGGTAGATACCTATACTTAGCTGTACCTTATTGATTTCGTATACATCTGGTTTCAGCTATATGTTCTCATTTATATGCTCACATTCAGATATATCGCATTTATTTGTTCCTGGATTTGCTCATTGTTTATTTGGATTTTAAATGGTGTTTTCTGGATTTGGAAACCGCGGGAGTTCATGAAATTATGCATACATTGAAAAACCCGCTTTCCTTGAGATAATATTTGCGCGTCCACCATGAGTTTTATCGGTGCTGATTATATACTCCATACGAGGTGTGGTTGCCGTATGAGAGTACATGGTGGGGCCCGGTATGGTTCCCCTCGGCAAGAAGATCGATGGATTTTGCCGATTGAGCCTAGAGGCGGGCGAGTACCTACCGGTGACAGTGCCCATGACTCGGCGGGGGATCACACGGAGACACCGCTGGGAGTCATGTACGTATGCATACGTTGAAAGGCGAGGGTCAGAGCTAGGCACTCGTGCTTTCGGGATAGCGTATGATACGTGATCAGGATTTCTGTGTCGATGCTTGGCACATTGTTTTCATGATATTTCTTTTAAATACCTTTGTATATATAACAGGGGATTTAGCCATTGTTATATATACCCTTACACCAATATTAGTGGAATGGGACGCTAATATATGTGTATTGCCCCCATCATATTTATTTCTGCGTATATATTTTCTTAGGATGTTAGAAATTTACTTGAGATTCGACTTGGGATATAGGTGATTCATTGAGATTGGATATTGGATATGAAAGAGATTGATGATGTGTACATTCGGGATATAGGAGATCTATTCGATATTGTACATTGAGGTGATGTGAGACTTATATGATGTGAGAGCCCAGTTTGGGGGCTGATTTGAGGATTTGGGGATTTGGTGTCTTGATGGATTGTGATCCGGCCACGATGTCAGGTTTCCGTGGAAATGACATATTCCACCCCATACCTCACTCTTACCTTTTTTATGCACAGATTCTTATATGGGTTGCTCCTATTAGCGTACCCTTATGATAGTTGCATATCTACTTTTCATATCCCTATTGCATAGTTATTGCATACTATTATCATGTCATCATTGCTTCACATATTGACTGTACTTTCTATTACTTTTCTTTCACATGACATGTTATTATTGCAATCGCATACCTTAGATTCATACTGTACGTACATTCCTGCGATTACCTGCATATGTTATCTACTATTCACGAGTTGGCAACTCACCCCCGTTGTGCCACAGGTGTTTCAGGTTTTTCCCCAGAGTAGTCGAGGCAGGCTATTCAGCTTCTCATCTATCATCTTTTGCTACAGATATCGCATCAGCTCACAGTACACCATTTTGCTTAGGTGGGTTGGATGATTATCTGTATTTCATATTGTACATTCGTTATATTTTGTACTCTCCATCTACTATTGTTTTGTTGACTTAGAGACTTGGTGACGACGATATTGTATATTATTGTGGATTTGTTGTCTTTTATATACAGCTTTCTCTCTATTGTCCTTATTTCTTCGCTACGGTGTCGTATATTTATGATGTTATTGTTTTCCGTCTTGAGCTAGTTTTTACAAAAAGGGGTGTTGCCAAAATTTTAAAGAAAGAAAGTGGGACTTTTAAAGAATTTGGGTTGTGATTTCAAATGTTTCAAAAACTATATTATCTTTTCCGTATTTTTCTTGGTTTAGATTTCTGGGTTTTGGCTTTCTTGTACTGCGTTACGTCTTTTGGCGTTGCGTAGTATTAGGGCCGTCACGGGCCAATTTTGGGTCGTGACAAAGTTGGTATCAGAGCGCTAGGTTTTACCTTTCGGAGTGTAGGATGACCTTAGTATGATGGAGTAGGTAGCTTAAGTAAAGTAACGTAGTGTGTGTATGTCTGCAGCATACCCACGATGTGGTACTTCGCCTAAAGTGACCTAAGTACAAATTGCTTGAAATTCCTTCCTTGATGATTCATATCCTTGAGATTCGATTCCTTATTCTCATCGAATCTTATATCTATTTATAGCCTTGCCGCCGATAACTATGGGGACTCAGAGCGATGCAGCGAGGGCCGAGGTCAGAGTTGGCTTGGGTGAGACGAGTACTGACCAGGATGGCACTCTAGTTGCACAGGTGCAGACGGATCAGTCTACGACCTATACTATTGATAGACTTTTGGTAGAGATGCAGGACTTCCGCCAGACTATGAGTACATTGGTTGATGTCGTTCGGGAGCTACGACAGGAGGTTGCCACCCCTGTTACTCAGTTGTCACTTGCGATCAGCATGCAGCAGTCCGTCACCTACATAGCACCAGTGGTTGCAGCTCCAGTTGATGAGGCGCATATTCCAGAGGCTCAGAGAGTTCCAGGACAGTGGAGGACTCGTACAAGCGTACCAGCCCAGAGGCAGAGGTTTGGTCATCGGGAAAGATTTCGTGGCCGTCGCGGGAGTAGCAGAGGTTTAGGACGAGGACAGTCGTTTAGCTCTTATCCCCAGGATGGTCAGCAGTCAGCGCGTGGATGTTTTCGATACGGAAGCCTTCAGCACTTCGTCAGGGATTGTTCCTCAGCACGGCGTCAGGATCGTACTCAGAGAGGCCGTGGACGTGGAAGGTTCGCTCAGAGGGCTCAGTCTACCAGAGGAGTTCATCCAGCTGCGAGTAGATGGCAGACACAGGAGTTTACTGTAAGTCCATGCTACCTCTCCCGGTACTTTCGGGCATGCGGAATTTGGTGAAAAACAATTTTTCTAGAGGTGGTAACATGGACTCAAAACCGGATCTTTGTTAAACATCTAACTAACAACCTAACTAGGAGTTGTTAACTACTCGGTTAGGGGGTTATACCTTTCTTTCTTGAACTCCTTCGTCTTCAAGCCTCGATGGTTGTCCGGATGGGCTTCACTCCGTCGTCTTCTTGCGCCGAAGATAGATCCACCTGAAAGCTTCTACCTTTGGCTTCTTCTTCGGACTTTGAAGAAACTAATTCACTTGGTTTGCTAAACCTTGTGAACTAGAATGAGTAGAGAAGAGTGTGTTGGGATTTTACTCTATGGTTCTTGTTTCTCAACACATGAGACAAGTGAACCATAGACAAAGGAGAGAGAGAGCAAGAGGAAGGAGATGAGAGCTCAAGAACAAGAGAGAGAGTGAGAATGATAGAATGAGAGAAGACTTTTTCTCATTTGGCTCTCATAATCCATAACCATCATAACACATCATAGCAATCAAGTATTATGTGATGGTTTAAGCAACAATAGCCATATCATTTCATGCACTCATTTTGCATAAGAGAGCAAGCAAGCAAAAGTCTTTGCCATGAAATGATAGCTATTGTTATCATGATGGTCAACTAGTCAAGTCTAGTCAACCGGTCAACAAAGTCAACAAGTCAACAAAGTCAACCCCTCAACAACCATGTCACCATAATACTTAATTAATATAATTGTTAATCATATATCAAATTCTCATTAGGGTTGAGCAAAAAGTCAATAGTCAACGGTCAACGGTCAACAACCCTAATGAGAATCCTCTGCCTCTGTCTCTCCGTTAACTGTGCATACACACCCGCATCCGCGTTCCAAGGAACACGAGTACACACTGGATAAATCCAATCCCAAAAGGTACACTAGGATCTGGCTTAAACCAAAGCCCGCTATTGTAAACTGTCCGGACACTGTACGTGCACAAGTGCACGGATGTGACCGAACCCTGTCGCAAAACCATGCGACCTGTCGCAAAACCATGCGACCTCTACTCTTTTGCCTAAAGGAGAATAGCTTTCTGTGTGGGACTCTAAAGACTCGACACTACGCTGGCAGTGGGTTTAACCACAGACCGCAAGCGGCACTAGCTGTGCGTAACGGTCCCCAGGTAGATGCCGACAAGAAGACTGACGAGGTGAAACTCATCTGAACTCCTACTGAGCCTGAATGTGACATTCTCCGTACAGTCCGGTCTGTTCATCTGATACATCACATGGCGGGCCTAAGGGGCAGTAAACGTCAGTCCCCTAATAGCGGTACAAGTCGTGTCGGAGTGAAGCCCAAAACACCCTGAGATAACACTGGAAGCCTACCAGTATATCTAGATTGCCCTGGCCAGGGACTACTCGTGTAATGGCTCTCCTAGACAAAGCGCGATGTCAACCCCCAATACCGGGAGAGACGAATCCTGTCTAACCGTCACTGCCTCCAAGTGCTTCGGGACTGCACCCAACTACCACCTGTTTGCACGACTCTTTTGAGCCGTGGTAGGGTAGTAATCAAAGTACAGTGGGAATACACTCGAGGCGAAGTGATAGTGTTAAGTCATCGCATGACGAAACTGAAGGAATCCTACCAGAATCATCACACTCTAAATGGTATGCAACACTAGCAAGTTTCAGTTCTTTTGAAACTCCCGATGTGGATTTTTGCCCCATGCTCTTATGACCTTGGCGTGAGGTCAAAATGTCATAAGTCACATGTCAAGTTCTTCCCATCATTATCCAGGTTAATTTGAACCCACCCGTACATACCCTTGACGTAGGCCAAAATGGCAGTACGACTGTCTCAAACCAACGCATTCTATCTATGCAACAGATAAATATCCGGCAGCTACCAATCACTATGCCTTGGCGTGAGGTCAAAAAACATAGCTTGAATACCACCGAATATTTAACTGAAATGATGGAGGGCTACGGATGGTTTTGGCAAAACCGTGAACGTAGTGAACTTGATATAGTCGATGGAACGAGATAGCTTTTAAAAAAGGAGTGGCTCAAACTCCGCATTTTAAAAGTTGATTTTGAAAAGAACCGAGTGGTTTTTCGAAAGTGTTCCAACGACTTTAACTTGGTTTATTTTTCTTGCATTAGTTCTTTTAATGTGTGATATTCTTGCATTAGTTCTTTTAATGCGTCCCATCATTTAATCCTACCATTGCAGAAAACAACCAAAATATGACGTACGCTTATGCCATTCACATTCGCCACGGGGCCCCGTCATTACCCGTTAGGTTACTTAACTAACGACAGAGCAGGGGCTGGGCTAGCGCGGCTGTAAAACATAAGCAACGCCTAAATAATATCATATATAGATATATTGCAATGATAGCCATTTCAGATCACAGATGAACACATTGGATATACTAGGAATCCGCAATTCGTACGAGCCTGTAACGAAAAGCAGATTACACGGTCGCGGTGAATAGCTAATACCCTACCCAAGACCCCTACGGGTGCGGCAAACTACCCGCCAAGTACCCGAAGCGAAGCAACCTCCCTCAACTCCGTGAGTAGGCCACTCGGCACTTCGGCATACCCGGTAGTTTGTGCACCCCCTCCATGGGTCTATCCTAGGAGCAAAAACAGTAAAATGAAATTATACAATGACGGCTACAACCCCGATCCGGTTGTGCGGCCATACAAATAATTATTACATCAATTTACAAATTTACATGAATTGAAAGAAAAGAAAACTCTCGTCTCACAACCCTCGGCTATTCACCCGCGACAATCCAATGAATTCATATACACATTCCAATAAAATTACAGATCACAGATTTGTATAACCCCCACTAATCGACATATAGCGATTAGCAGACGTTCAATACAAATATCACATCACAGAAAAACCCGTCAACTTAAGTCTTTTAGAAGTTCGATCAAAAATACGGATTTTTAGGCCCCAAACACAAAATTTTCGTTCTGGAAAATCTGGGCTGAAAAAACATATTCCAAAATTCCCAAAATACCCCACTGAACAAACTGCAACCAAAATTTCCCACTGCCGAGTCAACTCGGCCGCGGAACCGCGGCGGGAGCACGCTCCCGCCGCGTTTCCGCGGCACTTTGATCGGTTCAGTGGATGAAATTTTGTCAGATTGTTATAAAAACCCTGAGCCGAATTTTAAAATATGATTTATCATTTTTGGAACAGAGGAAAAATTCGACAGCAAGCATGATATCGGGGTACATTTCGGGACTTTTTCTTTGATCGATCTTCTAGCTACTTTGCTAACATGTTAGATAGAGTTTAACTAGGCTCTGATACCACTGTAAGTCCATGCTACCTCTCCCGGTACTTTCGTGCATGCGGAATTTGGTGAAAAATAATTTTTCTAGAGGTGGTAACATGGACTCAAAACCGGATCTTTGTTAAACATATAACTAACAATCTAACTAGGAGTTGTTAACTACTCGGTTAGGGGGTTATACCTTTCTTTCTTGAACTCCTTCGTCTTCAAGCCTCGATGGTTGTCCGGATGGGCTTCACTCCGTCGTCTCCTTGCGCCGAAGATAGATCCACCTGAAAGCTTCTACCTTTGGCTTCTTCTTCGGTCTTTGAAGAAACTAGTTCACTTGGTTTGCTAAACCTTGTGAACTAGAATGAGTAGAGAAGAGTGTGTTGGAATTTTACTCTATGGTTCTTATTTCTCAACACATGAGACAAGTGAACCATAGACAAAGGAGAGAGAGAGCAAGAGGAAGAAGATGAGAGCTCAAGAACAAGAGAAAGAGTGAGAATGATAGAATGAGAGAAGACTTTTTCTCATTTGGCTCTCATAATCCATAACCATCATAACACATCATAGCAATCAAGTATTATGTGATGGTTTAAGCAACAATAGCCATATCATTTCATGCACTCATTTTGCACAAGAGAGCAAGCAAGCAAAAGTCTTTGCCATGAAATGATAGCTATTGTTATCATGATGGTCAACTAGTCAAGTCTAGTCAACCGGTCAACAAAGTCAACAAGTCAACAAAGTCAACCCCTCAACAACCATGTCACCATAATACTTAATTAATATAATTGTTAATCATATATCAAATTCTCATTAGGGTTGAGCAAAAAGTCAACGGTCAACGGTCAACAACCCTAATGAGAATCCTCTGCCTCTGTCTCTCCGTCAACTGTGCATACACACCCGCATCCGCGTTCCGAGGAACACGAATACACACTGGATAAATCCAATCCCAAAAGGTACACTAGGATCTGGCTTAAACCAAAGCCCGCTAGTGTAAACTGTCCGGACACTGTACGTGCACAAGTGCACGGATGTGACCGAACCCTGTCGCAAAACCATGCGACCTGTCGCAAAACCATGCGACCTCTACTCTTTTGCCTAAAGGCGAATAGCTTTCTGTGTGGGACTCTAAAGACTCGACACTACGCTGGCAGTGGGTTTAACCACAGACCGCAAGCGGCACTAGCTGTGCGTAACGGTCCCCAGGTAGATGCCGACAAGAAGACTGACGAGGTGAAACCCATCTGAACTCCTACTGAGCCTGAATGTGACATTCTCCGTACAGTCCGGTCTGTTCGTCTGATACATCGCATGGCGGGCCTAGGGGCGGTAAACGTCAGTCCCCTAATAGCGGTACAAGTCGTGTCGGAGTGAAGCCCAAACCACCCTGAGATAACATTGGAAGCCTACCAGTATATCTCGATTGCCCTGGCCAGGGACTACTCGTGTAATGGCTCTCCTAGACACAGCGCGATGTCAACCCCCAAAACAGGGAGAGACGAATCCTGTCTAACCGTCGCTGCCTCCAAGTGCTTCGGGACTGCACCCAACTACCACCTGTTTGCACGACTCCTTTGAGCCGTGGTAGGGTAGTAATCAAAGTACAGTGGGAACACACTCGAGGCGAAGTGATAGTGTCAAGTCAGCGGACTAAGCTGTACTCATGTCATCTGGGAACTGATAACTGACGATAGGTATAATACCAACCGGTCAGTTCCCGACGAGTCCTGTCCAGTGTACTCGTAACCCAACGAGCACCCGCATACTATCTCCAGTACGACGTACTGATGGCTGTGGGACAGACCATCTCCCACTCTGGGATGAGAAGCGCATGCGCTAGTCTACTCCGGAGTATCGATGCCCTATCTCGATAGTCCTGCGACTAAGGACCTGCATATGGATGTGCTTATAGATTACCCAGCCCCACTAGTGTGACTGCCATCACAACGCTGGTAATCAAGCGAAGATCCTAAGGGCTCCACTAATGTGTATAGGTGATATACTAAAATAAACACAAGTACACATTGAAGTAGAAACAAACCAAGTAGCATACTACTATTTTGAGCAAGATTGTATATACAAGGTGAATATCCCAAGCTTCCATTAAGTAATATACAAACTAGTATGATACAGTAATGGCCTCTAGGGCATATACACTAACATTTGCTTCCACTCATCGGGACGCGCAGACGTCCAATGCAGAGTCTTCAGGTATCCTTATTTCGTATGTTCCTTGATGTATTCGTTTGTTCTTCATGCTTGTACTGTGGTTGGGTGGATTAGTCGTAGTTGTTTTAACTTCTGTCAGCGATTCTTTTGTTGCGCGACACGTATTTCAGTGGTGTGCCAATCGGATAGGAGATTAAGATTCGTCCGTCGTTTTGGTCCTTCTAGAGATGTTGGATTTGACGTTCTCCTGGGCACGGACTGGTTAACTACGTGCTAGGCGTCTATGGACTACCGCGAGGAAACAGGCAGGTTTGTTTTTCTCGGCAGGTCAGTTTTTGTTGTGCAGGTGGATAGTTGTGCTGCCTCTCACAGCTTGAATTCAGCCTTTTTCGCTAGTCGGCTACTGAGGAGATGTCGTGGATTCTTGGCGATCATTTATGATACCGGAGCCACAGTGGGATTGTTGGACCGAGTTCCTTTCGTGCGAGAGTTTTCTGACGTTGTTCCAGATGGGCCGGCGAAGCTTGGGAGCTTAAGGATTAGCTGCAGAGTTATGGTTTGGGGAGTTTTGTGCGTCTGAGTGTTTCGCTTTTGGAAGCTCCTATTTCTGTTCGTCAAGGAGAAGGACGGCAGTTTGAGGTTGTGTATCGACGGATCGTCAATTGAACCGGCTTACGGTGTTGATAGGTATCCCTTAACTCGCATTGACGATTGCTTCGATCAGCTCCGGAGTGTGAGACATTTTCTAAGTTTGCTTGGGATCAGGTCATCATTACTGCGGATTCGGAGTGATGGCATTCCGAAGACTGCCTTGTGCGTGCTACGGGCCTGGTGTGTTTTAGTGAGTCGTTGGATTCACTGATGCCCTAGCAGCATTCGTAGATGTGATGAACCAGATTTCCGCAGGCCGTTCCTCGACCAGTTATTGTTGTGTTATTTACGACATTCTAGTCTATCTAATGTGTCTTGAGGAACAGGAGTAGCACTTGAGGATTTGTTATGCAGATACTGGGAGAGTACCAACAGTTTGCTAGATTCTCGGAGTGTTTCTTCAGGCTTGTTTTGTGTTGACTCCTAGTCTTGTAGTCACGAGAGACGGTTTCGTAGGGTTCCGAGGGAGATCGTGACCGTACAACCTAGACCCAGACATGTGTGCAGGACGAAGATCCACAGATTGTTGGGCTTAGCAGGTTTTACCGTCGTTTCATACAGGATTGCTAGAGTAGTGCTGCACCGTCGACTGAATGGACCGGAAGGGAGGTTTCTTTTCTGTGGACTGAGGCATGTGTACGGAGTTTTCGGAAGTTGGAGATTCGGTTAACAACTGCATTAGTCCTTTCTTTGCTTTTGGTTCGGGCGACTTTGTTGTTTAACTGTGATGTTTCTTGAGTGGGCTCGAGTGTGTACTGAGGTGACACTATAGAGTTATCGCTTTTGCTTCCCTACATTTGGAGGAAGTACGAGAAGGATATTCCACTCATGATCTGGAGATGGCCGCGGTGGTTTTGCGTTGGAGATTTGGAGACACTACTTGTTCGAGAGTCGTGTTAGATTTTCCACGGACCACTAGAGCTTAATGAACATCTTCCTACAGCGGATTTTGATTGTTGTGATAGTCTTCTGCAGATTTTCAGTTTTTGTGTGATCATTGAGTATAGCTTAAGTTCGTCTCTACGGAGGGGACAGCTTACTCATGTCCGCGCCCGACCACTTTCCTTAAATCGTTTTCGCGAGACACTACCCGCCGATACTCGTTCGTCAGTAATACTTGAGCATACTCGGCTGGGTAATGATTCGGAGACCTTGATTTGTGACAATGGTGTGCTAAGTTAGGGACGCGTTTGTGTACCTGGTATCATCGGGTAGAGACGTGTAATCCTAGAACATGCACATCTGTCAACTCTCTGTATGCATTCAAGTTCCACCAACATTTAGCGTGACTTGTGAGATAGTTACGGGTGGACAGGTATGTAAGGAAAAGTTTCAGGTTTCGTTTCAAGGTGTCTGTCTTGTTGAGTGCTTGGGTCGAGCATCTGAGGCCGGCTGGAGAGTTGCAATCTTTAACCGTTCCGAAGTAGGAGTGGGAGCAGATCTCCACGAATTTCGTTGCGGTTTCTACCCAAGTTTAATCAGGGTGTGACTCCATTCGGATTCTTGTCGTCCGGTTATACTCAATGTGCTCAGTTGTTTTTGTTAAGTTGAGTGTTTGTTTGGATTGTTGTCAGCAGTTGGGGATCGACACTCGCCATCGTTAGGGTTCTCCTTCGATAGCTGTTATCAGGAGACACTCCAATTGGCCACCTTTAGGCTTAGGGGTTAGGTCGTGTCGATCACCAGTCTGTTGTTTTTCTGACTCTGCGTAAGTAGGATTTTGGACCCCAGCTATGTCTAGAGACTTCGGAGATGGTCCAGTTATGTTAGATCAGGATGGGAATTGTCCATTGCGAACTGAGGTCTTATGCCGACTGTGTTGGTCATAGACTCGAGCTCGCAGGGACAGATCATGTATTCCTACGGACTTTCCGATGAATGACGTGTTGGATTTTGGGAAGCTTGTCCCAGGATTTAGGTCCTTCTGAGATCCTATAAGCGAGTTAGTTTCGTTGCCGTTAATTTGGCACTTCCGCCCAGATTGTTAGATTTTCACCCCGTATTCCTTGTGATGATACTCTACAATTACCTTCTGGACCTTTCTCACATGATTTGGCACAAGATCATTTGTCTTGGACGCGATCGTTTCGCTCACCGGCAGCCATTGCGTTAATGGCTCGGCAGGTGGAGGAACATCGGTCAAGGGTCTTACCATTTGGGAAGGGTTTTTCTTGGACGTAGCCGTATAGTGAGGTAATCACTTGGGAGGCTGCGAGCGAGATTGAGAGTTGTAATCTTCTCTTTGAAGGTACGTATAGTATATTTTTTTTAAATTCGTGGACGAATTTCTTTTAAGGGGGGAGATTGTAACACCTTAGAATGTGTTTTGTGGTTAATTATATTTTAATGCATGGTTTTTAATAAAAAGTTTACCAATATGGGTTTTAAATATTTTATCCTATTTATTGGGTATTTTATTAGATTTTCTCTAGGCGCACACACACTTGTGCATGTAAACTAGGGTTTAGAGATGGGGTTAGACCATGATTAGTAAACATGATGGATTAACCCATTCTCTTTAAGCTAATTAATTCTTATTAGGTGCTTTGGGTTAAATAGTTATGGTTGTTTTAAAAATGAAAATGAATTTAAAAAGGAATTTTAAATTGGCATCATGGTTGACTTTGAGAGAGAGAGAAGCATGGGCTTGATGGTGTGAGCCATGCCTCATTATGATGAAAGAGAAAGAGAATGGGAGGGGTTGTTGGTTTTTCTCTCATTCTCACTTCTCACTCTCATTTCTCTCACTCTCAAACACACACACACACACACACACACACACACACACACACTCACCTGCAGAGAGAAGCAGCGGCAGCAGAAGAAGCTTCAGCAGCAGCAGCAACTAGTAGCAGCAGCAGCATCATCATCATCAGCAGCAGCTTCATCATCATCATCATCAGTAGCAGCAGGAACAGCAGGCAGCAACAGCAGTAGCAGGAGCTCCAGCAACCTACAGCATCTCTTCTCCACTTCTTCACCTGCTCTCTAGGGTTCTACAGGGTATATTTCTGAACCCAATCCCATAGTTGCTTAGCTTGTGTGTTAATTTACCATCGGTTTGTGTTAATTAGTGAGTTTAGTGCTAATTATGGTGTTTTGTGTGGACTTTTGGATAAGTGGTGATTGTGTTAGTTAACCTAGCCTATTTTAGTGTTGTTAGGGTTACTTTAACTGAGTTTAACCCTAGATTATACTAAAATACCATAGGGTTTCCTTTTAGTGCAAATTGGTGACTTTAAAGCGATATATTAGCATTTTTGTGATCTGCTTTTGACCCGGATCCTTCAGAACAAAATTGAGAAAACTGGGGCATGCTCACTAGGTTTAGATACCACCACCAGAACACGAGCCCCTCATTCTTGTTCCAGGCCGCTGATTTAATGGGTTTGGCCGCAATTTGCGGCCAAGTTGGGGTCTGGGGTGTTGGGGTCTTGGCTAGGGTTGTCTGCAGTGTTGTCTAGTGCTTTGGCATGTCTAGTTTTGCAAGATTTGGCCTGTAGGAAAATCTGGGACTATATATCGTATTTGCTGTCCGTTTGTTTGCGCGATACGCGCGATACGTGAGTGGGTTCTGTGATCCAGCGTATCACGGCGTGTCGCGATGGTTTTAGATGCGTACACACATGTTTCAGCATATCGTGCACACGCGCGTTTAGTTCGCGACGCGAGTTTCTCGTTTTGGTTCGATATCGCGTTTCGCGGAATTTTTGGCTTATATATGATTTTTGTGTCTTATTTGCAGGTTTGCAGGCAGGGACTACGGACACTACTACAGGGGGGAGCAGATGGTAGGATTCACCTAGCGTGGAGCGTAGGTGAGTAGATTTAACATTTACAGGGTAATCGCCCGCATGGCGTTATGCGTCTGGGCTAGGATTCAAATACCTGACGCATATTCTACGTCATTGTTAGAATTGCGCATTTACTTTATTTCCTTGATATAGTTGTACTGTGACTAGCAGCCGTAGGACACTGCACATATTATTGACGGTTCTTGTTGCACGAGCACGGATTGTATGCTACACACACACCGTCAATAATTGCCATGTCACACACAACCCTTTTTAGATACTATATTGCTTATCATACTTGACATCTAGCTTATCGATATACCTGTAGTGTATCTTACCATTAGTGATAGGTACATATACACCTTGCGATACAGTTACAGGTATACCATGCACATATTTTACTTATAGGTAGATACCTATACTTAGCTGTACCTTATTGATTTCGCATACATCTGGTTTCAGCTACATGTTCTCATTTATAAGCTCACATTCAGATATATCGCATTTATTTGTTCCTGGATTTGCTCATTGTTTATTTGGATTTTACATGGTGTTTTCTGAATTTGGGAACCGCGGGAGTTCATGAAATTATGCATACATTGAAAAACCCGGTTTCCTTGAGATGATATTTGCGCGTCCACCATGAGTTTTATCGGTGCTGATTATATACTCCATACGAGGTGTGGTTGCCGTATGAGAGTACATGGTGGGGCCCGATATGGTTCCCCTCGGCAAGAAGATCGATGGATTTTGCCGATTGAGCCTGGAGGCGGGCGAGTACCTACCGGTGACAATGCCCATGACTCGGCGGGGGATCACGGAGACGCCGCTGGGAGTCATGTACGTATACATACGTCGAAAGGCGAGGGTCAGAGCTAGGCACTCGTGCTTTCGGGATAGCGTATGATACGTGATCAAGATTTCTGTATCGATGTTTGGCACTTTGTTTTCATGATATTTCTTTTAAATACCTTTGTATATATAACAGGGGATTTAGCCGTTGTTATATATACCCTTACACCAATATTAGTGGGATGGAACTCTAATATATGTGTATTGCCCCCATCATATTTATTTCTGCGTATATATTTTCTTAGGATGTTAGAAATTTACTTGAGATTCGACTTGGGATATAGGTGATTCATTGAGATTGGATATTGGATATGAAAGAGATTGATGATGTGTACATTCGGGATATAGGAGATCTATTCAATATTGTACATTGAGGTGATGTGAGACTTATATGATGTGAGAGCCCAGTTTGGGGGCTGATTTGAGGATTTGGGGATTTGGTGTCTTGATGGATTGTGATCCGGCCACGATGTCAGGTTTCCGTGGAAATGACATATTCCACCCCATACCTCACTCTTACCTTTTTTATGCACAGATTCTTATATGGGTTGCACCTATTAGCTACCCTTATGATAGTTGCATATCTACTTTTCATATCCCTATTGCATAGTTATTGCATACTATTATCATGTCATCATTGCTTCACATATTGACTGTACTTTCCATTACTTTGCTTTCATATGACATGTTATTATTGCAATCGCATACCTTAGATTCATGCTGTATGTACATTCCTATGATTACCTGCATATGTTATCTACTATTCACGAGTTGGCAACTCACTCCCGTTGTGCCACAGGTGTTTCAGGTTTTTCCCCAGAGTAGTCGAGGCAGGCTATTCAGCTTCTCATCTATCATCTTTTGCTACAGATATCGCATCAGCTCACAGTACACCATTTTGCTTAGGTGGGTTGGATGATTATCTGTATTTCATATTGTACATTTGTTATATTTTTTACTCTCCATCTACTATTGTTTTGTTGACTTAGAGACTTGGGGAGGATGATATTGTATATTATTGTGGATTTGTTGTCTTTTATATACAGCTTTCTCTCTATTGTCCTTATTTCTTCGCTACGGCGTCGTATATTTATGATGTTATTGTTTTCCGTCTTGAGCTAGTTTTTACAAAAAGGGGTGTTGCCAAAATTTTAAAGAAAGAAAGTGGGACTTTTAAAGAATTTGGGTTGTGATTTCAAATGTTTCAAAAACTATATTATCTTTTTCGTATTTTTCTTGGTTTAGATTTCTAGGTTTTGGCTTTCTTGTACTGCGTTATGTCTTTTGGCGTTGCGTAGTATTAGGGCCGTCACGGGCCAATTTGGGGTCGTGACATATCCCAATCTGGGTACTTAGACAGCATTCTATGAGTATTTAGAATGGACGACTCCTGGCACGGTAGTATACCTGCAGGTGATGGAGTCACCCTCTCTAAAGGTGTCTTATAGACTAAAATAGAGAGGGATGTGCATGATTGGCAGATCACTTGCTTAGGCAATTGAGTCAATCATGAGATGTCAAGTACCACACCAGATGTTGTTCTTGCAGTATATGCAATAAGTTGAAATTAATCCAATCCTGGAGAAACATTAGGAAGCAGTTTTAGAACATAAGTGGATGTTCTAAGGATATGATAACGACAGCCTCATTCTGGAGACAGTTATCATTCCAGGCTTCCAAGGTGACATGGACGACATGGTGGCCGTCAGAGTCATAGTTTTCCCTCTGTCGAGGGGCAGTATTTTGGACAGGTGGTCCAAGGGGATACTGAGGGAGGCATGGCGCAGGATACTGATTATGTTCAGTTGACGATACAGTCTAAGAAGTTTAGATTTGGAGTTCATTTATGAACTAGGTCCCATCAGACATCCAGACACATTCTAAGACAGGTATTGCTCATTTCGGGAGATGGCTTTCTCCGCGAACTTAAGATAAAGAGAGACATACAAAGAAACATCAAAGCGGATCCACTCACTGAGGCTATTCCTCGAACGCAATAGTTTCGCAAACGAGCTTTGTGAGACTGACTAGTAGAGGAGTTGGGTGTTTGGTATTACACGGGCTGTGAGTATGCGACATCGCAATAATTAGCCTTAAGTGCAAGTGGGAGATTGTTGGATATAGTGCCCTCAGAGTCAATTATTGGATCACAGGCACGTGATTGCAATGATTGAGGGGGGACCATTACCGGTAGGACAGTCTTACTCGAGATGATAGTATGCTATCTGGTTTATCTTTATCATCGTGTATTGCTTTAGGTGACCTTACCGGTCACTATTACACGTTGATAGAGCCCCTAGGATTCTTGCTTGACTGCCAGCAGTATGAGGGCGATCATATATGCGGGAGCTGGGGTCTATAAGCAAATCCTTAAAAGGTCCCTAGTCGTGGGAGTTTCGAGACAGGGCATCGATACTCCAGAGTAGACTAGTGTATACAGTCGAGACCCCGACGAGGGGCGGTGGCCGGTCTCACAATCCACTGGTGTCAGTTGGTTCACCTAAGATGTATACAGGTGCTCATTGGGTTATGAGTACACCGGACAAGACTCGCCGGGAGCCTGCTAGTTGGTATTATACCTGACGTCAGATAGCAGTTCCCTGGTGACATGAGTACAGGTTAGTTCATCGACCTGAGATCGTCATTTGTCTTGTGTGATTTCCCACTGTGCTTTGATTACTATCCTACCACGCTCAAAGGGGACGTGCAAACAGGTTTTAGTTGGGTACAGTCCCGAGCTACATGGAGGCAGTGAGCGGATCTGCAGGGGTTCGTCTCTCTCGGTATTGGGGGTGAGGTCGCGCTGTGTCTAGGAGAGCCAGAACATGAAAGTCCTTGGCCAAGGCAGGAGATTTACTGGTAGGCATTCCAGTAGTATCTCAGGGTGTTCTGGGCTACACTCCGACACGACTTGTACCGCGTTTGGGGGTCTGACTTTTACCAACCCCCTAGGCCCTCCATGCGATGCTCATAGACGAACGGACCGGACTGTACGGATATTGTCACTGACAGGCTCAGTAGGGTGTCAGGATGAGTTCGCTCATCGACGTCCCTTTTGGTCAGTACCTGGTAGCCCGTTACGTATTGGCTAATACCTCTAACGTGCTAGTGGTTAAATCCACAACCAAGGTTTTAACGAGTCTTTAGAGTCCCCCACAGACCAGTTTCTCAAGTTTCGGGCGAAACGCTGTAGGGGCCGTATGGAGATATGGCAGGGTTCGATCAGATACGTGCGGTATTGCACGGATCGTGATCGGACGGATTTTACTAGCGGGCTTTGGTTTAAGCCGGATCGTAGTATTAGACAGTGTAGTTTTGTCTCTTTGCATTTGTATTCAGTGGGAATACATATACAGGCATGTATATGCAGTCGCGGGGTTTTCCTGTAATTTATTACGGGATCAGTTTTCTGAAGTTGCCAGTTTGCATTTCGTTCCGGCCAGTTTTCTTTTGTTTCTTCGCGGCCGGACTTTCCGTTGGAAGGGCTAATTTGCAAGTTCGCAAATTAGCATTTGTGGAGGGGGGTTGTTTGCAAATGTGGCTTCATAATCATGAGATTCTTTTTCTATCTCATCCATTGCATTTATTATGATGGGCTTTGATTTGGAAATGGGTGTGACACATATTCCTTTTTAATCACACCATTTCTTCACATGCTTTTCTTCTTGCATTTTTGCTCCACCATTCTTCATGAGGGGCCGGCCGCACACAAATGAAGAAAGGAGATTCATTTTGTGGTGGTGGGTGATTTTTGGAGAGAAAAATTATGATCTCATTTCATTCTTCTTGCCTCAAAAAATACTAGTTCACTCAAAAAGTTCATTTTCTCCTCCATCATGGCAACTTGATAAACCCCAAATGAGACAACCATTCTACACTAGCCTACAGCACTTCTTGGGCACGTCGACTCGCCAGCTTCGTGCCCGAGTTGCCTCGGTCCAGAGGTGGGAGCCCGTAAAAGAACCTGGCGATGTGGGGCCCGTTTCGACGAGGAGGCGACGACCGGAGATTCCGCGAGGAGATCGGAGTGGAGACGAAGACCGAAGGACACGGATTGCTTGGTATAGCTTCTCTACTCTTTTTCTTGTTTGCTAGTAGCTAGGTTAATGGCCCGATCGGGGTTAATAGTGTGCGGTGGTGCCGGTTTGCAAGTTTCGCAACGTTTTTCGTTTCCGCGTTTCCGGCGTCGGATCGACTGCCGGGGCGCCGCCTTGCACTTACACGCAAGTATGAAGATATCAATGTATGTAAGCACTACTATGAATATACAGTGTGCAGGTGTGCAAGTATGAAGATATCAATATATGTAAGCTCTACTATGAATATACAGTGTGGATGTGCGCAAGTATGAAGATATCAATGTATGTAAGCACTACTATGAATATACAGTGTGCATGTGCGCAAGTATGAAGATATCAATGTATGTAAGCACTACTATGAATATACAGTGTGCATGTGCGCAAGTATGAAGATATCAATGTATGTAAGCACTACTATGAATATACAGTGTGCATGTGCGCAAGTATGAAGATATCAATGTGTGTGTGCACCAGTATGAATATAAAGTGTGCATGTGCGCAAGTAGGGATATATCAATGTAAATATATGCCAATATGTGACAAAGTCATGTCTAATCATCAATGATGCCGTAATCAAATGATATATGATTCGTAGCAATCCTATAGTGCGAGTGTCTTGGCAATCACTAACGGTGTGAGTGTAACATACAAATAGTGCTCATGCAGCTTAAACCGTTAGTGACAGTGCAGTATTATATAACTACCATTCTATATGCAACAAAGATGGTACGCTAAAATAGTATATATGAATATATACATCTAAAACATCCTATCATGCCCTGACACTTAACGCCATACGGGAGATTTCTCCGTAGATGTTAAATCTACTCACCTGGTCTCATGCTAAGCGTAGCCGACCACTTGCTTCCCTTTCTTTGCGGCGTCCGACGTACCCGCCTGCGAACCTAGAATTTACACAAGAAATCCATATAAGCAAAATTCTACAAAAACGCGATATCGAAATCAAACGAGAAACTCGCGTCGCGAACTAAACGTGCGTGTGTTCGATGCGCTGAAACTTGTGTATACGAGTCTGAAACTACCCCGACACGTCGCGACACGCAGCAACACTAAACCTACTCATGTATCACACGTGTCACGCAAACTAAACGTATAGGAAAAATGATATATCGCTTCAGATTTTGACTCGGGTAAAAACTCAAAAAGTTGCATATACCACAGACCTTAAATATACAGCAGACTACCCTAGACCAAAGCTGTAACGTTTTAAAAATAATTAAAAAAAAATTAGATAAATAAAACCCTTTAAGTGAATTTTCTGATTTTCGGTAAAACAAAACGTATTTTTCGTAAAATTTAACCATAATTATTTTTCATTATAAATTTAAAATGACCTATTTTAATCATGTAATTACTAGTAAATGGTGTTTATTTAGTCACTTATAAATTTTTAGTTTAATGAAATATTTTTCCTAAATTAATTATTTTAAATATTAACATAAGCTTTTAAATATACATTAAATTAGTGTAAATTACAATTTGCAATGGGTTTATTTTTCAAAAGTGAACTATGACATATTAGAATTAGGTTTTTAGCATGCTAATCTCTTCTTGAATTGTCTTTAAAATTCTAGAGTTTTCTATGATGAATTGAATTAAGAAAATTAATAAAATAAAGAAATTATGAAAAGACATAAAAGGTGTATTTCTTTGGAGAATGTTCTACACTATTCTTCTTTCCTTCTTCCTCTCTTTTCCTCACCTCATGGCCGGCCTCACCTCCATGGGCAGCCCCAAAATTTTTCTCCCATCATTTTTGCATTAAAAATCATCAAAAATTCCAAAAATAAAGCTCAAAAATCAACATTCAACCTCTACCATTTTCCTTTGACCTATTTAGCTTGGAATTTGGAGTTGGAAACCATTATTTTGGAAGAATATTTTCATGTTTGGATCTCATGCTTTGAAGGTATAATTTTTATTCTTATGATTAATTGTTGTTAAATGCTTTTATTTAGCATATTTAGATTTTCTTAATTAATTCTATTTGCAAGTTTAAAATTCAAGATAGGGTTTCTAAAATCAAGTTAGGGTTTTTATTAATTAAGTGGTGTAATAATAAGTAGCTTAACATTTTTAGAAGTGAAAAATCTAACATGGTTGATGTATTATAATTTGTGCATTCAAAATTGATTAAATTAAGCAATTTTGCTAACTAGATTTTTATAAATTATATATATTGGTGTGTTAAAATTCTAATTAAGGTTTTTATCATTATATTGTGGTTTTAATGAGAATATTAACATGTTAAATGAATGAAAGACCTAATCTAATTATTAGTTTCAATTTGTTAGTTAATATAATGTGATAAATATGCTATTTCGGTAAATTAGGTTTTAGAAATTAATTTAAAATGTAGTATTAAAAATCTAATTAGGGCTTTAGCTCATTCTTAAGGTTTCATGGAGTAGTTTAACACTTTAATATATGCAAAATCAAGTGTCACGACCCGAAAGAGCACGTGACTGGCCCTTGAACCATATGAAGTCTATAGGACCACATCTGATCCAAGTAAGCCAAAAGCCCAGAAATCTAAAACCATTTAAAGAGTAAATAAGGAAAACTGGTTTTAAGAAGTAAAGAAATCATGTTTCGAAAATCAAAGTTTTTAAATAACTAAGCCGAATATGTATTTTTAAAATGTGTAACCTTTCCTGAAAATTTCGGCAGAGTTTCCTTTGTAAAAACTGGCCCCGAACGGCGTACAACAAGAATAATATATATAAAATGATAAAAGGCATCCCCAAGCGGGAGCTAGCTCTTCATCAAACGACGGTCACAACCACGCAAGCAATAACAATAATATACAACGCCAAAGGGCGAGGATCAAAACCCAAAAAGAAACTCAAAACAGCCAGAAAACCGTAATACTACAAGCGCGACTCTAAGGTCGAAATAATACAACACTGTTTTCTAAGTCTGAAACAATATACAAGTTTTGGTTGATGGAATTTCTAGATACAATGAATAATACAAGAACAATGGCGGTTCTGATACAAAAGAACCCACCTACCCAAGCAAGTCACCCATAAGGGAGCAGTGTGCCAGAAATGCCGCTATGGAATCTGTACGGCAAACCTGCAAGAACTGTGGCACAACGGGGGTGAATTGCCAACTCGTGAATAGAAAATATCTACAGGCAGAACCCGAATGCACGAGATAATCCTAAGTCAATACGATCAGATATAAATAAACCTCAATATGAATAAGTCTGAAGCATGCAAAACTGGCAAGGTAATCTCTATGCATGAGTGTAGTGCCAAGTGCTCGTGCCAGTGCCTCAGGTAATAGCATATCATAAATGTGAGGTATGAACAATGTAATCAAATCTGCATGTACGTGGATCCCGTCCACTCGTCACCCAATGACAACAACCATCATGCATGTAAATATAATAAAGCATGTGCATGGGAATAATATGAGGATATAAACCATCTGTATCCCTCGCGACACGTCAAAATCATGGAACCGGAGTGCCCAGCATCGACACTCGAAAACATCATGAAAACTGTGCCCAGCATCGGCACGTAAATCCTCATATATCGGGCTCCGTCAGTCCGGATCGGCCCACGGGCTCTGTCTGCGGTATCGGCCCTCGGCCCCGGCAGTACGCCCATATCCATCTATCGACTCTGGTCAGTATCCTCCGGCTAACCGCCAGGTCCAACCAATCACCGGTAGGTACTCACCACCCTGCCAGGCTCATCGTCTACTCCACGAAAAACATTTCTTGCCCCGGGGAACCATACCGGGTCTACCATGTACCCGCAATCGGCCTCATCTGCCTCCTCGAATCGGGTTTCACATGTCGCTCTCAGCACCGAGAAAACACATGGTGGACGCACTGAAATATCATATCAAGGGTAACCGGGTTTTAAAACAATTACATATTCTCTTTTTGAAACACCCACGGTTCCCAAAAACCAGAAATATCATGGAAACAACATATCTCAACGCGTATAATCAGAAAGCATGATTTATGCGACATGTAAAGAAATGTAATCAACATACACTGAATGCAACAGTACTACAGTGTAGTGACATGGCAATTATCGATGATGAAGTGTGTGAGCCGGCAAACAAGTATACGTGGAACATACGCATCATCGATAATGGTGCTGGTGTCCAAGCAGCATGACTGAAATATATCAACAATACAAGCGATGCAATGCAAATAGCATGAATATGCGGAATCGAATAATCAACGCAATAGTAGGGTACCTGCCTCAATAGATATAACATGCAACATTGCCTTTTGAAATAAGACGAATTAGGGCTTTTGGTAAAATAAGGGCTACGGTGTTGTAAGAAAAGATGCGTCGTTTGAAAATATCCGTATAAACCCTTCTGCCTATCTTTAAAATATTCCCGATTCGTTAGTTTTGAAATAGGTATGACTCGGGTCTAGTCTAACGCCTACTATGCGAACTACGAACCCAACAATCTAGTCAATCGGGAGGGGTATGGAAACCACCTAAATCTGAGTCGATATACATATATATATAGTCGGTGATCTCGTCTCAATAGTATCACGTACGATACAGTATATCATATAACATCCTTGAGTCATGAGTGCGGATCTAACATCAATATAAAGCTCGTACGGCATCCCAATAGCTGGGTACCGGTCAATATCATATTCATCTCATCACATATCTGGTATCACTACCATCATATCACATCACAAACCTCATCGACTCATCTCAATCCCATGCATCATCCTCAATCCCGTATATGAACACATAGTCCCATACCCATGTGTAGATATACACACCTCTATATGCACACAGATAAATGAAAGAATGCATGCAAGTATATGCGTACGTGTATGTGTGGGTGCAACCACTACTCTAGGGTTTCGCACTATACTAAACCAATACATCCTTATCACCAATAATACCATTATTACCATCAATAATCCTAAACAACACATAATAAATATATGTGCGTATACGTATTCGTATACATCACCACGGACTGCAGGGGTGCTATACGCCATCCACCCGACTTCTCCCCGTAGATATAATCTACTCACCTTGCTTCTCGTGTGCCAATGCTGATGTCGCTATCTTCATCTTCTTTGCCTCAACATCACGTGGGGTATCTACAAGGATATCACAAACGCTAAAGCACATGAAAATCACATCGGAAACCAAAACGACACACGCTACGCCTATAGGTAAAAACCTATAACCTCGCATGCAAACACGATCAATATCCACTTGTCGTTGACGTCCAAACGCCACCCGACAGGAACAAAACACCAAATACCAAAATCCATGCTAAAACAAGTCGTGAACCATGCACCAACATAGGAAAATCAACCCAGATTTACCCTGGATGGAATCAGTCAAAACTAGACATACCCAGGGTCAAGAATAGAGGAAATAGGGCCATGCACAAAAATCGAGACGGTTTCCTCCTGCTCTGGATGCAAATTGCGGCCAGAAGGAATTAATTGGCGGCCGGGGTTTGGAGTTGGGGGCTAGGGTTTGGTGTGGTGGTTCCATGGTGCCTGCACATCTCACTGTCAACTCAGTTTTATTTTTGGGGTCTCGGGGTGATAGCAGATTCCTAATTACGATCACAGATTCACTGTTTTCCCCGATATCGATTCCGTAATTCCGTATTCTGGTTCTAGTTCCAGGTTTGGGTCTAAAATAACATCACAACAGGGGTTCTAAGGTCACCACCATCCTCAATTTCATTTGATTTCAAGTCTAACCCTAAACCCTAACTTGAATTCTCCAAAATCCACAAAACGACACAATATCGATATGAAACTAGTATTGATGCAATGAGAATTGAATTACTAAACTAGGGGTGCAGAAATTACCTTCTTTGGCAACTCAAGAAAATTCTTGAGTTGCTCAAAGTTCTCCAAATACAATCTTGCTAGGTTCAATGTATAGCTAGTGAGCTTGGGAGCAAGTTTTGTGAAGTGGGAATGGGGTTTTGGGGTTGATTTCATTGTGGATCTAGGGTTTCATGAAGAGGGAGAGAGAGGGAGAGGGGCAGCAGCAGCTCAAAGAGAGGGAGAGGAGAGAGAATGATAAGGGGAAAATGATGGGTATGGTTCAAAAAGTAGGGGGGTTTGACTTGGTTCTCTCTCTCTCATCATGCTTACTTTTTCCTTTTCTTTTTCTTTTCTTTTCCTTTTTCTTTTCCTTCTCACTCTAATAGTGAACCCAAATGAATAACCATGGCAATGAAATGCAATACAAGTGTAACAAGTGTGGAAAAAAAGATATGTGCACATTTTTGCACAAAAATGCTAAAAATCCAATTAGCAATTTTTAATCGCGATTAACACTAAATTAGCATATAACTAATCTTAAAAACTTTAAAATGGCATAATTCCATAAAATAACCTATTTTAGAATTTTCCATAATTTTTCCCCGTTTATTTGTATTTAATTATACCGGAATATTAAAATATTTATTAAAATAATATTAAATTATAAAAATTCCCGAAAATAATATTTTATTATTTTGGGAACGTTACATCAAGTTTAGTAGTGGAATTGTAAATTTTTGCTTAACAAGTGTTAATTTTGGCTAATTTGCAAACTAGAAATTGTAAATTAAGACAAAATGGTATGAGAAAAATATGGTAATGGTTTCTATAATCTAGTTATTTTATTTAATGAATATTATGGCCATTAGTTTCTTTTAAACATCAAGTTTTGAAGTAAAACGGTAAATTGACATTTTCAAGGTTTTGCGGAATTGGACGATTTGATCGATTTTGGGGTTTCGATGAATTAAATCGTGTTTTGTATTATAAGTAATGAGTTTTAAAACTACGAGTTGTTTGTTGGTGTTTTATCTCGATCAATCGGCGTTTGTACGCCGATATCGAGCGATATTTGGTTCTTTTGCATTAGCGGGTCATAGGTTTTAATCTATGCGCGTTTCGTGCGTCGTTTTAGTTTTTTCCGTGATTCAGTTTACGATATTATATACGTTTGCGTATAGGTACCCCTCGCGTGGACTTCGGACGAGGAAGAAGAGGAGGGCAACATCGTCTTCGGCAGAAAAGGACCAGGTGAGTAGATGTATATCTACGGGGGAAGTCGGGTGGATGGCGTTTAGCACCCCCGCAAACGTAGAATAGGGATATTACTTATTGTCATTAGGAAGTCGGACGTGACTTTAGATTCTTGGCGAGTAGGACCCTATTAAAGACCTTAGGTTGGACTAGACTGATTTAGATAGACTTTACCAGAGGAGGAATGTCTTGGAGGAAATTCGTAGGTTTCAGGTAGACACACACACGCACACACAGAAACTTGGCTTGGTGTATATGTGTATGTGTATATATAAGTAGGAATGTGTGTAGGTATATATATACACAACATGTATATGTGATATAAGGATGTTATATGATACATGGGGATGAGACGATATAACTGGGCTTGATGCCGTGATCTCTTGGCTATACAGTCATATTATGATCTTAGCGGATCATTGGAAAATGAGAGAATGGATATGTATACATAAACGATAATAGGTGATGATGACATTGAGATATACGAGACTCTAGAATAGAACCCGGACCGTAACCTGTGACTTGATTACGATATGATATATGTGTGACTTGGTTATGATATGATATATGTGTGACTTGATTACGATTTGATATATGTGTGACCTGATTACGATATGATATATATGATATGATATTTCTGAGGAACAATTGACGACGTAAATGTTCGCAGACAATGATATATGATTGATGATATTGGGATGTATGCGATTAAAGTATAGTACTTTTGATCATGACATTATTTGATGATGATATTATACGAATGATGATGTACGTAGGTGATACTTGACCCGTACCCCGATATTGGGATGCCGTACGATAGATCTTACCGTACGAGGCATAGATGTGATGATTGATCCGCGCTCTTGATTCGAGGAAGCCGTACTACGTACGTGACGCTATTGAGGCTGGATCGCCGACTATTACAGATATGGACTCAGACCTTAGGTGGATCTTATTTCCTATCTACTAGTTCCTTTAGTTTAGTTTCTTAGAGGGTTAGATAGATACTAGTTGAGGCTCGAGTCATATAGTTGTAGTTAGATATGTATATTCCAAATGAGTGTTTAGTAGACATTTTACCTTTACATTCAGATTGAAATCATCAAGTTGCATGTTCAAACATATGTTTCTTTAGTCAGTATGAAACTCTGCCTGTTAGGACACCAGCACGATTACCGATAATGTGCATGTCCTACGTACACTTATTTGCCGGCTCACATACACATCATCGGTAATTGCCATGTCACATACACTTTAGAACATATTATCTTTTATGATAGAATCAGCTAAAGGCTAGATCAATATAGTATTGTGATTACTCTCAGTTGTTAGTCTAGACATTACATTTATTACTTAGACATTTCATGCATTCACATTTTCATGTTTTCATGCAGTATTATGGGGCTTATGCCGACACTTACCATTTACTTACTCATGATTTTGGGATTTGGATTTCTATGAGATTTCTGGATTTTGGGGAAAACAGCAAGAATATATATAAAAACTTCTCTCTCTTTCTCCCTCTCTTTTTAAAATATAAGTTGAGCTTTTCTCGTGATGTATGTGTCGTCCACCATGAGATTTCATGTTTAATGTTGGATTTTGAGACCCGATTCGAGGAGCGGATGAACCGTCTCGGGTACATGGTGGGCCCGGTATGGTATCCCGGGCAAGAAGATCGAGTTGTAGATGATGAGCCTGGCAGGGGAAGACTACTTACCGGTGATGTCTGGCGCGGCGGATATCCCGAGGATACCGACCGTTGTCATGAGATTTGATTATATAGGCCGATCCGGACAGACGGAGCCCGAGATATTGAGACTATGAGGTATTGAGACTTCAGATTTACATGTTTTGTGCCGATGCTTGACACAGATTTCCATGGATTTCATCGATGATGTTTCAGACTTCTATACAAATTTTACTATGGTGAAAGTTAAAGACTTTTTATACAGATATATCCAGATTTTAGGGTTGATTGTTTTACATTCATGGTGCATGCATACTCATTCACACTACATATTACTATTTGAGGCACTGACAGGAGCACGGAGTATTTGCACTTACGCGTAGTTTATTACCCTGCACTACTAGATGACTAGTGATATATTAATATATTATTATGACCTAGGACAGCGTCGTGCATTCGATTTCTTTTCGCAGATGTCTTCTACTAACGAGTTGGCAACTCAACCCCGTTGTGCCAAATTTTATTACAGGTTCGATATACAGGTTTTCTTGGCAGCTTGCTGGCACATTTTTTCATTCAGGGTGATTTGCACGGTATGTTGGTTCATTTGTATCAGGACCGCCGTTGTACTTTATTTATTTCATTGGTATCTAGTAAGCTCCATCAACAAAACTTGTATTACTTGATAAGTTTAAAGGACCGGTTATTTATTTTGACCTTAGAGTTACGCTAGTATTATTATGGTATCTGGTGGATTTGTTTTCTTTTGAGTTTTGAGCCTCGCACTTTGGCGTTGTATATTATTGTGCTTGGTGTGGTTGTTTCCTCCTGTTAGCGTAGAGCTAGCTCCCGCTTGGGGATGCCTTTTTATTGTTGTATATATATTATTCTTGTTTGTACCCGTTTGGGGCCAATTTTTACAATAGAGACTCTGCCGAAATTTTTGAGAAAATTGGATGTTGCTTTTAAACTTGTTTTTCTACATGTTTTCCTTTACCTCTTCTTTTATATGGTTTAGATTTCTGGGCTTCGGCTTACTTAGATTACGTTGCGTCTCTAGATGCTTCGTAATTTAAGTGCCGGTCACGTTCCGTACCTTCGGGTCGTGACAAAGTTGGTATCAGAGCTTTAGGTTTAACCTTTGTATAAGTCTAGGGTGACCCTTGGTTAATGGAGTAGGTGACTTAGGTAGAGTGACGTACCGTGGGTATGATCCGCGGCATACTTACAATACGCTACTCTGCTTAAGAAGCCTTAGGATTTACATTTCTTTGCACCGTATTTCATCCATTCCTTTGATCTATCTTTGTCGATATCGGATGATGTTTCTGTTACCACGGTCGCACGGGCAAAGGGAGCTGCGGCTCGAATGCAATAACCATTAGGGTATCGTTTATTCTTGAGGATTGAAGCATCGTTGAGCGTGCGGAAGAAGGGTATTCACATGCCGTCCAGACAAAGTTAAAGGATTCGAACGATTGTCAGAGACCCATTTTCCCAAGTTTAATGTATTCGGAAGAACATGCAGCTATTTCTATGGACCCTCTAAAGAATGAAACCCTAACTCGACATAATGACCACGAGAACGCCTTTGAACCTTAGGGTTTACGGCAGTTCCGCGGTGCCATTAGTGAGGCTTAGGTTTGCCCTTCTACGGCTGGTCCGCAGATGCTGGGGCATGTACTGGATATTTTTAAACTGTACTTGAGTGTTGAGCTCTCGGGGAATTATGGGATTTTGATGAATCGATCGAAAAATTTAACGTAGTCCGGATATCAGGTGAAGGGATAGATTACGCGGGAGGCTCTCGATATGAGCATAGCCGTTTGCAGCGCAGTCAGCACCGCGATGAGGAGACGAATCCGAATCAGTTGACATTAGAAAGGCGCACATTGACGATAGTGTTTACGATTGTGATTTGGTGATTTAAATTTCATATTTCCGTTGTTTGGATTTTGGTATTTTGAGAATTTTGTTCTACGATTGGTATTTCTTATGTGTACATTCATTACGTTCTATTCGTGTTTCATATTTCAGTTGTATTGATGTTGTTTTTTACATACCCAGTGCACTCGATTTGGTTTTATACCTTTTGAGATATTGATTTGGTTTCGTGCATATGGGTTGCACATGATTTTGACGTATGCTTCGACATAGTTTTCATGCATTTTTTTTCTTTTCGTACCGTGATTTCGATTTTTATATTCGGTGTATGTTTTTCGTACACCATGTGCACTTGATTGAGATTCTTGTGCACACTTGGCGCACTTGATGCGATTTTGTGCACACCAGATGCACTAAATCGGACTTTTGTGCAGATTAGATGCACCTGATATTATTGTCGTGCACGCCCGTTGCACTTGACAAATGTTTTTGGTGCACACCTATTGCACTCAGTTTTGTTCTGTGCGTATTCGAGGCATATGTATTTGATTTCGGTTTTCGTGCGCACCGGACGCACATGATATTTTTATACTGTGATTGGGATTGATTTCATTTTGAACAGTATGTTTTTATAATGATTACTATTTGGTTTAGTAACCAGGCGGGACGTGTAGGTTAATTAAAAGATATATATATATATATATATGTATAGCTATTGTTTTAAAATAAACGTCCGCTACTTATGCCGTGACACGTGCATCGCACGGCAATTTGAAAAAGAGGTTTTTGCATGCTTCTTTATAAAGATGTTTAGACGATTTTACTACGATGCGCACTATATATAAGTTATAGATTTGATATATATTATGTTGGTTTTCGTATTGGGCTTGGATATTCTATTTTCACCATAACTCTGATGATTGCGTTATGCTTGACGGAGTTGATTTTTGTTATGTATTGATGATTTCGGACCCCCGACGATTTGAGTATTTTGGCTGAATGTTTTAGTAATTAGGGGGAGTTTTAATTTAAATTCGGGGACCGAATTTCTTAAAGGGGGGAAGATTTTAACGTTTTAAAAATAATTTAAAAAAAATTAGATAAATAAATCCCTTTAAGTGAATTTTCTGATTTTCGGTAAAATAAAACGTATTTTTCGTAAAATTTAACCATAATTATTTTTCATTATAAATTTAAAAATACCTATTTTAATCATGTATTTACTAGTAGATGGTGTTAATTTAGTCACTTATAAATTTTTAGTTTAATGAAATATTTTTCCTAAATTAATTATTTTAAATATTAACATAAACTTTTAAATATACATTAAATTAGTGTAAATTACAATTTGCAATGGGTTTATTTTTCAAAAGTGAACCATGCCATATTAGAATTAGGTTTTTAGCATGCTAATCTCTTCTTGAATTGTCTTTAAAATTCTAGAGTTTTCTATGATGAATTGAATTAAGAAAATTAATAAAATAAAGAAATTTTGAAAAGACATAAAAGGTGTATTTCTTTGGTGAATGTTCTACAGTATTCTTCATTCCTTCTTCCTCTCTTTTCCTCACCTCATGGCCGGCCTCACCTCTATAGGCATCCCCAAAATTTTCCCCCCATCATTTTTGCATTAAAAATCATCAAAATTCATCAAAAATTCCAAAAATAAACCTCAAAAATCAACATTCAACCTCTACCATTTTCCTTTGAACTATTTAGCATGGAATTTGGAGTTAGAAACCATTATTTTGGAAGCATATTTTCATGTTTGGATCTCATGCTTTGAAGGTATAATTTTTATTCTTATGATTAATTGTTGTTAAATGCTTTTATTTAGCATATTTAGATTTTCTTAATTAATTCTATTTACAAGTTTCAAATTCAAGATAGGGTTTCTAAAATCAAGTTAGGGTTTTTATTAATTAAGTGGGGTTATAATAAGTAGCTTAACATTTTTAAAAGTGAAAAATCTAGCATGGTTGATGTATTATAATTTGTGCATTCAAAATTGTTTAAATTAAGCAATTTTGCTAACTAGATTTTTATAAATTATATATATTGGTGTGTTAAAATTCTAATTAAGGTTTTTATCATTATATTGTGGTTTTAATGAGAATATTAACATGTTAAATGAATGAAAGACCTAATCTAATTATTAGTTTCAAATTGTCAGTTAATATAATGTGATAAATATGCTATTTCGGTAAATTAGGTTTTAGAAATTAATTTAAAATGTAGTATTAAAAATCTAATTAGGGATTTAGCTCATTCTTAAGGTTTCATGGAGTTGTTTAACACTTTAATATATGCAAAATCAAGTTTAGTAGTGGAATTGTAAATTTTTGCTTAACAAGTGTTAATTTTGGGTAATTTGCAAACTAGAAATTGTAAATTAAGACAAAATGGTGTGAGAAAAATATGGTAATGGTTTCTATAATCTAGTTATGTTATTTAATGAATATTATGACCATTAGTTTCTTTTAAACATCAAGTTTTGAAGTAAAACGGTAAATTGACATTTTCAAGGTTTTACGGAATAGGACGATTTGATTGATTTTAGGGTTTCGATGAATTAAATCGTGTTTTATATTATAAGTAATGAGTTTTAAAACTATGAGTTGTTTGTTAGTGTTTTATCTCGATCAATCGGCTTTTGTACGCCGATATCGAGCGATATTTGGTTCTTTTGCATGAGCGGGTGATAGGTTTTAACCTATGCGCGTTTCGTGCGTTGTTTTGGTTTTGTCCGTGATTCAGTTTACGATATTATATATGTTTGTGTATAGGTACCCCTCGCGTGGACTTCGGACGAGGAAGAAGAGAAGGGCAACATCGTCTTCGGTAGACAAGGAGCAGGTGAGTAGATGTATATCTACGGGGGAAGTCGGGTGGATGGCGTTTAGCACCCCCGCAAACGTAGAATAGGGATATTGCTTATTGTCATTAGGAAGTCGAACGTGACCTTAGATTGTTGGCAAGTAGGACCCTATTAAAGACCTTAGGTTGGAATAGACTGATTTAGATAGACTTTACCAGAGGAGGAATGTCTTGGAGGAAATTCGTAGGTTTCAGGTAGACACACACACGCACACACAGAAACTTGGCTTGGTGTATATGTGTATGTGTATATATAAGTAGGAATGTGTGTAGGTATATATATACACAACATGTATATGTGATATAAGGATATTATATGATACATGGGGATGAGACAATATAACTGGGCTTGATGCCGTGATCTCTTGGCTATACAATCATATTATGATCTTAGCGGATCGTTGGAAAATGAGAGAATGGATATGTATACATAAACGATAATAGGTGTTGATGACATTGTGATATACGAGACTCTAGAATAGAACCTGGACCGTAACCTGTGACTTGATTACGATATGATATATGTGTGACTTGGTTATGATATGATATATGTATGACTTGATTATGATATTATATATGTGTGACCTGATTACGATATGATATATATGACATGATATTTCTGAGGAACAATTGACGACGTATATGTTCGCAGACAATGATATATGATTGATGATATTGGGATGTATGCGATTACAGTATAGTAACTTTGATCATGACATTATTTGATGATGATATTATACGAATGATGATGTACGTATGTGATACTTGACCCGTACCCCGATATTGGGATGCCGTACGATGGATCTTACCGTACGAGGCATAGATGTGATGATTGATCCGCGCTCTTGATTCGAGAAAGCCGTACTACGTACGTGACGCTATTGAGCCTGGATCGCCAACTATTATAGATATGGACTCAGTTCTTAGGTGGATTCTTATTTGCTATCGACTAGTTCATTTAGTTTAGTTCCTTAGGGGGTTAGATAGATACTAGATGAGGCTCGAGTCATATAGTTGTAGTTAGATATGTATATTCCAAATGAGTGTTTAATACACATTTTACCTTTACATTCAGATTGAAATCATCAAGTTGAATGTTCATATATATGTTTCTTTAGTCTGTATGAAACTCTGCCTGTTAGGACACCAGCACCATTACCGATGATGCGCATGTCCTACGTACACTTATTTGCCGGCTCACACACACATCATCGGTAATTGCCATGTCACGTACACTTTAGAACATATTATCTTTTATGATAGAATCAGCTAAAGGCTAGATCAATATAGTATTGTGATTACTCTCAGGTGTTAGTCTAGACATTGCATTTATTACTTAGACATTTCATGCATTCACATTTTCATGTTATCATGCAGTATTATGGGGCTTATGCCGACACTTGCCATTCACTTACTCGTGATTTTGGGATTTTGGATTTCTATGAGATTTCTGGATTTTGGGGAAAACCGCAAGAATATATATGAAAACTTCTCTCTCTTTCTCCCTCTCTTTTTAAAATATAAGTTGCGGTTTTCTCGTGATGTATGTGTCGTCCATCATGAGATTTCATGTTTTCTGTTGAATTTCGAGACCCGATTCGAGGAGTGGATGAACCGTCTCGGGTATATGGTGAGCCCGGTATGGTACCCCAGGGCAAGAAGATCGAGTTATAGACGATGAGCCTGGCAGGGAAAGACTACCTACCGGTGATTTCTGGCGCGACGGATATCCGGAGGATACCGACCGTTGTCGTGAGATTTGATGATATGGGCTGATCCGGACTGACGAAGCCCGAGATATTGAGACTATGAGGTATTGAGTCTTTAGATTTACATGTTTTGTGTCGATGCTTGACACGGATTTCCATGGATTTCATCGATGATGTTTCAGACTTCTATACAAATTTTACTATGGTGAAAGTTAAAGACTTTTTATACAGATATATCCAGATTTTAGGGTTGATTGTTTTACATTCATGGTGCATGCATACTCATTCACACGACATATTACTATTTGAGGCACTGACACGAGCACGGAGCATTTGCACTTACGCGTAGTTTATTACCCTGCACTACTAGATGACTAGTGATATATTTGTATATTATTATGACCTAGGACAGCGTCATGCATTCGATTTCTTTTCGCAGATGTATTCTACTCACGAGTTGGCAACTCACCCCCGTTGTTCCAAATTTTATTACAGGTTCGATGTATAGGTTTCCTTAGCAGCTTGCTGGCACATCTTTTCATTCAGGGTGATTTGCATGGCAGGTTGGTTCATTTGTATCAGGACCGCCGTTGTACTTTATTGATTTCATTGGTATCTAGTAAGCCCCATCAACCAAACTTGTATTACTTGATAAGTTTAAAGGACTAGTTATTTATTTCGACCTTAGAGTCACGCTTGTATTATTATGGTATCTGGTGGATTTGTTTTCTTTTGAGTTTTGAGCCTCGCCCTTTGGCGTTGTATATTATTGTGCTTGGTGTGGTTGTTTCCTCCTGTTGGCGTAGAGCTATCTCTCGCTTAGGGTTGCCTTTTTATTGTTGTATATATATTATTCTTGTTTGTACCCGTTTGGGGCCAGTTTTTACAAAGGAGACTCTGCCGAAATTTGTGAGAAAATTCGATGTTGCTTTTAAACTTGTTTTTCTACATGTTTTCCTTTACTTCTTCTTTTATATGGTTTAGATTTCTGGGTTTCGGCTTACTTAGATTACGAAGCGTCTCTAGATGCTTCGTAATTTAAGTGTCGGTCACGTTCCGTACCTTCGGGTCGTGACAAAAGCCTAACACCTAACTCCCCCTTCTGGCCACAATTTGTGGCCAGAACGATTAAATCGGTGGCCCAGGTGTGGAATCAGGAGTTCGTGCTTCGTGTTTGTGGTCTAGGTCTAGTGTGTATGCTCCAGTTATCCCAGATTTTGTCTGAGGCATACAGGTCAACAGCAAATTACAGAAAGGCTAAATTTTGCTTTAGATTGTTAAATTTTACACTAAATGAAACCCTATGGTATTTTAGTGAAATCTGGGGTTAAATCTCAGTTTAAAGGGCCTAATAACACTTAGTTAAGTTAAGCTAACCATCAATATCACCACTTGGTCAAATATCCACACTAATCCCTATTTTAGCACTAAAACTCAATTTTAACACTAACCGATGCTAATTAACACATAAGTTAAGCAAGCAAGGAAGTTGGCCAAAAATTATACCTTACTTGACCCTAGGTGCAAGGAGAAGGAGAAGAAGAAGAAGAGAAGGAGTTGCTGGTGCTGGGGTGCTGCTGCTGCTAATGCATGCTGCTGCTGCTGCTTGTGCTGCTGTTGCTTGGGCTGCTGCTGCTGCTACTTGCTGTTGTTGTTGTTGCTGCTTGCTGCTGCTACTGAAGCTCCTCCTGCTGCTGCTTCTTCTGCTGCTGCTGCTAGTTGTGAGTGAGAGTGAGAGAGATGTGAGAAAAAAAGAGTGAGGCAAAAGAAAACAAGGCAATGAGAGGTATGAGAGAGTCACCCCCCTCTCTCCTCATTAAATGAGAGCATGGCTCAAGCCATGATGCCCATTCTCTCTCTCTCTCTCTCCAAGTCAACCCAAAGCTAATCATTTTCCATTTTTAAAAAAACAAACCCAAAAAACTTAATTAAAACTTTAAATTGGCTTAACAAAATGGTTAGTCCACCATGGTTGCTAATCATGGTCTAACCCCAATTTAACCCTAGTTTACATGCACATGTGTGTGCAAGCCTAAATAAATTCTAATAAAATATTCATTAATTTTGATAAAATATTTAAAGATCGTTTTGGTAAACTTTTTATTAAAAACCATATATTAAAGTATAATTAGCCACTAATCACATTCTAAGGTGTTACATTGGTCCTCCATGATTGATGTGATATGTCCACCATGAGATGTTTTTATGATTTGGTTTTATTCCGGACCGAATGGGGGAGCTATACGGTTACGGATTTTTACGCTATCCAGACTAAGTGGGGGAGCTATACAGTCGGATTCATGGTGGACTCGGTCGAGACTGAGGGGCAGGATAGCCGCATTTGATGCGGGGAGCCTAGCGAGGATACTCGATACCGGAGACAGTTGTGAAACATGATGGATATCTGGAGGATGCCGACCGATGTTATTGATTGTCAGGATCGTTCGGGGAACGATGCCTGCTGGAAACAGATGATTTGTGTCGATGTTGGACACGGAAAAATGTGCCTTATTTGGAAATAATTAATGAGATTTCAGTGTTGATTTATACATTGTTAGTAAATATTCATGCTTCCACATGTTATCATACATTATACTCATCTTTATTATTGTTCACTCTAGTTCGTCATACTTACATTATCAGTTGTTAGATGTTAGTTTTACTCACTGAGTTGGCAACTCACCCCCGTTGTGCCTTAGTTCCTTGCAGGAGACGCGTGGACACATAGCAACAGTGCAGATTCACTTGCCAGCTTATATCACTTACTTGGCTAGGTGGGTAACCTATGTAGTACTCTCCTATTTTGGTATATGTATTTTGGATCTAGTATCACTCCATCAGACCCTATATATTTGACTTGGAACGAGATATGTTTGTATATGTGTTGTTTTGATTATGTGAGATCGTCTAGTTGTATTAATTTATGTTTCTTTACTTATGCATGAGATTCTTTGCTTGAGCATTGTATTATTGTTGCATATTGATTTCTGTTGTTTGGCGTAATTTTGCTCCCAACTAGGGACGCAACTTATATTAAACATTGTATAACTGTTTTTATTAATGATTAATAAGAAGGTGTTGTCGAACATTTTAAATGCTAAAAAAAATCAGTTGTTTAGATTTCATTTGTTAAAATCATTCGACATGCTACCTCATCCTTTTACTTAAAAACTAAAATTTCCTTAATTCCGCAAAAAGGGTTTTTGATCTTGGTTTTTGGCTTACTCAGATTGTGTCGACATCTTTAGATGTCATACAATCTAAGTGCCGGTCACATCCGAATTTTGGGTCGTGACAAAGTTGGTATCAGAGCTTAGGATTAACCTTACGGAACCGAGTAGTGATTTGAACTTAGTAGGCTTTAAATTTAGTTATGTAGGTCGACCTTTGTTTTGATGGAGTAAGAGATTTAGGATGAGTAGAGTACCATACGTATGTTCCGCGGCATATTTATGCTACGATACTCAGCCTAAGTAACCTTAGGATGTATATCTTGATCAATCCTTCCTTTGACTCCCTATTATTGTTGTTCATATTCGTACGCCTTATCATCTCTCGTTTCTTGTTCCAGTTGCTATGGCTACGCGAGCTAGGCGAGCCGCAGCCAGGGAGGCAGCTAGGACATATGCACCCGTGACGGCGACTGACGCACAGGACATTCCGGCAGTACCAGAGCATATTGATCCTCTTCCTCCAGACAGACAGACTAGGATAGAGGAGGGCATGTCGGGCTTGCAGGAAATGGTGGGATAGTTGACCGAGGCCACCCGTGTTCAGAGATAGGATCAGGCACCGACAATGGTAGAGCCCGTTGTACAGCCCGTATAGACTGTTGCACTTGTAGACTCGAGGGTTATGGAGGTATCACTTCCGGAGTTCATGAGGTTGAGACCGCCGGTGTTTAAAGGGACCGACGCAGCAGAGGATCCTCAGTCCTTTCTTGATAGGATGGCTAGGATCGGCAGGTCATTGAGATGTTCTGATGCGAGGTCGGTGGTGTTGACCAGCTTTCGATTGGAGGGACTTGCACAGACATAGTGTGAGTCGATGGAAAGACGGCGAGCCACAGGTCTTCCTCCGATGTCATGGACAGAGTTTTCTGAGGTTTTCCTTGCCAAATTCCTTCTGCAGAGCGTGAGAGACGCTAGAGCTAGTAGTTTCGAGGCATTGTGAAAATCTGCAGATATGCCAGTGGCAGAGTATGACTTGCAGTTCACCCAGCTTTCACGCTATGCTCCATACTTAGTTCCTACGGAGGAGCTTCGGGTGAAGTGGTTTGTGAGGAGTCTGGATACACAGCTGTTCCTTGGATGTGTTCCTTGCTACGGAGGAGATTTGGATGTGTTCCCTGTCGAATTACCAGGATTACCGCCTGATCGCGATATCGAATTTTTCATTGACCTGATTCCAGGAGCGGGGCCTATTTCTATACCGCCTTATCGGATGGCCCCGACGGAGCTGAAGGAGCTCAAGGGTCAGTTGCAAGAATTGGTTGAAGGGGACTCGTTCGTCCGAGTGTATCGCTGTTAGGTCCACGTTACCTCTCCCGGTACTTTCGGAGTGGCGGAAACGGTAAAACAAAAATTTTCTTAAGCATGGTAACATGGACCGTAAAAGCCGGATCTTTACTAAACAACATACTAGCATCCTAACTAGAGATTTATCTACTCGGTTAGGGGTTATACCTCAACTTGATCTCCTTCTCTTCTTGTTGTTCTTCTCCTTTCTTGCTCCGAGGGTTGATCCGAACTTTGGTCACCTCCGCGGCCTCCTTGAGTCGAAGACGATCCACCCGAGAGATGTACACCGAGCTCCACCTCGAGCCGAGGTAACTAGGGCAAAGAGATTGCTAATCTAGAAGCCCTAGGTTGTGTAGAAGTGATAAAGGGATGGTTTTGTCTTTGTGGGATCTTTATCTCTCAACACATGAGATCAAAAGATGAATCAAGAGGAGGAAGAAGAAGGAGGAGCTAGCAACCATGGTTCATTTCCTTTTCTTCTCACATAAAAAAACAAGAGAGAGAATGAGAAAGAAATTGTGAACTAAAGAAATTAACCATGGTTCCAATAATGCACTAAAACCATCATTACAAATCCTATCAAGATAAAGTTGATGGCTACATTGAAATGACCATTATCATAATCCAAAAGAAAAAGAAAAAGAAAAGAAGAGTGTAGATCCCTCTTGAAAGTCAATGGTCAACACGGTCAACCGGTCAACAAAGTCAAGAGAGGTCAACGAGGTCAAATGGTCAATGCAATTAGCCATCATAAAATTATCACTAAAAGGATTAGCAAATGATGTCCGCGGCTCATAATGGTTTTGACCAAACGAACTGTCAAAACCCTAATGATCCTGCTACATAGCGGTTTTGGTCGAACCAACTGCCAAAACCCTGATGAGGCACCTCCTCCTTCATCGCTCCGGAAAACTGTGCATACACACCTGCATCCGCATTCCGTAGAATGCGGATGCACAGAAGGCAAAACAAATCCATCCGTGCAATACTAGGATCCGGTTTAAACCAAAGCCCACTAGTACTGCCTGCCCGAACACCACACGCACACAAGTGTACGTAAGTGATCGCAGCCCTGCCGTAAAACCATACGGCCTCTACACATTTCGCTCAGTGCAGGGAAACTCTCTGTGTGGGACTCTAAAGACTCGACACTACGCTGGCAGTGGGTTTAACCACAGACCGCAAGCGGCACTAGCTGTACGTAACGGTCCCCAGGTAGATGTCGATAAGAAGGCCGATGAGGTGAACCCATCCGAACTCCTACTGAGCCTGTATGTGACAATATCCGTACAGTCCGGTCTGTTCTTCTGATAGATCACATGACGGGCCTAGGGGGGCGGTAAATGTCAGTCCCCTAATAGCTGTACAAGTCGTGTCGGAGTGAAGCCCATTACACCCTGAGATAACACTGGAAACCTACCAGTATATCTCGCTTGCCCTGGCCAGGGACTACTCGTGTAATGGCTCTCCTAGACACAGCGCGATGTCAACCCCCAATACCGGGAGAGACGAATCCTGTCTAACCGTCACTGCCTCCAAGTGCTTCGGGACTGCACCCAACTACTACCTGTTTGCACGACTCAGTAGAGCCGTGGTAGGGTAGTAATCAAAGAACAGTTGGAACACACTCGAGGCGAAGTGACAGTGTCAAGTCAGCGGACTAAGCTGTACTCATGTCATGTGGGAACTGATAACTGACGATAGGTATAATACCAACCATCGGTTCCCGACGAGTCCTGTCCAGTGTACTCGTAATCTAACGAGCACTCGCATACTATCTCAAGTACGATGTGCTGACGGCTGTGGGACAGACCGTCTCCCGTGCTGGGATGAGAAGCGCATACGCTAGTCTACTCTGGAGTATCGATGCCCTGTCTCGATAATCCCACGACTAGGGACGTGTATAAGGATGTGCTTGTGGATTACCCAGCCCCTACGAGTGTGATCGCCATCACAACGCCGGTAATCAAGCAAAGATCCTAAGGGCTCTACTAATGCGTATAAGTGATATAAAAGAAACACACATGTACACATTAAAGCAGAGACAAACCAAGTAGCATACTACTATATTGAGCAAGATTGTCTATACAACTGTGAATATCCCAAGCTTCTATCAAGTAATATATATACTAGTATGATACAGTAATGGCCTCTAGGGCATATACACTAACAATCTCCCACTTGCACTAAGGCCATGTACTGGCGTATCGAAGACCTATCATCTCGAACAGCCGCTCGAACTGAGTCTGGGGTAAGGCCTTCATGAATGGATCCGCCGTGTTGTCTTTTGTGTCCACTCTCCGCACCTCGATCTCCTGGCGATCAATGATCTCCCTGATCAGGTGATACCGCCTTAAGATGTGCCTGGATTTCTGATGGGACCTTGGTTCCTTTGCTAAAGCTATAGCCCCATTGTTATCGCAATACAAAGGTATTGGGTCAACAATGGACGGAACCACCTGAAGTTCACTAATGAACTTCTTCATCCAGACCGCCTCTTTTGCGGCATCGCTTGCAGCAATGTATTCAGCCTCCATCGTCGAGTCTGCGACGGTATCCTGTTTGGAACTCCTCCAACATACCGCCCCTCCGTTGAGGGTAAACACAAAACCCGAGACAGACTTGCTGTCATCTTTGTCACTCTGGAAGCTTGAATCGGTAAAGGACTCGACCCTAAGGTCTCCATTACCGTAAACCAGGAACATCTCCTTAGTCCTTCTCAGGTACTTGAGAATGTTCTTCACTGCTGTCCACTGGTTCTCACCTGGGTCTGACTGATACCGGCTTATCGTGCTCAGCGCGTAAGCTACATCTGGTCTTGTACATAACATCGCATACATTATAGATCCTACCGCCGAAGCGTAGGGTATAGTGCTCATGCGAACCCTCTCCTCATCAGTCTTAGGAGACATCTTCTTGGAGAGGGTAATTCCGTGCAATGCGGGTATGTTACCGCGCTTGGAACCCTCCCTACTAAATCTCTTTAGTACAGTCTCTATATACCTGGACTGCGAAAGTCCCAGTAGTCTCTTGGATCTATCTCTATAGATCTTGATCCCCAGAATGTACGAGGCATCACCCAGGTCCTTCATGGAGAACCTTTGTGACAAAAATAGCTTGACCGATTGTAGCATAGGAATGTCATTTCCTATCAAAAGAATGTCGTCCACGTACAAGACTAGGAATACGACAGTTCGTCCTACAATCTTCTTATAAACACAGGGTTCATCTTCGTTCTTGATGAAATCAAATTCCTTGATTGCCTCATCAAAACAGATGTTCCAGCTCCGCGATGCCTGCTTTAATCCATAAATGGATTTAAGCAACTTGCACACCTTCCCGCTGCTCCCACTGTCTACGAAATCTTTTGGTTGATCCATGTAAACGCACTCTTCCAAACAACCATTTAGGAAAGCCGTTTTAACATCCATCTGCCAGATTTCATAGTCATGGAAGGCATCAATGGCAAGTAAGATCCGAATGGATTTGAGCATAGCCACCGGAGAAAAAGTTTCGTCATAGTCCAAACCAGGTCTTTGACGAAAACCTTTTGCAACGAGTCTAGCCTTATAGGTTTCCACCTGCCCATCTACACCAAGTTTCCTTTTGTAGATCCATTTGCATCCAATGGGTTTTACCCCAGGTGGAGCAATATCCAAGGTCCACACTTTATTGGCGTACATGGACTCCATTTCGGATTGCATTGCTTCCTGCCACTTATCAGAGTCCCTACTGATAATGGCCTGCCTGAAACTGGTTGGGTCATCTTCTTCCAAGATGCAATCCTCTCGATCCCCGTCAATGAGAAAACCGTAGTATCTCTCGGGCGGACGAGAAATCCTACCAGATCTGCGGAGTGGCTGAGGTTCGTCTGGGGTTATTGAAGCCTGAGGTTCTGTCAAATTTTCAGTTTCAGTTTGTGGTCGCTGAATTTCTTCCAATTGTACCGTTCTCCCACTAATTTCTTTTGCAAGAAACTCCGTTTCTAAGAAAACGGCATGCTGAGCAACAAACACCTTCTGTTCCTCGGTGTGGTAGAATAGATATACATAACCATTCTTTGGATATCCCACAAACTTACATAAAACTGACCGTGCCTCTAGTTTATCCGGTTTATGCGTTTTAACATAAGCCGGACAACCCCTATCTTAAATCTTTTAAGATATGGACTTTTTCCATTCCATATCTTGAATGGAGTCTTAGGCACTGATTTAGACGGAACATCATTCAATAGATATGCTGCTGTCAATAGCGCATGTCCCCAAAATGAAAGAGGCAACTCGGCATTACTCATCATGGAGCGAATCATATCCAGAAGGGTACGATTCCTCCTCTCCGATACACCGTTGTGCTGTGGTGTATAAGGAGGAGTAAGCTGAGAGAGAATACCATTCTCTTTTAAGTAATCTAGGAATTCCGT
Organism: Agapanthus africanus; assembly: GCA_030015575.1. NCBI lineage: Eukaryota > Viridiplantae > Streptophyta > Magnoliopsida > Asparagales > Amaryllidaceae > Agapanthus > Agapanthus africanus. Next base: position 202,035,436 of record JASDDO010000018.1, on the reverse strand, counting down.
GCTTAAGTACTCCCCTCCTCTATCAGACCGGAGGATCTTGATACTTTTGCCAGTCTGGTTCTCTACTTCGTTTCTGAATTCCTTGAATTTCTCAAAAGCTTCAGATTTGTGTTTCATCAGATACACATATCCGAATCTAGAGAGATCGTCAGTGAATGTGATGAAGTACGAGAACCCACCCCTTGCATGTGTAGACATCGGACCACATACATCACTGTGTATGAGTCCCAAGAGCTCTGCTGCTCTTTCTCCATGTCCGGTGAACGGAGATTTGGTCATCTTCCCTTTGAGACAGGACTGACAAGTTTCATAAGATGAAAACTCGAACGCATTCAAGAGTCCATCTTTATGCAACTTACTCAATCTTTTCTCTCCGATATGACCAAGTCTACAATGACACAGGTAGGATTCATTCGTATCTGAATTCTTCCTCTTGCGTGTGTTTTGTATATTGAGAATTGTATTCTGATTTAGAACGTAGATACCATTACACAGTGTACCCTCTGCAACTAGCACCTTATGAAGGTAAATGTTCATGATATTTCTATCAAGAACAAAGTTATATCCATCTTTATCGAGTAAAGAAACTGATATGATGTTGCAAACCATGGAGGGTACATAGTAGCAATCGTTCAAAATCATAGTCTTGCCATTTGGCAATACTAGGTGATATTCACCGACGGCTGCCGCATTAACTTGTGCTCCATTCGCTACTCTGAGCGACATATCACCCGGTGCAACTTTCCTACTTTTTCTCAGTCCCTGCAATAAATTACAGATATGAGATCCTGATCCGGTATCAAGTACCCAGGAGGTAGGGCTGACCGTAAAACAGTTCTCAATTACAAGAACACCTGAAGTAGATGCAAAACCATGCTTCTTCTTCAACAGGGTATCCTGGGAATCCATACAATCCCCTTTCCCTTGCTCATACTTATGACTGTTGTCACAAGTTAGAGCTGAACCAACGTTCCCCAGCCCCGAATAAGAATTCGGATCGGTCAAGCGATACATTTTATTATCTTGATTAGGGCCTGAAATGGTTGCTACCTGGAGAGAGAGAAAAGAAACACTCAGCGTGCGCTCTTTCAAGTTTAGATTGGTTTTTAATTTATCTAAACAGGATGGCTCCCACAGTCTCTCGAATCCCTCCTCAAACCATAAAGGAAGAATTAGTCAGGATCAATCTCACCGTACAATACTTGCTTAACCGTTCGGCCAGGCCAGTGTCGGTACTTCGAGGGAGGTTTTCCAACGCTTTCGCGAAGTTTCTTAATTAAGTAACCTCTTTTCCCTGTGGACGTAGCCCCGCTAACACCTTTCTAGACACCTACTTGGTTTATAGCATTGATCGTTAAGCGAGAAAGTTCCTGAGGAGTAGCATATACTCACAGTAGGATCGGGATCCAAACATCATCGCGTGACAAAACTGAAGGAATCCTACCAGAATCATCACACTCCAAATGGTATGCAACACTAGCAAGTTTCAGTACTTTTGAAACTCCCGATGTGGTTTTTGCCCCTAACGGTTTATGACCTTGACTAGGTCAACAAGCCACAAACTGTTAGTCAAGTTCTACCCGTCATTATCCTGACTGCATTAGACCCACTCGTACGTGCCCTTGACTAGGTCAACAAGGCCACACGACTGTCCTAACCAGTCACATTTGCAATCCATAGAATAATATCATTCAGCTACCGTTCACTACGCCTTGACTAGGTCAACAAACGCAGCACGAATACTAAATAATATTAATCCGAAACGACGGAGGGCTACGGCTGGGTTTTTGGCGAAAAACCCATTAACGTAATGAACTTGATATCGTTGAAGGAACGTGATTGCCTTTTGAAAATATAGTGGCGAAAACTTTTGCTAAAGAGGTCACTCCCTGTGAAGGTATCTCGGCTCTTTCCTCGTTGAATGAGGTGCAGGATATTCAAAACTGAATACCTCGATGCAAAGCAAGAATAATCGACTATAGTGAAGTTATCACCCTGACGCAAACTTTTTGTCCAAGGGGTCACTCCCGATGAGGGGATCTCGGCCCTTGCCTCGTCGAATGAGGTGCTGGGCATTCATAACCGAATACCTCGATGCAAAACAAAAAGTGAACGTCCTTGTAATAACAGCTTTTGAAAAATTGTTCCAACAACGTCTTTTAGGTTTATTTTCTTGCATTAGTTCTTTTAATGCGTCCCATCAATTAAATCCTACCATTGCAGAAAACAACCAAAATATGACGTACGCTTATGCCATTCGCATTCGCCACGGGGCCCCATCATCACCCGTTAGGTTACTTAACTAACGACAGAGCGGGGGCTGGGCTAGCGCGGCTGTAAAACATAAGCAATGCCTAAATAGTTATTATATATAGATAAATAGCAATGATAGCCAATCCAGATCACAGATGAACACTTTGGATATACTAGGAACCCGCGATTCGTTTGAGCCTGCAACGAAAAGCGGATTACACGGTCGTGATGAATAGCCAATACCCCACCGAAGACCCCTACGGGTGCGGCAAACTACCCGCCAAGTACCCGAAGCGAAGCAACCTCCCTCAACGCCGTGAGTAGGCCACTCGGCACTTCGAGATACCCGGTAGTTTGTGCACCCCCTCCATGGGTCTATCCTAGGAGCAAAAACAGTAAAAAGAATTATACAATGACGGCTACAACCCCGACCCGGTTGTGCTGCCATACAAATAATATTACATCAATTTACAAATTTATTACATGAATGAAAGAAAAAGAAACTCTCATCTCACATCCAACCCGGCTATTCATCCGCGACAATCCAACGAGTTCATATACACAAACCATCAGCATTACAGATCACAGATATGTATAACCCCCACTAATCGACGTATAGCGATTAGTAGACGTTCAATACAGATATAACATTACAAATATAACCATTAGCCAAAGTCTACAGAACGTCGACCAAAAATACGGATTTTTGAGCCCCAAAAACAAATTTTGCTTTCTAGAAAATCTGGGAAGAAAAGTCATATACCAAAAATCCCAAAAACTCACCAGAAACTAACTGCAACAAAAATGATCCACGGCCGAGTCAACTCGGCCGCGGTTCCGCGGTGAGTTGGTCGACTCGTGCAATCATTTTTCTTGCCTGTTCTAAGAAAAGCCTGAGCCGATTTTTAAGACATGATTTATTATCTTTTGAGCAGAAAAAAAAAATCGGCAGAAACACAGGGTTTCCGGGGTGTTTTTCGGTTTTTTCGTTCGGTCGATATTCTAAATACCTTGCTAACATGCTAGGGTGTGTTTAGTTAGGCTCCGATACCACTGTTAGGTCCACGTTACCTCTCCCGGTACTTTCGGGGTGGCGGAAATGGTAAAACAAAAATTTTCTTAAGCATGGTAACATGGACCGTAAAAGCCGGATCTTTACTAAACAACATACTAGCATCCTAACTAGAGATTTATCTACTCGGTTAGGGGTTATACCTCAACTTGATCTCCTTCACTTCTTGTTGTTCTTCTCCTTCTTGCTCCGAGGGTTGATCTGAACTTTGGTCACCTCCGCGGCCTCCTTGAGTCGAAGACGATCCACCCGAGAAATGTACACCGAGCTCCACCTCGAGCCGAGGTAACTAGGGCAAAGAGATTGCTAATCTAGAAGCCCTAGGTTGTGTAGAAGTGATAAAGGGATGGTTTTGTCTTTATGGGATCTTTATCTCTCAACACATGAGATCAAAAGATGAATCAAGAGGAGGAAGAAGAAGGAGGAGCTAGCAACCATGGTTCATTTCCTTTTCTTCTCACATGAAAAAACAAGAGAGAGAATGAGAAAGAAATTGTGAACTAAAGAAATTAACCATGGTTCCAATAATGCACTAAAACCATCATTACAAATCCTATCAAGATAAAGTTGATGGCTACATTGAAATGACCATTATCAAAATCCAAAAGAAAAAGAAAAAGAAAAGAAGAGTGTAGATCCCTCTTGAAAGTCAATGGTCAACACGGTCAACCGGTCAACAAAGTCAAGAGAGGTCAACGGGGTCAAATGGTCAATGCAATTAGCCATCATAAAATTATCACTAAAAGGATTAGCAAATGATGTCCGCGGCTCATAATGGTTTTGACCAAACGAACTGTCAAAACCCTAATGAGCCTGCCACATAACGGTTTTGGTCAAACCAACTGCCAAAACCCTGATGAGGCACCTCCTCCTTCATCGCTCCGGAAAACTGTGCATACACACCTGCATCCGCATTCCGTAGAATGCGGATGCACAGAAGACAAAACAAATCCATCCGTGCAATACTAGGATCCGGCTTAAACCAAAGCCCACTAGTACTGCCTGCCCGAACACCACATGCACACAAGTGTACGTAAGTGATCGCAGTCCTGCCGTAAAACCATACGGCCTCTACACGTTTCGCTCAGTGTAGGGAAACTCTCTGTGTGGGACTCTAAAGAGTCGACACTACGCTGGCAGTGGGTTTAACCACAAACCGCAAGCGGCACTAGCTGTACGTAACGGTCCCCAGGTAGATGTCGATAAGAAGGCCGATGAGGTGAACCCATCCGAACTTCTACTGAGCCTGTATGTGACAATCTCCGTACAGTCCGGTCTGTTCGTCTGATACATCGCATGGCGGGCCTAAGGGGGCGGTAAACGTCAGTCCCCTAATAGCGGTACAAGTCATGTCGGAGTGAAGCCCATTACACCCATAGATAACACCGGAAACCTACCAGTATGTCTCGCTTGCCCTGGCCAGGGACTACTCGTGTAATGGCTCTCCTAGACACAGCGCGATGTCAACCCCCAATACCGGGAGAGACAAATCCTGTCTAACCGTCACTGCCTCCAAGTGCTTCGGGACTGCACCCAACTGCTACCTGTTTGCACGACTCAGTAGAGCCGTGGTAGGGTAGTAATCAAAGAAAAGTAGGAACACACTCGAGGCGAAGTGACAGTGTCAAGTCAGCGGACTAAGCTGTACTCATGTCACCTGGGAACTGATAACTGACGATAGGTATAATACCAACCATCGGTTCCCGACGAGTCCTGTCTAGTGTACTCGTAACCTAACGAGCACTCGCATACTATCTCAAGTACGACGTGCTGACGGCTGTCGGACAGACCGTCTCCCGTGCTGGGATGAGAAGCGCATACGCTAGTCTACTCTGGAGTATCGATGCCCTGTCTCGATAATCCCACGACTAGGGATGTGTATAAGGATGTGCTTGTGGATTACCCAGCCCCCACGAGTGTGATCGCCATCACAACGCCGGTAATCAAGCAAAGATCCTAAGGGCTCTACTAATGCGTATAGGTGATATAAAAGAAACACATATGTACACATTAAAGCAGAGACAAACCAAGTAGCATACTACTATATTGAGCAAGAATGTCTATACAACTGTGAATATCCCAAGCTTCCATCAAGTAATATACATACGAGTATGATACAGTAATGGCCTCTAGGGCATATACACTAACAATCGCCGCGGGGGGCTCATATCTTATTGTTAAAAAGAAGGATGGTAGCCTGAGGTTGTGCATCGACTACAGGAAGCTGAATCGAGTTACGTTGTGAAATAGGTATCCATTACCTTGTATTGATGACTTATTTGATCAGCTGTTGGGAGCTGGCTATTTCTCAAAGATCGATTTGCGGTCAGCTTAGTTCCTACGGAGGAGCTTCGGGTGAAGTGGTTTGTGAGGAGTCTGGATACACAGTTGTACCTTGCTATAGGCTCCCAGCATTTCGATACTTATATGCAGGCCATGGACGCGTCTATGCGAGTAGAAGAGCGTCTGAACGAGACATCGATCGTTCCGGAGCCAAAGAGTACAAGACCTATTGGGTCAGTTACTAGGCAGTTTGGGAGAGGTCAAGGCAGACACATTCCAGGCCGCAGTTTCGGTCGAGGTTGGGCTTAAGGCCAGATGTTCAGCTCGTACCCTGATGAGCAGAGGCCGCCACCGACATGTTTTAGTTGTGGACATCTAGGGCATTACACTAGGGATTGCAGTCTCCACGGAGGGGCTGGATTTCCACAGGCTGCTTTACCCCCTCCACCTTCTACTTCGATGGCATTACTTCCACCACCAGTTGGCACTATGCGCCAGGCCGTTGTACCGCAAGGTCGGGGTTTTGCAGGACAATTTCAGAAAGGGCGAGGAGACCGGGGGAGAGGACGTCGGGATGCTGGTAGGGGCCAGGCACGAGTTTTTCCTTTGACTCCACAGGATGCCCAGGCATCCAATGCAGTTGTGACAGGTACTCTTTCAGTATGTTCCTTAAATGCATATATTTTATTTGATCCCGGTTCTACGCATTCTTACGTGTTTGCACACTTTGCACTTTCTTTGGGGAGAAAGTCGTCGTTGTTAGAGTTACCGCTAGTTGTGATTACTCCTGTGGGAGACACTTTTGTAGCCCGACATGTATTCAGGTCTTGTTCAGTACGTATTGGTGATAAGGATTCGTTAGTCGATTTGATTCTCCTGAATATGCTAGATTTTGATATACTTCTCGGTATGGATTGGCTGGCCGCTTGTCATGCTTATGTTGATTGTCGGGGAAAATGGTCAGATTCTGTTTTCCAGGAGAACCGATTTTTGTTGTGCAGGGAGACTGTAGTATAACTCCTGCCAACATGATTCCTGCTCTTTGTGCGGGACGGCTTTTGAAGAAAAGTTGTCATGGATTCTTAGCGTTTGTTTAGGACGTAGGAGCCGCTGAGGTCCCGTTGGACCAGGTTCCGATCGTATGAGAATTTTTGGATGTGTTCCCTGCTGAATTACCAGGATTTCCACCTGATCGCGATATCGAATTTTGCATTGACTTGATTGCGGGAGCGGGGCCTATTTCTATACCGCCATATCGGATGGCCCCGACGGAGCTGAAGGAGCTCAAGGGTCAGTTGCAAGAATTGCTTGAAAGGGGCTCGTTCGTCCGAGTGTATCGCCGTGGGGGGCTCCTGTCTTATTCGTTAAAAAGAAGGACGGCAGCATGAAGTTGTGCATCGACTACAGGAAGCTGAATCGAGTTACGGTGCGAAATAGGTATCCATTACCTCGTATTGATGACTTATTCGATCAGCTGCAGGGAGTTGGCTATTTCTCAAAGATCGATTTGCGGTCAGGGTATCACCAATTGAGAGTTCAGAAGGATGACATTCCGAAGACTGCTTTCTGCACACGATATCGGCTTTATGAGTTTTTGGTGATGTCGTTTAAGCTCACCAATGCCCAAGCAGCTTTCATGGATATGATGAACCGTATTTTCAGGCCATTTTTTGATCAGTTCATTATTGTACTCATTGATGATATTCTTGTATACTCCTGTAGTCGAGAGGAGCATGAGCAGCACTTGCGAATTACTTTACAGATTTTGAGGGAACACTAATTGTTCGCTAAGTTCTCCAAGTGTGCTTTCTGGCTGGAAGTGTGGATTTCTTGGGTCATATAGTTACGAGAGACGGTATACGTATGGACCCAAAGAAGATCGAGGCAGTACAGCACTGGCCCAGACCTGTATCAGTTACAGAGATTCTCAGCTTCCTGGGTTTGGCCGGTTACTACTGACGTTTTATGCAGGATTTTTCTCGTATCACAGCACCGCTGACCGGGTTGACCAGGAAGGAAGCTCCATTTCTTTGGACAGATGAATGTGTTAGTTGTATGTATTCCTTAGAGGCCAGTATTGTACAGATGATGTATATTATATTGGATGCTTGGACATATATAGAGAGGAATTTCTTGCTCGATATGATAATATGCTATCTGGTTGCTCTTTATTTTAACATGTATACTTGTCTCTTTATACTGTCTTATCGTTACATGTTGGTAAACCCCTTAGGATGTGTACTTGACTACCTGGACATTGATGCGGATCATACTAGTGGGGACATGGTAGTCGATAAGTACATCCTTCAAGGTCCCTAGTCGTGGGTGTATCGAGACGGGGCATCGATATACCAGTGTAGACTAGCGTATAAGCTTCTCGACCCATGAGATGGGCGATGGATGATCCCATATCCATTGGTGTTTGACATCAGAGATGGTATACGGGTGCTCAGTGGAGACTGGGTACACTGGACGGACTCGCCGAGAACTCCCAGATGGTATTATACCTCACGTCAGATGGCAGTTCTCTGGTGACACTTGTGCATGTTAGTCTGTAGACCCGAGATCGTCATAGAGTCTTGTGTGATTCCCACTGTGCTTTGATTTCCACATTACCACGTCCAAGAGGGCATGCAAAACGGTGGTTTTTGGATACAGTCCCGAGTCACATGGAGGCAATGAGCGATAGGAGGGGTTTCGTCTCTCCTGGTATTGGGGATTGATGTTGCGCTGTGCTCGATTGGCCGTAACAGGGAAGTCCCTGGCCAGGGCTGATTTAGAGATTTACTGGTAAGTGTTACCAGTAGTTTCTCGACCCGTTATGAGCCTCACATCGGCATGACTTATCGGTTATTGGGGTCTGACGTTTACCACCCCTAGACTTGATATGCGACATATCTGACGAGGAGACCGGACTGCACGTGTAGTGTTACCGGCAGGCTTTTACAGGAGTTGGAGCGGGCTTGCTTGCTGATCTTCTGATCGCTCAATACTCGGGTAGCCTTTACGTCCAGCTAGTACCGCTGACGACTTGTGGGTGCGTGATGTGATCATCACCTACTGCCGGCGTATTGACGAGTCTTTAGAGTCCTACATAGAGGTTTTACTGCTCAGGAAAAACGAAATAGGGGCGCATATGTGATATGTGCGGGACCGAGAATAATGCGTGTATGTGATACCGTATTCTATTCTCGTGACTTTATGTATCGCTTGGTTATATATATGATATAGCCGGGTTATCGAATCAAGTGTTGATTCGATAAGTCGATACATTGGAAGTTAGTCGGTTATATGTGATATGACCGGATTATTAAGTCAATGTTGATTTAATAATTTATTATATAATTGTATATTTGATATACTAGTTTACATTAACTAACACATGTTCACTTAGGGTTTTTTCTCACATGTACACATCTTTACCATATATATGATATATATTAAAATGTGTTATCTATTTGTATCATGGTTGATGATACATCATCCATGGGTGTATGAGACTTACACTATGCTAATTTTTAGTTTGGGTTTTTAATATTTAAAGTAAATACAAAATCAAGTGGAGGATTAGAAAATGCATGAAGCTTGTGGAAGCTTGTGGATGCATTAACTAATTCAACTTGAGTTTGTATTTTACTATGGATATTTATTAACCCAACCATAACAATTAGCCTAGGGTTAAGTCTCTACAAAAGTTAGTATATGATACACACTCACCATGGTTAGATGACACACTTTGATCATTATCCTCTTCTCTTTTCTTTTGTTCATCTTCTTCATTGTTCAAAAGAAAAGCTTGCTAGGGTTTGATCCAAAGTGAGAACTAAAGTGAGAAATAAAAATCCAAAGAGAACCCACTTCCTATTTCTCCATCCTCTACTAGACTACCACTTTAGTATAGGGTGTTTGCTTCACTAATTCTCAAATTAGTGAAGTAGTAGCTTGAGTCGGAATTCCCTCGACGTAGATCATCTTCGGCCTCGGATACTTCAAGTAAGGTCGCATCTTTCGCCTCGTGAAGCCATGCAAGAGCCCGGGAGAACCTTGATCGTAGCGAAGGGACTTCAACAAAGAGAAATGAAGTGAAGGACCGATCTACAAAGGTTGTATTTCGTGTTTCCTTAGAAGTAAAGTTGTTTGCTTACTATTAGTTTCGCCTAAACTCTAGTATATGATCTTTCTTAGGGTTGTTCGGCACATAAAAATTTAATTTTGGCATGGTCGATACCTTGTAGAGCCTTGTTAGTGTGCCTTGTAACCCTACAGTGGCATCAGAGCCTAGCTAGAGCGTTAGGCGATGTGTTAACGAAGTTAAAACCCCGATCGGACCCGACAATGTCAAAGTTAACCCCCTCTCTGTACATTTTTTAAAAACTGTGTATTTTCAGAATTAAAAATACCTAAAAAAAATCAGCAGGTAATTTTAAGGGATACCATGAAAAACGAGACCTCAAAGACTCCACTTGGCTACGGAACCGCGGCACTAAGCCACCATTTGCGACGGTTCCGCGGCATAGAAGGAGTATTGGGGACGGTTCTTCATGCAGTAATTTCCAGTACCATTCCTGCATCTTTCTGGGTATTTTTATTGTGACTCATGTGTTGAGTATTTTTGGGGTTTATTTTGTAATCGTCGATTCGATCGGAGAATTTAATTTTGTTTTGTTATTCCGGATAATTTAGAAAGTATTAAAATGTTCGAACGGATATCATTAACTCGATTTTTCCCGGCACGAAAAACATTCAAGTGTTGAATTTTTCTCGGGTTTAAATCTTTCGGAAATACGTGCATGTGATGAGATGGACCCTCTAGAAGACAACAAAGCTTAACTCGATTATGTGACCGTTTTGAACTGCCTTTTGAACCTTAGGATTTGAGGCGGTACGGCGTGCCACATGTGAGACGTTGGCTTGACCCTTCTACGGCTGGACCGTTGCTACTGTAACGTATTCTGGAATTTTTGAACTCCGCTCAAGTGTTGAGCTATTTATGGAAATCTTGGGTATTTGATTATTCAATCGGAAAGTTTAATACTGTCTATTTATCTGGAATGTGATACAATATGTGGAATTCATACAGTTAGGCATGAAATGCGAAATATGTGATATTTCGGATTTACGATGTCTAAAGAGATTGTGGATTCCAAATGTTGTAGTTTTACACTTTCTTTTCTGTGACCGTAAGTGTAATATGTGATATCGCCGGTTTCGTTGCTATATGTCAACGACAATTGGGATGCGCATATTTACTTATGTTGATGACATGTGATGTTATGTGTTGCTGGATATGTTATATTGGATCGTCGCGTTTTGAATAGCCGGGGGTTTTTATGTGAGATGAGAGTTTTTATTTTCATTCATGTAAATTTAAATGTATGTAATATTCTGTTATTGGGGCACTTCCGGGATGAGGTTGATGTCACCTTTTGTATATTATTTACTTTTCCGCACTAGGATAGACCCAAGGAGGAGAGCACAAGTAACCGGGTTCTGGAGTCCAGTGGGAGACCAACTCGAGGTGTCGAGTCCGGGTCTCCTAACTCTAGAAATGGTAGGGATGCTTGCCGCTCTCGTAGGGGTCTAGGGGTGTGGGTTTGGCTATTCATCGCGACCGTCGAATCCGTGTTTTATAGAGGCTCAAAATAAAACACGGACGTCCTAGTATATCCAATGTTTCATATGTTTTTTCTGCTGCGATATCTGTGATGTGATGTGATAAATACTGTATATAGTATATATGATATATTATATAGGCGTTACTTATGTTTTACACCCGTGCTAGCCCTGCCCCGCTCTGCCGTTTGTTACCTAACCTAACGGTGCACAAGGGGACATCGAGACGAATGCGGATGGCATAAGTGTACGTCGTATTTATCTGTGATGTTTAGGTGACTTAAATGATGGGACTTCATTAATGTGATTAATGAAAGAAAAGAAACCTAAAAGATGTTGTAGAATCAAATTTTCAAAAAAAGGGTAGCTACAGTTTTGCTTTGCATTGCGGTATATATGATATACCCTGCACCTTATTCGATGAGGAAAGAGCCGAGATCCCTTCACCGGGAGTGACCTCTTTAGCAAAACTGGCAGATGCTACAACACTCGGTTTGTTTTTGATTGCTTTTGTAAGTGCACGGCGGCGCCCCGGCCGTCAATCCGACGCCGGAACGCGGAAGCGGTGAAAAACTTTAATTTTGCGGACTTAGCAAACCGGCACCACCGCGCACTAAACCCCGGATCGTGCCATTAAACTAGTCTAAGCTAACATCAAGAAAGGGAATGGAGATATACCGACGATCCAAGTCCTCCGGTCTTCTCGTCATGGTCCCGATCTCCTGCGGAAAAGTCCCGTCTCCTCCTCGTCGCCGGGAGTGCACCACATCGCCTACTTTATTTACGGGCTCCCACCTCAATGCCGAGGCAACTCGGGCACGAAGCCGGCTACTCGACGTGCCCAAGGTTCGCTGTAGAATATGTAGTCGTCAAGTCTCATTTGGGGTTTTGGAGCTTTGCCATTTGGTGGAGGGATGATACAAACTCATAGAGGTGGAACTTGTGGGATTTTTCCTAAAGCAAAAGAGCAAAAATCCCACATGAACAAATTTGGACAGCCCCCTTTGGGAAGTGGCCGACCATGCATATGAGGGAGAGTGAGAATGAGGAGGTTCTATCAAAAGAATATGAGAGAGGCCAATAATAATACCCATACAAGAGAGAGAGAGGAAAGGTTATCATCCAAAAAGGAAATGATCACAAGTGTAAACTAACACTCCACCAACCTCACCCCTCATCATCATCAACCATCATGTCCCTCCATCATCATATATAAGTCAAGCCATGATGAGGTTATGAAGTCAAGCCATCATGAAGAAATCAAGTCAAAGGATGGTGCTATCATGATACAACAAAAATGCAAAGACCCCCTCCACAAATGCCTATTTGCAACAATGCAAATAAGCCCTCCTCCACCAATCTTCGGCCAATGAACGGAACAATAGAAATTGGCCGAAACGGAAAGCAAACTGGCAACTCCAGAAAACTGGTCCCGTAATAAATTACAGGAAAACCCCGATACTGTGCATACACACCCGCATCTGTATTTCGACCGAAATACAAATGCAATGAGACAAAGTCTACACTGTACTATACTAAGATCCGGCTTATACCAAAGCCGGCTAGTAATATCTGTTCGATCCTGATCCGTGCAATACCGCACGTATCTGATCGAACCCTGCCATATAACCATACGGCCTATAGTACAAACTGTCCGATCCTGATCCGTGCAATACCGCACGTATCTGATCGGACCTTGCCATATCTCCATACGGCCTCTACAACCTTTCGCCCGAAAGCTGAGTAACTGAATGTGGGGGACTCTAAAGACTCGTCAACACCTCGGTTGTGGATTTAACCACTAGCACGTCAGAGGTATAAGCCAATACGTAACGGGCTACCAGGTACTGACTAAAAGGGATGTCTGTGAGTGAACCCAGCCTGACAACCCTACTGAGCCTGTCAGTGACAATATCCGTGCAGTCCGGTCCGTTCGTCTATGAGTATCGCATGGCGGGCCTAGGGGGTTGGTAAAAGTCAGACCCCCAAAAGCGGTACAAGTCGTGTCGGAGTGTAGCCCAGAACACCCTGAGATACTACTGGATTACCTACCAGTAAATCTCCTTGCCTTGGCCAAGGACTTTGTGTAATGGCTCTCCTAGACACAGCACGACCTCACCCCCAATACCGGGAGAGACGAACCCCTGAAGATACGCTCACTGCCTCCATGTGGCTCGGGACTGTACCCAACTAAAACCTGTTTGCACGACTCCTTTGAGCCGTGGTAGGGTAGTAATCAAAGTACAGTGGGAACTCACACGAGACAAATGACGATCCCCAGGTCGATGAACTAACCTGCACACATGTCACCAGGGAACTGCCATCTGACGTCTGGTATATGACCAACTAGCATGTTCCCGGCGAGTCCTGTCCGATGTACTCATAACCCAATGAGCACCTGTATACATCTTAGGTGATCCAACTGACACCAGTGGCTTGTGAGACCGGCCACCGCCCCTCGTCGGGGGTCTCGACTGTATACACTAGTCTACTAATGGAGTATCGATGCCCAGTCTCGAAACTCCCACGACTAGGGACCTTTTAAGGATAAGCTTATAGACCCCAGCTCCCACTTATATGATCGCCCTCATACTGCTGGTGGTCAAGCAAGAATCCTAGGGGCTCTATCAACGTGTAATAGCGACGTGTCAGGTCACTTAAAACAGTACACGATGATAAAGGTAAACCAGATAGCATACTATCATCTCGAGTAAGACTGTCCTACCGGGATAGGTCCTCCATCAATCATTGCAATCACGTACCTGTGACCTAATAATTGACTCTGAGGGCACTATCTCCAACAATCTCCCACTTGCACTCAAGGCTAATTATTGCGATGTCGCATACTCACAGCCCGTGTGATACCGAACATCCAACTCCTCTACTAGTCAGTCTCACAAAGCTCGTTTGCGGAACTATTGCGTTCGAGGAATAGCCTCAGTGAGTGGATCCGCTTAGTTGTCTCTTTCCATGTCTCTCTATATCTCAAGTTCGCGGAGAAAGCCATCTCCCGAAATGAGCAATACCTGTCTTAGAATGTGTCTGGATGTCTGATGGGACATAGCTCATAAATGAACTCCAAATCCAAACTTCTTAGACTGTATCGTCAACTGAACTTAATCAGTATCCTGCGCCATGCCTCCCTCAGTATTGCCTTGGACCACCTGTCCAAAATACTGCCCCTCATCAGAAGGAAAACTATAACTCTGACAACCTCCTTGTCGTCCATGTCACCTTGGAAGCCTGGAATGATAACTGTCTCCTGAATGAGGCTGTCGTTATCATATCCCTAGAACATCCACTTATGTTCTAAAACTGCTTCCGACTGTTTCTCCAGGATTGGATTAATGTCAACTTATTGCATCTAGTGCAAGAACAACATCTGGTGTGGTACTTGACATCTCATGATTGACTCAATTGCCTAAGCAAGTGATCTGCCAATCATGCACATCCCTCTCCCCTTTAGTCTGTAAGACACCTTTGGAGAGGGTGACTCCATTACCTGCAGGTACACTACCGTGCCAGGAGTCGTCCATCCTAAATACTCTTAGAATGCTGTCAAGTACCCTGATTGGGAAACCACCCAAATCTAGATCTAAGACCATAGATCTAGTAACCAGTATGTCTGATATAAAATCCATTTCCTTTGTGGAGAAACAACCGTGTGACGACCAAAGTATAACCGATCGTAGTGTAGGAGTTTCCTTTCCTACTCTGTGTATATCATCCAAATACCAGGATATCACACCCTACTACCTTCTCAACAGATCCATCCCCTATTCTGATGAAGTCAAACCCATGACTATCATGTCAGAAATAGATGATCTATCTCCGCTACATCTGCTCTAGTCTATAAATAGACATAAGCAACCTGTCCACCAATGCTTCCGCTGCTCCCACTGACTACGACAACCCTCTGGCAGAGTCATATAGACGTGCACTTCTAAAACTAGTTTAGAACGACGCTATACTCATCCTCCCGCCGGGTCTCGCAGCCTGGAACAACAGCAATGGTAATTGTGGGTAAACAAGAACTTCCCTGTCACCGTCCTTGAGGCTACCGTAGTACCTCTCGGGTGCCTGAAGTTACCCACCTTATCTTCGGAGTGGCCAATGGAATGTCAATCCAGATTGAATCTTTAGGTTCCTTATCAAATCTTCAGTAATCGTTTGTGGTTCTGGAATCACTTCCAGTTCTACCATACTCCCACTACCGTTTTTCTGAAAAAATCCATTTTTATTAAAACTGTGGCGAGTCTAGAACAATATTGCTATTGTTCATCCAGATGGTAGAAAATCAACCCGCGTCATAGCATGGGTCAACCCACAAACAGCCATTACAGAAACGTGCCTTGAGTTGTCCAGTGTCTGGTTTTAAGCATAATCCGGACAACTCCCCGTACCTTAACACCGTTAAGATACGAACTGTTCTATATCCCATATAGGACCAGAGGCACTGATTTAACTGAACCAGATCCAAATCATGCAACTGTCTCCAGTGCATGTCAACTAAATGGAAGAAGGTCGATCAGCGTTACTCAACTTAGGAATGCTTCCAATTATGAGTAACCTGAAAGAGAAGCAAGATCTCTTTATCATTACTATCAACTGAATACCATACACAAGTATCTACATCTTCGATCTCTTTGAAGAATACCGATACTTGCTATACCTGGTTCTCTACTCTATTCAAATACCTATAACTTCTCAAAATTTGGACCTTATGTTTCCGCGAAACACTTGTCTAAAAACTAGAGAAGTCATAAGTAAACCGAATATAGTACGAGGACCAAGCCCTCTGTCCTGATGGACCCTGGACAACATACAATACTCTGTATAAGTCCCTTGAGTCTGATAACTCATTCACTGTGTGTCGTAGGTTGAAAACTGTACTTATGGTTAAGAAGAATTACACCGCTGTTCAATGCTCCTTACCTAACCATCCACTGATATAGGTAAATGTCATAGACATAATTTCAAAAAGGTACATCTCACTCTATGAAAATAGACGTACAGATATATCAATTTGAAATTGGTGCATAACTGCGGATATTCAAAACCAAATATTTGCCAACCGGCAAACAGCCCAGGTGATTTCCTCAAATATCACCGATTACAACGAATCCCGATATAATGAGGATAATCACCCAATTCCCAATAACTTACTCCCACTCATCATCTATAAAACCATACAGATGTGAGAATCGTATCTGGTAAATACATACCCTGGAGTAAGTATCTAATCGGGAAATCAGTTTTCTATTAACAGTACACAGTGAAACTGAAACATTGAAATGTTTCGATGGGGTATCCCGGTATTCCTAGTAATGCCTCTTCCAGATTCACGACTGTAACCGTATAGTTCTTTGCCACCTCTCCAAATCCCTTCATATGTCTTTAGTCTTTACCTTCTGCACATCCTTTTAGGCCAAATGGTTTTCTTCCTTCCTTACCGTTCGGCACCAGCCTATGGTTTGGAAGAAGACTATCCAATAAGCATAATGGGTGTACTGTCCTAATCCTAGGAACACTCGCAATGCGAGAGAAGGTGAAGATAAAGGACACCTGAATAAACCTTATTCCTATTTCTCCTGAACCAGAATCCATCCCCGAACTGGAACAAGTTCCATTCGAGTTCGTATATAACCATACGATGGAGTATCCAAATAAACTGTGGATCTTCGTAGTGATACGGAGTGTCCTGGAGAAATACAAAGGTGATGTGGGAGTGGTAACGAAATAATTGGTTTGGTCGTGAATATCTGTTGCAATTTACTTTGCCCTCTTACTAATCCCTCTATTTGTCTGAACTTAATACCTTCTGCACACCATCGTTATGCTAATTGGTTTTCTTCATTCCCTACCGGTCGGCACCAGCCTAAGGTTTGGAAGAAGACAATCCAATTTGCGTAATAGGTGTACTACCCCTAAACCAAGGAGTACTCGTAACCTGAGAGAGGGTAAAAGGAAAAGACAACTGAATAATCCTATCCGTTTTCTCCAGAACCGGAAACCATCCTCGAATAAATTCTTTCGAGTTCGTATCTAACCATACGATGGTTTTGTCCAATGGAAGTGGACGTTCGTAGTAATACGGGGTGTCCTGGAGAAAAGGGTAAAAGTAGGAGTGGCAATGAGGTCTGCAACTCTGACAATCCAAAAGCCGGTGTTTAAGAAGGTTCGGTCAACTTGGTCACTGAGTCAAAGTCTTAGGGTCGGGTCAAAGGTCGCTGCCAAAGAGAGAGAGAAAAGAAACACTCAGCGTGCACTCTAACCTAGATCAGAATGGTCACCAATTTATCTAATCTGGAATCCTCCCACTGTACCTCAAATTCTCCTCCAAACCTGAAAGAAGAATTAGTCGGGGTTACCCGAGGAGTAAACTAACTCATCAGTGGGAATCGGGATCCAACTCTCATCGCATGACAACGTGACGGAATCCGCTCACGGTATCACACTCCAGAAGGTATGCGCATATCTGGCAAGTTTCAGTTCTTTTGAAACTCCCGATGTGATTTCTGCCCCATGCTCTTATGACCTTGACTAAGGCCAACAAATCATAAGTCACATGTCAAGTTCTACCCGTCATTATCCAGGTTGATTTGAATCCACCCGTACAAGCCCTTGACTAGGGACAACAAGGCTATACGATTGTCCCAAACCAACGCATCTATCTATGCAGCATATGAACACCCAACAGCTACCAAACACTGTGCCTTGACTATGGCCAACAAACACAGCTTGAATACTATTGACTACCCATATGAAACGACGGAGGGCTACGAATGGTTTCTGGCGAAAACCTTTAACGTAGTGAACTTGATATCGTTGAAGGAACAGATAGCTTTTTGAAAATATAGTGACGAAAACCGTTGCTAAAGAGGTCACTCCCGGTGAAGGGATCTCGGCTCTTTCCCCGTAGAATGGGGTGCAGGATATTCCAACTGAATACCACGGTGCAAAGCAAAAGTAATCGGCTATAGTGAAGTTAATGCCCTGACGCAAACTTCTGTCCAAGGGGTCACTCCCGGTGAAGGGATCTCGGCCCTTGCCTCGTCGACTGAGGAGCAGGATATTCCAAAAGAATACCGCGATGCAAAACAAAAGTGAACGTCCTTGCAATAACAGCTTTTTGAAAAAGTGTTCCAACAACATCAGATTAGGTTTGTTTTTAACTTGCATTGATCCGAATCAATGCAGTCCCATCAATTGATCACACCACAAAGAACGAAAATATACTGATGTACGTATATGCCATCCGCATTCGCCACTGGGTCCCGTCATTACCCGTTAGGTTAGCTAACTAACGACAGAGCGGGGACTGGACTAGCGCGGATGTAAAACATATACAACATCTACTAATATATATACCAATATATTATATTCGCTCAAGGCGTGAATAAAATGCAACATCACAGAGAATGAACAGCATCACAGAAACAATACAGATATCTGGGATCCCCGGGTTTCACAGAGCCGCTGAAACCCGACGTTCCCCTGGTCGTGTGGATAGCCTGTGCAATGAGAACCTAGACCCCTACGGGCGCGGCAAGTCACCCGCCAAAACCTGAAGCGAGGCAGCCCCTTCAGCGCCGTGAATGGACCACCCAGCACTTCACGGAATCCGGTAACTTGGGCACCCCTCCTGGGTCAACCTGTACCCCCTACGAGTGCGGCGAATACCCCGCCAATCCTAGAGTGAAGCCCCCTCCGTCTCAATGCCATGAGATGCGGGCTTGTTGCCCTCCAGAATCCGGCTATCCGTGCACCCCTCCGCGGGGTAATCTTAGTACAGAAAGTAAAATATACATACAACGGGTACATCGACCGCAACCAGGTCGTGCCCCAAAATAATAAATACAAACTGGCAGTGACGGCAGTCCACAAGTCGGACGCTCGTCCCGCAATATCAAATGTACATAATACAACAAAACTGTACTAGCATTGCATCCAGGCTATCCCCCACGACCGATCCGCAACATCACAGCAAAAACAAAACATCAACGTGAAAGTCACGTTCGCAAATCCGTCTAACCGGGCTATAGCAGTTAGACCGGATTTACCGATCAAGTGACATTCACGGTCGCAGATAAAATGTAAATACTGTGAAAAATGTGTTTAAAATATCCGATCGATCAAAAATTAACAAGTGGGCCCCCAATCAAAACTGTAGCACTCACAGAAAACTTGGGCCCAATTTTAATATTCCAAAACCCCTAGTTACAGCCCATAAGCCCACTGCAAAAAAATTTCCACACGAACCCATACAACTGCGGCGGAAGCGCGGCCATAAGGGGATTTTGGCCGCCCTTCCGCGGTCGTACGGACGAATTGTGTCAGCAAATTTTTCCAGTGTTCTTATAACTCCCTGCACATCATTCTGAGACCACCTGAAAAATTTTTAGACTCCAAAAAATTTCGACAGAAACTGATGCGAAGGCAATACGGGTTTTGGAACTTTTTGATCGATCGGAAATGCAAACACATTACACAAAGCTAGACTAAGTTAATGGCCTGGCTCTGATACCATTGTAAGTGCACGGCGGCGCCCCGGCCGTCAATCCGACGCCGGAACGCGGAAGCGGTGAAAAACTTTAATTTTGCGGACTTAGCAAACCGGCACCACCGCGCACTAAACCCCGGATCGTGCCATTAAACTAGTCTAAGCTAACATCAAGAAAGGGAATGGAGATATACCGACGATCCAAGTCCTCCGGTCTTCTCGTCATGGTCCCGATCTCCTGCGGAAAAGTCCCGTCTCCTCCTCGTCGCCGGGAGTGCACCACATCGCCTACTTTGTTTACGGGCTCCCACCTCAATGCCGAGGCAACTCGGGCACGAAGCCGGCTACTCGACGTGCCCAAGGTTCGCTGTAGAATATGTAGTCGTCAAGTCTCATTTGGGGTTTTGGAGCTTTGCCATTTGGTGGAGGGATGATACAAACTCATAGAGGTGGAACTTGTGGGATTTTTCCTAAAGCAAAAGAGCAAAAATCCCACATGAACAAATTTGGACAGCCCCCTTTGGGAAGTGGCCGACCATGCATATGAGGGAGAGGGAGAGTGAGAATGAGGAGGTTCTATCAAAAGAATATGAGAGAGGCCAATAATAATACCCATACAAGAGAGAGAGAGGAAAGGTTATCATCCAAAAAGGAAATGATCACAAGTGTAAACTAACACTCCACCAACCTCACCCCTCATCATCATCAACCATCATGTCCCTCCATCATCATACATAAGTCAAGCCATGATGAGGTTATGAAGTCAAGCCATCATGAAGAAATCAAGTCAAAGGATGGTGCTATCATGATACAACAAAAATGCAAAGACCCCCTCCACAAATGCCTATTTGCAACAATGCAAATAAGCCCTCCTCCACCAATCTTCGGCCAATGAACGGAACAATGGAAATTGGCCGAAACGGAAAACAAACTGGCAACTCCAGAAAACTGGTCCCGTAATAAATTACAGGAAAACCCCGATACTGTGCATACACACCCGCATCTGTATTTCGACCGAAATACAAATGCAATGAGACAAAGTCTACACTGTACTATACTAAGATCCGGCTTATACCAAAGCCGGCTAGTAATATCTGTTCGATCCTGATCCGTGCAATACCGCACGTATCTGATCGAACCCTGCCATATAACCATACGGCCTATAGTACAAACTGTCCGATCCTGATCCGTGCAATACCGCACGTATCTGATCGGACCTTGCCATATCTCCATACGGCCTCTACAACCTTTCGCCCGAAAGCTGAGTAACTGAATGTGGGGGAATCTAAAGACTCGTCAACACCTCGGTTGTGGATTTAACCACTAGCACGTCAGAGGTATAAGCCAATACGTAACGGGCTACCAGGTACTGACTAAAAGGGACGTCTGTGAGTGAACCCAGCCTGACAACCCTACTGAGCCTGTCAGTGACAATATCCGTGCAGTCCGGTCCGTTCGTCTATGAGTATCGCATGGCGGGCCTAGGGGGTTGGTAAAAGTCAGACCCCCAAAAGCGGTACAAGTCGTGTCGGAGTGTAGCCCAGAACACCTTGAGATACTACTGGAATACCTACCAGTAAATCTCCTTGCCTTGGCCAAGGACTTTGTGTAATGGCTCTCCTAGACACAGCACGACCTCACCCCCAATACCGGGAGAGACGAACCACTGAAGATACGCTCACTGCCTCCATGTGGCTCGGGACTGTACCCAACTAAAAACTGTTTGCACGACTCCTTTGAGCCGTGGTAGGGTAGTAATCAAAGTACAGTGGGAACTCACACGAGACAAATGACGATCCCCAGGTCGATGAACTAACCTGCACACATGTCACCAGGGAACTGCCATCTGACGTCTGGTATATGACCAACTAGCATGTTCCCGGCGAGTCCTGTCCGATGTACTCATAACCCAATGAGCACCTGTATACATCTTAGGTGATCCAACTGACACCAGTGGCTTGTGAGACCGGCCACCGCCCCTCGTCGGGGTCTCGACTGTATACACTAGTCTACTAATGGAGTATCGATGCCCAGTCTCGAAACTCCCACGACTAGGGACCTTTTAAGGATAAGCTTATAGACCCCAGCTCCCACTTATATGATCGCCCTCATACTGCTGGTGGTCAAGCAAGAATCCTAGGGGCTCTATCAACGTGTAATAGCGACGTGTGAGGTCACTTAAAACAGTACACGATGATAAAGGTAAACCAGATAGCATACTATCATCTCGAGTAAGACTGTCCTACCGGGATAGGTCCTCCATCAATCATTGCAATCACGTACCTGTGACCTAATAATTGACTCTGAGGGCACTATCTCCAACAGCTTTTGGAGTTTTGCTTTGCATAGTGATGTATATGATATATCCTGCACCTTATTCCATAAGGAAATAGTCGAGATCCCTTCAGCGGGAGTGACCTCTTTAGCAAAACTAATAAAAGCCTCAAAATCACTCCATTTCAAAATTCACATGATTGTACGGCGATATCAAGTTCATTACATAATAAGTTTTCAGAAAAACCTGTCGTAGCCCTCCGTCATTTCAGATAAGTCCTGCTTAGTATTCGTGCTGCGTTTGTTGACCTTGTCAAGGCGTAGTGTGCGGTAGCTGACCAGTATTTATCTGTTTATGCATATGATGCAGATTGTTTTAGGATAGTCGTACGACCTTGTTGACCTTGACAAGGGTCGTGCGGGTGGGTTTAATTCAATCAAGAAATGACGGGTTGAACTTGAGTTACGGTCTATGGTTTGTTGACCTTGTCAAGGTCATAGATCGTTTGGGGCAAAATATTATCGGGAATTTCAAGTGTTGAAATTTGCAATGAGATTGCATACCATCTATGAGATAGTTGGATCCCGATACCCACTGCGATTAATTGTTACTCCCGGGAGAGTTTTATGCAGGACAATTAGCCGATCAAGTAGGTGTCTAGAAAGGTGTCAACGGGGTTACGCCTCTGGGAAAACGAGGTTTACTTTAATTAGCTCCGTGCGAAAGCACGGGGAACCTCCCTCAAACTACCTACACTGGCCTGGCTGAAAGATTGGCGAAGTTGTAGGGTGTAATTAATCCCGGCTAGTCTTTCCTTTTGGGGTTTGAAGGAAGATTTGATAAAAACAGTGGGAGCCATCCTGATTAGATAAAATAATAACCAATCTGATCTTGCAAGAGCATACGCTAAAGTGTTTTCTTCTCTCTCTCTCTCCAGGTAGCGACCATATCATGCCTTAATCAAGGTAATAATATGGATGTATTGACCGAACCCGCATGTTATACTGTGCTGGGGAACGTTGGTTCCGTTCTTTCTTATAAGAGTTATAAGACTGAACAGGATATAGGGGAATACCAGGATTCCCATGACACCCGAATGAAGAAAGTACATGTTGATACATTTTCTTCGGGTGTGTTCGTTACTGGGAACTGTTTCTCTATTTCCTCTACGTCCTGGGTATTAGATACCGGGTCAGGATCCCATATATGTAATCAGTTACATGGGCTTAGGAAAGGTAGAGAACTTGGAGAAGGTGATAAAGACATAAGGGTTGGAAATGGTGCAATTGTTGCAGCTAAAACCGTCGGGGAATATCACCTTATATTGCCAACTGGTAATACATTGATTCTGAACGAATGTATTACATGCCGAACCTGATATGCAACATTATATCGGTTTCTTTGTTGAGTAAAGAAGGATATAATTTTGTATTATAGGATAATGTTATGAACATTTTTCTAAACCAAAAGTTGGTTGGATCAGGAACGATGTGCAATGGCATTTATGTTCTAAATCAATCAACAGTTCTGAGCATAACAAACACACACAAGAGGAAGTGTTCAGAAATGAATGAATCCTTCTTGTGGCATTGTAGACTGGGTCACATCAATGCGACACGACTAGCTAAGTTACATAAAGATGGATATTTTGAATCCGTTTGAATTTTCATCTTATGACACTTGCTAGTCATGTCTCAAAGGCAAGATGACCAAAACTCCGATTACGGGACACGGAGAGAGAGTTACGGAACTCTTGGGACTGGTACATAGTGATGTATGCGGCCCCATGTCTACACATGCCAGGAATGGTTCTGCGTACTTCATTACATTCAATGACGATCTCTCTAGATTCGGATATGTGTTCCTGATGAAACACAAATCAGAAGCTTTTGAGAAATTTAGAGAATATAAATAAGAAGTCGAGAACCAAACCGTGAAAAGTATTAAAATCCTTCGATCTGATAAAGGAGGTGAATACTTGAGCAATGAATTCCTGGACTTCTTAAAAGAGAATGGGATTCTCTCTCAGCTGACACCTCCATATACACCACAGCATAACGGTGTATCGGAACGGAGGAACCGCACCCTATTAGATATGGTGCGCTCTATGATGAGCACAGCTGAGTTACCTATTTCCTTTTGGGGGTATGCGCTGGAGACAGCAGCATACCTATTGAATCAAGTTCCATCTAAATCTGTACCTAGCACACCATATAAGATATGGAGTGGGAAGAAGCCATATCTTAAACGAGTTAAGATATGGGGTTGTTCGGCCTATGTCAAAAGACAAAATCCGGACAAACTCGAGGCACGGTCAGTTCTTTGCAAGTTTGTGGGATATCCAAAGAACTCATATGGGTATTTTTTCTACCACAGTGAGGAACAAAAAGTGTTTGTTGCTCAACATGCCACCTTTTTAGAAAAGGAATTTCTTGTTAAAGAAATTAGTGGCAAAGTGGTAGAGCTGGAAGAGGTTCCAGATACACAAACTGCAACTGAAAATTTAGTGGAACCAGAGGATTCGGTAGTTCCCAACGAACCTCAGCCTCTCCGCCGATCTAGTAGGGTTCCTCACCCACCTGAGAGATACTACGGTTTTCTCATGGATGGTGGGAGCGAGGATTGCATCATGGTTGATGATGACCCAACTAGCTTCGAGCAGGCCATCACGAGTGGGGACTCGGTGAAATGGCTGGATGCAATGCGGTTCGAGATGGAATCCTTGTACACCAACAAAGTGTGGACTTTGGAAGTTGCTCCTGAAGGGGTAAAACCCATTGGGAGCAAGTGGATCTTCAAGAAAAAACTTGGTGTAGATGGGAAAGTGGAGACTTTCAAAGCTAGACTTGTTGCAAAAGGTTTTCGTCAAAGACCAGGTGTGGACTATGACGAAACCTTTTCTCCAGTGGCTATGCTTAAATCCATCCGGATCATGCTTGCCATCGCTGCATATCATGACTACGAAATCTGGTAAATGGATGTTAAGACAGCCTTTCTAAACGGTGATTTAGAAGAGTGCGTGTACATGACTCAGCCAGAGGGCTTCGTAGATAGTGGGAGCAGCAAGAAGGTGTGCAAGCTGCTTAAATCCATTTATGGATTAAAGCAAGCATCGCGGAGTTGGAACATCTGCTTTGATGTCGTTATCAAAGAGTTTGATTTCATCAAAAACGTAGATGAACCTTGTATCTACAAGAAGGTGGCAGAGAGTAAGGTTGTCTTCCTCGTATTGTACGTGGACGACATACTCTTGATAGGAAATGATATTCCTATGCTGCAATCGGTCAAGCTCTTCTTATCACAAAGATCCTCAATGAAAATCTTGGTGATGCCTCCTGCATATTGGGAATTGTTAGTTATATGTATGTCCTAGAGGCCATTACTATACATAAGTTGTATATTGTAGTGGATGCTGGGACATATATAGGGAGGACTTTCTTGCTCGACATGATAGTATGCTATCCGGTTGCTCTTTATCTTAGCGTGTACACTGATTGTCTCTCTGTTACATGTTGGTAAAGCCCTTAGGATGTGTACTTGACTGCCTGGACTATGATGCGGATCATGTAAGTCTACGGTAGCGCCCCGGCCGTCTACAGACGCCAAATGCGGAACAAAAACTTTTTAACTGGCGCTATCGTATACTTTAACCCGGATCTTCCATTATTGCTAAACTAACAAACTGTAAAGAGTGTAGAAAGGTTATACCGAACGATCCGAGTCCTTCGTTCTTTAACCATCATCCCACGCTCCGTTGCGGCTGCTCCGATCTCGTCGATCTCCGATCTACTCGTCCAGGTGGCACCACGTCACTGATTCTTTAAACGGGCTCCCGCCTCTGACTCGAGGCAACTCGGTCGTCAAGTTTGCTAAAAGAGACGACCAAGATTGATGTAGAGAATGAGTAGATGACTTTGTCTCACTTCGTCCAAGTCCGTGGACGATTGGTTAATGAAGTTGCCGATGGAAATGAAATGGAACAAGAAATGAACTATGAAATTTCCATGCATCCAAAACTTTAGTCTTTTCTTTTTAACAACCATAATCTTTTCAAGTGAGTGAGTGGAGGAGGAGAGAGAGGGCCGGCCACTTATAGGGAGGGGGGGTGAGTGTAGGAGAGAAGAGGGTGACCTTAAGAAAGAAATATCATATGTGAACACAAGAAAAATATCCTTAAGCAAACAAAACCTCATTAATGCAAATGGTGATTCATTAACCTAGTCACCATTGCATTAATGGCTCCATTAAAGCACTAATGACTCACCATGTCAAGTCACCCTTTCTAGAACCTTCTAGAAGCATGACCCACCCTCATCCAAGAAAAGATAAATCCGTCTTTAACCGAATGTTAAAAGACGGCTGATAGAAAACTGGAAACTGGCAACATCCAAAAGTGATCCTGAAACAACTTTCAGGATAACCCCGTAACTGTATAAATATACCCGCATTTGTATTACGACCGAATACAAATGAAACAGAGACAAAGATATTATAACTACTCAATATAATACTCGGATCCGGCTTAAACCAAAGCCGACCAGTATCATCTGCCCGAAAACCGACACGTGCGTAAACGCACATGCATTTTCCGAACCCTGCCATAAAACCATACGGCCTCTACAACGTTTCGCCCGAACTTGGGAAACTGTCTGTGGGGGACTCTAATGACTCGTCAGTACCCTGGCAGTAGGTTTAACCACAAACCGTCAGCGGCACTAGCAATGCGTAACGGTTGCCCATGGACTGACCTCAAGGGAGGCTGATGAGCGAACTCATCCAGAAACCCTACTGAGCCTAACAGTGACTATGTATATACAGTCCGGTCCGTTCGTCTATGAGTATCGCATATCTGCCTAGGGGGCTAGTAACGTCAGACCCCCAATAGCAGTATAAGTCGTGTCGGAGTTTAGCCCAATAACACCCTGAGATACTACTGGAGTACCTACCAGTAAATCTCCTGCCATGGCCATGGACTTTGTGTAATGGCTCTCTTAGACACAGCACGACCTCGCCCCCAATACCGGGAGAGACGAATCCCCTGCCGATCCGCTCACATGCCTCCATATGGCTCGGGACTGTACCCAAAAACTACCTGTTTGCACGACTCCTTTGAGCCGTGGTAGGGTAGAAATCAAAGCACAGTGGGAACTCACACGAGACAAATGACAACCTCAGGTCGATGAACTAACCTGTACACATGTCACCAGGGAACTGCTATCTGACGATATGTATAATACCAACTAGCAGGTTCCCGGCGAGTCCTGTCCGGTGTACTCATAACCCAATGAGCACCTGTGTACATCTTAGGTGATCCAACTGACACCAGTGGCTTGTGAGACCGGCCACCGCCCCTCGTCGGGGTCTCGACTGTACACACTAGTTTACTCTGGAGTATCGATGCCCTGTCTCGAAACTCCTACGACTAGGGACCACAATAAAGGATATGCATATAAACTACCCAACTCTCACGTATATGATCGCCATCATACTGTTGGTAGTAAAGCAAGATCCTAAGGGCTCTATCAAAGTGTAACATGTAATCAGTTACCTGAACATGTACACGACTGATAAAGGCAAACCAGATAGCATACTATCATCTCGAGTAAGACTGTCCTACCGGTATAGGTCCTCCGCAATTATTGCAATCACGTACCTGCGATCCAATAATTGACTATGAGGGCACTATCTCCAACAGATCATACTAGTGGGGACATGGTAGTCCATAAGTACATCTTTCAAGGTCCCTAGTCGTGGGTGTATCGAGACATGGCATCGATATACCAGAGTAGACTAGCGTATACCTTCTCGGCCCATACAGATGGGCGATGGATGATCCCATATCCATTGGTGTTTGACATCAGAGATGATATACGGGTGCTCAGTGGAGACTGGGTACATTGGACGGACTGGCCGAGAACTCCCAGATGGTATTATACCTTACGTCAGATAGCAGTTCTCTGGTGACACTGGTACAGAGTAGTCTGTTGACCTGAGATTGTCATAGAGTCTTCTGGGATTCCCACTATGCTTTGATTTCCACCTTACCACGTGTAAGTCGATGTATAACACCCCAATACTTATGGGGAGGCGGAATTTTCAAAAACGAACTTGTTTAGTGAACAAACATCGACTAAACGCTTGAATCGAAGCTAAACGATAACTACCAAACACATAGTTGTTCTAAACTACTATGCTTAAGGATTATACCTATCGAACCAAGTCCTTCGGCTTTACGATCTCCTCATCCTCCTCGGCCTTCTCGATGTAGTAGATGATCCACCCGAGAGCAAAACTCCAAGCTTAGCCTCTAAACTTGAGGCAACTAACCTTCTTGGATTGCTAATCAAAGAAGATAGATGAGATAGAGTGAGGGTTATGGATTGTTTAGTCTAACTAATCCTTGTTCTCAACACATGAGAGGTGAGGATTAGGGTTTGAAGAGAGTGAGCTTAAGGAGAGAGAATGTGAATGATATTATCAAGTGAGAATAGTAAGTTATCATAATATATATGAAACTTTAAAATTCATCAATAAAAAAAAAACAAATGATGAATAATCAAGTTTCATAAATATCTAATGGTGATTCATAACCATGACTCATTAATCATTTATTGTGCATTAATGATATGGATGAATCACTCTCATGACTCACTAAACTCATTCAATGCATATGACACCTAAACCTCCTTAGTCACCATCTTCTAGAAGCTTCTCGCACAATTACGAGAACGCCCCTCCTTTCCGCAAAAATACGGAAAAACTTAAACTGTATAAATCCAATAACCGGATACCAGTAACTGGCTTAAACCAAAGCCGACTGGTAAAAATTGTCCGAAAGTCGTACGTGCGTAAACACACGTATGCGTCCGAACCCTTTGTCGTAAAACCATACGACCTCTATATCGTTTCGCCTAGAGTAGGAAACTCTCTGTGTGGGACTCTAGAGACTCGACTACTACGCTGGCAGTGGGTTTAACCACAGACCGCAAGCGGCACTAGCTGTACGTAACGGTCCCCAGGTAGTTGTCGATAAGAAGGCCGATGAGAAAAACCCATCCGAACTCCTACTGAGCCTGCTGTGACAATCTCCATACAGTCCGGTCCGTTCGTCTTAGACTATCGCATATCGGGCCTAAGGGGCGGCAAGCGTCAGTCCCCTAATAGCGGTATAAGTCGTGTCGGAGCGAAGCCCATTACACCCTGAGAAACTACTGGAACCTACCAGCAAATCTCGCTTGCCCTGGCCAGGGACTTTGCGTAATGGCTCTCTGACATAGCGCGATATCAACTCCCAATACCGGGAGAGACGAATCCTTTCTAACCTCCACTGCCTCCAAGTGCTCGGGACTGCACCCAACTGCTACCTGTTTGCACGACTCCTTTGAGCCGTGGTAGGGTAGCAATCTAAGAACAGTGGGACACACTCGAGGCGAAGTAGCAGTGTCAAGTCTGCGGACTATGCTGTACTCATGTCACCTGGGAACTGTTCACTGACGACTGGTATAAAACCAACCAACAGTTCCCTGTGAGTCCTGTCCGGTGTACCCGTAACCTAACGAGCACCTGCATACTATCTCCAGTACGACGTACTGACGGCTGTGGGACAGACCATCTCTCCAACTGGGATGAGAAGCGTACACACTAGTCTACTCCGGAGTATCGATGCTCTGTCTCGATAATCCAACGACCAGGGACCTGAATAAGGATGTGCTTGTAGACTACCCAGCCCCCACTAGTGTGACTGCCATCACAACACTGGTAGACAAGCAAGATCCTAAGAGCTCTATCAATACGTACACTCACATATAAAGATAGAAAAACCAAGTAGCATACTACCATGTTTAGCAAGACTGTTATATACATGTGAATATCCCAAGCTTCCATTAAGTAATATACAAACTAGTATGATACAGTAATGGCCTTCTAGGGCATAAACACTAACAATCTCCCACTTGCACTAGGGCCATGTACTGGCATATCGTAGACCGATGATCTCGAGTAGCCTCTCGAACTGAATCTGAGGTAGGGCCTTTGTGAATGGATCAGCAATGTTCTCTTCAGAAGCAACTCTCCGAACCTCGATCTCCTGATGATCAATGATCTCCCTGATCAGGTGATACCGCCTTAAGATGTGTCTGGACTTCTGATGGGACCTTGGTTCCTTCGCTAAAGCTATAGCTCCGTTGTTGTCGCAATACAGAGGTATTGGATCAACTATGGTAGGAACCACCTGAAGTTCTGTTAGGAACTTCTTCATCCAGACTGCTTCTTCTGCGGCATTGCAAGCAGCTATATACTCCGCTTCCATCGTCGAGTCAGCAACGGTGTCCTGCTTAGAGCTCTTCCAGCACACCGCCCCTCCATTGAGGGTAAAGACATATCCCGACATGGACTTGGAATCGTCCTTATCACTCTGGAAGCCGGAATCAGCAAAGGCCTCCAACCTGAGGTCTTTTCCGCCGTAAACCAAGAACATCTCCTTAGTCCTTCTCAGATACTTGAGAATGTTCTTTACTGCTATCCAGTGCTTCTTCCCTGGGTCTGACTGATACCGGATTACCATGCTCAGTGCGTAAGCTACATCTGGTCTGGTGCACAACATCGCATACATTATAGAGCCTACCGCAGAAGCGTAGGGTATAATAGACATGCGTTCCCTTTCCAAATCAGTCTTGGGAGACATCTCTTTAGAGAGGGTGATTCCGTGACAAGCCGGTAGATTACCGCGCTTAGAATCTTCCATACTGAATCTTTTCAGTACAGTGTCGATATACCTGGACTGTGAAAGTCCCAACATCCTCTTGGATCTATCACGATAGATCCGGATCCCCAGAATGTAAGAGGCATCACCCAGGTCTTTCATGGAGAACCTGTGTGACAAGAATCCTTTGACAGATTGTAGCATAGGAATGTCATTTCCTATCAATAGAATGTCATCCACGTACAAGACGAGGAATACGACACTTCTGGCTACAACTTTACTATATATGCACGGTTCATCTGGATTTTTGATAAAGTCATATTCTTTGACTGTCTCATCAAAACAGATGTTCCAACTCCGCGATGCCTGCTTTAGTCCATAAATGGACTTAAGCAGCTTGCATACTTTCCCGCTGCTCCCACTCTGATTAAAACCCTCTGGCTGATCCATATAGACGCTCTCTTCTAAATTTCCATTCAGAAAAGCCGTTTTTACGTCCATCTGCCAGATTTCATAATCATGGAAGGCAGCAATAGCAAGAAGGACCCGAATGGATTTGAGCATAGCCACTGGAGAAAAAGTTTCGTCATAGTCCAAACCAGGTCTTTGATGAAAACCCTTTGCAACAAGTCTAGCCTTATAGGTTTCCACCTGTCCATCTACACCAATCTTTTTCTTGAAGATCCATTTGCATCCTATGGGTTTTACCCCATCTGGAGCAAAGTCCAAAGTCCATACTTTGTTGGTGTACATGGACTCCATTTCGGTACGCATTACATCTAGCCATCGTACCGAGTCGCCGCTCTGGATGGCCTGCTGGAAGTCAGTAGGTTCATCATCATCTATGATGCAATCCTCTCTATCCCCATCTATGAGAAAATCGTAGTATCTCTCAGGCGGATGAGACGGCCTACTACTCCTGCGGAGGGGTGCGGGAATGTCCTGTTCTTCTTGAACTACTGGTTCTACCAAACTTTCAGTAGCATTTTGTGGTTCTGGAATTTCTTCCAGTTCTACTACGCTCCCACTCTTCTGATTTTCTAAAAATTCAGTTTCTAAGAAGCGGGCATGACGAGAAACAAAAACATTTTGTTCCTCTGCGTAATAGAAACAATATCCTGTAGAGTTCTTTGGATATCCCACAAACTTACACTCTACTGAGCGTGCCTCGAGCTTGTCCGGATGCTGCTTTTTTACAAAAGCTGGACATCCCCATGTCTTCAGGTACTGAAGATAGGGTTTCTTCCCACTCCACATCTGATATGGTGTGGTAGGCATAATTTTGGTTGGAACTCTGTTCAAAAGATATGTCACTGATTCTAGCGCATAACCCCAGAAAGATCGCGGTAGCTCAGCATTACTCATCATGGATCGTACCATATCCAATAGGGTTCGATTCCGTCTCTCCGATACACCGTTGTGCTGTGGAGTGTATGGAGGAGTAAGCTGAGAGAGAATTCCTTTCTCTTTTAGGTAACCTAGGAACTCGGCACTTAAGTATTCTCCACCTCGATCAGATCTCAGTGTCTTAATACTTTTGCCTGTTTGGTTTTCCGCTTCACTCTTGTATTCCAGGAATTTCTCAAAGGCTTCGGATTTATGCTTCATTAAGAAGACATGTCCAAACCTAGAGAAATCATCTGTAAAAGTAATGAAGTAGGAATAACCACCTCTCGCATGTGTAGACATTGGACCACATACATCGCTGTGTATGAGTCCTAAGAGCTCGCTCGCTCTTACTCCTTGTCCAGTAAATGGAGTCTTTGCCATCTTTCCTTTGAGACAAGATTGACAAGTGTCATAAGTTTGATATTCGAACGAGTCCAAATATCCTTCTCTATGCAACTTAGTCAACCTTCTCTCATTGATGTGACCCAGTCTACAATGCCATAAGAAAGCTTTATTTAAATCTGGAGACTTTCTTTTTAGTGTGTTCTGGACATTGAAAATTTGGAGTTGGTTTAAAACATATATACCGTTATTTAAAGTACCGGACCCAATCAAACCATGATTAAGGTGGATGTTAACAACATCTCTTACAAACGTGAAATCATAACCTTTATTTGATAACAAGGAAACTGATATGATATTACACGTTAAACTTGGTACAAAATAACAGTTATGTAAAACCAAAATGTGTCTACTCGTCAATCCTAGGTGATAATCCCCGACGGACGCAGCTCCCACGCTAGCTCCGTTAGCAACCTTTAGGGTCATATCACCTTCCTTCAGCACTCTACGGTTTCTCAGTGCCTGCAATGAATTGCAAATATGAGATCCTGATCCGGTATCCAATACCCAGGATGTAGAGTTGATCGACAGACAATTCTCAATTACAAACACACCTGAAGTCGAAACCACAGCTTGCTTCGGTTCCTGGTTCTTGGCGTTCCACGCCTTGCAATCCTTCTTCCAGTGCCCTTTCCTGTGACAATGGAAGCACTCATCCTGGCCCACTACCGGTACCGCAAACTTTTTCTTTCCCTTCCCTCCCACCTTACTTACACCTCCTCTAGGTTTGGGTGCGGCCTTCTTCTTCCTTCCTTTGGCCCTAGCCTTGGACCCGGAAGAAGATGCGCACCGCCAACAAACATAGCGGGTGTTTCCCTTGCTTTCTGCAAGGTGCCCTCTGCACTCCTTAACATGTTCAGGAGTTCCGCAAGTTCAACTTCTTTTCATTGAAGGTTGAAGTTCAGGATAAACTGGGCGTAGGTGGGAGGAAGGGACTGGAGAATAAGGTCTGTATAGAGCTCATTATCCAAAGTCGTCCTAAGGACTGCGAGCTCTTCAATATAGCCGATCATCTTTAGGACATGTTCTCCTACCGATGACCCGACAGCCAACCTCGCTCGAAACAAGTTCTTAGAGGTCTCGTATCTTGCTATACGAGATTGCTCTCCATAAAGTTCCTTTGTATGGAGAAATATGCCATCTAGGGTCATATCCCGTGCCTCCTCTGATGTTCATTGTTCATTGAGGCAAGCATGATGCACTTGGCTTTCGTGCAATCTAAATCCCAGGTTTTGCGGATTTCCTTATCCGCATTACTGGATTTGGGACCAGGGACAGCAGGTGCCGTAGCGGTGAGGATGTACCCCAATTTGTCATAGGTCAAAGCCATTTTGACATTCCGCAGCCAATCTTTATAGTTTGGCCCTGTCAGTATATTTTTCTCTAAAAGTAACTTAAGTCCAGTCATTTTCAGGGTCGCTGCAATTAGGAGAGAGAGAAGAAAACTCTTTAGCATGATGCTCTTGCAAGTTTAGAGTGGTTTTTAGTTTATCTAAACTGGATGGCTCCCACTGTTTCTCGAATTCTTCCTCAAACCATAAAAGAAGAATTAGCCAGGACTATTCTCACCGTACAATACTTGCTTAACCGTTCAGCCAGGCCAGTGTCGATACTTCGAGGGAGGTTTTCCAACGCTTTCGCGAAGTTCCTTAATTAAATAACCTCTTTTCTCTGGGGGCGTAACCCCGCTGACACTTTTCTGGACACCTACTTGGTTTATAGCATTGATCGTTAAGTGACGAATATCCTGATAAGTAGCATATACTCACAGTAGGATCAGGATCCAAATATCATCGTATGATAATGTTGAAGGAATCCTACCAACATTCATCAAACTCCAAATGGTATGCATCTCTTTACAAATTTCAGTTTCTTTAGAAATTCCCGATATAAGTTTTTGCCCTATGCTCTTATGACCTTGACGTATGCCAACAAATCATAAGTCACATGTCAAGTTCTGCCCATCATTATCTTGTTAATTTGAACCCACCCGTATATACCCTTGACGTATGCCAACAAGGTAATGCGACTGTCCCAAACCAACACATCTATCTATGCAACAAATGAATACCCCAGCAGCTACCAAACACTATGCCTTGACGTATGCCAACAAGCATAGCTTGAATACTACTGACCATCCATAAGAAATGACGGAGGGCTACGACTGGTTTTGGCGAAACCGTGAACGTAGTGAACTTGATATAACCGAAGGAACCTGATAGCTTTTAAAAGGAGTGGTTAAAGCTCCGCATTTAAAAATATCTGTTTTTAAAATTAACCGAGTGGTTTCTTTTAAATTGTTCCAACGATTTGAACTTTGGTTTGTTTTTCTTTGCATTATAGATAATGCGTCCCATCATTAACCTATCATTGCAGAAAACAACGAAAATACAACGTCCTCTTATGCCATCCGCATTCGCCACGGGGTCCCGTCATCACCCGTTAGGTTACTTAACTAACGACAGAGCGGGGGCTGGGCTAGCGCGGGTGTAAAACATAAGTGACGTCTAAATAGCTATCATATATAGATATTGTACATTCGTCAGACGCAATAATAGGCATTCCAGATCACAGATGAACTTTATTGGATTTGCAAGTAATCCGTGTTTGTTTCGAGCCTGCAACAAAAGACGGATTACACAGTTGTGATGAATAGCCATTACCCCACCCAAGACCCCAACGGGTACGGCAAACTACCCGCCCGGCAGTTTGTGCACCCCACCTTGGGTCTGTCCTAGGAGCAAAAATAGTAAAATGAAGTAATACAACGGTGGCTACAACCGCAACCTGGATGTGCCCCGCAAAATAATATTATAACAAATTACATTTACATCAAATGAATTAAATAATAACCCATCACATAACCCCGGCTATTCATCACAACAGTCCAACACAGTTCATATCCACAAACAGTAAAAACCATTACAGAAATGTGCAACCCCCTGCCAACCGACATACTAGCAGTTAGGGGAGGTTTACGAACACATTATACAAACACAGATATAATCCAACAAGCAAATACTGTATAATTTCGATCGATTAAACACTTTTAATTTTGCTCCAATACTGCTCTGCAAATCTGAAACCTGAGCAAAAATTAAATATTCCAGAAAATCCCAAATATCACAGAGAACCATCACAAGAAAAATGGGTCCCTGAATCGTCAAAACGGCGGCGGAAGCGCGGCGGTATCAGTGCTATCCGCCGCGGATCCGCGGCGCCGTAGGCGATTCAGGGGACCAAATTTTTTGTGCGTTCTACTACTATCATTTTAAGCTTTCTGAACATCCCTGAAAAATTTTTGGACTTCATTTATAAATCGACAGAAACATGATATTTTAGGGTTTTCCGGTTTCGTTTTTTCCGTTCGAAATTCATACAAATTTGCAAAAAGGTTATTTATTGTTTAGCAAGGCTTTGATACTACTGTAAGTCGATGTATAACACCCCAATACTTGTGGGGAGGCGGAATTTTCAAAAACGAACTTGTTTAGTGAACAAATATCGACTAACCGCTTGAATCGAAGCTAAACGATAACTAACCAAACACATAGTTGTTCTAAACTACTATGCTTAGGGATTATACCTATCGAACCAAGTCCTTCGGCTTTACGATCTCCTCGTCCTCCTCGGCCTTCTCGATGTAGTAGATGATCCACCCGAGAGCAAAACTCCAAGCTTAGCCTCTAAACTTGAGGCAACTAACCTTCTTGGATTGCTAATCAAAGAAGATAGATGAGATAGAGTGAGGGTTATGGATTGTTTAGTCTAACTAATCCTTGTTCTCAACACATGAGAGGTGAGGATTAGGGTTTGAAGAGAGTGAGCTTGAGGAGAGAGAATGTGAATGATATTATCAAGTGAGAATAGTAAGTTATCATAATATATATGAAACTTTAAAATTCATCAATAAAAGAAAAACAAATGATGAATAATCAAGTTTCATAAATATCTAATGGTGATTCATAACCATGACTCATTAATCATTTATTGTGCATTAATGATATGGATGAATCACTCTCATGACTCACTAAACTCATGCATATGACACCTAAACCTCCTTAGTCACCATCTTCTAGAAGCTTCTCGCACAATTACGAGAACGCCCCTCCTTTCCGCAAAAATACGGAAATACTTTAGACTGTATAAATCCAATAACCGGATACCAGTGACTGGCTTAAACCAAAGCCGACTGGTAAAAACTGTCCGAAAGTCGTACGTGCGTAAACACACGTATGCGTCCGAACCCTTTGTCGTAAAACCATACGACCTCTATATCGTTTCGCCTGGAGTAGGAAACTCTCTGTGTGGGACTCTAGAGACTCGACTACTACGCTGGCAGTGGGTTTAACCACAGACCGCAAGCGGCACTAGCTGTACGTAACGGTCCCCAGGTAGTTGTCGATAAGAAGGCCGATGAGAAAAACCCATCCGAACTCCTACTGAGCCTGCTGTGACAATCTCCATACAGTCCGGTCCGTTCGTCTTAGACTATCGCATATCGGGCCTAAAGGGCGGCAAGCGTCAGTCCCCTAATAGCGGTATAAGTCGTGTCGGAGCGAAGCCCATTACACCCTGAGAAACTACTGGAACCTACCAGCAAATCTCGCTTGCCCTGGCCAGGGACTTTGCGTAATGGCTCTCTGACACAGCGCGATATCAACTCCAAATACCGGGAGAGACGAATCCTTTTTAACCGCCACTGCCTCCAAGTGCTCGGGACTGCACCCAACTGCTACCTGTTTGCACGACTCCTTTGAGCCGTGGTAGGGTAGCAATCTAAGAACAGTGGGACACACTCGAGGCGAAGTAGCAGTGTCAAGTCTGCGGACTATGCTGTACTCATGTCACCTGGGAACTGTTCACTGACGACTGGTATAAAACCAACCAACAGTTCCCTGTGAGTCCTGTCCGGTGTACCCGTAACCTAACGAGCACCTGCATACTATCTCCAGTACGACGTACTGACGGCTGTGGGACAGACCATCTCCCCAACTGGGATGAGAAGCGTACACACTAGTCTACTCCGGAGTATCGATGCTCTGTTTCGATAATCCAACGACCAGGGACCTGAATAAGGATGTGCTTGTAGACTACCCAGCCCCCACTAGTGTGACTGCCATCACAACACTGGTAGACAAGAAAGATCCTAAGAGCTCTATCAATACGTACACTCACATATTAAGATAGAAAAACCAAGTAGCATACTACCATGTTTAGCAAGACTGTTATATACATGTAAATATCCCAAGCTTCCATTAAGTAATATACAAACTAGTATGATACAGTAATGGCCTTCTAGGGCATAAACACTAACACCACGTCCAAGAAGGCGTGCAAAACGGTGGTTTTTGGGTACATTCCCGAATCACATGGAGGCAATGAGCGATAGGAGGGGATTCGTCTCTCCCGGTATAGGGAGTTGATGTTGCGCTGTGTTCGATTGGCTATAACCGGAAATCCCTGGCCAGGGTTGCTGAGATTTACTGGTAAGTGTTACCAGTATTTTCTCGAACTGTTATAGACCTCATATCGACACGACTTATCGAGCTATTGGGGTATGACGTTTACCACCCCTAGGCAAGATATGCGACATATCAGACGACGAGACCGGACTGTACGGTAAGTGTTACTGGTTGGATTCACAGGAGTGTGAGCGGGCTTGCTCGTTGATCTTCTGATCGCTTAATACCCGGGTGGCCGTTACGTTTATCAGACCGCTTGCGGCTTGTGGGTGTTTGATATGATCATCACCTGCTGCCGGCGTATTGACGAGTCTTTAGAGTCCTACACAGAGGTTTCCTGGCTCAAGCGAAACGAAATAGGAGCGCATATGAAATATGTGCGGGACCGAGAATAATACCAGTATGTGATACTGTATTCTATTCTCGCGATTTGTATCATTGGTCGGTTATATGTGATATAGCCGGGTTACCGAATCAAGTGTTGATTCGATATATTGACACTCTTGATATTAGTCGGTTATATGCGATATGACCGGATCATTAAATAAAGTGTTGATTGAATGATTTAATGTATAATTATATATTTGATATATTACTTTACATTAACTAGTATTTGTTCACTTAAGATGAATTTTCTCACTAGATTGTGCACATTATATATATGATATATTCTTGTGCACTTTTTTGTATCATGTTTGACGATACATGCAAACTTGGGTCTGTATGCTTTAAACCATGTTTAGTTAATAGTTAGGGTTTTGTATTTCTTTATTTATTTCATAAAAACAAAATGGTGGCTTTTTCTTTCTTTGCTTTAAGCTTCATGAAGCTTCTTAGCATTTTTCAAAGTCTTAACCATTTTGTCTTTATGCTTTGACCTAACCATCACCTAAACTATGGTTTGCTCTCTACAAGAGTTTACTTCACCCATGGTTGGATTATGATAGATATCACTTGATTTTCTATTTTTAATATTTCATTCTTTTCTTCTTCTTCATGAAGAAAAGAAGAAAGCTTTCTTGAAAAATTCTAAGTGATGAAATCAAGTGAGAAATCCAAATCCAAAGTGAACCCACTTCCTATTTCTTTATCCTCTACCACTTGCCATGTTGTATAGGGTGTTTTCTTCACAAGTTTCATGAGCTAGTGAAGATGGAGCTTGAGTTAGAGTTGCCTCGACGTAGATCATCTTCGGCATCGAAGTCAACGACCTAGCCCGCTCATTTCTCCGACGAAACCTTCGCTAGAGTCCGGGATCCCGGTGATCGCAGCGAAGGGACGTCATCACGGAGCTAAAGAAGTGGAGGACCAGATCTACAAAGGTTGTATTTCCATTCACTTAGCAGCAAAGTTGTTTGCTTGCATTGCTTTTCGCCTAATCTCTAGTTAACGATCTTTCATAGGATTCTTAGGCACATGAAATTTTTGAATTTGGCATGGTTGATGCCTTGTGGAACCTCTTTAGTGTGCCTAGGAACTCTACAGTTGTATCAGAGCCTAGCTAGAGCTTTAGGTGAAGTGTAGACGATGTTAAAAGTCCGATCGAACCCGAAGCCCTAATCTGAAACCCTTCTCTGTACATTTTTCAAAACTGTGGATTTTTCCAAATTAAAAATATCCAAAAAATACAGCAGGGCATTCTGAGAGTTTCTGTGAAGCACGTGATCCCAAGTCAACTAAATCGCCGTGGAACCGTGGCCCCACCCTAGCATGTGCGGCGGTTCCGCGGCCATAAAGGTGATTCTTGGCACATGCTTTGCACAGTAATGTCCTATACCGATTCATGTTTTTTCTGGGTAATTTTAACTTATATTAAACAGTTGAATTTTCTGGGTTGTTTTGGGGATTCGATGATTCGATCGGTTTATTTAACTTCGTCTATGTGTTTTTCGGGATAATTTTTGAATATTGTAAAAAGTTCGACCAGATATAAATACCTAATTTTTCCCCAGCCGGAAAATTTCCAAGTGTTGGATTTTTCCGTGGTTTAAGAACGTTTTATGTAGTGCAAGTAACGTGATGGTCCCTCTAGAAGACAACAAACCTTAACTCGATTATGTGACCGTCTTGAACTGCCCTTTGAACCTTAGGGTTTGGGGCAGTACGGCGTGCCACATGTGAGGCGTTGGCTTGACCCTTCTACGGCTGGACAGTTTGTACTGTGGCATGAAGTGAATGTTTTAAAACTAATTTCATGTGTTGAGCTGTTTCGGGAAAACTTGGGTGTTTGATTGTTCGATCGGAAAGTTTAACATTTTCTATTTATCCGGAATGTGATACAATATTTGGAATTCACAATTAGTTATGAGATAACTAATATGAATGTTATAAACATAGCAGTTTAGTCTCACTTGATCGGTTGCCACGGAATTTTGATGCGATCAAAAGTCCGTCGCAATCACGTACCGTACGCGGATACTCGCCGGATAAACTTAATAGACAGCTACACCCCTTAGCCCCGACCAAGTGACTGTAGGAGAACCCCGTCGCCGAAAGCATCCGTTCGGGTGCTCGCGGTAGCGGTGTTCCGCCTTGGTGCACTTTGTCGACGGTACCGGGGGTGGACGCCTACTAAAGTTTGCGACGAGTATTCGATCAGGATGTCGGGAATCTTGTTGAATTGCCCGACTTGTTATTGAAAAGAGTTTTCGATAATGAGACTAAAATGCGGGGTTTATAATTGTTAGGCATACGATGTCTAAGGAATTCATTTGGTTAGCCATGCGATGTCTAAAGAGATTGCGGATTCCAACTGTTGTAGTTTTACACTTTCTTTTCTGCGACCGTAAGTGTAATATGTGATATCGCCGGTTTCGTTGCTATATGTCAACGACAATTGGGAAACGTATGTTTACTTACGTTGATGACATGTGATGTTATGTGTTGCTGGATATGTTATATTGGATCGTCGTGTTTGAATAGCCCGGGGGTTTTATGTGAGATGAGTGTTTTTCATTTTCATTCATGTAAAAACTTGTATGTAATATTCTTTTATTGGGGCACTTCCAGGTTGCAGAAGATGTCACCTTTTGTATATTATTTACTTTTCCGCACTAGGATAGACCCAAGGAGGAGAGCACAAGTAACCAGGTTCTGGAGTCCAGTGGGAGACCAACTCGAGGAGTCGAGTCCGGGTCTCCTAACTCCAGAATTGTTAGGGTTGCTTGCCGCTCTCGTAGGGGTCTAGGGGTGTGGGTTTGGCTATTCATCGCGACCGTGGAATCCGTGTTTTATACAGGCTCGTATTGAAAACACGGACGTCCTAGTATATCCAATGTTTCATATGTTTCTTCTGCTGCGATATCTGTGATGTGATCATTTGATATGTTGTGATGGATACTGTATATAGTATATATGATATATTATATAGACATTACTTATGTTTTACACCTGCGCTAGCCCTGCCCCGCTCTGCCGTTAGTTACCTAACCTAACGGTGCACGAGGGGACATCGAGGCGAATGCGGATGGCATAAGTGTACGTCGTATTTATCTGTGATGTTTAGGTGTTTTAAATGATGGGACTTCATTAATGTGATTAGTGGAAGAAAAGAAACCTAAAGATGTTGTGGAATCGAATTTCAAAAATAAAATAGGTAGCTACAGTTCTTGCTTTGCACAGCGGTATATATGATATATCCTACACCTTATTCGATGAAGAAAGGGCCGACGATCCCTTCACCGGGAGTGACCCCTTTAGCAATAACTGGCAGATGCTATAACTCTCGGTTTGTTTTTTGATTGCTTCTATAGTTTCTGCTTTGCACAGCGATATATATGATATATCCCACACCTCATTCGACGAGGAAAAGGCCGACGATCCCTTCACCGGGAGTGACCCCTTTAGCAAAACTAGAAAAGCCTAAAAAACACTCCATTTCAAAATTCATTCGATCCTACAACGATATCAAGTTTATTACGCAATAGGTTTTCAGAAAAACCTGTCGTAGCCCTCCGTCATTTCAGATAAGTCCTGCTTAGTATTCGTGCTGCGTTTGTTGAACTTGTCAAGGCGCAGTGTGCGGTAGCTAACCAGTATTTATCTGCTTATGCATATGATGCATATTGGGTTAGAGTAGTCGTACAGCCTTGTTGACCTTGTCAAGGGTCGTGCTGGTGGGTTTGATTCAATCAAGAAATGACAGGTTGAACTTGACTTACGGTCTATGGTTTGTTAACCTTGTCAAGGTCATAGATCGTTTGGGGCAAA
Organism: Agapanthus africanus; assembly: GCA_030015575.1. Lineage (NCBI taxonomy): Eukaryota > Viridiplantae > Streptophyta > Magnoliopsida > Asparagales > Amaryllidaceae > Agapanthus > Agapanthus africanus. Next base: position 201,993,271 of record JASDDO010000018.1, on the reverse strand, counting down.
ATTATCTGGAATTTCAAGTGTTGAAATTTGCAATGAGATTGCATACCTTCTATGAGATAGTTGGATCCCGATACCCACTGCGAGTAATTGTTACTCCTGGGAGAGTTTTACACATTACAATTAGCCGATCGAGTAGGTGTCTAGAAAGGTGTTAACGAGGTTACGTCTCTGGGAAAATGAGGTTTACATTAATTAGGTCCGTGCGAAAGCACGGGGCACCTCCCTCAAAGTACCGACACTGGCCTGGCTGAAAGATTGGTGAACTTGTAGCGTGTAATTAATCCCGGCTAGTCTTTCCTTTTAGGGTTTGAAGGAAGATTTGATAAAAACAGTGGGAGCCATCCTGATTAGATAAAATAATAACCAATCTTTTCTTGTAAGAGCGCACGCTGAGTGTTTTCTTCTCTCTCTTCAGGTAGCGACCATATCACGCCTTAATCAAGATAATAATACGGATTATTGACCGAACCCGCTTGTTATACTGAGCTGGGGAACGTTGGTCCTGCTCCAACTTATAATTGTTATAAGACAGAGCAGGAAATTGGGGATTACCAGAATTCTCGTGCCACCCAAACGAAGAAAGTGCATACCGATGCATCATCTTCGGGTGTGTTCATTACAGAGAATTGTTTCTCAATGTCCTTTACGTCCTGGGTATATGATACCGGATCAGGATCCTACATATGTAATATATTACATGGGCTATAAAAAGGTAGAGAACTGAGAACGGGTGATAAGTTTCATGAGACAGAAAACGGTGCAAGTGTTGCAGCCAAGTCTGTTGGTCACTGTCACCCTGTATTCCAAATACATTGATTCTGAATGAATGTTATTAGATACCGAACCTGATAAACAAAATCATATCACTCTCTTTATTAGTAAAGAAATGATAAAATTTTGTATTGTTGGATAATGTTTTGAACATTTCCTATATCAAAAGTTGATCGGTTCAGGCACGTTATCTAAAAGGATTGATGTTCTAAATCAAACTACAGTTCTTAGTATACGTAACACACACAAGAGGAAGAGTTCAGAAATGAACGAATCCTTCTTGAGGCATTGTATACTAGGTCATATCAATGCGACCCGACTGGCTGAGTTACATTTAGATGCATATTTAAATTAGTTTGAATTTACATCTTGTGAAACTTGCCGGTCATGTCACAAAGATAAGATGACCATAGCTCCGTTTACTGAAAATAGAGAAAGAGTTAGTGAACTCTTGGGATGATACATGTTGATGTATAAAGGTCCCCTGTCTGCACATGCCAGGACCAGTTGTTTGTACTTCATTACATCCTCTGATAATCTCTCAAGATTCAGCCATATGTTCCTGTTGAAACATAAGTTCGAACCTTTTGAGATATTCACAGAATATAAGTTAGATGTAAAGAACCAAAATACGGGTATAAGTATTATGTCCTTTGATGTGATCAAGGAGGAGAATACTTGAGCACGGAATTCTTGGACTTTTCTAAAGGAGAATGAGATTCTCTCTCAGCATTACTCCTGCGTATACACCACAGCACGTCGGTGTATCGGGGCGGAGCAATCACACCCTATATGATAAGGTGTGCTCTATAATGAGTACTACTGAGTTACCAATTTCCTTTTTTGGGAGTTATGCACTTGAGAAGCTGCATACCTATTGAATAGGGTTCAAATCAAATCTGTTGCCTACCACTTCATATGTGATATGGAAAGGGAAGAGCCCATATCTTAAGTTAGTTAAGATTTGGAGTTGTCCGGCCTATGTCTAAAAAGCAAGATCCGAAAAAGCTCGAGGCAAGGTCTGTTCTGTAGAACTGGAAAGGTTCTAGCTATACAAACTGCAGCTGATGATTTGACAGAACCGAAGGATTCAAAAGTCCCCAACGAACCTCAGCCTCTCCGCCGATCTAGTAGGGTTCCTCACCCACCTGAGAGATACTTTGGTTTCTCTATGACAGTGGGAGCGAGGGTTGCATCATGAGATGATGACCCAACTAGTTTCGAGCTGGCCATCAGGAGTAAGACTCTATAAGAATGGCTGGATGCTTAGTGATCTGAGATGGAATCTTTATACACCAACAAAGTATGGACTTTGGTTGCTTTATCTGAAAGGTTAAATCCCCATCAGGAGCAAGTATATTTTGAGAAGATTACTTGGTGTACATGGAAAAGTTGAGACTTTTAAAGCTAGACTTGTTAAAGGTTTGCATCGTAGACCAGTTGTGGCCAATAATGAAACCTTTTCTGGGGCCTATGCTTAAGTCCATCCAGATCCTACTTGCCACGGCTATATACCTTGACTATGATATCTGGTGGTTGGGTGTCATGACTGCTTTTCTAAAATGATGTTTCAGAAAAGAGAGTCTGTAAGTACACAGTCAGAGGGCTTCGTAGATAGTGGGAGCAGCGGAAACGTGTGCAAGATGTTTTATGTGATAAAGCAGGCATCGCGGAGTTGGAACATCTGTTTTGATGTATTAGTCAAAGAGTTTGACATCATCAAAATGGTAGATGAACCTTGTATATACAAAAAGGTAGTAGGGAGTATGGTGGTGATCCTCATAGAGTATGTGGATGACATACTCTTGATAGGGAAGGAGTTTCCTATGCTGCGCTCGGTCAATCTCCGCTTATCACAAGCATTCTCCATCTAGGATCAAAGTGATACCTACTAAATCCTGGTTTTTGGATCTATGAGATAGATCTAAATGGATGATAGGATAATCACTAGTTGTAGTGAGATGGTATCAATCCATCTAAGGGAAAATCACTGGAAAGGTTCCAGGGTGATAAGGACGACTGAATGTCAGTCGCAGGCATTGTCTTTACCCTCAGTGGAGGGACGATATGTTGGAAGAGTTCCAAGCTAGATATCGTGACTTACTAGACGATTAAAGGCAAGATACATCGCTATTAAAGATACTACCAAAGAGGAAGTCTGGGTGTATATTAGTTCATAAGATGAACTAGGTTCCTACCATTGTGTGACAATGGAAGTGTGGCATTGGCCAAGGAACCCTGGTCCCATCAGTGACCCAGACATATTCTTGTTAGTTATATGTATGCCCTAGAGGCCATTACTGTACATAGGATGTATATTGTAGTGGATGCTGGGACGTATATAGGGAGGACTTTCTTGCTCGACATGATAGTATGCTATCTGGTTGAACTTTACCTTAACGTGTATGCTGATTGTCTCTCTGTTACATGTTGGTAAAGCCCTTAGGATCTGTACTTGACTAGCTGGACTATGATGCGGATCATACTAATGGGGACATGGTAGTCCATAAGTACATCCTTCAAAGTCCCTAGTCGTGGGTGTATCGAGACGGGGCATCGATATACCAGAGTAGACTAGCGTATACCTTCTCGACCCATCAAGATGGGCAATGGATGATCCCATATCCATCAGTGTTTGACATCAGAGATGATATACGGGTGCTCAGTAGAGACTGGGTACACTGGACGGACTCGCCGAGAACTCCCAGATGGTATTATACCTCACGTCAGATGGCAGTTCTCTTGTGACACTGGTACAGAGTAGTCTGTTGACCCGAGATCGTCATAGAGTCTTGTGTGGTTCCCACTGTGCTTTGATTTCCATCTTACCACGTCCAAGAGGGCGTGCAAAACGGTGGTTTTTGGGTACAGTCCCGAGTCACATGGAGGCAATGAGCGATAGGAGGGGATTCGTCTCTCCCGGTATAGGGAGTTGATGTTGCGCTGTGTTCGATTGGCTATAACAGGAAATCCCTGGCCAGGGTTGCTGAGATTTACTGGTAAGTGTTACCAGTAGTTTCTCGAATTGTTATAGACCTCATATCGACACGACTTATTGAGCTATTGGGGTCTGACGTTTACCACCCCTAGGCGAGATATGCGACATATCAGACGAACAGACCGGACTGTACGGTAGTGTTACTGGTTGGATTCACTGGAGTGTGAGCGGGCTTGCTCGTCGATCTTCAGATCGCTCAATACCCGGGTGGCCGTTACGTTTAGCAGACCGCTTGCGGCTTGTGGATGTTTGATATGATCATCATCCGCTGCCGGTGTATTGACGAGTCTTTAGAGTCCTACACAGAGGTTTCCTGGCTCAAGCGAAACGAAATAGGAGCGCATATGAGATATGTGCGGGACCGAGAATAATGCGTGTATGTGATACCGTATTCCATTCTCGCGATGAATGTGTCGAATGGTTGTATGTGATATAACCTAGTTATCGAATCAAGGATTGATTCGATAAGCCGATACATTGTATACTAGTCGGTTGTGTGCGACATGACCGGATCATTGAATCAAGTGTTGATTTAATGATTTAATGCATAATTATATATTTGATATATTACTTTGCATTAACTAGTATTGGTTCACTTAAGATGGATTTTCTCACTCGGATGTGCGCATTGTATATGCGATATACTTTTGTGCACTTGTATGTATCATGTTTGATGATGCATGCTAACTTGTGTTTTGTGTAAAGTTTAAACCATGGTTATGTAATGGTTAGGGTTTTCATTTTCATATCTATTTATCTATTTGTTTATTCATTATTGGAAAATGATAAGCATAATGCAAAATGGTGGCTTTATTTGGAAGCTTGTTGAAGCTTCATGAAGACTTTGACTTTAGCAACCATTTTGTCTCATGCTTAACCCTAACCATCCCATTTTAACCATGATTGATTCTCTACACATTACTATGGTTAGTGTTATGATAAGAATGGATTATTCTTTTCTTTTTTAATTAATCTTATCATATCATTTCTTCTTCTTCTTCCTTCAACTCAAGAAGAAAAACCTAGACTACATCAATGGTGGATTGATGATATGAGTGAGAAATCCAAAACTAAAGTCTACCCACTTCCAATTTCTTCATCCTCTACCCCATGCCAAGTAGTAGAGTGTGTTTCCTTCACAAGTTTTCAAGACTTGGTGAAGGCGGAGCTTGATCTTGCGATGCTTCGACGTAGATCATCTTCGGCATGGACATCGACGACGTAGCTCGCCTATTCTCCGATGAAGTCGACGCTAGAGCCCGGATTCTTTTTGGACAGCGGAGAGGACTTCGTTGCGGAGCTATAGAGGTGGAGAACCGGATCTACAAAGGTTGTATTTCCGTATCCCATTAGTTAAGTTGTTAACTAGATTGTTTTTCGCCTAGATTTCTAGCCAACGATCCGTACACTAGGGTTTCTCGGCACCATATTTTTGAAATTGGCATGTTCGATGCCTTGTGAGACCTCACTAGTGTGCCTAGGAACCCTACAGTGGTATCAGAGCCTAGCTAGAGCCTTAGGCGAAGTCTAGACGGACTTTGAAGTCCGATCGAACCTAAAATCCGAACCTAAAATAGCTCTCTGGACGTTTTCCAAATTCTGGGATTTTTCCAAATTAAAAATTGCTAGAAAAATAAGAAGGGTTTTCTAAGAATTACGGTAAAAAATTTTGGTCGTAATTCCATCAAACAGCCGCGGAACCGCGGCCTTAGCCCACGTGGCGCGGCGGTTCCGCGGCAACACTGTTGCATTGTTGACCAAAATTTGCACAGTAATTATTAGTTTTCTGTGCTGAGTTTTCTGGGAATTTTTAAAATTTATTCAAGAGTTGAATTTTCTGGAGTTGTTTTGGGAATTCGGTGTTTCGATCGGGGTATCAAATTTTGTCTATTTGGCTTTCCGGATAATTTTTAGAATATGTTAAAAAGTTCGACCGGATATAAATACCCAATTTTTCCCCTGTCGGGAAATTTCCAAGTGTTGGATTTTTCCGTAGTTTAACGACGTTCTAAGTAGTGCAAGTAACGCGATGGACCCTCTAGAAGACAACAAACCTTAACTCGATTATGTGACCGTCTTGAACTGCCCTTTGAACCTTAGGGTTTGGGGCAGTACGGCGTGCCACATGTGAGGCGTTGGCTTGACCCTTCTACGGCTAGACCGTTGGTACTGAGGCACGAATGGAATGTTGTTAGACTTATTTCATGTGTTGATCTGTATCGGGAAAACTTGGGTGTTCGATTATTCGATCGGAAAGTTTAACATTTTCTATTTTATTCGGAATGTGATACAATAATTGGAATTCATAAAAAGTTATGAGATAACTGAATGAATGTTATAAACATAGCACTTTAGTCTCACTTGATCGGTTGCCACGGAATTTCGATGCGATCAAAAGTCCGTCGCAATCACGTAGCGTACGCGGATACTCGCCGGGTAAACTTAATAGACAGCCTCGCTCCATAGCCCCGACCAGGTGACTGTAGGAGAACCCTGTCGCCGAAAGCATCCGTTCGGGTGCTCGCGGTAGCGGTGTTCCGCCTTGGTGCACTTCGTCGACGGCGTCGGGGGTGCGGCCGCCTACTGAAGTTTGCGACGAGCATTCGATCAGGATGTCGGGAATCTTGTTGAATTGCCCGACTTGATATTGAAAAGAGTTTTCGATTTTGAGACTAAAATACGGGGTTTATAATTGTTAGGCATGCGATGTCTAAAGAATTCATTTGGTCAGGCATGCGATGTCTGAAGAGATTGCGGATTCCAACTGTTGTAGTTTTACACTTTCTTTTCTGTTACCGTAAGTGTAATATATGATATCGCCGGTTTCGTTGCTATATGTCAACGACAATTGGGATGCGCATATTTACTTACGTTGATGACATGTGATGTTATGTGTTGCTGGATATGTTATATTGGATCGTCGTGTTTGAATAGCCGGGGTTTTTTTATGTGAGATGAGTGTTTTTCATTTTCATTCATGTAAATACTTGTATGTAATATTCTTTTATTGGGGCACTTCCAGGTTGCGGAAGTTGTCACCGTTTGTATATTATTTACTTTTCCGCACTAGGATAGACCCAAGGAGGGGTACACAAGTAACCGGGTTCTGGAGTCCAGTGGGAGACCAACTCGAGGAGTCGAGTCCGGGTCTCCTAACTCTAGAATTGGTAGGGTTGCTTGCCGCTCTCGTAGGGGTCTAGGGGTGTGGGTTTGGCTATTCATCGCGACCGTGGAATCCGTGTTTTATACTGGCTCGTATTGAAAACACGGACGTCCTAGTATATCCAATATTTCATATGATTCTTCTGCTGCGATATCTGTGATGTGATCATGTGATGTTCTGTGATAGATACAGTATATACTATATATGATATATTATATAGACGTTACTTATGTTTTACACCCGCGCTAGCCCTGCCCCGCTCTGCCGTTAGTTACCTAACCTAACGGTGCACGAGGGGACATCGAGGCGAATGCGGATGGCATAAGTGTACGCCGTATTTATCTGTGATGTTTAGGTACTTATATGATGGGACTTCATTAATGAGATTAATGAAATAAAAGAAACCTAAGATGTTGTAGAATCGAATTTCAAAATAAAACAGGTAGCTACAGTTCTTGCTTTGCACAGCGGTATATGTGATATATCCTGCACCTTATTCGATGAGGAAAGGACCGAGATCCCTTCACCGGGAGTGACTCCTTTAGCAATAACTGGCAGATGCTATACACTCGGTTTGTCTTTTGATTGCTTTTAAGTGTTTTGCTTTGCACAGTAATATATGTGATATATCCCGCACCTCATTCGACGAGGAAAGGACCGACGATCCCTTCACCGGGAGTGACTCCTTTAGCAAAACTAGAAAAGCCTAAAAAACACTCCATTTAAAAAATTCATTCGATCCTGCAACGATATCAAGTTCATTAGGCAATAGGTTTTCAGAAAAACCTGTCGTAGCCCTCCATCATTTCAGATAAGTACTAGTTAGTATTCGTGCTACGTTTGTTGACTATGTTAAGGCGTAGTGTGCGGTAGCTAATTAGTGCTTATCTGCATAAGCATATGATGCGATTGGATTAGGGTAGTCGTGCGACTTTGTTGACTATGTTAAGGGTCGTGCGGGTGGGTTTAATTCAATCGGGAAATGACGGGTTGAACTTGACTAGCACTTATGATTTGTTGACTATGTTAAGGTCATATAGCTGCTAGGGGCAAAATATTATCGGGAATTTCAAGTGTTGAAATTTGCAATGAGATTGCATACCTTCTATGAGATAGTTGGATCCCGATACCCGCTGCGAGTAAGTGTTACTCCTGGGAGAGTTTTATACATTACAATTAGCCGATCAAGTAGGTGTCTAGAAAGGTGTCAACGGGGTTACGCCTCTGAGAAAACGAGGTTTACATTAATTAGGTTCGTGCGAAAGCACGGGGGACCTCCCTCAAAGTACCGACACTGGCCTGGCTGAAAGATTCGCGAACTTGTAGTGTGTAATTAATCCCGGCTAGTCTTTCCTTTTAGGGTTTGAAGGAAGATTTGATAAAAAGCAGTGGGAGCCATCCTGATTAGATAAAATAATAACCAATCTATTCTTGCAAGAGCGCACGCTGAGTGTTTTCTTCTCTCTCTCTCCTGGTAGCGACCATATCACGCCTTAATCAAGATAATAATACGGATGTATTGACCGAACCCGCTTGTTATACTGAGCTGGGGAACGTTGGTCCCGCTCCAACATATAATTGTTATAAGACAGAGCTGGAAATTGGGGATTACCAGAATTCCCGTGCCGCCCAAACGAAGAGAGTGCATGCTAATGCATCATCTTCGGGTGTGTTCATTACAGAGAACTGTTTCTCCGTGTCCTTTACATCCTGGGTATGTGATACCAGATCAGGATCCCAGATATGTAATATGTTACATAGGGCTACAGAAAGGTAGAAAACTGAGAACGGGTGATAAGTTTCATGAGGCAGAAAATGGGGCAAGTGTTGCAGCCAAGTCTGTTGGTCACTGTCACCCTGTATTACCAATACATTGATTCTGAACGAATGTTGTTAGATACCGAACCTGATATACAAAATCATATCAGTCTCTTTATTAGTAAAGAAATGATAAAATTTTGTATAGATGGATAATGTTTTGAACATTTCCTATATCAAAAGTTGATCGGTTCAGGCACGTTATCTAAAAGCATTAATGTTCTAAATCAAATTACAGTTCTTAGTATATGGAACACACATAAGAGGAAGAGTTCAGAAATGAACGGATCCTTCTTAAGGTATTGTAGACTAGGTCAGATCAATGTGACCCGACTAGCTGAAGTTACATGTAGATGCATATTTAAATCAGTTTGAATCTACATCTTGTGAAACTTGCCAGTCATGTCACAAAGATATAATGACACTAGCTCTGTTTATTGGAAACAGAGAAAGAGTTGGTAAACTCTTGGGATGATACATGTTGATGTATGTAAGGTCCCCTGTCTACATATGCCAGGACTGGTTCTTTGTACTTCGTTACATTCTCTGATGATCTTTCGAGATTCAGACCTATGTTCCTGTTGAAACACAAGTCCGAACCTTTTAAGATATTCACAGAATATAAGTTAGAAGTAGAGAACCAAAATATACGGGAAAAAGTATTATGTCCTATGATGCGATCGAGGAGGAGAATACTTGAGCACGGAAATCCTGGACTATTCTAAAGGAGAATGAGATTCTCTCTCAGCATTACTCCTCCGTATACACCATAGCACGATGGTATATCGGGGCGGAGCAATCACACCCTATATGATATGGTGTGCTCTATGATGAGTACTGCTGAGTTACCTTTTTCCTCTTGGGAGTTATGCACTTAAGAAGCTGCATACCTATTGAATAGGTTCAAATCAAATCAGTTACCTACCACTTCATATGCGATATGGAAAGGGAAGAGCCCATGTCTTAAGCTAGTTAAGATTTGGGGTTGTCCGGCCTATGTCTAAAAGCAAAATCCGGACAAGCTCGAGGCAAGATCTGTTATGTAGAACTGGAAATGTTCCAGCTATACAAACAACAGCAGATGATTTGATAGAACCAAAGGATTCGGTAGATACCAACGAACCTCAGCCTCTCCGCCGATCTAGTAGGGTTCCTTACCCACCTGAGAGATAATTCTGTTTCTCTATGACAGTGGGAGCGAGGATTGCATCATGAGATGATGACGCAACTAGTTTCGAGCTGGCCATCAGGAGTAAGACTCTGTAAGAATGGCTGGATGCTTAGTGATCTGAGATGGAATCCATGCACACCAACAAAGTATGGACTTTGGTTGCTATATCTGAAGGGTTAAATCCCCATCAGGAGCAAGTATATCTTGAGAAGATTACTTAGTGTACTTGGAAAGGTTGAGACTTTCAAAGCTAGACTAGTTAAAGGTTTTCGTCATCGACCAGGCGTGGATAATGATGAAACCTTTTTCCAGTATCTAAGCTTAAGTCCATCCAGATCCTACTTGCCACGGCTTCATACCATGACTACGATATCTGGTGGTTGGGTGTCATGACTGCTTTTCTAAATGATGTTTTAGAAGAGTGCGTCTATAAGTACACAGCCAGAAGGCTTCGTAGACAGTGGGAGCAGCGGAAACGTGTGCAAGATGCTTTATAGGATAAAGCAGGCATCGCGGAGTTGGAACATCTGTTTTGATGAATCAGTCAAAGAGTTTGACATCATCAAAATGGTAGATGAACCTTGTATAAACAAAAAGGTAGTAGGGAGTATGGTGACGATCCTCGTAGAGTACGTGGATGACATACTTTTGATAGGGAAGGAGTTTCCTATGCTACGCTCGATCAATCTCCGCTTATCACAATGATTCTCCATATAGGATCAAAGTGATACCTCCTAAATCCTGGGTTTTTGGATCTATGAGATAGATCTAATTGGATGTTAGGACTCTCACTAGTTGTAGTGAGACAGTATCAACCGATCCTGGGGAGAATCACTGGAAGGGTTCCAGGGTGATAAAGACGACTGAATGTCAGTCACAGGCATTGTCTTTACCCTCAGTGAAGGGACGGCATGTTGGAAGAGTTCCAAACTAGATACCGTGGCATACTAGACGATAAAGGCAGGATACATCGCTACTTAAGATGCTACCAAGGAGGATGTTCGGGTAAATATTGGTTCATAAGATGAACTATGTTCCTCCCATTGTGTGACAATGGAGTTGTGGCTTATGCCAAGGAACGCCGGTCCCATCAGTGATCCAGACATATTCTAAGGCAGTATCACTTGATCATGGAGATGGTTGATCTCCAGGGAGATCGAGGTTTAGAGAGTAGACTCAGAGGACAACACAGCGGATCCACTCACAAAGGCCTGTTCCCAGAGAGAGACTTTTATGGGATGGTTGAATATGAGATACTACAACCACTACTATCAGATGGCCCTAGTGCAAGTGGGAGATTGTTAGTTATATGTATGCCCTAGAGGCCATTACTGTACATAGGATGTATATTGTAGTGGATGCTGGGACGTATATAGGGAGGACTTTCTTGCTCGACATGATAGTATGCTATCTGGTTGAACTTTACCTTAACGTGTATGCTGATTGTCTCTCTGTTACATGTTGGCAAAGCCCTTAGGATCTATACTTGACTACCTGGACTATGATGCGGATCATACTAGTGGGGACATGGTAGTCCATAAGTACATCCTTTAAAGTCCCTAGTCGTGGGTGTATCGAGACGGGGCATCGATATACCAGAGTAGACTAGCGTATACCTTCTCGACCCATCAAGATGGGCGATGGATGATCCCATATCCATCAGTGTTTGACATCAGAGATGATATACGGGTGCTCAGTAGAGACTGGGTACACTGGACGGACTCGCCGAGAACTCCCACATGGTATTATACCTCACGTCAGATGGCAGTTCTCTTGTGACACTGGTACAGAGTAGTCTGTTGACCCGAGATCGTCATAGAGTCTTGTGTGGTTCCCACTGTGCTTTGATTTCCATCTTACCACGTCCAAGAGGGCGTGCAAAACGGTGGTTTTTGGGTACAGTCCCGAGTCACATGGAGGCAATGAGCGATAGGAGGGGATTCGTCTCTCCTGGTATAGGGAGTTGATGTTGCGCTGTGTTCGATTGGCTATAACAGGAAATCCCTGGCCAGGGTTGCTGAGATTTACTGGTAAGTGTTACCAGTAGTTTCTCGAATTGTTATAGACCTCATATCGACACGACTTATTGAGCTATTGGGGTCTGACGTTTACCACCCCTAGGCGAGATATGCGACATATCAGACGAACAGACCGGACTGTACGGTAGTGTTACTGGTTGGATTCACTGGAGTGTGAGCGGGCTTGCTCGTCGATCTTCAGATCGCTCAATACCCGGGTGGCCGTTACGTTTAGCAGACCGCTTGCGGCTTGTGGATGTTTGATATGATCATCATCCGCTGCCGGCGTATTGACGAGTCTTTAGAGTCCTACACAGAGGTTTCCTGGCTCAAGCGAAACGAAATAGGAGCGCATATGAGATATGTGCGGGACCGAGAATAATGCGTGTATGTGATACCGTATTCCATTCTCGCGATGAATGTGTCGAATGGTTGTATGTGATATAACCTAGTTATCGAATCAAAGATTGATTCGATAAGCCGATACATTGTATACTAGTCGGTTGTCTGCGACATGACCGGATCATTGAATCAAGTGTTGATTTAATGATTTAATGCATAATTATATATTTGATATATTACTTTGCATTAACTAGTATTGGTTCACTTAAGATGGATTTTCTCACTCGGATGTGCGCATTGTATATGCGATATACTTTTGTGCACTTGTATGTATCATGTTTGATGATGCATGCTAACTTGTGTTTTGTGTAAAGTTTAAACCATGGTTATGTAATGGTTAGGGTTTTCATTTTCATATCTATTTATCTATTTGTTTATTCATTATTGGAAAATGATAAGCATAATGCAAAATGGTGGCTTTATTTGGAAGCTTGTTGAAGCTTCATGAAGACTTTGACTTTAGCAACCATTTTGTCTCATGCTTAACCCTAACCATCCCATTTTAACCATGATTGATTCTCTACACATTACCATGGTTAGTGTTATGATAAGAATGGATTATTCTTTTCTTTTTTAATTAATCTTATCATATCATTTCTTCTTCTTCTTCCTTCAACTCAAGAAGAAAAACCTAGACTACATCAATGGTGGATTGATGATATGAGTGAGAAATCCAAAACTATAGTCTACCCACTTCCTATTTCTTCATCCTCTACCTCATGCCACGTAGTAGAGTGTGTTTCCTTCACAAGTTTTCAAGACTTGGTGAAGGTGGAGCTTGATCTTGCGATGCTTCGACGTAGATCATCGTCGGCATGGACATCGACGACCTAGCTCGCCTATTCTCCGATGAAGTCGATGCTAGAGCCCGGATTCTTTTTGGACAGCGGAGAGGACTTCGTTGCGGAGCTATAGAGGTGGAGAACTGGATTTACAAAGGTTGTATTTCCGTATCCCATTAGTTAAGTTGTTAACTAGATTGTTTTTCGCCTAGATTTCTAGCCAACGATCCGTACACTAGGGTTTCTCGGCACCATATTTTTGAAATTGGCATGTTCGATGCCTTGTGAGACCTCACTAGTGTGCCTAGGAACCCTACAATTCTAAGGCAATATCACCTGATCATGGAGATGGTTGATCTCCGAGGAGATCGAGGTTAGGAGAGTAGACTAAGAGGACAACATGGCGGATCCACTCACAAAGGCCTTTTCCCAGAGAGAGACTCTTATGGGATGGTTGAGTATGAGATACTACAACCACTGCTATCAGATGGCCCTAGTGCAAGTGGGAGATTGTTAGTTATATGTATGCCCTAGAGGCCATTACTATACATAGGATGTATATTGTAGTGGATGCTGGGACATATATAGGGAGGACTTTCTTGCTCGACATGATAGTATGCTATCTGATTGCTCTTTATCTTAACGTGTACACTGATTGTCTCTCTGTTATATGTTGGTAAAGCCCTTAGGATGTGTACTTGACTGCCTGGACTATGATGCGGATCATACTAGTGGGGACATGGTAGTCCATAAGTACATCCTTCATGGTCCCTAGTCGTGGGTGTATCAAGACAGGGCATCGATATACCAGAGTAGACTAGCGTATACTTTCTCGACCCATACAGATGGGCGATGGATGATCCCATATCCATTGGTGTTTGACATCAGAGATGATATACGGGTGCTCAGTGGAGACTGGATACACTGGACGGACTCGCCGAGAACTCCCAGATGGTATTATACCTTACGTCAGATGGCAGTTCTCTGGTGACACTGGTACAGAGTAGTCTGTTGACCCGAGATCGTCATAGAGTCTTGTGTGATTCCCACTGTGCTTTGATTTCCACCTTACCACGTCTAAGAGGGCGTGCAAAATGGTGGTTTTTGGGTACAGTCCCGAACCACATGGAGGCAATGAGCGATAGGAGGGGATTCGTCTCTCCCGGTATAGGGAGTTGATGTTGCGCTGTGTTCGATTGGCTATAACCGGAAATCCCTGGCCAGGGTTGCTGAGATTTACTGGTAAATGTTACCAGTATTTTCTCGAACTGTTATAGACCTCATATCGACACGACTTATCGAGCTATTGGGGTCTGACGTTTACCACCCCTAGGCAAGATATGCGACATATCAGACGACGAGACCGGACTGTACGGAAAGTGTTACTGGTTGGATTCACAGGAGTGTGAGCAGGCTTGCTCGTTGATCTTCTGATCGCTCAATACTCGGGTGGCCGTTACGTTTAGCAGACCGCTTGCGGCTTGTGGGTGTTTGATATGATCATCACCTGCTGCCGGCGTATTGACGAGTCTTTAGAGTCCTACACAGAGGTTTCCTGGCTCAAGCGAAACGAAATAGGAGCGCATATGAGATATGTGCGGGACCGAGAATAATACCAGTATGTGATACTGTATTCTATTCTCGCGATTTGTATCATCGGTCGGTTATATGTGATATAGCCGGGTTACCGAATCAAGTGTTGATTCGATATATTGATACTCTTGATATTAGTCGGTTATATGCAGTATGACCGGATCATTAAATCAAGTGTTGATTTAATGATTTAATGTATAATTATATATTTGATATATTACTTTACATTAACTAGTATTTGTTCACTTAAGATGGATTTTCTCACTAGATTGTGCACATTGTATATATGATATATTCTTGTGCACTTGTTTGTATCATCTTTGATGATACATGCAAACTTGGGTGTGTATGCTTTAAACCATGTTTAGTTAATGGTTAGGGTTTCGTTTTTCTTTATTTATTTCATAAAAACAAAATGGTGGCTTTTTCTTTCTTTGCTTTAAGCTTCATGAAGCTTCTTAGCATTTTTCAAAATCTTAACCATTTTGTCTTTATGCTTTGACCTAACCATCACCTAAACTATGGTTTGCTCTCTACATGAGTTTACTTCACCTATGGTTGGATTATGATAGATATCACTTGATTTTCTATTTTTAATATTTCATTCTCTTCTTCCTCTTCTTCTTCTTCATGAAGAAAAGAAGAAAGCTTTCTTGAAAAATTCTAAGTGATGAAATCAAGTGAGAAATCCAAATCCAAAGTGAACCCACTTCCTATTTCTTCATCCTCTACCATTTGCCATATTGTATAGGGTGTTTTCTTCATAAGTTTCATAAGCTAGTGAAGATGGAGCTTGAGTTAGAGTTGCCTCGACGTAGATCATCTTCGGCATCGAAGTCAACGACCTAGCCCGCTCATTTCTCCGACGAAACCATCGCTAGAGTCCGGGATCCCGGGATCGCAGCGAAGGGACGTCATCACGGAGCTAAAGAAGTGGAGGACCGGATCTACAAAGGTTGTATTTCCATTCACTTAGCAGCAAAGTTGTTTGCTTGCATTGCTTTTCGCCTAATCTTTAGTTAACGATCTTGCATAGGATTCTTAGGCACATGAAATTTTTGAATTTGGCATGGTTGATGCCTTGTGGAACCTGTTTAGTGTGCCTAGGAACCCTACAGGAATTATGATCTATAGAGATAGATCTAAAAGGATATTGGGATTGTCCCAATCCAGGTACATTGACACCATACTAAAGAGGTTTAGTATGGAAGAGTCCAAACGTAGGTTTTTACCCACGATCTCAGAGCTCACTCTCTCCAAAGAGATGTCTCCCAAGACTGATTTGGAGAGAGCTCGCATGCAAGGGATACCCTATGCTTCGGCAGTAGGCTGTATCATGTATGCGATGCTATGTACCAGACCCGATGTAGCATATTCACTAAGTGTAGTGAGCAGGTATCAAGCTGATCCTGGAGAGAGTCACTGGACAGCTGTGAAGAGCATTCTCAAGTACTTGCGAAGGACTAAAGAGATGCTCTTGGTGTATGGTAACGGAGAACACCAAGTGGAGTCCTTTACCGATTCGAGCTTCCAGAGTGATAAGGACGACTCTAAGTGGCAGTCGGGATTTGTCTTTACCCTTTACGGAGGGGCGGTTAGCTGGAAGAGTTCCAAGCAGGAAACCGTGGCAGACTCGACGATGGATGCTGAATACATCGCTGCCAACGATGCTGCCAAAGAGGCTGTCTGGATCAAGAAGTTCATTACTGAACTTGGAGTGGTTCTATCCATTGAGCATCCAATACCTTTGTATTGCGATAACAATGGAGCGGTGTCTTTGGCCAAGGAACCCAGGTCCCATCAGCGATCCAGGCATATTCTGAGGCGGTATCATCTGATCCGGGAGATAGTTGATCGCCAGGAGATCGAGGTCAAGAGGGTTGACACGAAGAACAACACTGCGGATCCACTCACGAAGGCTATTCCCCAGATACAGTTTGAGAGACTCTTCGGGATGCTCGGTATGCGATACTACAGCAGCTGGCCCTAGTGCAAGTGGGAGATTGTTAGTTGTATGTATGCCCTAGAGGCCAGTATTGTACTGATGATGTATATTATATTAGATACTTGGACATATATAGAGAGGACTTTCTTGCTCGATATGATAGTATGCTATCTGGTTGCTCTTTACTTTAACATGTATACTTGTCTCTTTATACCGTCTTATCGTTACATGTTGGTAAAGCCCTTAGGCTGTGTACTTCTCACCTGGACTATGATGCGGATCATACTTGTGCGGACATGGTAGTCTATAAATACATCCTTCAAGGTCCCTAGTCATTGGTGTATCGAGATGGGGCATCGATATACCAGTGTAGACTAGCGTATACGCTTCTCGACCAATGAGATGGGCGATGGATGATCCTATATCCATTGGTGTTTGACATCAGAGATGGTATATGGGTGCTCAGTGGAGACTGGGTACACTGGACGGACTCGCCGAGAACTCCCAGATGGTATTATACCTCACGTCAGATGGCAGTTCTCTGGTGACACTTGTGCAGGTTAGTCTGTAGACACGAGATCGTCATAGAGTCTTGTGTGATTCCCACTGTGCTTTGATTTCAACCTTACCACATCCATGAGGGCATGCAAAACGGTGGTTTTTGGGTACATTCCCGAGTCACATGGAGGCAATGAGCGATAGGAGGGGTTTCGTCTCTCCCGGTATTGGGGGTTGATGTTGCGCTGTGCTCGATTGGCCGTAACAGGGAAGTCCCTGGCCAGGGCTGATTTAGAGATTTACTGGTAAGAGTTACCAGTAGTTTCTCGACCCATTATGAGCCTCACATCGGCACGACTTATCGGTTATTGGGGTCTCACGTTTACCACCCCTAGACTTGATATGCGACATATCTGACGAGGAGAACGGACTGCATGGGAAGTGTTACCGGCAGGCTTTTACAGGAGTTGGAGCGGGCTTGTTTGCTGATCTTCTGATCGCTCAATACCCGGGTAGCCGTTACGTCCAGCTAGTACCGCTGACAACTTGTGGGTGCGTGATGTGATCATCACCTACTGCCGGCGTATTAACGAGTCTTTAGAGTCCTACATAGAGGTTTTACTGGCTCAGGCAAAACGAAATAGGGGCGCATATGTGATATGTGCGGGACCGAGAATAATGCGTGTATATGATACCGTATTCTATTCTCGCGACTTTATGTATCGCTCGGTTATATATATGATATAGCCGGGTTATCGAATCAAGTGTTGATTCGATAAGTGGAAACATTAGAAGTTAGTCGGTTATATGTGATATGACCGGATTATTAAGTCAAGTGTTGATTTAATAATTTATTGTATAATTGTATATTTGATATACTAGTTTACATTAACTAACACATGTTCACTTAGGGTTTTTTCTCACATGTACACATCTTTACTATATATATGATATATATTAAAATGTGTTATCTATTTGTATCATGGTTGATGATACATCATCCATGGATGTATGAGACTTACACTATGCTAATTTTTAGTTTGGGTTTTTAATATTTAAAGTAAATAAAAAATCAAGTGGAGGATTAGAAAATGCATGAAGCTTGTGGAAGCTTGTGGATGCATTGACTAATTCAACTTGAGTTTGTATTTTACTATGGATATTTATTAACCCAACCATAACAATTAGCCTAGGGTTAAGTCTCTACAAGAGTTAGTATATGATACCCACTCACTATGGTTAGATGACACACTTGATCATTATCCTCTTCTCTTTTCTTTTGTTCATCTTCTTCATTGTTCAAAAGAAAAGCTTGCTAGGGTTTGATCCAAAGTGAGAAATAAAGTGAGAAATAAAAATCCAAAGAGAACCCACTTCCTATTTCTCCATCCTCTACTAGACTAGCACTTTAGTATAGGGTGTTTGCTTCACTAATTCTCCAATTAGTGAAGTAGTAGCTTGAGTCGGAATTCCCTCGACGTAGATCATCTTCGGCCTCGGAGACTTCAAGCAAGGTCGCATCTTTCGCCTCGTGAAGCTGTTCATACCAGAATATTGCATTTTATACCACCCATTCTTACGCTCGTGTATTTATAGGTAGGTACTTTTGATCAGTGTTTGCTACATATTTGCAGAATACAGGTTCTCGGCTCTGAACAGTGAAATCCATGAAAAGTACGACAAATTCTGGATTACTGCCAACAACTGATAAAACACGGGTCTCCGCTCTCTATCCGTGTGTTGCCACATACCAGTTTAAGGGACAAAATGGCAAATCGATTGTCATGTCATGCACAAGGCTCAATGGCAACACAAGATCCAAGAAATCTACGCGGAGCTCGAGGAAATCATGACAAAAAGGCCCACATCAAATCACCTATTGTTCAACAGAAATTCTGGAATAATTGTGAAGAGATTATGAGAAAAGTCATATACCACACAGCAGACAATAGTAAACCAAGGATCCCCACAAAAGACCACAGCCCAATTCCCTAATATAGCTGCGGTTCCGCGGCATAAGCAGGCTTATGCCGCGGAACCGCGGCCGTATAGTCTCTGCATGGTGTCGTCTTTTGGGGGCTGTTTGGTCATTCTATTTATGGGCAGATTGTTGCCCTAGGTTTCCCATTCCCTGCCTATAAATACTCCAGAATTGAGCTAAGCCAAGGGTCCAATTTGGTGTCATTCTTTGTTCTTCTTTCTTTCTAGGATTTAGTCCTTTTCTTCTTCTTCTTCATTCCTTTTCCATGAAAATTGTAGTGAGAGCTTTTTGAGTGGGAGATCAATGAAGATGAGGGCTTTTTGTATCATTCTCTTTTGTTTCTTCTTCCTCTTGAGATTCTTGCTTTCTCTTGATCATTCAACCTCTTCATTGAGTTTGAATGGTTAAGTGTTAGTTATTGATCTCAAGGGTCGTATTTTCTTATGGAATTAGCGCTTCATTTTACATGCGTTCTCTACCCTTCCCTTGATCTTGCAACCTCTTGATTGAGCTTGCAAGTTTAAGGGTTGGCTATTGATCACATGCTTGTCTTGAGTTCTAGTTTCTTGTTCTTTTTATCGCTCTTTATTACTTGCTTATTATTATCTTGCTTTACTTTCTTGCAATTTACTTCATGCACTTAATTACTTGTAATCTTTTCTTTTCTTTGTTCTTTTCTTTTGCTCTCTTTTGTTCATTTTGTGAATGGTTGTAATTATTGTTGTTAAGATGAAATACGGTATTGTAAGTTAATATCTTCTTTCTCATTTCCTTTTCCCGTTATTTTCCATTGAACTCCGCCCAAACCATACGCAAGCGCTCCGTTAGGCACCCTACCCTAACAAGGTAACGGTGATTCCTAACCGCGACCGGTTGCGTTCGGTTTGGCCGGAGGCGAAAGCAAGAGACAAGAACGGAAGGACAAGGGTGAATAAGCCGTATTCCACGAATACCGCGCTTAAATCCCCCAATCCACGTTGTTTCCTATTGCTCTAGCTTCAATTGGTCAAGACTCGGCTCAAAGGTTTTGAGTACGGATTTCTGTAGCTTACAAGTTCGTATCTTTTTCTTAACAACTTTATACTTGCAAATATTACACATAGGATAGTCTCGAACAAACATACACAAATTCTTTATTGACTCGTCTAAAACAAGAAAGGACATACAACCATCTCCCTGTGGATCGACCCGTGCTCAACCGGCTAGCTGCATAGCGACACCGTCTTGATTGCGGTTAACTTTAATTCTTTCAATCAAATGGCGCCGTTGCCGGGGAGACGGTAGCGTATTTCTTTCTTGTTATTCGGGTTAATATTCTTTTTGTATATATATATATATAAAAAAATATTCTTTTTGTTTTTTTTGATCATTTTTGTGGGCAAGAGTGCAGATTTTTGCAGATTTGCAAACTGCGATTGTGGGGAGCAAAGTTTACATTCAAGGCTAAGGTGATTGCAAAGTACAGTGCCAAAGATCCGGGTAGTTTGACCCGCGCAAGCGAACTTTTCAAGCTTACCGGATTTGATTCAACGGGGGTTTCCTAACCCAAAAACTTAACGGTACGTACTTTACTAACACCTTCTTCTCAAATCCGACGCATCCAATATACTATTCTTTGCAGGATTCTTTGCAAGTTCGCTAACAAACGCTAAAAATTGACTAACCCATATTTGTTGCAGTGCCGCTCTTAAACTAAAAAACGATTTTTTGATTCTTTATAGAATTTTTATTGAATTGCGCATTGCATACATTAATACGGACTTAAGGGCAAGCGAACCCCATAATATACGGTAAAGGATTTCATCACCTTTTCCGTGGCCCACAAATCACGAACTTGAGCATAACGTTTACCCGCACAAATTTTAAAAGAAATTAGACTTTAAGCCTTAAGGACTTCGCGCTCACTAGGAGAAGTTAACTGCGTTTAGAACCTCGCTTAACGGTATATTGTTTACGGGGTGTCTAGGAAAGTGTTAACGGCGCAACCGCCAAAAGAGAAAGGGTTATTTAATTAAGGAACTTCGCGAAAGCGTTGGAAAACCTCCCCTTATCTCTGCACTTACCTGGCCTCGTGATCAGTGTATCTTAAGCCCGTTTCTCGACACAGTTTTACTTCGACAATCAAGTTCTGGAGCAGGTCTAGTTGACCTAGGTAAACCCTAGAACGATTAGGTGTGTGGTATTTTTGTCTCGTGATTGTTTTTGTCCATATTCTTTTTTGTGTGTATATTTCATTTTTCTGTTAATATATAAACTTTAAAAAAAAAATATCACATTCTTTTTCCCCTCCTTCTCTCTACCTTTCTTTCTCTCTCTTCATATCATGGGTACCCCATCTCGAAAAACTCTTGCCGAACTTTGGTACCCACAACCAGACATTACTTCTTACGGTTCTTGCTTTGGCCGAACTTCGAACGATCCATCCATGCCAAAAATTTCATTGAGAGATCGGATAGACGCGTCTAGGACAAACAATTTGACTCCGCAATCAACTTCGTATCAACCATTTCAAACATTCATCCCTTCTTACGTTGATACCCCTTCTTCGAGTCATGTTGCAACTCCAAGACCTATGTCTATTGCAGAACGTATTGAACAATCTCGTAGCCGATCTTTCACTCCTGTCACCACTTCAAATTCTTGGGATCAACAATTTCATTCACCTTCTTATCCAAATGTTGATCCTACCCATGTCCAACCATTCAATTCCTACCAGTCCTACCCTACTTTTTCACCTTCCCTAGACATTGTTTCTGAACCGCCATTTGGGAATTTTCAGTATCCAAACAACTCTGAATCTTTTACTGAAACCCCTTCACAACCAATGTCTAGTCTAGAACAGTCCTTGGAAGACTTTAGGGTAGCGTCAAGCCAACAAATGATGGATTTGAATGCGTCCATGGCCGCCCTCATACAACCTAGTGACCCGGTAGCTAGTTTTCAACTAGCTCCAAATTTTCCAATGTATGAAGAGGCGGTAGGACAGGATGTGAATTTGAGTGGAGAAAGTGAGCTGTATACCCTTCCAAATCAAACCTACCCGTCTCAAATTGAATCCCACAACTCCTGTGTTGAAAGTCTATCAAGTGTCCCAAATGAATTATCAGTTGAAGATAGAATGTTTAATGAGTTGTGCGACTTTGTAGTATTTGATTTGCCAAATTGTGAAGGGACCTTGCCAAGTGAAACCACACCCAATCCTTTTGACCTCTACACCTCCATCTTAGAACCTGAATTGATTGGAATCCATGCTTTTGATGAGGTGTCTGAGAAAATTGACTTTCACTTGATTAAGGATATTGACGCTGGGACTATTTTGGATGATGAACCCGTAGATTTGACTGAGTTTTTCTCTCCAATTCATCATCCCGAGTCATTAAATGTTTTTCCCGAACAACATATGCGTCTGGACTTTGATGAAATATGCATGGATGAGCTTAACTTTGAGGAAAATTTTGAGGATATTTTTGAGGATGAACCAGTTCTAGATGATGAGTCGGATTTTCCAATTCATCCTGTTCCTTTCACTGACTATGTACACCCTCCAGAACCCTTAACCGATACCCTTCCTCAACCACTTCCCTCCATCCTTTCCATCGTTCCGACCTTGCAAGAACCCGTACCATTTTCACTTCCAGTGTCTGGTTTACCGAGTTCGGCGTACCCATGGGTTCTTACGAATCTTGAGGGATTTGACCCAATCTCTCGCCGGGTTAATAGATTAGCACAATCGCTGTTTACACATCGCTCATCACAAATTGTGCTAATCTATTCACTCCATTTCCTCCCTCAAGTTCGCATTCCACTTCTTTTTCCCTTCCGCCATTCTTCTTCCTCTCATATACCGAGACCGTATCCCGCTTCTCTCCGCATACGGTCTCACGTATTCTCCATTTCTTTCCTCTTCACCTTCTTTCACCAGCCACTGCTTTATCACGATAAGATCTTTCAATGGTTGGTACTAACTTTTGGCCTGTGTAAGTCCTTGTATAGCTTGATACTGTTCTTTCCCCCCTAAACCTGAACTTCAACGCCTAACAGTGGAAACACTGTTTTACTTAAGTTTGGGGGAACGCCTTTTTTCTATATATTTTTGGTTTTTCTTTTTGTATATAATTTGTTTTTAGGGGGAGCGCCGGCAATTTTGACCCTCTTGGTATAGCCTGACAGTGAGGGCACTGTCAAGTTTAAGTTTGGGGGTGTGCTCGGTAAGATTTCTTCCTTCGCATTCATTTGTATATTTTGCATTTGCATACCTTATTAAAAACCCACAAAAATTAAAAATTTTCCAAAAAATATAAAAACTTTGTCGTCAAGTTAGCTAATAGGGTAACTTAGATCTTTATTCTGAAAGTTTAGTTGATATGATAGAAATAACTAAATTCTAGGCTTAGGGATTGAAAACCCTAAAAATAACCCTCATTCTGTCTAACTTTGGTAAGTATACGTCCTTAAAGTTTTTTTGAGAAATAGGTAATCTTGAGTTCAGTTCTTGAGTTAAGTCAAGATGAAGGGAAAGTATTGATGCTTTACTGAAGGATAAGTCTGAAAAATAGTTTCTTTTCTCGAGTTCAAATTTAGAAAGTATATACCCTACAAACTGCACTTACACGCACCTTGAAACTTGGGATAGTAGAGGATACCTTGAAATACTCTTGCCTGAAAGCCTAGTATGAAAGAAAAAACGGTATTTAAAGCTAAACACCAAAAGAGCATGTTGAAAAATATATCCGGTCTTCAAAAAGAAAAAGAAAAAGAAAAATAGAATAAAGTCAAGACCTGAAAACTGCTATTTACGCTTTAAGCTCACACATTCAATAATCGGCCGTTAGTGCCTCAAGAAGCATTAATAGTCGCATGAAAGGTGTGTGAGCAACACCGTCCATCATTAAATGAAAAGTAGTATTAGGTATTAAGGTAAGGGTATTATAGCTTGAATTGAATTCTTGAGTGTAGGGGTGCAAATATACACACATGTAGGGGTATACAATTGATGTTTGGATAAGAGATAGAAATAAAGAATAAGACTTGTGTTTTCTGTAAAGTTGATAAAAATCCCTGATTTGAGGCCGCACTTTAGAAGGAAAACTCAGGAGAACCAACATCTTTCTAAACTTTTTTTGGAACGTATAGAATCTAAAGTTAAAACAGATAGGAGGTGTGAAAAATACGGGTTGGATATTTCTAACTTAGGATGATAGAATTTCTAATGTAAATACTAAACTGTAGGAGTAGAATCAATGTTAGCTTATGACACTAGCTTGACGGGATTTTGTGGGTAGTATCCGCTGAAAACCCTCAGGAGACAACACTCCTCCTACTAGGGACACCTAGAGGTTTAACGGCTTGTTGCACACGCTCAGTGCAATCGCGTTCCCTGCGAAAGTGCGGTTAGGATTTTATTTTTGTGAATAATTGGTTTTGCTCGAGACGAGCAAAAGTTAAGTTTGGGGGTATTTGTTCATACCAGAATATTGCATTTTATACCACCCATTCTTACGCTCGTGTATTTATAGGTAGGTACTTTTGATCAGTGTTTGCTACATATTTGCAGAATACAGGTTCTCGGCTTTGAATAGTGAAATCCATGAAAAGTACGACAAATTTTGGATTACTGCCAACAACTGATAAAACACAGGTCTCCGCTCTCTATCCGTGTGTTGCCACATACCAGTTTAAGGGACAAAATGGCAAATCGATTGTCATGTCATGCACAAGGCTCAATGGCAACACAAGATCCAAGAAATCTACACGGAGCTCGAGGAAATCATGATAAAAAGGTCCACATCAAATCACCTATTGTTCAACAGAAATTCTGGAATAATTGTGAAGAGATTATGAGAAAAGTCATATACCACACAGCAGACAATAGTAAACCAAGGATCCCCACAAAAGACCACAGCCCAATTCCCTAATATAGCCGCGGTTCCGCGGCATAAGCAGGCTTATGCCGCGGAACCGCGGCCGTATAGTCTTTTGGGGGCTGTTTGGTCATTCTATTTATGGGCAGATTGTTGCCCTACGTTTCCAATTCCCTGCCTATAAATACTCCAGAATTGAGCTAAGCCAAGGGTTCAATTTGGTGTCATTCTTTGTTCTTCTTTCTTTCTAAGATTTAGTCCTTTTCTTCTTCTTCTTCATTCCTTTTCCATGAAAATTGTAGTGAGAGCTTTTTGAGTGGGAGATCAATGAAGATGAGGGCTTTTTGTATCATTCTCTTTTGTTTCTTCTTTCCCTTGAGATTCTTGCTTTCTCTTGATCATTCAACCTCTTCATTGAGCTTGAATGATTAAGTGTTAGTTATTGATCTCAAGGGTCGTATTTTCTTATGGAATTAGCGCTTCATTTCACATGCGTTCTCTACCCTTCCCTTGATCTTGCAACCTCCTGATTGAGCTTGCAAGTTTAAGGGTTGGCTATTTATCACATGCTTGTCTTGAGTTCTAGTTTCTTGTTCTTTTTATCGCTCTTTATTACTTGCTTATTATTATCTTGCTTTACTTTCTTGCAATTTAATTCATGCACTTAATTACTTGTAATCTTTTCTTCTCATTGTTCTTTTCTTTTGCTCTCTTTTGTTCATTTTGTGAATGGTTGTAATTATTGTTGTTAAGATGAAATACGGTATTGTAAGTTAATATCTTCTTTCTCATTTCCTTTTCCCGTTATTTTCCATTGAACTCCGCCCAAACCATACGCAAGCGCTCCGTTAGGCACTCTACCCTAACAAGGTAACGGTGATTCCTAACCGCGACCGGTTGCGTTCGGTTTGGCCGGAGGCGAAAGCAAGAGACAAGAACGGAAGGACAAGGGTGAATAAGCCGTATTCCACGAATACCGCGCTTAAATCCCCCAATCCACGTTGTTGCCTATTGCTCTAGCTTCAATTGGTCAAGACTCGGCTCAAAGGTTTTGAGTACGGATTTCTGTAGCTTACAAGTTCGTATCTTTTTCTTAATAACTTTATACTTGCAAATATTACACATAGGATAGTCTCGAACAAACATACACAAATTCTTTATTGACTCGTCTAAAACAAGAAAGGACATACAACCATCTCCCTATGGATCGACCCGTGCTCAACCGGCTAGCTGCATAGCGACACCGTCTTGATTGCGGTTAACTTTAATTCTTTCAATCAGAAGCCATACAAGAGCCCGGGAGAACCTTGATCGTAGCGAAGGGACTTCAACAAGGAGCAAATGAAGTAAAGACCGATCTACAAAGGTTGTATTTCGTGTTCCCGTAGAAGTAAAGTTGTTTGCTTACTATTAGTTTCGCCTAAACTCTAGTATACGATCTTGCTTAGGGTTGTTCGGCACATAAAAATTAAATTTTGGCATGGTCGATGCCTTGTAGAGCCTTGTTAGTGTGCCTAGTAACCCTACAGAATGCGAGCAGAGTTTCCTGCAGTTGAAGACTCGCTTGACTACGGCACCAGTCTTATCTTTACCTTCTGAGTCAGGTGGTTTTGTTGTCTATTGTGACGCCTCTCGAGTGGGTTTAGGCTGTGTGTTGATGCAGCACGGAAGGGTCGTCGCTTATGCTTCTCGGCAATTGAAGAAGTACGAGCAAAACTATCCCTCTCATGACTTAGAGATGGCTGCGATGGTCTTTGCACTCAAGATTTAGAGGCATTACTTATACAGTGAGTCGTGCCAGATATTTATTGATCACAAGAGCTTAAAGTATATCTTTCAGCAGCGAGGTCTGAATTTGAGGCAGCGTCATTGGATGGAGCTTGTAAATGACTATGACTGCGAGATTCTCTATAATCCAGGCAAGGCGAATATGGTGGCAGATGCTTTGAGTCAGAGGCCAGGAGGTAGCTTATCTTATTTGAGCACAGTGCAGAGGCAGTCTTCCGCAGATTGGCAGATCTTATGTGACAGCCGAGTACAGTTTGAGTTTACGTTGACAGGAGGATAGCTTGCTTATATCCGCATCCGTCCATAGTTACTTGATCGCATCCGAGAGGCAAAGCCTGCCGATGCTCGCTTGTCCGAGATCATAGAGCAGTTTAGACATGGAAGAGATGCTGAGTTCGTAATCGTTGACAATGGAGTGTTACGGTTTAGGACTCGTCTTTGTGTGCCAGATTCTGAGGGACTGAGACGCGAGATCTTAGAGGAGGCACATCGGTCAGCATATAGTATTCATCCTGGTTCCACCAAGATGTATCATGACTTGAGAAATGTTTACCGGTGCGAACGGATGAAGAGAGATGTTACGGAGTTTATTTCGAGGTGCTTGACTTGTCAGCAAGTCAAGGCCGAGCACAAGAGGCCGACAGGAGAGTTACAGCCCTTGCCCATTCCGGAGTGGAAATGGGAGCAGATCTCTATGGATTTCGTTGTGGGTCTGCCCAGATCCAGTAGAGGGTATGATTCCATCTGGATGATTGTTGATCGATTGACGAAAGCAGCTCATTTTCTTCTGGTGAAGACTACTTATGGATACACGCAGTATGCTTGAATCTACATTGACGAGATCATGAGATTGCATGGAGTTCCGACTTGCATAGTGTTCGATAGAGGCGCACAGTTCACCAGACGATTATGGAAGAAACTTCATGAGGCTCTAGGAACCCGATTGAGTTTCAGTACAGCTTTTCACCCGCAGACTGACGGTCAGTCAGAGCGGACCATACAGACTCTTGAGGATATGTTCCGAGCTTGCAGTCTAGATTTCGGTGGTAGTTGAGATCGTCACTTACCCTTAATAGAATTCTCTTACAACAACAGTTTTTAAGAGACAATTCAAATGGTACCCTTCGAAGCATTATATGGGAGAAAGTGTCGATCACCCGTTTGTTAGACAGAACTCAGCGAGAGCAGCATTTTGGGACCGCAGCTAGTGCAGGAGACTACAGAAAAAATCTAGTTGATACGAGATAGGATGAGAGCGGTCCAGAGCAGACAGAAATCTTATGCTGATCGACGTCGTCGCAGACTTGAGTTCGATGAGGGAGACCATGTGTTCCTCCGAGTCTCTCCGATGAAGGGTGTGATGCGTTTCGGGAAAAAGGGGAAGCTCAGTCCGTGGTATGTCGGACCCTATGAGATTCTAGAGAGGGTGGGTGCTTTAGCTTATCGTTTAGCACTTCCACCAAGTTTTCCCGATGTACATCCAGTGTTCCATGTGTCTATGCTTCGCAAGTATCTTCACGATCCTTCTCATGCCATCCAGTATCAGTCATTACAGCTTGAGCAGGATTTATCCTATACTGAGTAGCCGGTAGCTATTCTAGACCGGCAGGTAAAGAAGGTAAGATCAAAGGTACTTCCATCCGTAAAGATTCTTTGGCGAGGACCAAATAGCGAGGAGGTCACTTGGGAGGCTGAGGAAGACATACGGAAGAAATTTCCGTATCTCTTTGAAGGTATGTGTACTTAAGTTTTAAATTCGGGGACCGAATTTTCTTAAGGGGGGAATATTGTAACATTTTGAAATATTTTAGATAATTAATTTAAATAGAAAACGTTAGTTTAATTTTATTGTAATAAAAATACCTTTTTATAAGTGGTAAAGTAATTTAGTAAAGAAAGTGGTGGTTTATATAATATTAAGTGTCATGAGGGGTTTCAGTGAAATGATAGCTTCCTTATGTTAATTAATTTTAGATGAGGGTTATTATGTAAATGTGTAAAATTAGGGTTAAGGTTACATTAAATCTCCTATACACCACATCTTAGACTCAACCTAATGGCCACTCCTCCTCCTTGCATGAATAGCACACCATCCATCATGTTGACACCACCTCCCAACCTTATCACTCCATACTCTTATCTCTTCTTATTTGTTCAGTTGATATATTGAGATTTAAAAGAAATTTCCTAGTTTAGAAAACAAAATCCAAGACCTCACTTAAGAAAAAGAAAGAGAAATGACATGAAAGCCTAAGTGTTGTGCTCTTCACCTCAACCCTCAAGCTAGGACCTTTTGGGCTTGTACATCTTTGAAGGAAGCTTTTAGTTGAACTTTTAGATTGGTAAAATTTCCAACCCTGTTGTTCTCTTATTTCAATACTGGTTGAGTATAGATGTAAGATTTCGGAAATATCATATTTTGGTTAGGTTATTGTTCTGTTTGAAACTGCTATGAGTTGGTTTATAGTTAGAAAAATCAAACAGTACTTTAAACTTTTAATTTGGACCTAGAATAACCAATAGAAACACGGACCCATTCCTCGGATTTTCGGCCGGCAACATCTATCAACATTCCGAGCTCGCCGGTTTTGGTAAGGAGTTGGGTGTTAGTTTTTCTAGGATAGCTCTCTGTTTATATTTTAGGGTTTCTGGTATTGCTAGTTTATATTATATATTCAGTATATAAAATATGGAAGCAAATATCAGTTTTGGGGTTTAAATTCTAAATATGATACGGATATATCGTGTCACGATTTCTGGTTTTTCCTGTTGCGACCAGAATAGGGTTAGCTCCGGTTAAACTAGGTCCAGATAACTCACGATATTCTCACGTAGCATGTTTAGTATGAAAGTCTATTAGTTTCATGTTTTCACCGTATCGGATTTTAGCTACTCTTATACGAAAGTTAATTTCGATATTAGGTTCGATCGCGGGGACTTCAGGGACTGCAAGGAAGGGAAAAGGATTGATGATATCCGAGTAGATTCGACGTATTCCGGTGAGTAGACTAAACATCTACCGGGGGGTTCTTGTATGGATGGCGTAATACGCCCGTAATTAAATGTTAGCTAGTAATTTCCCTTGCATTGTGTATATGTTTAAAACAAAGAAATTTCATCATATGCATTTATATCTATAAATTCCATTTTCTAATACTTGCTAGGACACTGCACTAATTATCGATGAGTCATGTCGCACGCGCACATACCTACATGTTACACTACACCTCATCGGTAACTGACATGTCATGTATCACTTTGAACTTGTCATGTCTTATATGATTTCGTCCATACCATTAGCATCATTATTAGTGGTTGTTTGCATCATTGTTATTAATTGATACCTATCATGTCTTACTTTCAAATTATTGTTAATTGTAGCACAAGATGTATTGGATTTGAGAATTTCTGGATTTGAGTTTTATACCCTATTAAGTTATATTAATTGGTCCTTCATGATTGATGTGATATGTCCACCATAAAATGTTGTTTTTATGATTTGGTTTTATTCCGGACCGAGTGGGTGAGCTATACGGTTACGGATTATTACGCTACCCAGACTGAGTGGGGGAGCTATACAGTCGGATTCATGGTGGACACGGTCGAGACCGAGGGGCAGGATAGCCGCATTTGAGGCGGGGAGCCTAGCGAGGATACTCGATAACGGAAACAGTTGTGGAACACGACGGATATCTGGAGGATACCGACCGATGTTATTGATTGTCGGGATCGTTTGGAGAACGATGCCTGCTGGAAACAGAAGATTTGTGTCGATGTTGGACACGGAAAAATGATACTTATTTAGAAATAATTGATGAGATTTCAGTGTTGATTAATACATTTAGTTAGTACATATTCATGCTTCCATATGTTATCATACATTATACTCATCTTTATTGCTGTTCACTCTAGTTCGTCATACTTACATTATCAGCTGTTAGATGTTAGTTTTACTCACTGAGTTGGCAACTCACCCCCGTTGTGCCTTAGTTCCTTGCAGGAGACGCGTGGACGCATAGTAGCAGTGCGGATCCACTTGTCAGCTTATATCATTTATTTGGCTAGGTGGATTACCTACGTAGTAATCTCCTATTTTGGTATATATATTTTGGATCTAGTATCACTCCATCAGACCCTGTATATTTGACTTAGAACGAGATATGTTTGTATATATGTTGTTTTGATTAAGTGTGATCATCTAGTTGTATTAATTTATGCTTCTTTACTTATGCATGAGATTCTTCGCTTGAGCGTCGTATTATTGTTGCATATTGATTTCCGCTGTTTGGCGTTATTTTGCTCCCAACTAGGGATGCAACTTATATTAAACATTGTATAACTGTTTTAAATAATGATTAATAAGAAGGTGCTGTCGAACATTTTAAATGCTAAAAAAAATCTGTTGTTTAGATTTCATTTCTTAAAATCATTCGACGTCCTACCTCATCCTTTTACTTAAAAACTAAAATTTCCTTAATTTCGCAAAAAGGGTTTTGATCTTGACTTTTGGCTTACTCAGATTGTGTCGACATATTTATATGTCATACAATCTAAGTGCCAGTCACATCTGAATTTCGGGTCGTGATAGTACCAGTTTCATTGAATAGTTGAAAGAGAATGGAATTCTCTCTCAGTTTACTCCTCCATATACACCACAGCATAATGGTGTACAAAGAGAAGGAATCACACGTTCCTCGATATGGTGCGTTCCATGATAAGTAGTGCTGAGTTGCCACTTTCCTTTTAGGGGTTTGCGCTCGAATCAGCTGCATACCCATTGAATAGGGTTCCAACTAAGTCTGTGCCTACCACTCCATATGAGATGTGGAGTGGAAAGAGACCGTGTCTCAAGTATTTTAAGATATGGGGGTGTCCTGCTTTTGTCAAAAAGCAGAATCCAGAAAAGCTCGATGCACGATCGGTTTTATGTAAGTTTGGGGGATACCCTAAGAATTCACGGGGATATCTTGTCTACTACACTGAAAAACACAAGGTATTTGTCGCTTGCCACATAGTCATTTTAGAGAACGAATTTCTTACAAAAGAAATTAGTAGGAGCATGGTAGAACTGGAAGAAATTCCAGAACGACAAACTACTGCTGAAAACTTGGTAGAATCTCAGGTTTCAATAAAGCCAGCAAGACGAAACGATGTCACTCCGCAAGTCTAGTAGGCATTCTCATCCGCCTGAGAGATACTATGGGTTTCTCATAGATGGGGATCGAGAGGATTGCATCATCAATGATTATGAGCCTACTGGTTTTCAGCAGGCTATCATAAGTAAAGACTCAGTGAAGTGGCTGGATGCTATGAGATTCGAGAAGGAATCCATGTGCACTAAGAAAGTATAGACTTTGGAAGTTGCACCTCCTGGAGTAAAAACCGTTGGATGCAAATGGATCTTCAAAAAGAAGATTGGTGCAGATGGAAAGGTAGAAACTTATAAAATTAGGCTTGTTGCAAAAGGATTTCGTCAAAGACTAGGATTGGACTATGATGAAACCTTTTATCCTGTAGCAATGTAAGTCCATGTCACACACACCACGTGTTCGCGGGGAGGTGGAATATATGAAAAACAATTATCAAAGCTTCGTAACACGGACTTGAGCACACAGATCGTGTCTAAACCATTACTAACAAACTACGAGAGGTTTAACTACTCGGATTAGAAGTTATACCTCACGTTACTTGTCCTTCGGGTCTTCAACACTGTCCTCCACACCTCATAGGCTCTATGGAACTTGGGCACCTCAATGGCCTCCTTGAGTCAAAGACGATCCACCCGAGAGTCCATAGTCCGAGCTCTTATATCGAATCTGAGATAACTACGGCTTCTAGTTTGCTAATCTAGAAGTCCTAGAAGGTGTAGAGTATTTAGATAGATTACTTAGTCACTTTAAACCCTAGGATTCTCAACACATGAGAGCTTTTAGGGTTTGAGGAAGAAGACGAAGACTTGAGGAGAGAGAAATGTTTTGTGATAATCAATGAACTACACTCATTTGTGAATATCAGGAAGCATAATAAAATCATCAAAATAAATATCTAGCTAATATTCATCATGCTTCATTTAATTCACAAGGTGAATCATCTAATGAGTCACCTAATGAGTCATGGATCAATTAATGAAACTTACACCTCATCCTCCACCTCATTTAGTTTAAATCACGAAATAAATAAACACAAATGAGTTACCTCTTTCTAGAAGCATCCCAACAAATTACGAGACTGCCCCCCATCCGTATTTTTGAAAAACACGGATAATCTTTGACTGATTAAATCTATATGTATAACACTAGAATATGGCTTAAACCAAAGCCCGCTAGTATTATCTGACCGATCATAGTACGTGCACAAGTGGACGTAAGTGATCGCGGCCCTACCGTAAAACCATACGGCCTCTACACCTTTTGCCCGGTGCAAGGAAACTCTCTGTATGGGACTCTAAAGACTCGACACTACGCTGGCAGTGGGTTCAACCACAGGCCGCAAGCGGTACTAGCTGTACGTGACGGTCCCCAGGAAGATGTCGATGAGAAGGTCGGTGAGTAAACCCATCCGAACTCCTACTAAGCCTGTATGTAACAATCTCTGTACAGTCCGGTCTGTTCATCTAGGACTATCGCATATCGGGCCTAGGGGCAATAAACGTCAGACCCCTAATAGCGGTATAAGTCATGTCAGAGTGAAGCCCATTACACCTTGAGAAACTACTGGAGCACCTACCAGTAAATCTTACTTGCCCTGGCCAGGGACCTTGCGTAATGGCTCTCCATAAACAGCGTGATATCAACCCCCAATACCGGGAGAGACGAATCCTGTCTAACCGCCACTGCCTCCAAGCGATTCGGGACTGCACCTAACTACTACCTGTTTGCATGACTCCTTTGAACCGTGGTAGGGTAGTGTAGGGT
Organism: Agapanthus africanus; assembly: GCA_030015575.1. Classification (NCBI taxonomy): domain Eukaryota; kingdom Viridiplantae; phylum Streptophyta; class Magnoliopsida; order Asparagales; family Amaryllidaceae; genus Agapanthus; species Agapanthus africanus. Next base: position 201,959,568 of record JASDDO010000018.1, on the reverse strand, counting down.
TCCTAGGCACACTAATGAGGTCTCACAAGGCATCAACCATGCCAATTTCAAATTTTACGGGTGCCGAGAAACCCTAATACGGATCGTTAACTAGAATATTAGGCGAACACATGCAACTAGTTAACAATTTAACTAAAAGAACGGAAATACAACCTTTGTAGATCCGGTCCTCCACCTCCATAGCTCCGCAATGAAGTCTTCTCGCTGTCCAAATGGAAACCCGGGCTCTAGCGTCGGCTTCATCGGAGAAATGGGCAGGCAAGGTCGTCGGCTTTGTGCCGAAGATGATCTACGTCGAGGCATCACTAGATCAAGCTCCCTCTTCACCAAGTCATGAAACTTGTGAAGAGAACACCCTATACTACTTGGCAAGAGGTAGAGGATGAAGAAATAGGAGGTGGGTTCACTTTAGAATTGGATTTCTCACTCATTTTCACAAGTTGCCATTGTTGATAGCAAGCTTTTTCTTGAAGTGAAGAAGAAGAAGAAGAAGCAAGAATATGATAAGTGTTAATCCAAATAAGGAAAAGAAAATCAATACTTATCATATTCAAACCATGATTAGGTGTAGAGAATAAACTAGGGTTAAGTGGAATGGTTAGGTTAAAGGAAAGAAACAAAATGGTCAACATTTCAAACCTTCATGAACTTTCAATATAAAACAAAACTAGTAACCATTTTATTTCTTGCCAAAATGAAATAAATAAATGAATAAATAAATAAAAACCTTAACCATTTACATAACCAAGGTTTAAAACAAAACTACACCCAAGTGAGCATGTATCATCAAACATGATACAAACAAGTGCACAAAAGTATATCACATATACAAGTTGTGTACTTCAAGTGAGAAAATCCTTTTAAAGTGAACCTATACTAGTTAATGCAAAGTAATATATCAAATATATAATTATACATTAAATCATTAAATCAACACTTGATTCAATGATCCGGTCATGTCGCATATAACCGACTAGTATCCAATGTATCGACTTATCAAATCAATCCTCGATTCGATAACTAGGTTATATCGCATACAACCATTCGATACATTCATCGCGAGAATAGAATACGGTATCACATACATGCATTATTCTCGGTCCCGCACATATCTCATATGCGCTCCTATTTCGTTTCGCTTGAGCCACGAAACCTCTGTGTAGGACTCTAAAGACTCGTCAATACGCCGGCAGCAGGTGATGATCATATCAAACACCCACAAGCCGCAAGCGGTCAGCTAAACGTAACGGCCACCCGAGTATTGAGCGATCAGAAGATCGACGAGCAAGCCCGCTCATACTCCTGTGAATCCAACCAGTAACAGTTACCGTACAGTCCGGTCTCGTCGTCTGATATGTCGCATATCTCGCCTAGGGGTGGTAAACGTCAGACCCCAATAGCTCGATAAGTCGTGTCAATATGAGGTCTATAACAGTTCAAGAAACTACTGGTAACACTTACCAGTAAATCTCAGCAACCCTAGCCAGGGATTTCCGGTTATAGCCAATCGAACACAGCGCAACATCAACTCCCTATACCGGGAGAGACGAATCCCCTCCTATCGCTCATTGCCTCCATGTGATTCGGGACTGTACCCAAAAACCACTGTTTTGCACGCCCTCTTGGACGTGGTAAGGTGGAAATCAAAGCACAGTGGGAACCACACAAGACTCTATGACGATCTCGTGTCAACAGACTACTCTGTACCAGTGTCACTAGAGAACTGCCATCTGACGTAAGGTATAATACCATCTGGGAGTTCTCGGCGAGTCCTTCCAGTATACCCAGTCTCCACTGAGCACCCGTATATCATCTCTGATGTCAAACACCAATGGATATGGGATCATCCATCGCCTATCTGTATGGGTCGAGAAGGTATACGCTAGTCTACTCTGGTATATCGATGCCCCGTCTCGATACACCCACGACTAGGGACCTTGAAGGATGTACTTATGGACTACCATGTCCCCACTAGTATGATCCGCATCATAGTCCAGGTAGTCAAGTACACATCCTAGGGGCTTTACCAACATGTAACAGAGAGACAATCAGTGTACATGTTAAGGTAAAGAGCAACCAGATAGCATACTATCATGTCGAGCAAGAAAGTCCTCCCTATATATGTCCAAGCATCCACTACAATATACATCCTATGTATAGTAATGGCCTCTAGGGCATACATATAACTAACAATCTCCCACTTGCACTAGGGCCATCTTATAGCAGTGGTTGTAGTATCTCATACTCAACCATCCCATAAAAATCTCTCTCTGGGAATAGGCCTTCATGAGTGGATCCGCCGTGTTGTCCTCTGAGTCTACTCTCCTAACTCGATCACCCTGGAGATCAACCATCTCCATGATCAGGTGATACTGCCTTAGAATATGTCTGGATCACTGATGGGACGGGCGTTCCTTGGCATGAGCCACAACTCCATTGTCACACAATGGGAGGAACAAAGTTCATCTCATGAACAAATATACATCCAGACTGCATCTTTGGTAGCATCTTAAGTAGCGATGTATCTTTCCTTTAATCGTCTAGTATGCCACGGTATCTAGCTTGGAACTCTTCCAACATACCGTCCCTTTACTTAGGGTAAAGACAATGCCTGTGACTGACATTCAGTCGTCCTCATCACCCTGGAACCCTTCCAGTGATTCTCCCCAGGATCGATTGATACCATCTCACTACAACTAGTGAGAATCCTAACATCCAATTAGATCTATCTCATAGATCCATAACCCAGGATTTAGGAGGTATCACTTTTATCCTATATGGAGAATCATTGTGATAAACGGAGATTGACCGAGCGTAGCATAGGAAACTCCTTCCCTATCAAGAGCATGTCATCCACGTACTCTACGGGGATCGTCACTATACTCCCTACTACCTTTTTGTTTATACAAGGTTCATCTACCATTTTGATGATGTCAAACTCTTTGACTAACACATCAAAACAGATGTTCCAACTCCGCGATGTCTGCTTTATCCTATAAAGCATCTTGTACACGTTTCCGCTGCTCCCACTGTCTACGAAGCCCTCAGGCTGTGTACTTATAGACGTTCTCTTCTAAAACATCATTTAGAAAAGCAGTCATGGCACCCAACCACCAGATATCGTAGTCATGGTATGTAGCCGTGGCAAGTAGGATCTGGATGGACTTAAGCATAGCCACTTGAAAAGGTTTCATCATTATCCACGCCTGGTCGATGACGAAAAGCTTTAACAAGTCTAGCTTTGAAAGTCTCAACTATTCCATGTACACCAAGTAATCTTCTCAAGATATACTTGCTCCTGATGGGAATTTAACCCTTCAGATATAGCAACCAAAGTCCATACTTTGTTGGTGTACATGGATTCCATCTCAGATCGCTAAGCATCCAGCCATTCTTACAGAGTCCCACTCCTGATGGCCAGCTCGAAACTAGTTGGGTCATCATCTCATGATGCAATCCTCGCTCCCACTGTCATAGAGTAACCGAAGTATCTCTCAGGCGGGTGAGGAACCCTACTAGATCGGCGGAGAGGCTGAGGTTCGTTGGTAACTATTGAATCCTTTGGTTCTATCAAATCATCAGCCGCAGTTTGTATAGCTGGAACATTTCCAGTTCTACATAACGGACTTTGCCTCGAGCTTGTCCGGATTTTGCTTTTAGACATAGGCCGGTCAACCCCAAATCTTAACTAACTTAAGATATGGGCTCTTCCCTTTCCATATCACATATGAAGTGGTAGGCAACTGATTTGATTTGAGCCCTATTCAATAGGTATGCAGCTTCTCAAGTGTATAACTCCCAAAAGGAAACAGGTAACTCAGTAGTACTCATCATAGAGCACACCTTATCACATAGGGTGTGATTGCTCCGCCCCGATATACCATCGTGCTATGGTGTATACGGAGAAGTAATGCTGAGAGAGAATCTCATTCTCCTTTAGAAAAGTCCAGGAATTCCGTGCTCAAGTATTCTCCTCCTTGATCACATCAAAGGACATAATACTTATACCTGTTTTGGTTCTCTACTTCTTACTTATATTCTGTGAATATCTCAAAAGGTTCGGACTTGTGTTTCAACAAGAACATATGTCTGAATCTAAAGAGATTATCAGAGAATTTAATGAAGTACAAGGAACCGGTCTTGGCATGTGTAGACAGGGGACCTCACATACATCATCATGTATCAATCCCAAGAGTTCACTAACTCTTTCTCTGTTTCCAGTAAACAGAGCTATGGTCATCGTATCTTTGTGACATGACCGGCAAGTTTCACAAGATGTAAATTCAAACTAATTTAAATGTGCATCTAAATGTAACTTTAGCCAGTCGGGTCGCATTGATATGACCTAGTCTACAATGCCTCAAGAAGGATTTGTTCATTTCTGAACTCTTCCTCTTGTGTGTGTTCTGTATACTAAAGAACTGTAGTTTGATTTAGAACATCAATGCTTTTAGATAACGTGCCTGAACCGATCAACTTTTGATATGGGAAATGTTCAAAACATTATCCAACTATACAAAATTTTATCATTTCTTTACTTATAAAGAGACTGATATGATTTTGTATATCAGGTTCGGTATCTAATAACATTCGTTCAGAATTAATGTATTTGTAATACAGGGTGACAGTGACCAACAGACTTGGCTGCAACACTTGCCCCGTTTTCTGTCTCATGAAACTTATCACCCGTTCTCAGTTTTCTACCTATCTGTAGCCCTATGTAACAGATTACATAACTGGGATCCTGATCCGGTATCATATACCCAGGATGCGGAGGATACTGAGAAACAGTTCTTTGTAACGAACACACCTGAAGATGATGCATCAGCATGCACTCTCTTCGTTTGGGCGGCACGGGAATTCTGGTAATCCCCAATTTCCTGCTCTGTCTTATAACAATTATAAGTTGGAGCGGGACCAACGTTCCCCAGCTCAGTATAACAAGCAGGTTCGGTCAATATTCCGTATTATTATCTTGATTAAGGCGTGATATGGTCGCTACCTGGAGAGAGAGAGAAGAAAACACTCAGCGTGCGCTCTTGCAAGAATAGATTGGTTATAATTTTATCTAATCAGGATGGCTCCCACTGTTTTAATCAAATCTTCCTTCAAACCTTAAAAGGAAAGACTAGCCGGGATTAATTACACACTACAAGTTCGCGAATCTTTCAGCCAGGCTAGTGTCGGTACTTTGAGGGAGGTCCCCCGTGCTTTCGCACGAACCTAATTACAGTAAACCTCGTTTTCCCAGAGGCGTAACCTCGTTAACACCTTTCTAGAAACCTACTTGATCGGCTAATTGTAATGTGTAAAACTCTCCCAGGAGTAACTCTTACTCGCAGCGGGTATCGGGATCCAACTATCTCATAGAAGGTATGCAATCTCATTGCAAATTTCAACACTTGAAATTCCCGATAATATTTTACCCCTAGCAGCTATATGATCTTAACATAGTCAACAAATCATAAGTGCTAGTCAAGTTCAACTCGTCATTTCCCGATTGAATTAAACCCACCCGCACGACCCTTAACATAGTCAACAAAGTCGCACGACTACCCTAATCTAATCGCATCATATGCTTATGCAGATAAGCACTAATTAGCTACCGCACACTACGCCTTAACATAGTCAACAAACGTAGCACGAATACTAACTAGTACTTATCTGAAATGACGGAGGGCTACGACAGGTTTTTCTGAAAACCTATTGCGTAATGAACTTGATATCGTTGTAGAATCAAATGATTTTAAAATGGAGTGTTTTTGAGGCTTATGTAGTTTTGCTAAAGGAGTCACTTCCGGTGAAGGGATCGTCGGTCCTTTCCTCATCGAATGAGGTGCGGGATATATCATATATATCACTGTGCAAAGCAAAAACTCTTAAAAGCAATCAAAAGACAAACCGAGTGTGTAGCATCTGCCAGTTATTGCTAAAGGAGTCACTCCCGGTGAAGAGATCTCGGTCCTTTCCTTATCGAATAAGGTGCAGGATATATCATATATATCACTGTGCAAAGCAAAAACTGTAGCTACCTGTTTTATTTTGAAATTCGATTCTACAACATCTTTAGGTTTCTTTTATTTCATTAATCATATTAATGAAGTCCCATCATTTAAGTTACCTAAATATCACAGATAAATACGACGTACACTTATGCCATCCGCATTCGCCCCGATGTCCCCTCGTGCACCGTTAGGTTAGGTAACTAACGGCAGAGCAGGGCAGGGCTAGCGCGGGTGTAAAACATAAGTAACATCTATATAATATATCATATCTACTATATACAGTATCCATCACAGAACATCACATGATCGCATCACAGATATCGCAGCAGAAGAAACATATGAAATATTGGATATACTAGGACGTCCGTGTTTTCAATACGAGCCAGTATAAACACGGATTCCACGGTCGTGATGAATAGCCAAACCCACATCCCTAGACCTTTACGAGAGCGGCAAGCAACCCTACCAATTCTAGAGTTAGGAGACCCGGACTCGACTCCTCGAGTTGGTCTCCCACTGGACTCCAGAACCCGGTTACTTGTGCTCCCCTCCTTGGGTCTATCCTAGTGCGGAAAAGTAAATAATATACAAAGGGTGACATCTTCTGCAACCTGGAAGTGCCCCAATAAAAGAATATTACATACAAGTTTTTACATGAATGAAAATGAAAAACACTCATCTCACATAAAAACCCCCGGCTATTCAAACACGACGATCCAATATAACATATCCAGCAACACATAACATCACATGTCATCAACGTAAGTAAATATGCGCATCCCAATTGTCGTTGACATATAGCAACGAAACCGGCGATATCACATATTACACTTACGGTCATAGAAAAGAAAGTGTAAAACTACAACAGTTGGAATCCGCAACCTGCATAGACATCGCATGCCTAATCAAATGAATTCCTTAGACATCGCATGCCTAACAATTATAAACCCCGCATTTTAGTCTCATTATCGAAAACACTTTTCAATATCAAGTCGGGCAATTCAACAGGATTCTCGACATCCTGATCCAATACTCGTCGCAAACTTCAGTAGACAGCCGCACCCCCGATGCCGTCGACGAAGTGCACCAAGGCGGAACACCGCTACCGCGAGCACCCGAACGGATGCTTTCGGCGACGGGGTTCTCCTACAGTCACTTGGTCGGGGCTATGGAGTGTAGCAGTCTATTAAGTTTACCCGGTGAGTATCCGCGTACGCTACATGATTGCGACGGACTTTTGATCGCATCAAAGTTCCATAGCAACCGATCAAGTGAGACTAAATTGCTAGATTTATAACATTCATTGAGTTATTTCATAACTTCTTGTGAATTCCAATTATTGTATCACATTCCGGAGAAGATAGAAAATGTTAAACTTTCCGATCGAACATTCGAACACCCAAGTTTTCCCGATACAGCTCAACACATGAAACAAGTTTAAAAACATCCAGTTCATGCCTCAGTACCAACGGTCCAGCCGTAGAAGGGTCAAGCCAACGCCTCACATGTGGCACGCCGTACTGCCCCAAACCCGAAGGTTCAAAGGGCAGTTCAAGACGGTCACATAATCGAGTTAAGATTTGTTGTCTTCTAGAGGGACCATCGCTTTACTTGCACTACTTAAAACGTTATTAAACTACGGAAAAATCCAACACTTGGAAATTTCCCGGCAGGGGAAAAAGTGGGTATTTATATCTTGTCGAACTTTTTAACAGTTTCTAAAATATCCGGAAAAACATAAACGAAGTTAAATTATCCGATCAAATTAACGAATCCCCAATAAAACCCTAGAAAACTCAACACTTGAGTGGAATTAAAAAATTCACATAAAAAATTGCCAAGAAAGGACCTAAGAATAAATATATGAAATTTGAGGGACTAAGTCCAAATTTGGGCCGTGGAAGCGCCGCCAAACCCCTGGTTTGGCCGCGGTTCCGCGGTCGAATTATGGAATTAGGAGCCCAAACTTCACAGTAATTCTTAGTTTTTCCTGCTTATTTTTCTGCATATTTTTAATTCACAAAATTCAACAGTTTTGAAAAATGTACAGAGAGCGATTTTGCAATGGGGTTTCGGTTCTATCGGATTTCTAACTCCATCTACGCATCGCCTAAGGCTCTAGCTAGGCTCTGATACCACTGTAGGGTTCCTAGGCACACTAATGAGGTCTCACAAGGCATCAACCATGCCAATTTCAAATTTTACGGGAGCCGAGAAACCCTAATACGGATCGTTAACTAGAATATTAGGCGAACACATGCAACTAGTTAACAATTTAACTAAAAGAACGGAAATACAACCTTTGTAGATCCGGTCCTCAACCTCCATAGCTCCGCAATGAAGTCTCCTCGCTGTCCAAATGGAAACCCAGGCTCTAGCGTCGGCTTCATCGGAGAAATGGGCGGGCAAGGTCGTCGGCTTCGTGCCGAAGATGATCTACGTCGAGGCATCACTAGATCAAGCTCCCTCTTCACCAAGTCATGAAACTTGTGAAGAGAACACCCTATACTACTTGGTAAGATGTAGAGGATGAAGAAATAGGAGGTGGGTTCATTTTAGAATTGGATTTCTCACTCATTTTCACAAGTTGCCATTGTTGATAGCAAGCTTTTTCTTGAAGTGAAGAAGAAGAAGAAGAAGCAAGAATATGATAAGTGTTAATCTAAAAAAGGAAAAGAAAATCAATACTTATCATATTCAAACCATGATTAGGTGTAGAGAATAAACTAGGGTTAAGTGGAATGGTTAGGTTAAAGGAAAGAAACAAAATGGTCAACATTTCAAACCTTCATGAACTTTCAATATAAAACAAAACTAGTAACCATTTTATTTCTTGCCAAAATGAAATAAATAAATGAATAAATAAATAAAAACCTTAATCATTTACATAACCAAGGTTTAAAACAAAACTACACCCAAGTGAGCATGTATCATCAAACATGATACAAACAAGTGCACAAAAGTATATCACATATACAAGTTGTGTACTTCAAGTGAGAAAATCCTTTTAAAGTGAACCTATACTAGTTAATGCAAAGTAATATATCAAATATATAATTATACATTAAATCATTAAATCAACACTTGATTCAATGATCCGGTCATGTCGCATATAACCGACTAGTATCCAATGTATCGACTTATCGAATCAATCCTCGATTCGATAACTAGGTTATATCGCATACAACCATTCGATACATTCATCGCGAGAATAGAATACGGTATCACATACACGCATTATTCTCGGTCCCGCACATATCTCATATGCGCTCCTATTTCGTTTCGCTTGAGCCACGAAACCTCTGTGTAGGACTCTAAAGACTCGTCAAAACGCCGGCAGCAGGTGATGATCATATCAAACACCCACAAGCCGCAAGCGGTCTGCTAAACGTAACGGCCACCCGGGTATTGAGCGATCAGAAGATCGACGAGCAAGCCCGCTCATACTCCTGTGAATCCAACCAGTAACACTTACCGTACAGTCCGGTCTCGTCGTCTGATATGTCGCATATCTCGCCTAGGGGTGGTAAACGTCAGACCCCAATAGCTCGATAAGTCGTGTCGATATGAGGTCTATAACAGTTCGAGAAACTACTGGTAACACTTACCAGTAAATCTCAGCAACCCTGGCCAGGGATTTCCGGTTATAGCCAATCGAACACAGCGCAACATCAACTCCCTATACCGGGAGAGACGAATCCCCTCCTATCGCTCATTGCCTCCATGTGATTCGGGAATGTACCCAAAAACCACCGTTTTACATGCCCTCTTGGACGTGGTAAGGTGGAAATCAAAGCACAGTGGGAACCACACAAGACTCTATGACGATCTCGGGTCAACAGACTACTCTGTACCAGTGTCACCAGAGAACTGCCATCTGACGTAAGGTATAATACCATCTGGGAGTTCTCGGCGAGTCCGTCCAGTGTACCCAGTCTCCACTGAGCACCCGTATATCATCTCTGATGTCAAACACCAATGGATATGGGATCATCCATCGCCCATCTATATGGGTCGAGAAGGTATACGCTAGTCTACTCTGGTATATCGATGCCCCGTCTCGATACACCCACGACTAGGGACCTTGAAGGATGTACTTATGGACTACCATGTCCCCACTAGTATGATCCGCATCATAGTCCAGGTAGTCAAGTACACATCCTAGGGGCTTTACCAACATGTAACAGAGAGACAATCAGTGTACACATTAAGGTAAAGAGCAACCAGATAGCATACTATCATGTCGAGCAAGAAAGTCCTCCCTATATATGTCCAAGCATCCACTACAATATACATCCTATGTATAGTAATGGCCTCTAGGGCATACATATAACTAACAGGTAGTAATCTAAGTACTGTAGAAACACACCCGAGGTGAAGTAGCAGTGTCAAGTCGACGGACAAAGCTGTACTTATGTCACCTGGGAACTGCTATCCGACGATGGGTATAGAACCAACTTGTAGTTCCCGGCGAGTCCTGTCCGGTGTACCCGTAACCAAACGAGCGCCAGCATACTATCTCCAGTACGACGTACTGATGGCCGTGGGACAGACCATCTCCCCAACTGGGATGAGAAGCGTATACACCAGTCTACTCCGGAGTATCGATGTCCCGTCTCGATAATCCTACGACCAGGGACATGTATAGGATGTTGCTTATAGACTACCTAGCCCCCACTAGTGTGATTGCCATCACAACGCTGGTAATCAAGCAAAGATCCTAAGGGCTCTACTAATATATATAAGCGATATGTCAAAAGAAACATATGCACATTTTAAAGTAGAAACAAACCAAGTAGCATACTACCATTTTTACCAAGACTGTCAATACAACTGTGAATATCCTAAGCTTCCATTAAGTAATATACAAACAAGTATGATACAGTAATGGCCTCCAGGGCATGAACACTAACATTCTCCTACTTGCACTAGGGCCATGTACTGGCATATCGCAGACCTATCCTCTCGAATAGCCTCTCGAACTACGTCTGAGGAATGGCCTTTGTGAATGGATCAGCAGTGTTATTCTCCGTATCTACTCTATTCACCTCGATCTCCCGGCAATCAGGTGATACCGCCTTAAGATGTGTCTGGACTTCTGATGGGACCTGGGTTCCTTCGCTAAAGCTATAGCATCGTTGTTATCGCAATACAGAGGTATTGGATCAACACTGGTAGGAACCACCTGAAGTTCTGTGAGGATCTTCTTCATCCAGACAGCTTCTTTTGCGGCATCGCAAGCAGCTATGTACTCCGCTTCCATCGTCGAGTCAGCAACGGTGTCCTTCTTAGAACTCTTCCATCAGACCGCCCCTCCATTGAGGGTAAAGACATAACCCGACATGGACTTGGAGTCATCCCTGTCACTCTGGAAGCTGGAGTCAGCAAAGGCCTCGATCTGGAGGTCCTTTCCGCCATACACCAAGAATATCTCCTTAGTCCTTCTCAGGTACTTGAGAATGTTCTTTACTGCTATCCAGTGCTTCTCCCCTGGGTTTGCCTAATACCGGCTTACAACGCTCAATGCGTATGCTACATCTGGTCTGGTACTTAACATCGCATACATTATAGAGCCTACCGCAGAAGCGTAGGATATAATCGACATGCGATCCCTTTCCAAATCAGTTTTGGGAGACATCTCTTTGGAGAGGGTGATTCCGTGACAAGCCGGTAGGTTACCGCACTTAGAATCTTCCATACTTAATCTTTTCAATATGGTGTCTATGTACCAGGACTGTGAAAGTCCCAACATCCTCTTTGATCTATCACGATAGATCTGGATCCCCAGAATATAGGTGGCATCACCCAGGTCCTTCATGGAGGACTTCTGAGACAAGAATCCTTCGACTGACTGTAGTATAGGAATATCATTTCCTATTAGGAGAATGTCATCCATGTACAAGACGAGGAATACTACAGCTCTCCCTACAATCTTACTATATATGCATGGCTCATCTGGATTCTTGATAAATTCAAATTCTTTGACAGTATCATCAAAACAGATGTTCCAACTCCGCGATACATGCTTTAGTCCATAAATGGACTTAAGCAACTTGCACACTTTACCGCTGCTCCCACACTGAATGAATCCCTCTGGCTGATCCATATAGACGCATTCTTCCAAATTACCATTTAGAAAAGCCGTCTTTATGTCCATCTGCCAGATCTCATAATCGTGGTAGGCAGCAATGGCAAGAAGGACCCGAATGGATTTGAGCATAGCCACTGGAGAAAAGGTTTCGTCATAGTCCAAACCAGGTCTTTGACGAAAACCCTTTGCAACAAGGCTAGCCTTATAGGTTTCAACCTGTCCATCCACACCAATCTTCTTTCCAAAGATCCATTTGCATCCTACGGGTTTTACCCCATCTGGAGCAATGTCCAAAGTCCATACTTTGTTGGTGTACATGGACTCCATTTCGGTCCGCATTGCATCCAGCCATCTTACTGAGTCGCCGCTCCGAATGGCTTGTTGGAAGCTAGTAGGGTCATCATTGTCAATGATGCAATCCTCTCAATCCCCGTCTATGAGAAAACCGTAGTATCTCTCGGGCAGATGAGACTGCCTACTACTTCTGCGGATAGGCGTTGGGATGTCCCTTTCTTCTGAAACTTCTGGTTCTACCATACTTTCAGTAACAGCTTGTGGTTCTGGAATTTCTTCCAGTTCTATTGCGCACCCACTCTTCTGATTTTCTAAAAATTCAGCTTCTAAGAAGTGGGCATGATGAGAAACAAAAACATTTTGTTCCTCTGCGTAATAGAAATAATACCCCTTGGAATTCTTTGGATATCCCACAAACTTACACTGTACTGAGCGTGCCTCGAGCTTGTCCGCATGCTGCTTTTTAACAAAAGCTGGACATCCCCATGTCCTAAAGTGTTTAAGACAGGGTTTCTAACCACTCCACATCTGATATGGTGTGGTAGGCACAGTCTTGGTTGGCACCTGGTTCAAAAGATATGCAGCTGATTCTAGTGCATAACCCAAGAAAGATCGCGGTAACTCAGCCTTACTCATCATGGAACGAACCATATCCAATATGATTCGATTCCGCCTTTCCGATACACCATTGTGTTGTGGTGTGTATGGAGGTGTAAGCTGAGAGAGAATTCCATTCTCTTTTAAGTATCCCAGGAACTCGGCACTTAAGTATTCACCACCTCGATCAGATCTCAGTGTCTTAATACTTTTGCCTGTCTGTTTTTCCACTTCATTCTTGTATTCCCGGAATTTCTCAAAGGCCTCGGATTTATGCTTCATTAAGAAGATATGTCCATACCTAGAGAAATCATCCATAAAAGTAATGAAGTAGGAATAACCACCTCTTGCATGTGTAGACATTAGATCGCACACATCACTGTATACGAGTCCTAAGAGCTCGCCCACTCTTACTCCGTGTCCAGTAAACGGAGTCTTTGTCATCTTTCCCCTGAGACAAGATTCACAAGTAGTATAAGATTGATATTCGAACGGATTCAAATATTCTTCTCTATGTAACTTAGTCAACCGTGTTTCATTGATGTGACCTAATCTACAATGCCATAAGAAAGCTAGATTTATTTCTGGAGACTTTCTTTTAAGTGTGTTCTGGACATTGAAAACTAAACTTGATTTAATATGTATATTGTTAGTTATATGTATGCCCTAGAGGCCATTGCTGTACATACGATGTATATTGTAGTGGATGCTAGGACATATATAGGGAGGACTTTCTTGCTCGACATGATAGTATGCTATCTGGTTGTACTTTATCTTAACATGTACTCTGATTGTCTCTATATTACATGTTGATAAATCCCTTAGGATATGTACTCGACTACTGGGACTATGATGAGATCATACTAGTGGGGCCACGGTAGTCGACGAGTACATCCTATAACTGTTCCTAGTCGAGAGTGTATCGAGACAGGGCATCGATGCACCAGAGTAGACTAGCGTATACGCATCTTGACCCATATGATGGGCGATGGATGATCCCATATCCATCGGTGTTTGACATCAAGGATGGTGTACGGGTGCTCAGTGGAGACTGGGTACACTGGACGGACTCGCCGAGAACTCCCAGATGGTATTATACCATACGTCAGATGGCAGTTCTCCGGTGACACTGGTACAGAGTAGTCTGTCGACCCGAGATCGTCATAGAGTCTTGTGTGATTCCCACTATGCTTTGATTTCCATCATACCACGTCCAAGAGGGCGTGCAAAAAGGTGGCTTTTGGGTACAGTCCCGAATCACATGGAGGCAATGAGCGATAGGAGGGGATTCGTCTCTCCCGGTATAGGGAGTTGATGTTGTGCTGTGTTCGATTGGCTATAACCGGAAATCCCTGGCCAGGGTTGCTGAGATTTACTGGTAAGTGTTATCAGTAGTTTCTCGAACTGTTATAGACCTTAAATCGACACGACTTATCAAGCTACTGGGGTCTGACGTTTACCACCCCTAGGCGAGGTATGCAACATATCAGACGACGAGACCGGACTGTACGGGAGTGTTACTGTTTGGATTCGCAGGAGAATGTACAAGCTTGCTTGTTGATCTTCTGAGCGCTCAATACCTGGGTAGCTGTTACGTTTAGCTGACCGATTGCAGCTTGTGGGTATTTGATATGATCATCACCTACTGCCGGCGTATTGACGATTCTTTAGAGTCCTACACAGAAGTTTCTTGACTCAGGCAAAACGGAGTAGGGGCACATATGTGATATGTGCGGGACCGAGGATAATGCGATATGTGATACCGTATTCTATTCTTGCGATATTTGATATCAGCCGGGTCATCGGATCAAGTGTTGATTCGATGAATCGGTACGGATAAATATTAGCCGGTTATATGCGATATAACCGGATTGTCGGATCAAGTGTTGATTCGATAATTTAATGTATAATAATATATATGATATATTAAATTACATTAACTAATATTTGCTCACTAAAAGATTCTTTTTCTCACTCGGATAATACATTGATATATATGCGATATATGTTAATTGTATTATTTTATTTTGTTACGATAAATATTATATATGTGATATATAATATTGTAACATGATATGATAACTAATGCAACTTGTTTTGTGGAGTTTAAACTTGATTAGGGTTTGGATTAGGGTTAAACCTTCTAGTTGATTCTAGAAGCTTTTCTTTTTGTCATGATAAAGATATTTGCAAGTGACTCATGCTTTAACCAAACCCAAACCCTAACCCTAGTTAATTCTCTACAAGAGTTAGCTTGACCATGGTTGCATTATCTATCATATTATTTCATTTCCTATTCATCACAAAAGGATAATGGATATTGTTCATCTTCTTCCTTCATTTTCTTTCATGGAAAAAAGCTTTCTTGATTTTTCCAAGTGATGAATAATAGTGAGAAAAAGATAAATAAATAGAGCAAAAATCCTACTTCATCATCCTCATCTTCCCTTGCCATTTAGAAGAGGGTGTTCACATCATTTCATGAGTGTTAGCTTGTGTTAAAGAAACTTCGAGGTAGATCATCTTAGTATCGAAGATCGGAAGCAAAGGTTGCACCTTTCTCTTCGTGGAACCTCTCGAGAGTCCGGATCCCGATGATCGCAGCGAAGGGACCACAACACAGAGCATATGAAGTGAAGGACCGGATCTACAAAGGTTGTAATCCCTCTCACTTAGTGTTAAATTGTTTAGCATGCTTGTTTTCGCCTAATCTCTAGTTTAAAGTTCCGTATTCGGGTTGTTCGGCACGGCTAAATTTTAAATCGGGCATGGTTGATTCCTCGTAGACCCTTGTGTGCGTGCCTAGCAACCCTACAGTGGTATCAGAGACAAGCTAGAGCTTTAGGCGAAGTCTAGACGAAGTTTAAAGTCCGATCGAAACCCGAAACCCCGTTAAAACCCGCTCTCTGGACTTTTTCTAAAAACTGGGATTTTTCCAAATTAAAAATTCTTAAAAAATTCAGCAGGGAATTCTAAGAATTACGGCGCAAAATTTTTTTGATGAACAGTAAATATCGCGGCGGAACCGCGGCAGAAGCATGCCTTCTGCGGCGGTTCCGCGGCGAAAAGGTGACGTCATCAACTCGTATTTGCACAGTAACTTCTATTTAATTATGCTGGATTTTCTGGGAATTTTTAATATTTATTCAAGAGTTGAATTTTCTGAGGTTATTTTGGGGATTCGATGTTTCGATCGGAGTATTAGATTTTGTCTATGTGGCTTTCCGGATAAATTTTAGAAACTGTTAAAAAGTTCGAACGGATATCAATAACTCACTTTT
Organism: Agapanthus africanus; assembly: GCA_030015575.1. Lineage (NCBI taxonomy): Eukaryota > Viridiplantae > Streptophyta > Magnoliopsida > Asparagales > Amaryllidaceae > Agapanthus > Agapanthus africanus. The sequence continues at coordinate 201,943,300 of JASDDO010000018.1, read as the reverse complement.
TCCCCTGTCGGAAAATTTTTCAAAAGTTGGATTTTTCCTCGTGTTTAAGAATGTTCTAAGTCGTGCAAGTAACTCAATGGACCCTCTAGAAGACAACAAACCTTAACTCGATTATGTGACCGTCTTGAACTGCCCTTTGAACCTTAGGGTTTGGGGCAGTACGGCGTGCCACATGTGAGGCGTTGGCTTGACCCTTCTACGGCTGGACCATTGGTACTGTGGCATGTGATGGACGTTTTTAAACGGATTTCAAGTGTTGAGATATATTGGGGAAATCTTGGGTGCTTGATGATCCGATCGGAAAGTTTAATTTTTTCTATTTATCTGGAATGTGATACAATATTTGGAATCCACAGGTAGTTATGAGATAACTGATTTGAATATTATAAACATAGTAGTTTAGTCTCAGTTGATCGGTTGCTACGGAATTTTGATGTGATCAAAAGTCCGTCGCAATTACGTAGCGTACGCGGATACTCGCCGGGTAAACTTAATAGACAGCTACGCCCCATAGCCCCGACCAAGTGACTGTAGGAGAACCCCGTCGCCGAAAGCATCCGTTCGGGTGCTCGCGGCAGCGGTGTTCCGCCTTAGTGCACTTCGTCGACAGCATCTGGGGGTGCGGCCGTCTACTAAAGTTTGCGACGAGCATTCGATCAAGACGTCGGGAATCTTGTTGAATTGCCCGACTTGACATTGAAAAGAGTTTTCGATAATGAGACTAAAATGCGGGGTTTATAATTGTTAGGCATGTGATGTCTAAGGAATTCATTTGGTTAGGCATGTGATGTCTAAGGAAGTTGCGGATTCCAACTGTTGTAGTTTTACACTTTCTTTTCTGTGACCGTAAGCGTAGTATGTGGTGTATCGCCGGCTTCGTTGCTATACATCAACGACAATCGGGATACGCATACTTGCTTACGTTGATGATATGAGATATTATGTGTTGCCGTGATATGTTGTATTGGATCGTCGCATTTGAATAGCCGGGGTTTTATGTGAGGTGAGAGTTTTTCTTTTTCATTCATGTAAAATTCATTTGTATGTAATATTCTTTTATTGGGGCACTTCCAGGTAGCGGAAGCTGTCACCGTTGTATATTATTTACTTTTCCGCATTAGGTAGACCCAAGGCGGGGAGCACAAGTAACCGGGTTCTAGGGTCCAGTGGGAGACCATCTCGAGGAGTCGAGACCGGGTCTCCTAACCCTAGAATTGGCAGTGTTACTTGCCGCTCTCGTAGGGGTCTAGGGATGTGGGTTTGGCTATTCATCGCGACCGTGGAATCCGTGTTTTATACAGGCTCGTATTGAAAACACGGACGTCCTAGTATATCCAATATTTCATATATGTTCTTCTGCTGCAATGTTCTGTGATGAGATCATATTACTGCCTGAGACGAATGTTTATATTATATATATATGAGATATATGTTATATTGCAGATTTCGTTTCAAAAGAGATGCTTGTGAAGCATAATAAAATGGGACTTCATTAATGAGATTAATGAATTAAAAGAAACCTAAGATGTTGTAGAAACTTGTTTATAAAAACCAGTAGCTACAGTTCTTGCTTTGCATAGCGGTGTTCCTTGTAGAACATCCAGCACCTTATTCGAGAAGGAAAGGACCGAGATCCCTTCACCGGGAGTGACTCCTTTAGCAATAACTGGCAGATACTACAAACTCGGTTTGTCTTTTGATTGCTACTATAGTTTTTGCTTTGCACAGCGGTATATATGATATATCCTGCACCTTATTCGATGAGGAAAGGGCCGACGATCCCTTCACCGGGAGTGACCCCTTTAGCAAAACTAGCCAAGCCTCAAAAACACTCCATTTAAAATCACTCGATTCTACAACGATATCAAGTTCATTACGCAAAGGGTTTTCTTAAAAACCTGTCGTAGCCCTCCGTCATTTCAGATAAGTACTAGTTAGTATTCGTGCTGCGGTAGTTTGGCATGCGTCAAGGCGTAGTGTACGGTAGCTAACTAGTGCTTATCTGCTAGCATACGATGCGATTGGATTAGGGTATTCGTACGGCGTTGTTTGGCATTCGTCAAGGGTCGTGCGGGTGGGTTTAATTCAATCAAGAAATGTACGGGTTGAACTTGGCTGGCGGACTATGGGTGGTTTGGCATTCGTCAAGGTCATAGGACGCTAGGGGCAAAATATTATTGGGAATTTCAAGTGTTGAAATTTGCAATAAGATTGCATACCTTCTATGTGATAGTTGGATCCCGATACCCGCTGCGAGTAAAAGTTACTCCTGGGAGAATTTTACACATTACAATTAGCCGATCAAGTAGGTGTCTAGAAAGGTGTTAACGGGGTTACGCCTCTGGGAAAACGAGGTTTACTTTAATTAGGTTCGTGCAAGAGCACGGGGACCTCCCTCAAAGTACCGACACTGGCCTGGCTGAAAGATTGGCGAACTTGTAGCGTGTAATTAATCCCGGCTAATCTTTCCTTTTAGGGTTTGAAGGAAGATTTGACAAAAACAGTGGGAGACATCCTGATTAGATATATTATATAACCAATCTAATCTTGCAAGAGCATACGCTGAGTGTTTTCTTCTCTCTCTCTCCAGATAGCGACCATATCACGCCTTAATCAAGATAATAAAACGGATATATTGACCGAACCCGCTTGTTATACTGAGCTGGGGAACGTTGGTCCCGCTCCAACTTATAATTGTTATAGGACAGAGCAGGAAATTGGGGAATACCAGATTTCCCGTGCCGCCCAAACGAAGAAAGTGCATGTTGATGCATCATCTTCGGGTGTGTTCATTACACAGAACTGTTTCTCAGTATCCTTTACGTCCTGGGTATGTGATACCGAATCAGGATCCCGTATATGTAATCTGTTACATGGGCTATAGATAGGTAAAGAACTGAGAACGGGTGATAAGTTTCATGTGACAGAAAACGGTGCAAGTGTTGCAGCCAAGTCTGTTGGTCACTATCACCCTGTATTACCTGAATACATTAATTCTGAACAAATGTTATTAGATACCGAACCTGATTTACAAAATCATATCAGTGTCTTTATTAGTAAAGAAAGGATATAATTTTGTATTGTTGGATAATGTTTTGAACATTTCCTATGTCAAGAGTTGATCGGTTCAGGCACGTTATCTAAAATCATTGACGTTCTAAATCAAACTACAGTTCTTAGTATATAGAACACACACAAGAGGAAGAGTTCAGATATGAACGAATCCATCTTGAGGTATTGTAGACTAGGTCATGTCAATGCGACCCGACCGGCTGAAGTTACATTTAGATGCATATTTTAATTAGTTTGAATTTACATCTTATGAAACTTGCCAGTCATGTCACAAAGATAAGATGACCACAGCTCTGTTTATTGGAAACAGAGAAAGAGTTAGTGAACTTTTGGGATTGATACATGTTGATGTATGAAAGGTCCCCTGTCTACACATGCCAAGATCGGTTCTTTTTACTTCATTACGTTCTCTGATAATCTCTCAAGATTCAGACATGTGTTCTAGTTGAAACACAAGTCCGAACCTTTTGAGATAGTCACAGAATATAAGTTAGAAGTAGAGAACCAAATACGGGTATAAGTATTATGTCCTTTGATGAGATCAAGGAGGATAATACTTGAGCACGGAATTCCTGGACTATTCTAAAGGAGAATGAGATTCTCTCTCAGCATTACTCCTCCGTATACACCATAGCACGATGGTATATCGGGGCGGAGCAATAGCACCCTATGTGATATGGTGTGCTCTATGATGAGTACTACTGAGGTGCCTATGTCCTTTTGGGAGTTATGCACTTGAGAAGCTGCATACCTATTGAATAGGGTTCAAATCAAATCAGTTGCCTACCACTTCATATGTGATATGGAAAGGGAAGAGCCCATATCTTAAGTTTGTTAAGATTTTGGGTTGTCCGGCCTATGTCTAAAAGCAAAATCCGGACAAGCTCGAGGCAAGTTCTGTTATGTAGAACTGGAAATGTTCCAGCTATACAAACTTCAGCAGATGATTTGATAAAACCAAAGGATTCAATAGTTACCAACGAACCTCAGCCTCTCCGCCGATCTAGTAGGGTTCCTTACCCACCTGAGAGATACTTTGGTTTCTCTATGACAGTGGGAGCGAGGATTGCATCATGAGATGATGACCCAACTAGTTTCGAGCTGGCCATCAGGAGTGGGACTCTGTAAGAATGGCTGGGTGCTTATCAATCTGAGATGGAATCCTTATACACCAACAAAGTATGGACTTTGGTTGCTTTATCTGAAGGGTTAAATCCCCATCAGGAGCGAGTATATCTTGAGAAGATTACTTGGTGTACATGGAAAAGTTGAGACTTTCAAAGCTATGCTTAAGTCCATCCAGATCCTACTTGTCACGGCTACATACCATGACTACGATATCTGGTGGTTGGGTGTCACGACTGCTTTTCTAAATGATGTTTTAGAAAAGAGCGTCTATATGTACACAGCCAGAGGGCTTCGCAGTCAATGAGAGCAGCGGAAACGTGAGCAAGAAGTTTTATATGATAAAGCAGGCATCGCGGAGTTGGAACATCTGTTTTGATGTGGTAGTCAAAGAGTTTGACTTCATCAAAATGGTAGATGAACCTTGTATATACAAAAGGGCAGTAAAGAGTATGGTGGCGATCCTCGTAGAGTACGTGGATGACATACTCTTGATAGAGAAGGAGTTTCCTATGCTACGCACGGTCAATCTCCGCTTATCACAAGGATTCTCCATATAGGATGAAAGTGATACCTACTAAATCTTAGGTTTTGGATCTATGAGATAGATCTAATTGGATGTTAGGATACTCACTAGTTGTAGTGAGATGGTATCAATCGATCCTGAGGAGAATTACTGGAATGGTTCCAGGGTGATAAAGACGACTGAATGTCAGTCGCAGGCTTGTCTATACCCTCAGTGGAGGGACGGTATGTTGGAAGAGTACCAAGCTAGATACCGTGACATACTAGATGATTAAAGGCAAGATACATCGTTACCAAGGATGCTACCAAAGAGGCAATCTGGATATATATAAGTTCATAAGATGAACTTCGTTCCTACCATTGTGTGACAATGGAGTTGTGGCTTATGTCAAGGAACTACCGTCCCATCAGAAATCCAGATATAATTCTTAGGCAGTATCACCTGATCATGGAGATGGTTGATCTCCAGGGAGATCGAGGTTAGGAGAGTAGACACAGAGGACAACAGCGCGGATCCACTCACAAAGGCCTTTTTCCCAGTAGAGACTTTTACGGGATGGTTGAGTATGAGATACTTCAACCGCAGCTAATTGTTGGGTATGCGATACCATAACAGATGGCCCTAGTGCAAGTGGGAGATTGTTAGTTATATGTATGCCCTAGAGGCCATTGCTGTACATACGATGTATATTGTAGTGGATGCTAGGACATATATAGGGAGGACTTTCTTGCTCGACATGATAATATGCTATCTAGTTGTACTTTATCTTAACATGTACTCTGATTGTCTCTATATTACATGTTGATAAAGCCCTTAGGATATGTACTCGACTACTGGGACTATGATGAGATCATACTAGTGGGGCCACGGTAGTCGACGAGTACATCCTATAACTGTTCCTAGTCGAGGGTGTATCGAGACAGGGCATCGATGCACCAGAGTAGACTAGCGTATACGCATCTTGACCCATATGATGGGCGATGGATGATCCCATATCCATCGGTGTTTGACATCAAGGATGGTGTACGGGTGCTCAGTGGAGACTGGGTACACTGGACGGACTCGCCGAGAACTCCCAGATGGTATTATACCATACGTCAGATGGCAGTTCTCCGGTGACACTGGTACAGAGTAGTCTGTCGACCCGAGATCGTCATAGAGTCTTGTGTGATTCCCACTGTGCTTTGATTTCCATCATACCACGTCCAAGAGGGCGTGCAAAAAGGTGGCTTTTGGGTACAGTCCCGAATCACATGGAGGCAATGAGCGATAGGAGGGGATTCGTCTCTCCCGGTATAGGGAGTTGATGTTGTGCTGTGTTCGATTGGCTATAACCGGAAATCCCTGGCCAGGGTTGCTGAGATTTACTGGTAAGTGTTATCAGTAGTTTCTCGAACTGTTATAGACCTTAAATCGACACTACTTATCAAACTACTGGGGTCTGACGTTTACCACCCCTAGGCGAGGTATGCAACATATCAGACGACGAGACCGGACTGTACGGGAGTGTTACTGTTTGGATTCGCAGGAGAATGTACAGGCTTGCTTGTTGATCTTCTGAGCGCTCAATACCTGGGTAGCTGTTACGTTTAGCTGACCGCTTGCAGCTTGTGGGTGTTTGATATGATCATCACCTACTGCCGGCGTATTGACGATTCTTTAGAGTCCTACACAGAAGTTTCTTGACTCAGGCAAAACGGAGTAGGGGCACATATGTGATATGTGCGGGACCGAGGATAATGCGATATGTGATACCGTATTCTATTCTTGCGATATTTGATATCAGCCGGGTCATCGGATCAAGTGTTGATTCGATGAATCGGTACGGATAAATATTAGCCGGTTATATGCGATATAGCCGGATTGTCGGATCAAGTGTTGATTCGATAATTTAATGTATAATAATATATATGATATATTAAATTACATTAACTAATATTTGCTCACTAAAAGATTCTTTTTCTCACTCGGATAATACATTGATATATATGCGATATATGTTAATTGTATTATTTTATTTTGTTACGATAAATATTATATATGTGATATATAATATTGTAACATGATATGATAACTAATGCAACTTGTTTTGTAGAGTTTAAACTTGATTAGGGTTTGGATTAGGGTTAAACCTTCTAGTTGATTCTAGAAGCTTTTCTTTTTGTCATGATAAAGATATTTGCAAGTGACTCATGCTTTAACCAAACCCAAACCCTAACCCTAGTTAATTCTCTACAAGAGTTAGCTTGACCATGCTTGCATTATCTATCATATTATTTCATTTCCTATTCATCACAAAAGGATAATGGATATTGTTCATCTTCTTCCTTCATTTTCTTTCATGGAAAAAAAAGCTTTCTTGATTTTTCCAAGTGATGAATAATAGTGAGAAAAAGATAAATAAATAGGGCAAAAATCCTACTTCATCATCCTCATCTTCCCTTGCCATTTAGATGAGGGTGTTCACATCATTTCATGAGTGTTAGCTTGTGTTAAAGAAACTTCGAGGTAGATCATCTTAGTATCGAAGATCGGAAGCAAAGGTTGCACCTTTCTCTTCGTGGAACCTCTCGAGAGTCCGGATCCCGATGATCGCAGCGAAGGGACCACAACACGGAGCATATGAAGTGAAGGACCGGATCTACAAAGGTTGTAATCCCTCTCACTTAGTGTTAAATTGTTTAGCATGCTTGTTTTCGCCTAATCTCTAGTTTAAAGTTCCGTATTCGGGTTGTTCGGCACGGCTAAATTTTAAATCGGGCATGGTTGATGCCTCATAGACCCTTGTGTGCGTGCCTAGCAACCCTACATATATACCGTTATCTAATGTACCAGACCTAATCAGAACTTGATTTAGGTGGATGTTTACTACATCGATTACGAATGTAAAATCATATCCCTCTCTAGAAAGTGAGGATACTGATATGATTTTACAAGTCAAACTAGGTACATACAAACTGTTACATAGAATCAATATCTACCCACTTGTTAGTCCTAGGCGATATTCCCCTATGGATTCAGCGTCCATACTCATTCCGTTCGTAACTCTGAGAGACATATCACCTACCCTGATAACTCTACGTTTTCTCAAAGCATGTAACGAATTACAGATATGAGATCCTGATCCGGTATCTAGTACCCAGAAAGTAGAGTTAATTGATAAACAGTTCTCAATTACAAACACACCCGAGGCTGACGCCACAACATGCTTCGAATCCTGGCTACTGGCTTCCAAAGCCCTGCAATCCTTCTGCCAATGCCCCTTCCCATCACAATAGGAACATCCCTCCTTCTCTACACCAAGTCCTGAAACTTTTGCTCTTCCCTTTCCTTCTATTTCACTGACACTGTATATCGGCTTTGTGGAAGTCTTCTTCTTTTCACCCTTTGCTTTCGCCTTGGATGCAGAAGAAGAAGGTCCCCCATTAAGCAGAGCGGGTGTCTCCCTGGTTTCCTTCAGGGTGTAAGTAGAGGGTAGGCACTGTGGAAATAAGTCAGCATATGACCTTCTTCCCAACGTGGTCTCAAGGTCCGTGAGCTCATCAATATAGCTAGTCATCGTAAGGACATCGTCCCCTACAGATGACCCGACAGCCAATCTCGCTTGAAGAAATTCGTTCGAGGTCTCATATCTTGCGATACGAGATTGCTCTCCATATAAATCTTTGTTATGGAGGAAGATGGAAACTGAGTCCATTTTCTCGTGCTGCTTCTGATATACACCTTCAACTAAAGCCAACACGAGGCACTTAGCATTCACACTGACCTTTTTCCCTTGTCTGATGGATATCCATATCCACGATGATGGAAACTGGACCTGGGACGATGGGTTCTTGAGTAGTAATAGGGTGGTCCAGCTGATCATAGGCAATGGACATCGGGACAGACCTTTGCCAGTCATAAAAGTCAGATTCAGTCAACTTGTTATCTATATGTAACCTAGTCATGGTCACAGGGTCGCTGCAGTTAAGAGAGAGAGAGAGAAGAAAATACTTTAGCATGATGGTCTTGCAAATTTAGATTGATTTTTAGTTTATCTAAACAGGATGGCTCCCACTGTTTCTCGAATCCTTCCTCAAACCATAAAAGAAGAATTAGTCAGGACTGATCTCACCGTACAATACTTGCTTAACCGTTCAGCCAGGATAGTGTTGGTACTTCGAGGGAGGTTTTACGACGCTTTTGCAACGTTCCTTAATTAAATAACCTCTTTTCCCTGGAGGCATAACCCCGCTGACACTATTCTAGACACCTACTTGATTTATCGCATTGATCGTTAAATGACGAATCTCCTGATAAGTAGCATATACTCACAGTAGGATAGGGATCTAAATATCATCGTGTGATAACGCTGAGGGAATCCTACCTTCATTATCAAATTCCAAATGATATGCAACACTAGCAAGTTTCAGTTTCTTTAGAAACTCCCGATGTGGATTTTTGCCCCATGCTCTTATGACCTTGACTAAGGGCCAACAAATCATAAGTCATATGTCAAGTTCTACCCGTCATTATCCAGGTTGATTTGAACCCATCCGTATATACTCTTGACTAAGGGCCTACGAAGTAATACGACTGTCCCAAACCAACGCATCTATCTATGTTTCATGTGAACACCCTAGCAGCTACCAATCATTATGTCTTGACTAAGGGCCAAACAAACATATCTTGAATACTACTGACCATTCATATGAAATGACGGAGGGCTACGTCTGGTTTTGGCGAAACCGTGAACGTAGTGAACTTGATATAACCGAAGGAACCTGATAGCTTTTTAAAAGGAGTGGTTAAAGCTCCGTAATTAAAAATTCTGCTCTTTTAAAATAACCGAGTGGTTTCTTTTAAATTTATTCCAACGATTCATCTTTGGTTTATTTTCATTGCATTAATGTAATGCGTCGCATCATTTATCCTATCATTGCAAAAAACAACGAAAATACAATGTCCGCTTATGCCATCTGCATTCGCCACTGGGCCCAGTCATTCACCCGTTAGGTTACTTAACTAACGACAGATCGGGGGCTGGGCTTGCGCGGATGTAAAAAATAACCAACGCCTACTAGATATCATATATAGATATTGTACATTCGTCAGACGCAATAATAGGCATTCAAGATCACAGATGAACATATTGGATATACTAGGAATCCGCGTTTCGTTTGAGCCTGCAACAAAAGATGGATTACACGGTCGTGATGAATAGCCAAACCCCACCCTAGACCCCTACGGGTGCGGCAAACTACCCGCCTAGTACCAGAAGTGAAACAGTCTCCCTCAACAACATGAGTAGGCCATTAAACACTTCAATGTACCCGGTAGTTTGTGCACCCCATCTTGGTTCTATCCTAGGAGCATAAAAAAGTAAATGAAATAATACAACGGTGGCTACAATCTCAACCTGGATGTGTCCCGCAAAAGAATATTACAACATATTATAATTTACATCGAATGAAAGTTAAAAACTCTCATCTCATATCCCCGGCTATTCATCCACGACAATCCAATGAAGTTCATATCCACAAACCAATATCCATTACAGAAATGTGCAACCCCCAACTAACCGACATACTAGCAATTAGCGGAGGTTTACAAACACATTAAACAACAAAAAAAACCCGATTAGCAAATAACTTAGAATTTCGATCGACAACCTTTTTTCGTGTCTACCCCAAATGCAAGCCAGCACTGAAAAAACCTGGGCAGAAACAAAATATACAGGAAACCAGAATACCCAAAAATAAGACAAACTGTGTAAATACGAGTCAACTCGGAGTCAACTCAGCCGCGGATCCGTAGCGTATTGCACCAATCCGCCGCGCTTCCGCGGTCGTCTCACCGAGTTAGCAACTCGTATTTCTCCAGTATTCTTAGAATTCCCTGCTGTGAATTTTCATACTTCTGATATAATTTTTTCGACAAGTTTAAAATCGACAGAAACTTTAGGGAAGCGGGGTTATGTTTTCGTGTTTTTCCGACGATCGAAGTTCTAATTAGTTGCTAACAAGCTAGTAAAAGTTTAGTAGGCTCTGATACCACTGTAAGTCCATGTCACACACCCCATGTGTTCGCGGGGAGGCAGAATATATGAAAAACAATTATCAAAGCTTCGTAACACGGACTTGAGCACACGGATCGTGTCTAAACCATTACTAACAAACTACGAGAGGTTTAACTACTCGGATTCAAAGTTATACCTCATGTTACTCGTCCTTCGGGTCATTATCACTGTCCTCCACACCTCATAGGCTCTATGGAACAAGGGCACCTCAACGGCCTCCTCGAGTCAAAGACGATCCACCGGAGTGTCTATAGTCCGAGATCCTATCTCGAATCTGAGATAACTACGGCTTCTAGTTTGCTAATCTAGAAGTCCTAGAGGGCATAAAGTATTTAGATGGAATACTTAGTCACTTTAAACCCCAGGATTCTCAACTCATGAGAGCTTTTAGGGTTTAAGGAAGAAGATGAAGACTTGAGGAGAGAGAAGTGTTTTGTGATAATGAATGAACTACACTCATTTGTGAATATCATGAAGCATAATAATATCATCAAAATAATCTAGCTAATATTCATCATGCTTCATTTAATTCACAAGGTGAATCATCTAATGAGTCACCTAATGAGTCATGGATCATTTAATGAAATTTATACCTCAGCCTCCACCTCATTTAGTTTAAATCACAAAAGAAATAAACACAAATGAGTCACCTCCTTCTAGAAGCTTCCCGATAAATTACGAGACTGGCCTTCCCATCCGTATTTCCGAAAAACACGGATAATCTTTGACTGAATAAATCCATCTGTATAATACTAGAATCTGGCTTAAACCAAAGCCCGCTAGTATTATCTGCCCGATCGTAGTATGTGTACAAGTGTACGTAAGTGATCGCGGCCCTGCCGTAAAACCATACGGCCTCTACACTTTTTACCCGGTGCAGGGGAACTCTGAAGACTCGACACTACGCTGGCAGTGGGTTTAACCACAGGCCGCAAGCGATACTAGCTGTACGTAACGGTGCCCAGGTAGATGTCGATAAGAAGGTCGATGAGTAAACCCATCCGAACTCCTACTAAGCCTGTATGTGACAATCTCCGTACAGTACGAGCTGTTCGTCTAGGACTATCGCATTGTTAGTTATATGTATGCCCTAGAGGCCATTACTATACATAGGATGTATATTGTAGTGGATGCTGGGACATATATAGTGAGGACTTTCTTGCTCGACATGATAGTATGCTATCTGGTTGATCTTTACCTTAACGTGTACACTGATTGTCTCTCTATTACATGTTGGTAAAGCCCTTAGGATGTGTACTTAACAACCTGGACTATGATGCGGATCATACTAGTGGGGACTTGGTAGTCCATAAGTACATCCTTCAAAGTCCCTAGTCGAGGGTGTATCGAGACGGGGCATCGATATACCAGAGTAGACTAGCGTGTACCTTCTCGACCCATACAGATGGGCGATGGATGACCCCATTTCCATTGGTGTTTGACATCAGAGATGATATACGGGTGCTCAGTAGAGACTGGGTACACTGGACGGACTCGCCGAGAACTCCCAGATGGTATTATACCTCACGTCAGATGGCAGTTCTCTGGTGACACTGGTACAGAGTAGTCTGTTCACCCGAGATCGTCATAGAGTCTTGTGTGGTTCCCACTGTGCTTTGATTTCCATCTTACCACGTCCAAGGGGGCGTGCAAAACGGTGGTTTTTGGGTACAGTCCCGAGTCACATGGAGGCAATGAGCGATAGGAGGGGATTCGTCTCTCCCGGTATAGGGGTTGATGTTGCGCTGTGTTCGATTGGCTATAACAGGAAATCCCTGGCCAGGGTTGCTGAGATTTGCTGGTAAGTGTTACCAGTAGTTTCTCGAATTGTTATAGACCTCATATCAACACGACTTATCGAGCTATTGGGATCTGACGTTTACCACCCCTAGGCGAGATATGCGACATATCAGACGATCAGACCGGACTGTACGGTAGTGTTACTGGTTGGATTCACTGGAGTGTGAGCGGGCTTGCTCGTCGATCTTCAGATCGCTCAATACCCGGGTGGCCGTTACGTTTAGCAGACCGCTTGCGGCTTGTGGGTGCTTGATATGATCATCATCTGCTGCCGGCGTATTGACGAGTCTTTAGAGTCCTACACAGAGGTTTCCTGGTTCAAGCGAAACGAAATAGGAGCGCATATGAGATATGTGCGGGACCGAGAATAATGCGTGTATGTGATACCATATTCCATTCTCGCGATGAATGTATCGATTAGGTTATATGCGATATACCCTAGTTATCGAATCAAGGATTGATTCGATAAACCGATACATTGGATACTAGTCGGTTATATGTGATATGACCGGATCGTTAAATCAAGTGTTGATTTAATGATTTAATGTATAATTATATATTTGATATATTACTTTGCATTAACTAGTATTGGTTCACTTTAAGATGGATTTTCTCACTCGGTTGTGCGCATTGCATATGCGATATGATTTTGTGCACTTGCTTGTATCATGTTTGATGATGCATGCCTTTTGGTTAAGTGTAAAGAATTAAACCTTAGTTAATGAAATGGTTAGGCTTTACTTTTTCCTTATTCATTTTATTCATTTATTTATTCTTTTGGAAAAAGAAAAGGAAATGATAAAATGGTGGCATTCTTTGTTCTTTCATGAAGCTTCATGAATACTTTGACCAAGTCACCATTTTTGTCTCATCCTTAAACCTAACCATTCCATTTAACCATGATTCATTCTCTACACTAAACCATGGTTTGAATATGATAAGGTTTGATTTTCTTTTCTATTTTTAATTAACACTTATCATATTCTTCATCTTCTTCATCTTCTTCACTTCAAGAAAAAGCTTGAAAGCTTTAATGGCAAAGTGAGAAAAAGAGTGAGAAATCCAAAACTAAAGTCTACCCACTTCCTATTTCTTCATCCTCTACCTCTTGCCAAGTAGTAGAGTGTGTTTTCTTCACAAGTTTCATGACTTGGTGAAGTGAGAGCTTGATCTTGCGATGCTTCGACGTAGATCATCTTCGGCATGGACATCGACGACCTAGCTCGCCATTTCTCCGACGAAGCTGACGCTAGAGCCCGGAAATTCATTTGGACAGCGAGGGGACTTCGTTGCGAAGCTATGGAGGTGGATCACCGGATCTACAAAGGTTGTATTTCCGTATTCTCTTAGTTAAGTGTTAACTAGTTTGTTTTTCGCCTAGATTTCTAGCCAACGATCCGTAGTCGGGTTTCTCGGCACCTAGAATTTTTGAAATTGGCATGGTTGATGCCTAGTGAGACCTCATTAGGGTGCCTAGGAACCCTACAGTGGTATCAGAGCCTATCTAGAGCCTTAGGCGAAGTCCCGACGGAATCAGAAGTCCGATCGACCCAAAACCCGACTTGAAAAATGCTCTCTGGACTTTTCTGCAAAATGTGGATTTTTGTAGATTAAAAATATTCAGAAAAATCAGCAGGAAGATATAAGGGTTACTGTAAAATTCGAGGGCTTGATTCCATAAAGGCGGTGCGGATCCGCTGCCTTACAGGAGGCTCATGCGGCGGATCCGCGGCCCTTTTGTCGTCTTGTGCATCCAATTTTGCACAGTAATTTATAGTTGTCTGTGCTGGTTTTCCTGGGGATTTTTAATAATTTTTCCAGAGTTGCATTTTCTGGGTTGTATTGGGAACTCGGTGTATCGATCGGATTGTCTAATTTTGTCGGTGTGTTTTTCCGGATAAATCTTAGAATATGTTAAAAAGTTCGACCGGATATAAATACCCACTTTTTCCCCTGCCGGGAAATTTCCAATTGTTGGATTTTTCCGTAGTTTAACGATGTTCTAAGTAGTGCAAGTAACGCGATGGACCCTCTAGAAGACAACAAACCTTAACTCGATTATGTGACCGTCTTGAACTGCCCTTTGAACCTTCGGGTTTGGGGCAGTACGGCGTGCCACATGTGAGGCGTTGGCTTGACCCTTCTACGGCTGGACCGTTGGTACTGAGGCACGAACTGAATGTTTTTAGACTTGTTTCATGTGTTGATCTGTATCGGAAAAACTTGGGTGTTCGATTGTTCGATCGGAAAGTTTGACATTTTCTATTTATCCGGAATGGGATACAATAATTGGAATTCACAAGAAGTTATGAGATAACTGAATGAATGTTATAAACATAGCAGTTTAGTCTCACTTGATCGGTTGCCATGGAATTTTGATGTGATCAAAAGTCCGTCGCAATCACGTAGCGTACGCGGATACTCGCCGGGTAAACTTAATAGACAGCCTCACTCCATAGCCCCGACCAAGTGACTGTAGGAGAACCCCGTCGCCGAAAGCATCCGTCCGGGTGCTCGCGGTAGCGGTGTTCCGCCTTGGTGCACTTCGTCGACGGTATCGGGGGTGCGGCCGTTTACTAAAGTTTGCGACGAGTATTCGATCAGGATGTCGGGAATCTTGTTGAATTACCCGACTTGGTATTGAAAAGTGTTTTCGATTTTGAGACTAAAATGCGGGGTTTATAATTGTTAGGCATGCGATGTCTAAGTAATTCATTTGGTCAGGCATGTGATGTCTGAGGTGGTTGCGGATTCCAACTGTTGTAGTTTTACACTTTCTTTTCTGTGACCGTAAGTGTAATATGTGATATCGCCGGTTTCGTTGCTATATGTCAACGACAATTGGGATACGCATGTTTACTTACGTTGATGACATGTGATGTTATGTGTTACTGGATATGTTATATTGGATCGTCGTGTTTGAATAGACGGGGGTTTTTATGTGAGATGAGTGTTTTTTATTTTCGTTCATGTAAAAACTTGTATGTAATATTCTTTTATTGGGGCACTTCCAGGTTGCGGAAGTTGTCACCGTTTGTATATTTTTTTACTTTTCTGCACTAGGATAGACCCAAGGAGGAGGGCACAAGTAACCGGGTTCTGGAGTCCAGTGGGAGCTCGAGGAGTCGGGTCCGGGTCTCCTAACTCCAGAATTGGTAGGGTTGCTTGCCGCTCTCGTAGGGGTCTAGGGGTGTGGGTTTGGCTATTCATCACGACCGTGGAATCCGTATTTTATACTGGCTCGTATTGAAAACACGGACGTCCTAGTATATCCAATATTTCATTTGTTTCTTCTGTTACGATATCTGTGATGTGACCATGTGATGTTCTGTGATAGATACAGTATATAGTATATATGATATATTATATAGGCGTTACTTATGTTTTACACCCGCGCTAGCCCTGCCCCGCTCTGCCGTTAGTTACCTAACCTAACGGTGCACGAGGGGACATCGAGGCGAATGCGGATGGCATAAGTGTACGTCGTATTTATCTGTGATGTTTAGGTACATAAATGATGGGACTTCATTAATGTGATTAATGAAATAAAAGAAACCTAAGATGTTGTAGAATCGAATTTCAAAATAAAACAGGTAGCTACAGTTCTTGCTTTGCACAGCGGTATATATGATATATCTGTAAGTCGATGTACAACACCCCAATACTTGTGGGGAGGCGGAATTTTCAAAAACGAACTTGTTTAGTGAACAAACATCGACTAACCGCTTGAATCGAAGCTAAACGATAACTAACCAAACACATAGTTGTTCTAAACTACTATGCTTAGGGATTATACCTATCGAACCAAGTCCTTCGGCTTTACGATCTCCTCGTCCTCCTTGGCCTTCTCGATGTAGTAGATGATCCACCCGAGAGCAAAACTCCAAGCTTAGCCTCTAAACTTGAGGCAACTAACCTTCTTGGATTGCTAATCAAAGAAGATAGATGAGATAGAGTGAGGGTTATGGATTGTTTAGTCTAACTAATCCTTGTTCTCAACACATGAGAGGTGAGGATTAGGGTTTGAAGAGAGGGAGCTTGAGGAGAGAGAATGTGAATGATATTCTCAAGTGAGAATAGTAAGTTATCATAATATATATGAAACTTTAAAATTCATCAATTAAAGAAAAACAAATGATGAATAATCAAGTTTCATAAATATCTAATGGTGATTCATAACCATGACTCATTAATCATTTATTGTGCATTAATGATATGGATGAATCACTCTCATGACTCACTAAACTCATTCAATGCATATGACACCTAAACCTCCTTAGTCACCATCTTCTAGAAGCTTCTCGCACAATTACGAGAACGCCCCTCCTTTCCGCAAAAATACGGAAAAACTTTAGACTGTATAAATCCAATAACCGGATACCAGTAACTGGCTTAAACCAAAGCCGACTGGTAAAAACTGTCCGAAAGTCGTACGTGCGTAAACACACGTATGCGTCCGAACCCTTTGTCGTAAAACCATACGACCTCTATATCGTTTCGCCTGGAGTAGGAAACTCTCTGTGTGGGACTCTAGAGACTCGACTACTACGCTGGCAGTGGGTTTAACCACAGACCGCAAGCGGCACTAGCTGTACGTAACGGTCCCCAGGTAGTTGTCGATAAGAAGGCCGATGAGAAAAACCCATCCGAACTCCTACTGAGCCTGCTGTGACAATCTCCATACAGTCCGGTCCGTTCGTCTTAGACTATCGCATATCGGGCCTAGGGGGCGGCAAGCGTCAGTCCCCTAATAGCGGTATAAGTCGTGTCGGAGCGAAGCCTATTACACCCTGAGAAACTACTGGAACCTACCAGCAAATCTCGCTTGCCCTGGCCAGGGACTTTGCGTAATGGCTCTCTGACACAGCGCGATATCAACTCCCAATACCGGGAGAGACGAATCCTTTCTAACCGCCACTGCCTCCAAGTGCTCGAGACTGCACCCAACTGCTACCTGTTTGCACGACTCCTTTGAGCCGTGGTAGGGTAGCAATCTAAGAACAGTGGGACACACTCGAGGCGAAGTAGCAGTGTCAAATCTGCGGACTATGCTGTACTCATGTCACCTGGGAACTGTTCACTGACGACTGGTATAAAACCAACCAACAGTTCCCTGTGAGTCCTGTCCGGTGTACCCGTAACCTAACGAGCACCTGCATACTATCTCCAGTACGACGTACTGACAGCTGTGGGACAGACCATCTCCCCAACTGGGATGAGAAGCGTACACACTAGTCTACTCCGGAGTATCGATGCTCTGTCTCGATAATCCAACGACCATGGACCTGAATAAGGATGTGCTTGTAGACTACCCAGCCCCCACTAGTGTGACTGCCATCACAACACTGGTAGACAAGCAAGATCCTAAGAGCTCTATCAATACGTACACTCACATATTAAGATAGAAAAACCAAGTAGCATACTACCATGTTTAGCAAGACTGTTATATACATGTGAATATCCCAAGCTTCCATTAAGTAATATACAAACTAGTATGATACAGTAATGGCCTTCTAGGGCATAAACACTAACAATCTCCCACTTGCACTAGGGCCATGTACTGGCATATCGTAGACCGATGATCTCGAGTAGCCTCTCGAACTGAATCTGAGGTAGGGCCTTTGTGAATGGATCAGCAATGTTCTCTTCAGAAGCAACTCTCCGAACCTCGATCTCCTGACGATCAATGATCTCCCTGATCAGGTGATACCGCCTTAAGATGTGTCTGGACTTCTGATGGGACCTTGGTTCCTTCGCTAAAGCTATAGCTCCGTTGTTGTCGCAATACAGAGGTATTGGATCAACTATGGTAGGAACCACCTGAAGTTCTGTTAGGAACTTCTTCATCCAGACTGCTTCTTTTGCGGCATCACAAGCAGCTATATACTCCGCTTCCATCGTTGAGTCAGCAACGGTGTCCTGCTTGGAGCTCTTCCAGCACACCGCCCCTCCATTGAGGGTAAAGACATATCCCGACATGGACTTGGAATCGTCCTTATCACTCTGGAAGCCGGAATCAGCAAAGGCCTCCAACCTGAGGTCTTTTCCGCCGTAAACCAAGAGCATCTCCTTAGTCCTTCTCAGATACTTGAGAATGTTCTTTACTGCTATCCAGTGCTTCTCCCCTGGGTCTGACTGATACCGGCTTACCACGCTCAGTGCGTAAGCTACATCTGGTCTGGTGCACAACATCGCATACATTATAGAGCCTACCGCAGAAGCGTAGGGTATAATAGACATGCGTTCCCTTTCCAAATCAGTCTTGGGAGACATCTCTTTAGAGAGGGTGATTCCGTGACAAGCCGGTAGATTACCGCGCTTAGAATCTTCCATACTGAATCTTTTCAGTACAGTGTCGATATACCTGGACTGTTAAAGTCCCAACATCCTCTTGGATCTATCACGATAGATCCGGATCCCCAGAATGTAAGAGGCATCACCCAGGTCTTTCATGGAGAACCTGTGTGACAAGAATCCTTTGACAGATTGTAGCATAGGAATGTCATTTCCTATCAATAGAATGTCATCCACGTACAAGACGAGGAATACGACACTTCTGGCTACAACTTACTATATATGCACGGTTCATCTGGATTTTTGATAAAGTCATATTCTTTGACTGTCTCATCAAAACAGATGTTCCAACTCCGCGATGCCTGCTTTAGTCCATAAATGGACTTAAGCAGCTTGCATACTTTCCCACTGCTCCCACTCTGATTGAAACCCTCTGGCTGATCCATATAGACGCTCTCTTCTAAATTTCCATTCAGAAAAACTGTTTTTACGTCCATCTGCCAGATTTCATAATCATGGAAGGCAGCAATAGCAAGAAGGACCCGAATGGATTTGAGCATAGCCACTGGAGAAAAAGTTTCGTCATAGTCCAAACCAGGTCTTTGACGAAAACCCTTTGCAACAAGTCTAGCCTTATAGGTTTCCACCTGTCCATCTACACCAATCTTTTTCTTGAAGATCCATTTGCATCCTATGGGTTTTACCCCATCTGGAGCAAAGTCCAAAGTCCATACTTTGTTGGTGTACATGGACTCCATTTCGGTCCGCATTGCATCTAGCCATCGTACCGAGTCCCCGCTCTGGATGGCCTGCTGGAAGTCAGTAGGTTCATCATCATCTATGATGCAATCCTCTCTATCCCCATCTATGAGAAAACCGTAGTATCTCTCAGGCGAATGAGACGGCCTACTACTCCTGCGGAGGGGTGCGGGAATATCCTGTTCTTCTTGAACTACTGGTTCTACCAAACTTTCAGTAGCAGTTTGTGGTTCTGGAATTTCTTCCAGTTCTACTACGCTCCCACTCTTCTGATTTTCTAAAAATTCAGTTTCTAAGAAGCGGGCATGACGAGAAACAAAAACCTTTTGTTCCTCTGCGTAATAGAAACAATATCCTGTAGAGTTCTTTGGATATCCCACAAACTTACACTCTACTGAGCGTGCCTCGAGCTTGTCCGGATGCTGCTTTTTTACAAAAGCTGGACATCCCCATGTCTTCAGGTACTGAAGATAAGGTTTTTTCCCACTCCACATCTGATATGGTGTGGTAGGCACAGTTTTGGTTGGAACTCTGTTCAAAAGATATGGCGCTGATTCTAGCGCATAACCCCAGAAAGATCGCGGTAACTCAGCATTACTCATCATGGATCGTACCATATCCAATAGGGTTCGATTCCGTCTCTCCGATACACCGTTGTGCTGTGGAGTGTATGGAGGAGTAAGCTGAGAGAGAATTCCTTTCTCTTTTAGATAACCTAGGAACTCGGCACTTAAGTATTCTCCACCTCGATCAGATCTCAGTGTCTTAATACTTTTGCCTGTTTGGTTTTCCGCTTCACTCTTGTATTCCAGGAATTTCTCAAAGGCTTCGGATTTATGCTTCATTAAGAAGACATGTCCAAACCTAGAGAAATCATCTGTAAAAGTAATGAAGTAGGAATAACCACCTCTCGCATGTGTAGACATTGGACCACATACATCGCTGTGTATGAGTCCTAAGAGCTCGCTCGCTCTTACTCCTTGTCCAGTAAATGGAGTCTTTGTCATCTTTCCTTTGAGACAAGATTGACAAGTGTCATAAGTTTGATATTCGAACGAGTCCAAATATCCTTCTCTATGCAACTTAGTCAACCTTCTCTCATTGATGTGACCCAGTCTACAATGCCATAAGAAAGCTTTATTTAAATCTGGAGACTTTCTTTTTAGTGTGTTCTGGACATTGAAAATTTGGAGTTGGTTTAAAACATATATACCGTTATTTAAAGTACCGGACCCAATCAAACCATGATTAAGGTGGATGTTAACAATATCTCTTACAAACGTGAAATCATAACCTTTATTTGATAACAAGGAAACTGATATGATATTACACGTTAAACTTGGTACAAAATAACAGTTATGTAAAACCAAAATGTGTCACTCGTCAATCCTAGGTGATAATCCCCGACGGACGCAGCTCCCACGCTAGCTCCGTTAGCAACCTTTAGGGTCATATCACCTTCCTTCAGCACTCTACGGTTTCTCAGTGCCTGCAATGAATTGCAAATATGAGATCCTGATCCGGTATCCAATACCCAAGATGTAGAGTTGATCGACAGACAATTCTCAATTACAAACACACCTGAAGTCGAAGCCACAGCTTGCTTCGGTTCCTGGTTCTTGGCGTTCCACGCCTTGCAATCCTTCTTCCAGTGCCCTTTCCTGTGACAATGGAAGCACTCATCCTGGCCCACTACCGGTACCGCAAACTTTTTCTTTCCCTTCCCTCCCACCTTACTTACACCTCCTCTAGGTTTGGGTGCGGCCTTCTTCTTCCTTCCTTTGGCCCTAGCCTTGGACCCGGAAGAAGATGCACCGCCAACAAACATAGCGGGTGTTTCCCTTGCTTTCTGCAAGGTGCCCTCTGCACTCCTTAACATGTTCAGGAGTTCCGCAAGTTCAACTTCTTTTCCTTGAAGGTTGAAGTTCAGGATAAACTGGGCGTAGGTGGGAGGAAAGGACTGGAGAATAAGGTCTGTATAGAGCTCATTATCCAAAGTCGTCCCAAGGTCTGCGAGCTCTTCAATATAGCCGATCATCTTTAGGACATGTTCTCCTACCGATGACCCGACAGCCAACCTCGCTCGAAACAAGTTCTTAGAGGTCTCGTATCTTGCTATACGAGATTGCTCTCCATAAAGTTCCTTTGTATGGAGAAATATGCCATCTAGGGTCATATCCTCGTGCCTCCTCTGATGTTCATTGTTCATTGAGGCAAGCACGATGCACTTGGCTTTCGCGCAATCTAAATCCCAGGTTTTGCGGATTTCCTTATCCGCATTGCTGGATTTGGGACCAGGGACAGCAGGTGCCGTAGTTGTGAGGATGTACCCCAATTTGTCATAGGTCAAAGCCATTTTGACATTCCGCAGCCAATCTTTATAGTTTGGCCATGTCAGTATATTTTTCTCTAAAAGTAACTTAAGTCCAGTCATTTTCAGGGTTGCTGCAATTAGGAGAGAGAGAAGAAAACTCTTTAGCATGATGCTCTTGCAAGTTTAGAGTGGTTTTTAGTTTATCTAAACTGGATGGCTCCCACTGTTTCTCGAATTCTTCCTCAAACCATAAAAGAAGAATTAGCCAGGACTATTCTTACCGTACAATACTTGCTTAACCGTTCAGCCAGGCCAGTGTCGATACTTCGAGGGAGGTTTTCCAACGCTTTCGCGAAGTTCCTTAATTAAATAACCTCTTTTCTCTGGGGGCGTAACCCCGCTGACATATTTCTGGACACCTACTTGGTTTATAGCATTGATCGTTAAGTGACGAATATCCTGATAAGTAGCATATACTTAGAGTAGGATCGGGATCCAAATATCATCGTATGATAATGTTGAAGGAATCCTACCAACATTCATCAAACTCCAAATGGTATGCATCTCTTTGCAAATTTTAGTTTCTTTAGAAATTCCCGATATAAGTTTTTGCCCCATGCTCTTATGACCTTGACATATGCCAACAAATCATAAGTCACATGTCAAGTTCTGCCCATCATTATCTTGTTAATTTGAACCCACCCGTATATACCCTTGACGTATGCCAACAAGGTAATGCGACTGTCCCAAACCAACACATCTATCTATGCAAAAAATGAATACCCCAGCAGCTACCAAACACTATGCCTTGACGTATGCCAACAAGCATAGCTTGAATACTACTGACCATCCATAAGAAATGACGGAGGGCTACGACTGGTTTTGGCGAAATCGTGAACGTATTGAACTTGATATAACCGAAGGAACCTGATAGCTTTTAAAAGGAGTGGTTAAAGTTCCGCATTTAAAAATATCTGTTTTTAAAATTAACCGAGTGGTTTCTTTTAAATTGTTCCAACGATTTAAACTTTGGTTTGTTTTTCTTTGCATTATAGATAATGCGTCCCATCATTAACCTATCATTGCAGAAAACAACGAAAATACAACGTCCTCTTATGCCATCCGCATTCGCCACGGGGTCCCGTCATCACCCGTTAGGTTACTTAACTAACGACAGAGCGGGGGCTGGGCTAGCGCGGGTGTAAAACATAAGTGACGTCTAAATAGCTATCATATATAGATATTGTACATTCGTCAGACACAATAATAGGCATTCCAGATCACAGATGAACTTTATTGGATTTGCAAGTAATCCGTGTTTGTTTCGAGCCTGCAACAAAAGACGGATTACACAGTTGTGATGAATAGCCATTACCCCACCCAAGACCCCAACGGGTACGGCAAACTACCCGCCCGGCAGTTTGTGCACCCCACCTTGGGTCTGTCCTAGGAGCAAAAACAGTAAAATGAAATAATACAACGGTGGCTACAACCGCAACCTGGATGTGCCCCGCAAAATAATATTACAACAAATTACATTTACATCAAATGAATTAAATAATAACCCACCACATAACCCCGGCTATTCATCACAACAGTCCAACACAGTTCATATCCACAAACAGTAAAAACCATTACAGAAATGTGTAACCCCCTGCCAACCGACATACTAGCAGTTAGGGGAGGTTTACGAACACATTATACAAACACAGATATAATCCAACAAGCAAATACTGTATAATTTCGATCGATTAAACACTTTTAATTTTGCTCCAATACTGCTCTGCAAATCTGAAACCTGAGCAAAAATTAAATATTCCAGAAAATCCCAAATATCACAGAGAACCATCACAAGAAAAATGGGTCCCTGGATCGTCAAAACGGCGGCGGAAGCGCGGCGGTATCAGTGCTATCCGCCGCGGATCCGCGGCGCCGTAGGCGATTCAGGGGACCAAATTTTTTGTGCGTTCTACTACTATCATTTTAAGCTTTCTGAACATCCCTGAAAAATTTTTGGACTTCATTTATAAATCGACAGTAACATGATATTTTAGGGTTTTCCGGTTTCGTTTTTTCCGTTCGAAATTCATACAAATTTGCAAAAAGGTTATTTATTGTTTAGCAAGGCTCTGATACCACTGTAAGTCGATGTACAACACCCCAATACTTGTGGGGAGGCGGAATTTTCAAAAACGAACTTGTTTAGTGAACAAACATCGACTAACCGCTTGAATCGAAGCTAAACGATAACTAACCAAACACATAGTTGTTCTAAACTACTATGCTTAGGGATTATACCTATCGAACCAAGTCCGTCGGCTTTACGATCTCCTCGTCCTCCTCGGCCTTCTCGATGTAGTAGATGATCCACCCGAGAGCAAAACTCCAAGCTTAGCCTCTAAACTTGTGGCAACTAACCTTCTTGGATTGCTAATCAAAGAAGATAGATGAGATAGAGTGAGAGTTATGGATTGTTTAGTCTAACTAATCCTTGTTCTCAACACATGAGAGGTGAGGATTAGGGTTTGAAGAGAGTGAGCTTGAGGAGAGAGAATGTGAATGATATTCTCAAGCGAGAATAGTAAGTTATCATAATATATATGAAACTTTAAAATTCATCAATAAAAGAAAAACAAATGATGAATAATCAAGTTTCATAAATATCTAATGGTGATTCATAACCATGACTCATTAATCATTTATTGTGCATTAATGATATGGATGAATCACTCTCATGACTCACTAAACTCATTCAATGCATATGACACCTAAACCTCCTTAGTCACCATCTTCTAGAAGCTTCTCGCACAATTACGAGAACGCCCCTCCTTTCCGCAAAAATACGGAAAAACTTTAGACTGTATAAATCCAATAACCGGATACCAGTAACTGGCTTAAACCAAAGCCGACTGGTAAAAACTGTCCGAAAGTCGTACGTGCGTAAACACACGTATGCGTCCGAACCCTTTGTCGTAAAACCATACGACCTCTATATCGTTTCGCCTGGAGTAGGAAACTCTCTGTGTGGGACTCTAGAGACTCGACTACTACGCTGGCAGTGGGTTTAACCACAGACCGCAAGCGGCACTAGCTGTACGTAACGGTCCCCAGGTAGTTGTTTATAAGAAGGCCGATGAGGAAAACCCATCCGAACTCCTACTGAGCCTGCTGTGACAATCTCCATACAGTCCGGTCCGTTCGTCTTAGACTATCGCATATCGGGCCTAGGGGGCGGCAAGCGTCAGTCCCCTAATAGCGGTATAAGTCGTGTCGGAGCGAAGCCCATTACACCCTGAGAAACTACTGGAACCTA
Source organism: Agapanthus africanus (assembly GCA_030015575.1). NCBI lineage: Eukaryota > Viridiplantae > Streptophyta > Magnoliopsida > Asparagales > Amaryllidaceae > Agapanthus > Agapanthus africanus. The sequence goes on along the minus strand of JASDDO010000018.1, from coordinate 201,918,039 downwards.
CCAGCAAATCTCGCTTGCCCTGGCCAGGGACTTTGCGTAATGGCTCTCTGACACAGCGTGATATCAACTCCCAATACCGGGAGAGACGAATCCTTTCTAACCGCCACTGCCTCCAAGTGCTCGGGACTGCACCCAACTGCTACCTGTTTGCACGACTCCTTTGAGCCGTGGTAGGGTAGCAATCTAAGAACAGTGGGACACACTCGAGGCGAAGTAGCAGTGTCAAGTCTGCGGACTATGCTGTACTCATGTCACCTGGGAAATGTTCACTGACGACTGGTATAAAACCAACCAACAGTTCCCTGTGAGTCCTGTCCGGTGTATCCGTAACCTAACGAGCATCTGCATACTATCTCCAGTATGACGTACTGACGGCTGTGGGACAGACCATCTCCCCAACTGGGATGAGAAGCGTACACACTAGTCTACTCCGAAGTATCGATGCTCTGTCTCGATAATCCAACGACCAGGGACCTGAATAAGGATGTGCTTGTAGACTACCCAGCCCCCACTAGTGTGACTGCCATCACAACACTGGTAGACAAGCAAGATCCTAAGAGCTCTATCAATACGTACACTCACATATTAAGATAGAAAAACCAAGTAGCATACTACCATGTTTAGCAAGACTGTTATATACATGTGAATATCCCAAGCTTCCATTAAGTAATATACAAACTAGTATGATACAGTAATGGCCTTCTAGGGCATAAACACTAACAATATCCTGCACCTTATTCGATAAGGAAAGGACCGAGATCCCTTCACCGGGAGTGACTCCTTTAGCAATAACTGGCAGATGCTACACACTCGGTTTGTCTTTTGATTGCTTTTAAGTGTTTTTGCTTTGCACAGAGATATATGTGATATATCCCGCACCTCATTCGACGAGGAAAGGAGCGACGATCCCTTCACCGGGAGTGACTCCTTTAGCAAAACTAGAAAAGCCTCAAAAGCACTCCATTTCAAAATCATTTGATTCTACAACGATATCAAGTTCATTACGCAATAGGTTTTCAGAAAAACCTGTCGTAGCCCTCCGTCATTTCAGATAAGTACTAGTTAGTATTCGTGCTACGTTTGTTGACTATGTTAAGGCGTAGTGTGCGGTAGCTAATTAGTGCTTATCTGCATAAGCATATGATGTGATTGGATTAGGGTAGTCGTGCGACTTTGTTGACTATGTTAAGGGTCGTGCGGGTGGGTTTAATTCAATCGGGAAATTCGGGTTGAACTTGACTAGCACTTATGATTTGTTGACTATGTTAAGGTCATATAGCTGCTAGGGGTAAAATATTATCGGGAATTTCAAGTGTTGAAATTTGCAATGAGATTGCATACCTTCTATGAGATAGTTGGATCCCGATACCCGCTGCGAGTAAGAGTTACTCCTGGGAGAGTTTTATACATTACAATTAGCCGATCAAGTAGGTGTCTAGAAAGGTGTCAACGAGGTTACGCCTCTGGAAAACGAGGTTTACATTAATTAGGTTCGTGCGAAAGCACGGGGGACCTCCCTCAAAGTACCGATACTGGCCTGGCTGAAAGATTGGCGAACTTGTAGTGTGTAATTAATCCCGGCTAGTCTTTCCTTTTAGGGTTTGAAGGAAGATTTGATAAAAAGCAGTGGGAACCATCCTGATTAGATAAAATATATAACCAATCTATTCTTGCAAGAGCGCACGCTGAGTATTTTCTTCTCTCTCTCTCCTGGTAGTGACCATATCACGCCTTAATCAAGATAATAATATGGATTATTGACCGAACCCGCTTGTTATACTGAGCTGGGGAACGTTGGTCCCGCTCCAACTTATAATTGTTATAAGACAGAGCAGGAAATATGGGGATTACCAGAATTCCCGTGCCGCCCAAACGAAGAGAGTGCATGATGATGCATCATCTTCGGGTGTGTTCATTACAGAGAACTGTTTCTCTGTATCCTCTACGTCCTGGGTATGTGATACCAGATCAGGATCCCAGATATGTAATCTGTTACATAGGGCTACAGAAAGGTAGAGAACTGAGAACGGGTGATAAGTTTCATGAGGCAGAAAACGGGGCAAGTGTTGCTGCCAAGTCTGTTGGTCACTGTCACCCTGTATTACAATACATTGATTCTGAACGAATGTTGTTAGATACCGAACCTGATATACAAAATCATATCAGTCTTTTTATTAGTAAAGAAATGATAAAATTTTGTATTGTTAGATAATGTTTTGAACATTTCCTATATCAAAAGTTGATCGGATCAGGCACGTTATCTAAAAGCGTTGATATTCTAAATCAAACTACAGTCCTTAGTATACGGAACACACACAAGAGGAAAAGTTCAGAAATGAACGAATCCTTCTTGAGGTATTGTAGACTAGGTCAGATCAATGCGACCCGACTGGCTAGAGTTACATAAAGATGCATATTTAAATTAGTTTGAACTTACATCTTGTGAAACTCGCCAGTCATGTCACAAAGATAAGATGACCATAGCTCCGTTTACTGGAAACAGAGAAAGAGTTAGTGAACTCTTGGGATGATACATGTTGATGTATGTAGGTCCCCTGTCTACACATGCCAGGACTGGTTCTTTATACTTCATTACGTTCTTTGATGATCTTTCGAGTTTCAGACCTATGTTCCTGTTGAAACACAAGTCCGAACCTTTTGAGATATTCACAGAATATATGTTAGAAGTAGAGAACCAAAATACGGGTACAAGTATTATGTCCTTTGATGTGATCAAGGAGGAGAATACTTGAGCACGGAAATCCTGGACTATTCTAAAGGAGAATGAGATTCTCTCTCAGCATTACTCCTCCGTATACACCATGGCACGATGGTATATCGGGGCGAGCAATCACACCCTATATGATAAGGTGTGCTCTATGATGAGTACTACTGAGTTACCTATTTCCTTATGGGAGTTATGCACTTGAGAAGCTGCATACCTATTGAATAGGGTTCAAATCAAATCAGTTGCCTACAACTTCATATTTGATTTGATAAGGGAAGAGCCCATCTCTTAAGTTAGTTAAGATTTGGGGTTGTCCGGCCTATGTCTGAAAGCAAAATCCGGACAAGCTCGAGGCAATGTAAGTTATGTAGAACTGGAAAGGTTCCAACTATACAAACTGCAGCTGATGATCTGGTAGAACCGAAGGATTCAATAGTTACCAATGAATCTCAGCCTCTCCGCCGATCTAGTAGGGTTCCTCACCCACCTGAGAGATACTTCGGTTTCTCTATGACAGTGGGAGCGAAGATTGCATCATGAGATGATGACCCAACTAGCTTCGAGCTGGCCATCGAGAGTAAGACTCTGTAAGAATGGCTGGATGTTTATCGATCTGAGATGGAATCCTTATACACCAACAAAGTATGGACTTTAGTTGCTATATCTGAAGGGTTAAATCCACATCAGGAGCAAGTATATCTTGAGAAGATTACTTGGTGTACATGGAAAAGTTGAGACTTTCAAAGCTAGAATTGTTAAAGGTTTTCGTCATCGACCAGGCGTGGATAATGATGAAACCTTTTCCAGTAGCTATGCTTAAGTCCATCCAGATCCTACTTGCCACGGCTACATACCATAACTACGATATCTGGCGGTTGGGTGCCATGACTGCTTTTCTAAATGATGTTTTAGAAGAGTGCGTCTATAAGTACACAGCCAGAGGGCCTCGTAGACAGTGGGAGCAGCGAAAACGTGTGCAAGATATTTTATATGATAAAGCAGGCATCGCGGAGTTGGAACGTCTGTTTTGATGTAATAGTCAAACAGTTTGACATAATCAAAATGGTAGATGAACCTTGTATAAACAAAAAGGAAGTAGGGAGTATGGTGACGATCCTCGTAGAGTACATGGATGACATACTCTTGATAGGGAAGGAGTTTCCTATGCTACGCTCGGTCAATCTCCGCTTATCACCATAATTCTCCATATAGGATCAAAGTGATACCTCCTAAATCCTGGATTTTGGATCTATGAGATAGATCTAAATGGATGTTAGGATACTCACTAGCTGTAGTGAGATGGTATCAATCGACCCTGGGGAGAATCACTGGAATGGTTCCAGGGTGATAAAGACGACTGAATGTCAGTCACAGGCATTGTCTTTACCCTCAGTAAAGGGACGGTATGTTGGAAGAGTTCCAAGCTAGATACCGTGACATACTAGACGATAAAGGCAGCATACATCGCTACTTAAGATGCTACCAAAGAGGCTGTTTGGATGTATATTAGTTCATGAGATGAACTATGTTCCTCCCATTGTGTGACAATGGAGTTGTGGCTTATGCCAAGGAACGCATGTCCCATCAGTGATCCAGACATATTCTAAGGCAGTATCACCTAATCATGGAGATGGTTGATCTCCAGGGTGATCGAGGTTAGGAGAGTAGACTCAGAGGACAACACAGCGGATCCACTCACAAAGGCCTGTTCCCAGAGAGAGACTTTTATGGGATGGTTGAGTATGAGATACTTCAAACCACTGCTACAGATGGCCCTAGTGCAAGTGGGAGATTGTTAGTTATATGTATGCCCTAGAGGCCATTACTATACATAGGATGTATATTGTAGTGGATGCTGGGACATATATAGTGAGGACTTTCTTGCTCGACATGATAGTATGCTATCTGGTTGATCTTTACCTTAACGTGTACACTGATTGTCTCTCTATTACATGTTGGTAAAGCCCTTAGGATGTGTACTTAACTACCTGGACTATGATGCGGATCATACTAGTGGGGACATGGTAGTCCATAAGTACATCCTTCAAAGTCCCTAGTCGAGGGTGTATCGAGACGGGGCATCGATATACCAGAGTAGACTAGCGTGTACCTTCTCGACCCATACAGATGGGCGATGGATGATCCCATATCCATTGGTGTTTGACATCAGAGATGATATACGGGTGCCCAGTAGAGACTGGGTACACTGGACGAACTCGTCGAGAACACCCAGATGGTATTATACCTCACGTCAGATGGCAGTTCTCTGATGACACTGGTACAGAGTAGTCTGTTGACCCGAGATCGTCATAGAGTCTTGTGTGGTTCCCACTGTGCTTTGATTTCCATCTTACCACGTCCAAGAGGGCGTGCAAAACGGTGGTTTTTGGGTATAGTCCCGAGTCACATGGAGGCAATGAGCGATAGGAGGGGATTCGTCTCTCCCGGTATAGGGGGTTGATGTTGCGCTGTGTTCGATTGGCTATAACAGAAAATCCCTGTCCAGGGTTGCTGAGATTTACTGGTAAGTGTTACCAGTAGTTTCTCGAATTGTTATAGACCTCATATCAACACGACTTATCGAGCTATTGGGGTCTGACATTTACCACCCCTAGGCGAGATATGCGACATATCAGACGATCAGACCGGACTGTACGGTAGTGTTACTGGTTGGATTCACTGGAGTGTGAGCGGGCTTGCTCGTCGATCTTCAGATCGCTCAATACCCGGGTGGCCGTTACGTTTTGCAGACCGCTTACGGCTTGTGGGTGCATGATATGATCATCATCTGCTGCCGGCGTATTGACGAGTCTTTAGAGTCCTACACAGAGGTTTCCTGGTTCAAGCGAAACGAAATAGGAGCGCATATGAGATATGTGCGGGACCGAGAATAATGCGTGTATGTGATACCGTATTCCATTCTCGCGATGAATGTATCGATTAGGTTATATGCGATATACCCTTGTTATCGAATCAAGGATTGATTCGATAAACCGATACATTGGATACTAGTCGGTTATATGTGATATGACCGGATCGTTAAATCAAGTATTGATTTAATGATTTAATGTATAATTATATATTTGATATATTACTTTGCATTAACTAGTATTGGTTCACTTTAAGATGGATTTTCTCACTCGGTTTTGCGCATTGCATATGCGATATGATTTTGTGCACTTGCTTGTATCATGTTTGATGATGCATGCCTTTTGGTTAAGTGTAAAGAATTAAACCTTGGTTAATGAAATGGTTAGGGTTTACTTTTTCCTTATTCATTTTATTCATTTATTTATTCTTTTGGAAAAAGAAAAGGAAATGATAAAATGGTGGCATTCTTTGTTCTTTCATGAAGCTTCATGAATACTTTGACCAAGTCACCATTTTTGTCTCATCCTTAAACCTAACCATTCCATTTAACCATGATTCATTCTCTACACTAAACCATGGTTTGAATATGATAAGGTTTGATTTTCTTTTCTATTTTTAATTAACACTTATCATATTCTTCATCTTCTTCTTCTTCTTCACTTCAAGAAAAAGTTTGAAAGCTTTAATGGCAAAGTGAGAAAAAGAGTGAGAAATCCAAAACTAAAGTCTACCCACTTCCTATTTCTTCATCCTCTACCTCTTGCCAAGTAGTAGAGTGTGTTTTCTTCACAAGTTTCATGACTTGGTGAAGTGAGAGCTTGATCTTGCGATGCTTCGACGTAGATCATCTTCGGCATGGACAACGACGACCTAGCTCGCCATTTCTCCGACGAAGCCGACGCTAGAGCCCGGGAATTCATTTGGACAGCGAGGGGACTTCGTTGCGGAGCTATGGAGGTGGAGCACCGGATCTACAAAGGTTGTATTTCCGTATTCTCCTAGTTAAGTGTTAACTAGTTTGTTTTTCGCCTAGATTTCTAGCCAACGATCCGTAGTCGGGTTTCTCGGCACCTAGAATTTTTGAAATTGGCATGGTTGATACCTAGTGAGACCTCATTAGGGTGCCTAGGAACCCTACACGCATATCGGGCCTAGGGGGCGATAAACGTCAGACCCCAAATAGTGGTACAAGTCATGTCGGAGTGAAGCCCATTACACCTTGACAAACTACTGGAGCACCTACCAGTAAATCTCGCTTGCCCTGGCCAGGGACTTTGCGTAATGGATCTCCATACACAGCGTGATATCAACCCCCAATACCGGGAGAGACGAATCCTGTCTAACCGCCACTGCCTCCAAGTGCTTCGGGACTGCACCCAACTACTGCCTGTTTGTACGACTCTTTTGAGCAGCGGTAGGGTAGTAATCTAAGTACAGTAGGAACACACTCGAGGCGAAGTAGCAATGTCAAGTCGACAGACTAAGCTGTACTCATGTCACCTGGGAACTGCTATCCAACGATGGGTATAGAACCAACCTGCAGTTCCCGGCGAGTCCTTTCCGGTGTACCCGTAACCTAACGAGCACCTGCATACTATTTCCAGTACGACGTACTGATGGCTGTGGGACCAACCACTCCCCAACTGGGATGAGAAGCGTATCACCAGTCTACTCCGGAGTATCGATACCCCGTCTCGATAATCCTACAACCAGGGACCTGTATAAGATGTTGCTTATAGACTACCCAGCCCCCACTAGTGTGACTGCCATCACAACGCTGGTAATCAAGCAAAGATCCTAAGGGCTCTACTAATATGTATAAGCGATATGTTAAAAGAAACATATGCACATATTAAAGTAAAAACAAACCAAGTAGCATACTACCACTTTTAGCAAGACTTTCATTACAACTGTGAATATCCCAAGCTTCCATTAAGTAATATACAAACCAGTATGATACAGTAATGGCCTTTAGGGCATAAACACAAACAAGCCACGCTTAAATCCATTCAGATCCTACTTGCCATTGCTGCCTCTATGACTATAATATCTGGCAGATTGACGTGAAAAACGCTTTTCTAAGCGGAAATTTAGAAGAGTGTGTTTACATGGATCAACCAGAGAGTTTCTTAGACAGTGGGAGCAGCGGAAAGGTGTGCAAGTTGCTTAAATCCATTTATGGATTAAAGCAAGTATTACGGAGTTGGAACTGTAAGTGCACGGCGGCGCCCCGGCCGTCAGTCCGACGACCAAATGCGGAAACGGTGATAAACTTTAATTTTGCGGACTTTGCAAACCGGCACCACCGCGCACTAAACCCCGGATCGGGCCATTAAACTAGATCTAGCTAACAACAAGACGGGTTAGAGATATACCGAGTGATCCGAGTCCTCCGGTCTTCTCGTCGTCGTCCCGATCTCCCGCGGATCCTCCGGTCGTCGCCACCTTGCCGGAAGGGCACCACATCGCCTGTATCTTTTACGGGCTCCCACCTCAATACCGAGGCAACTCGGGCGCGAAGTTGGCTAGCCGACGCGCCCAAGATTTGCTGTAGAATAATGTAGAAACTTGTCTCTTTGGGGTTTAGGATAGTTGCCATGATGGAGGAATTTGTTGCACAAGGATTTTTCATGGATGCTAGAGGAAAAATGGAGCATGCAAGGAAAAATACGAGCTCGGCCAGAAAAGAACTCCATCAGCCCCTTCCCCAAATTAATCTCACTGCCACCTTATATAAAATAATGCATCATCATCTCATCAACTATTCCAGCACCCTCATTCTAAACACAATGCCATCATATAAATATTAATTCATCAATCCAACAAAAAAAAAAAATCCAGCAGCCTCAATCATAGCTTATTCAATTTCCAAAGAAATTAAAACACTATACAAAAATCCCCACTCACTCCAAGAACAGTGGCCGGCCATACCAAATTAACCATCATGAAATCACATCAAAACCCATACCCATCCTTACCTTAATTAATGCAAGTGATGGAGCATGGCAATATGCAAAGAACCCCTCCACAAGATGTTATTTGCACAAATGCAAATAACCCCCTCCAACGAAAAGTCCGGCCGTGAAGGAACAATGAAAAACCGGCCGGAACGGAATGCAAACTGGCAACCCCAGAAAACTGGTCCCATAATAATTACAGGATAACCCCGATACTGTGCATACACACCCGCATTTGTATTCCGACCGAAATACAAATGCAAAGAGACAAAACTACACTATCAAATACTAAGATCCGGCTTAAGCCAAAGCCGGCTAGTAAAAACCGTCCGATCACGATCCGTGCAATATCGCACGTATCTGATCGAACCCTGCCATATCTCCATACGGCCTCTACAGCGTTTCGCCCGAAAGCTTGAGTAACTGAAAGTGTGGTGGACTCTAAAGACTCGTCAATACTATGGCTGTGGATTTAACCACTAGCACGTCAGAGGTATAAGCCAATACGTAACGGGCCACCAGCTATTGACTAAAAGGGACGTCGATGAGCGAACTCATCCTGACACCCTACTGAGACTGTCAGTGACAATATCCGTACAGTCCGGTCCGTTCGTCTATGAGCATCGCATGTCGGGCCTAGGGGGTTGGTAAAAGTCAGACCCCCAAAAGCGGTACAAGTCGTGTCGGAGTGTAGCCCAGAACACCCTGAGATACTACTGGAATACCTACCAGTAAATCTCCTGCCTTGGCCAAGGTCTTCGTGTAATGGCTCTCCTAGACACAGCGCGACCTCACCCCCAATACCGGGAGAGACGAACCCCTGAAGATCCGCTCACTGCCTCCATGTGGCTCGGGACTGTACCCAACTAAAACCTGTTTGCACGACTCCTTTGAGCCGTGGTAGGGTAGTAATCAAAGTACAGTGGGAACTCACACGAGACAAATGACGATCCCCAGGTCGATGAACTAACCTGTACACATGTCATCAGGGAACTGCTATCTGACGTCAGGTATAAGACCAACTAGCATGTTCCCGGCGAGTCCTGTCCGGTGTACTCATAACCCAATGAGCACCTGTATACATCTTAGGTGAACCAACTGACACCAGTGGCTTGTGAGACAGGCCACCGCCCCTCGTCGGGGTCTCGACTGTTTACACTAGTCTACTCTGGAGTATCGATGCCCTATCTCGAAACTCCCACGACTAGGGACCTTTTAAGGATGTGCTTATAGACTACCAGCTCCCACGTATATGATCGCCCTCATACTGCCGGTAGTCAAGCAAGAATCCTAGGGGCTCTATCAACGTGCAATAGCGACATGTCATGTCACCTAAAGCAGTACACGATAATAAAGGTAAACCAGATAGCAAACTATCATCTCGAGTAAGACTGTTCTACCGGGATAGGTCCTCCCTCAATCATTGCAATCACGTGCCTGTGATCCAATAATTGACTCTGAGGGCACTATCTCCAACAATCTCCCACTTGCACTCAAGGCTAATTATTGCGATGTCGCATACTCACAGCCCGTGTGATACCGAACACCTAACTCCTCTACTAGTCAGTCTCACAAATCCTGTTTGCGAAACTCTTGCGTTCGAGAAATAGCCTCAGCGAGTGGATCCGCTCTGAAGTTTCTTTCTATGTCCCTCTATATCTCAAGTTCGCGGAGAAAGCCATCTCCCGAAATGAGCAATACCTGTCTTAGAGTGTCTGGATGTCTGATGGGACCGAGCTCATAAATGAACTCCAAATCCAAACTTCTTAGACTGTATCGTCAACTGAACTTAATCAGTATCCTGCGCCATGCCACCCTCAGTATTTCCTTGGATCACCTGTCCAAAATACTGCCCCTCGTCAGAGGGAAAACTATAACTCTGACGATCACCCTGTCGTCCATGTCACCTTGGAAGCCTGGAATGATAACTGTCTCCCAAATGAGGCTGTCGTTATCATATCCCTAGAACATCCACTTATATTCTAAAACTGCTTCCGACTGTTTCTCCAGGATTGGATCAATGTCAACTTATTGCATCTAGTGCAAGAACAACATCTGGTGTGGTACTTGACATCTCATGATTGACTCAATTGCCTAAGCAAGTGATCTGCCAATCATGCGTATCTCTCTCCCCTTTAGTCTATAAGACACCTTTAGAGAGGGTGACTCCATCACTTGCAGGTACACTACCGTGCCAGGAGTCGTCCATTCTAAATACTCTTAGAATGCTGTCTAAGTACCCTGATTGGGAAACCACCCAAATCTAGATCTAAAACCATAGATCTAGTAACCAGTATGTCAGATATAATGTCCAAGTCCCATGTGGAGAAACCACTGTGTGACGACCAAAGCATAACCGATCGTAGTATAGGAATATCACTTCCTACAACCTTCTCAACAGATCCATCCCCTATTCTGATGACGTCAAACCTATGACTGTCACATCAGAAACAGATGATCTATCTCTGCTATATCTGCTTTAGTCTATAAATAGACATAAGCCTGATGTCCACCAATGCTTCCGCTGCTCCCACTGACTACGACAACCCTCTGGCAGAGTCATATAGACGCGCACTTCTAAAGCTAGTTTAGAACGACGCTATACTCATCCTCCTGCCGGGTCTCGCAGCCTGGAACAACAACAATGGCAAGTGTGGGTAAATAAAAACTTCCCTGTCACCGTCCTTGAGGCTACCGGAGTGCCTCTCGGGTGCCTGAAGTTACCCACCTTATCTGCGGAGTGGCCAATGGAATGTCAAATCAGATTGAATCTTTAGGTTCCTTATCAAATCTTCAGTAATCGTTTGCGGTTCTGGAATCGCTTCTAGTTCTACCATACTCCCACTACTGTTTTCTGAAAAATAACCATTTCTTTTTAAAATGTGGCGAGTTAAGAACAATATCACTATTGATCTTCCAGATGGTAGAAAATCAACCCTCGTCATAGCCTGGGTCAACCCACAAACAGCCATTACAGAAACGTGCCTTGAGTTATCCAGAGTCTGGTTTTAATCATAAGCCGGACAACTCCCCGTACCTTAACAATGTTAAGATATGAACTGTACTATATCCAATATAGAACCAGAGGCACAGATTTAATTGAACCAGATTCAAATCATGCAGCTGTCTCCAGTGCATGTCAACTAAATGGAAGGAGGCCGATCAGCGTTACTCAACTTAGGAATGCTTCCAATTATGAGTAACCTGAAAGAGAAGCAATTTCTCTTTATTATTACTATCAACTGAATACCATACACAAGTATCTTTATCTTCGATCACTTTGAAGAATCCCGATACTTGCTACACCTGGTTCTCTACTCTATTCAAATACCTATAACTCCTCAAAACTTAGACTCTGTGTTTCCATGAAACACATGTCTAAGAACTAGAGAAGTTAAAAGTAAACAGAATATAGTATGAGGACCAACCCCTCTGTCCTAATGGACACTGGACAACATACAATACTCTGTATAAGTCCTCTGAGTCTGACAACTCTTTCACTGTGTGTCGTAGGTTGAAAACTGTACTTATGGTTAAGAAGAATTACACCGCTGTTTAATGCTCCTTACCTAACCATCCACTGATATAGGTAAATGTCATCGACATAATATCAAAAGGTATATCTCACTCTATGAAAATAGACGTACAGATATATCAATTTGAAATTGGTGCACAACAGCGGATATTCAAAACCAAATATTTGCCGACCGGCAAACAGCCCAGGTGATCTCCTCAAATATCACCGATTACAACGAATCCTGATATAATGAGGATGATCACCCAATTCCCAATAACTTACTCCCACTCATCATCTGTAAAACCATACAGATGTGAGAATCATCCTGGTAAATACATACCCTGGAGCAAGTGTCTAATCGGGAAATCAGTTTTCTTTTAACAGTACACAGTTGAACTGAAACATTGAAATGTTTCGATGGGGTATTCTGGTATTCCTAGTAATGCCTCTACCATTATCCAGATTCACAACTATAACCGTATAATTCTTTGCCACCTCTCCAAATCCCTTTATATGTCTTTAGTCATTACCTTCTGCACACCCCTTTAGGCCAATTGGTTTTCTTCCTTCCCTACTGTTCGGCACCAGCCTATGGTTTGGAAGAAGACTATCCAATAAGCATAATGGGTGTACTGTCCTAATCCTAGGAGCACTCGCAATGCGAGAGAAGGTGAAGATAAAAGACAACTGAATAAATCTTATTCCTATTTCTCCTGGACCAGAATCCATCCCCGAACTGGAACAAGTTCCTTTCGAGTTCGTATATAACCATACGATGGAGTATCCAATAAACTGTGGATCTTCGTAGTGATACGGAGTGTCCTGGAGAAATACAAAGGTGATTTAGGATTGGCGAAGAAATACTTGGTTTGGTCGCGAATATCAGTCGCAATTTACTTTGCCCTCTTACTAATCCCTTTCTTTGTCTTAATCTTAATACCTTCTGCACACCGTTTAGGCTAATTGGCTTTCTTCATTCCCTACTGTTCGGCACCAGCCCAAAGTTTGGAAGAAGACTATCCAATTTGCGTAATAGGTGTACTATCTCCTAAACTAAGGAGTACTCGCAACTTGAGAGAAGGTAAAAGGGAAAAGACAACTGAATAATCCTATCCGTTTTCTCCAAAACCGGAAACCATCCTCGAATAAATCCCTTCGAGTTCGTATATAACCATACGATGGTTTTGTCCAATGGAAGTGGACGTTCGTAGTAATACGGGGTGTCCTGGAGAAAAGGGTAAAAGTAGGAGCGGCAATGAGGTCTGCAACTCTGACAATCCAAAAGCCAGTGTTAAGAAGGTTCGGTCAACTTGGTCCCCGAGTCATAGTCTTAGGGTCGGGTCAATGGTCGCTGCCAGAGAGAGAGAAAAGAAACACTCAGCGTGCACTCTAACCTAGATCAGAATGGTTACAAATTTATCTAATCTGGAAACCTCCCACTGTACCTCAAACTCTCCTCCAAACCTGAAAGAAGAATTAGTCGGGGGCACCCGAGGAGTAAACCAACTCATCAGTGGGAATCGGGATCCAACTCTCATCGCATGATAACGTGACGGAATCCGCTCACGGTATCACACTCCAGAAGGTATGCGCATATCTGGCAAGTTTCAGTTCTTTTGAAACTCCCAATGTGGATTTTTACCCCATGCTCTTATGACCTTGACTATGGCCAACAAATCATAAGTCGCATGTCAAGTTCTACCCGTCATTATCCAGGTTGATTTGAACCCACCCGTACAAGCCCTTGACTAGGGCCAACAAGGCTATACGACTGTCCCAAACCAACGCATCTATCTATGCTGCATATGAATAACCAACAGCTACCAAACACTGTGCCTTGACTATGGCCAACAAACACAGCTTGAATACTATTGACTACCCATATGAAACGACGGAGGGCTACGAATGGTTTCTGGCGAAAACCTTTAACGTAGTGAACTTGATATCGTTGAAGGAACGGATAGCTTTTTAGAAAATATAGTGACGAAAACCTTTACTAAAGAGGTCACTCCCGGTGAAGGGATCTCGGCTCTTTCCCCGTAGAATGGGGTGCAGGATATTCCAAATGAATACCACGATGCAAAGCAAAAGTAATCGGCTATAGTGAAGTCATTGCCCTGACGCAAACTGTTTGTCCAAGGGGTCACTCCCGGTGAAGGGATCTCGGCCCTTGCCTCATCGACTGAGGAGCAGGATATTCCAAATGAATACCACGATGCAAAACAAAAGTGAACGTCCTTGCAATAACAGCTTTTTGAAAAGTGTTCCAACAACATCAGAATAGGTTTGTTTAACTTGCATTGATCCGAATCAACGCAGTCCCATCAATTGATCACACCACAAAGAACGAAAATATACTGACGTACGTATATGCCATCGGCATTCGCCACTGGGTCCCGTCATCACCCGTTAGGTTAGCTAACTAACGGCAGAGCGGGGACTGGACTAGCGCGGATGAAAAACATATACAACATCTACTAATATATATACCAATATATAGTATTTCGCTCAAGGCGTGATAAGAAATGCAACATCACAGAAATGTACAGCATCACAGAACAATACAGATATCTGGGATCCCCGGGTTTCACAGAGCCACTACTGAAACCCGACGTTCCCCTGGTCGTGTGGATAGCCTGTGCAATGAAATCCTAGACCCCTACGGGCGCGGCAAGTCACCCGCCAAAACCTGAAGCGAGGCAGCCCCCTTCAGCACCGTGAATGGACCACCCAGCACTTCACGGAATCCGGTAACTTGGGCACCCCTCCTGGGTCAACCTGTACCCCCTACGAGTGCGGCGAATAGCCCGCCAATTCCAGACTGAAGCCCCCTCCGTCCCAATGCCATGAGATGCGGGCTTGTTGCCCTCCAGAACCCGGCTATCCGTGCACCCCTCCGCGGGGTAACCCTAGTACAGAAAGTAAAATATACATACAACGGGTACATCGACCGCAACCAGGTCGTGCCCCAAATGAATAATACAATCCGGCAGTGACGGCAGTCCACAAGTCGGACGCTCGCCCCGCAATATCAAATGTACATAATACAACAAAACTGAACTAGCATTGCATCCAGGCTATCCCCCACGACCGATCCGCAACATCACAGCATAAACATAGAACATCAACGTGAAGGTCACGTTCGCAAATCCGTCTAACCGGGCTATAGCAGTCAGACCGGATTTACCGATCGAGTGACATTCACGGTCGCAGATATAATGTAAATACTGTGAAAAATGTGTTTAAAATATCCGATCAATCAAAAATTAACAAGTGGGCCCCCAAGCAATACTGTAGCACTCACAGAAATAATGGGCCCAAATTTAACATTCCAAAACCCCTAAAATCACCCCAGAAGCCCACTGAAAAAACTCGACCCACTGAATCCTCCATACTGCGGCGGAACCGCGGCAACAAGTAGGGTTTTGCCGCGGTTCCGCGCTCCCCTGAGGAGATCAGTGTCTCGACTTTTTCCAGAACTCTTAGATCTTCCAGTACATCAATTTTATACAACCTGAAAAAATTTTCGACACTAAAAATTTCCAACAGAAAACTGATGTGATCAAAATACGGGTTTTGGAACATTTGATCGATCGGAACTGAAAAACACATTACACAAAGCTAGACTAAGTTAATGGCGAGGCTCTGATACCACTGTAAGTGCACGGCGGCGCCCCGGCCGTCAGTCCGACGGCCAAATGCGGAAACGGTGATAAACTTTAATTTTGCGGACTTTGCAAACCGGCACCACCGCGCACTAAACCCCGGATCGGGCCATTAAACAAGATCTAGCTAACAACAAGACGGGTTAGAGATATACCGAGTGATCCGAGTCCTCCGGTCTTCTCGTCGTCGTCCCGATCTCCCGCGGATCCTCCGGTCGTCGCCTCCTTGCCGGAAGGGCACCACATCGCCTGTATCTTTTACGGGCTCCCACCTCAATACCGAGGCAACTCGGGCGCGAAGTTGGCTAGCCGACGCGCCCAAGATTTGCTGTAGAATAATGTAGAAACTTGTCTCTTTGGGGTTTAGGATAGTTGCCATGATGGAGGAATTTGTTGCACAAGAATTTTTCATGGATGCTAGAGGAAAAATGGAGCATGCAAGGAAAAATATGAGCTCGGCCAGAAAAGAACTCCATCAGCCCCTTCCCCAAATTAATCTCACTGCCACCTTATATAAAATAATGCATCATCATCTCATCAACTATTCCAGCACCCTCATTCTAAACACAATGCCATCATATAAATATTAATTCATCAATCCAACAAAAAAAAAAATCCAGCAGCCTCAATCATAGCTTATTCAATTTCCAAAGAAATTAAAACACTATACAAAAATCCCCACTCACTCCAAGAACAGTGGCCGGCCATACCAAATTAACCATCATGAAATCACATCAAAACCCATACCCATCCTTACCTTAATTAATGCAAGTGATGGAGCATGGCAATATGCAAAGAACCCCTCCACAAGATGTTATTTGCACAAATGCAAATAACCCCCTCCAACGAAAAGTCCGGCCGTGAAGGAACAATGAAAAACCGGCCGGAACGGAATGCAAACTGGCAACCCCAGAAAACTGGTCCCATAATAATTACAGGATAACCCCGATACTGTGCATACACACCCGCATTTGTATTCCGACCGAAATACAAATGCAAAGAGACAAAACTACACTATCAAATACTAAGATCCGGCTTAAGCCAAAGCCGGCTAGTAAAAACCGTCCGATCACGATCAGTGCAATACCGCACGTATCTGATCGAACCCTGCCATATCTCCATACGGCCTCTACAGCGTTTCGCCCGAAAGCTTGAGTAACTGAAAGTGTGGTGGACTCTAAAGACTCGTCAATACTATGGCTGTGGATTTAACCACTAGCACGTCAGAGGTATAAGCCAATACGTAACGGGCCACCAGCTATTGACTAAAAGGGACGTCGATGAGCGAACTCATCCTGACACCCTACTGAGACTGTCAGTGACAATATCCGTACAGTCCGGTCCGTTCGTCTATGAGCATCGCATGTCGGGCCTAGGGGGTTGGTAAAAGTCAGACCCCCAAAAGCGGTACAAGTCATGTCGGAGTGTAGCCCAGAACACCCTGAGATACTACTGGAATACCTACCAGTAAATCTCCTGCCTTGGCCAAGGTCTTCGTGTAATGGCTCTCCTAGACACAGCGCGACCTCACCCCCAATACCGAGAGAGACGAACCCCTGAAGATCCGCTCACTGCCTCCATGTGGCTCGGGACTGTACCCAACTAAAACCTGTTTGCACGACTCCTTTGAGCCGTGGTAGGGTAGTAATCAAAGTACAGTGGGAACTCACACGAGACAAATGACGATCCCCAGGTCGATGAACTAACCTGTACACATGTCATCAGGGAACTGCTATCTGACGTCAGGTATAAGACCAACTAGCATGTTCCCGGCGAGTCCTGTCCGGTGTACTCATAACCCAATGAGCACCTGTATACATCTTAGGTGAACCAACTGACACCAGTGGCTTGTGAGACCGGCCACCGCCCCTCGTCGGGGTCTCGACTGTATACACTAGTCTACTCTGGAGTATCGATGCCCTATCTCGAAACTCCCACGACTAGGGACCTTTTAAGGATGTGCTTATAGACTACCAGCTCCCACGTATATGATCGCCCTCATACTGCCGGTAGTCAAGCAAGAATCCTAGGGGCTCTATCAACGTGCAATAGCGACATGTCATGTCACCTAAAGCAGTACACGATGATAAAGGTAAACCAGATAGCAAACTATCATCTCGAGTAAGACTGTTCTACCGGGATAGGTCCTCCCTCAATCATTGCAATCACGTGCCTGTGATCCAATAATTGACTCTGAGGGCACTATCTCCAACAGGAACATCCGCTTTGATAAGACAGTCAAAGAATTTGACTTTATCAAAAATATATATGAACCATGTATTTATAGGAAGATTGTAGGAGGAGCAGCAGTCTTCCTCGTATTATACGTGGATGGCATACTTCTAATAGGGAATGACATCTCTATGCTACAATCAGTCATACTCTTCTTGTTACAGAGTTCTCCATGAAAGAATTGGGTGATGCATCGTACATTCTGTAGATTAAGATCTATCATGATAGGTCTAAAAGAATATTGGGATTTTCACAGTCCAGATACATTGACACCATACTAAAGAGTTTTAGTAAAGAAGATTTCAAGAATGGTAATTTACCCGCTTGTCACGGGATCAACCTCTCCAAAGAGATGTCTCCAAAGTGTTATGAAGAGAGGGCTCACATGGGCATTATACCCTACACTTCGGCGGTAGGATCTATAATGTATGCAATGTTATGTATCAGAACAGACATACCTTACACACTTAGTGGTAAGTAGGTATTAATCAAACCCAGGTGAGAATTATTGGATAGCAGTAAAAAAACATTCTCAAGTACCTGAGAAGGACCAAGGAGATGTTTTTGGTGTATGGTAATGGGGACCTCAAGATCGAGGCTTTTACCGACTCAAGCTTCCAAAGTGACAAGGATGACTCTAAATCGGTCACAGGTTATGTGTTTACCTTCGATGGAGGGCGGTGTATTGGAAAAGTTCCAAACAGGACACCGTCGCAGACTCAACGATGGATGCTGAGTATATAGTTGCTAACGATGCCGCAAAAGAGGCGGCCTCGATGAGGAAGTTCATCACTGAACTTCAGGTGGTTCTGTCCGTTGTCAATCCAATACTGTTGTATTGCTATAACAATAGGACTGCAACATTAGCAAAAGAACTAAGGTCCCATCAGAAATCCAGACATATCATTAGGCGGTATCACTGTTAGTTATATGTATGCCCTAGAGGCCATTACTGTACATACGATGTATATTGTAATGGATGCTTGGACATATATAGGGAGGACTTTCTTGCTCGACATGATAGTATGCTATATGGTTGTACTTTATCTTAACATGTACTCTGATTGTCTCTATATTACAAGTTGATAAAGCCCTTAGGATATGTACTCGACTACTGGGACTATGATGAGATCATACTAGTGGGGCCACGGTAGTCGACGAGTACATCCTATAACTGTTCCTAGTCGAGGGTGTATCGAGACAGGGCATCGTTACACCAGAGTAGACTAGCGTATACGCATCTTGACCCATATGATGGGCGATGGATGATCCTATATCCATCGGTGTTTGACATCAAGGATGGTGTACGTGTGCTCAATAGAGACTGGGTACACTGGACGGAGTCGCCGAGAACTCCCAGATGGTATTATACCTCATGTTAGATGGCAATTCTCCGGTGACACTGGTATAGAGTAGTCTGTTGACCTGAGATCGTCATAGAGTCTTTTGTGATTCCCACTGTGCTTTGATTTCCATCATACCACGTCAAAGAGGGCGTGCAAAATGGTGGCTTTTGGGTACAGTCCCGAATCACATGGAGGCAATGAGCAAAAGGAGGGGATTCGTCTCTCCCGGTATAGGGAGTTGATGTTGTGCTGTGTTCGCTTGGCTATAACTGGAAATCCCTGGCCAGGGTTGCTGAGATTTACTGGTAAGTGTTATCAGTAGTTTCTCGAACTGTTATAGACCTCATATCGACACGACTTATCAAGCTACTGGGGTCTGACGTTTACCACCCCTAGGCGAGATATGCGACATATCAGACGACGAGACCGGACTGTACGGGTGTGTTACTGATTGGATTCATAGGAGAATGTACAGGCTTCTTGTTGATCTTCTGAGCGCTCAATACCTGGGTGGCTGTTACGTTTAGCTGACCGCTTGCAGCTTGTGGGTATTTGATATGATCATCACCTACTGCCGGCATATTGACGATTCTTTAGAGTCCAACACAGAGGTTTCTTGGCTTAGGCAAAACGGAGTAGGGGCACGTATGTGATATGTGCAGGACCTAGGATAATGCGATATGAGATACCGTATTCTATTCTCGCGATATTTGATATCAGCCGGGTCATCGGATCAAGTGTTGATTCGATGAATCGGTAAATGATATATTAGTCGGTTATATGCGATATAGCCGGATTGTCGGATCAAGTGTTGATTCGATAATTTAATGTATAATAATATATATGATATATTAAATTACATTAAATAATATTAGCTCACTAAAAGATTCTTTTTTCACTCGGGTAATACATTGATATATATGCGATATATGTTATTTGTATTATTTTATTTTGTTACAATAAATATTATATATGTGATATATAATCTTGTAACATGATATGATTACTAATGCAACATGTTTAGTAGAGATTAAACAAGATTAGGGTTTGATTTGGGTTAATGCTTTCTAGAAGGTTTTTCTTTTGTCATGAAAAAGATATTTACAAGTGACTCATCTTTAAGCTAACCCAAACCCTACACCCTTGGTTAATTCTCTACAAAGGTTTAGCAACCATGGTTGCATTATTGATCATTATCTTTTCAATATTCATCACAAAAGGATTCTAATGATTTTTCATCTTCTTCTTCCTTCTTCTTTCTTTTATGGAAAAAGCTTTCTAGCTTTTTTCCAAGTGATGAAAATGAGTGAGAATAAGAAAATAAAAGAGAGCAAAAATCCTACTTCATCATCCTCATCTACCCTTGCCATTTAGATGAGGGTGTTCACTTCATTTAGTGAGTGTTAGCTTGTGTTAATGAAACTTCAAGGTAGATCATCTTTGTTATCGAAGATCGGAAGCAAGCTTGCATCTTTCTCTTCCTGGAGCCTCTCGAGAGTCCGGAACACGATGATCGCAGCGAAGGGACCTCAACACGGAGCTTAAGAAATGAAGGACAGGATCTACAAAGGTTGTAATCTCTCTCACTTAGTGTTAAAATGTTTAACATGCTAGTTTTCACATAATCTCTAGTTTAAAGATCCGGATTTGGGTTGTTCGGCACGGCTAAATTTTAAATCGGGCATGGTTGATGCCTCGTAGACCCTTGCGCATGTGCCTAGCAACCCTACAGTGGTATCAGAGCCAAGCTAGAGCTTTAGACGAAGTCTAGGTAAAGTTTAACGTCCGATCGAACCCGGAAAACCCGATATACCCTAGTTTCTGGAAATTTTCTGAAATTGTGTTATTTTTCATATTAAAAATTCTCAAAAATATAAACAGGGAAATAGAGGCATTACTGTGAGGTACGGATGATTGATTCGGTCATGTGACCGCGGAACTGCGGCCAAACCACGCACGTGGCCGCGGTTCCGCTGCGGAATAGCAACATTGGGGCCCGTGACTTCACTGTAGTATTTCTGAGTTCTTTTGCATATTTCTGGGAATTTTTAATTATACTCAAGTGTTGAGTTTTTTGGGGTTGTATTGGGGACTCGTTGATTCGATCGGATAATATAATTTCGTTTAAGTTTTTCCGGATAAATTTTAGAAACTGTTAAAAAGTTCGAACGGATATCAATAACTCACTTTTTCCCCTGCCGGAAAATTTCCAAGCGTTGTATTTTTCCGTAGTTTAAGAACGTTCTAAGTCGTGCAAATAACGCGGTGGACCCTCTAGAAGACAACAAAACTTAACTCGATTATGTGACCTTCTTGAACTGCCTCTAAACCTTAGGGTTTGCGGCAGTACGACGTGCCACATGTGAGGCATTGGCTTGACCCTTCTACGGCAGGACCATTGGTACTATGGCATGTGATGGATGTTTTTAAACTAATTTCAAGAGTTGAGAACTATTTGGGAAAAACTTGGGTGTTTGATTATTCGATCGGAATGTTTAACATTGTCTATTTATCTGGAATGTGATACAATATTTGGAATCCACAAGTAGTTATGAGATAACTAATTTGAATGTTATAAATATAGCAGTTTAGTCTCAATTGATCGGTTGCCACGGAATTTTGATGTGATCAAAAGTCTGTCGCAATCACATAGTGTACGCGGATACTCGCCGGGTAAACTTAATAGATAGCCACGCCTTATAGTCCCGATGAAGTGACTGTAGGAGAACTCCGTCGCCAAAAGCATCCGTTCGGGTGCTCGCGGCAGCGGTGTTCCTCCTTAGTGCACTTCGTCGACGGTATCGGTGGTGCGGCCGTCTACTAAAGTTTGCGACGAGTATTCGATCAGGATGTCGGGAATCTTGTTGAATTGCCTGACTTGATATTGAAAAGAGTTTTCGATAATGAGACTAAAATGCAGGGTTTATAATTGTTAGGCATGCGATGTCTAAGGAATTCATTTGGTTAGGCATGCGATGTCTAAAAAGGTTGCGGATTCCAACCGTTGTAGTTTTACACTTTCTTTTCTGTGATCGTAAGCGTAGTATGTGGTGTATCGCCGGCTTCGTTGCTATACATCAACGACAATCGGGATACGCATACTTGCTTACGTTGATGATATGAGATATTATGTGTTGCCGTGATATGTTATATTGGATCGTCGCGTTCTGAATAGCCGGGGGTTTTATGTGAGATGAGAGTTTTTCTTTTTCATTCATGTAAAATTCATTTGTATGTAATATTCTATTATTGGGGCACTTCCGGGCTGAGGATGATGTCACCATTGTATATTATTTACTTTTCCGCATTAGGTAGACCCAAGGCGGGGAGCACAAGTAACCGGGTTCTGGGGTCCAGTGGGAGACCATCTCGAGGAGTCGAGACCGGGTCTCCTAACCCTAGAATTGGCAGTGTTGTTTGCCGCTCTCGTAGGGGTCGAGGGATGTGGGTTTGGCTATTCATCGCGACCGTGGAATCCGTGTTTTATACAGGCTCGTATTAAAACACGGACGTCCTAGTATATCCAGTATTTCATATATGTTTCTTCTGTTGCAATGTTCTGTGATGAGATCATATTACTGCCTGAGACGAATGTTTAAATTATGTATATGAGATATATGTTATATTGCAGATTTCGTTTCAAATGTGTTGCTTGTGAAGCATAATAAAATGGGACTTCATTAATGGGATTAATGAAATAAAAGAAACCTAAAGATGTTGTAGAAACTTGTTTAAAAACTGGTAGTTCTAGTTCTTGCTTTGCATAGCGGTGTTCCTTGTAGAACATCCAGCACCTTATTCGATAAGGAAAGAGCCGAGATCCCTTCACCGGGTGTGACCTCTTTAGTGAAACTAGCAGATGCTACAAACTTGGTTTGTGTTTTGATTGCTTCTATAGTTCTTGCTTTGTATAGTGGTATATATGATATACCCTGCACCTTATTCGATGAGGAAAGGGCCGACGATCCCTTCACCGGGAGTGGCCCCTTTAGCAAAACTAGAAAAGCCTAAAAAACACTCCATTTAAAATCACTCGATTCTACAATGATATCAAGTTCATTACGCAAAGGGTTTTCTTAAAAACCTGTCGTAGGCCTCCGACATTTCAGATAAGTAATAGTTAGTATTCGTGCTGCGTTTGTTGACCTTGTTAAGGCGTAGTGTGCGGTAGCTGATTACTGCTGATCTGCATAAGCATATGATACGATTGGATTAGGGTAGTCGTGCGACTTTGTTGACCTTGTCAAGGGTCGTGCGGGTGGGTTTAATTCATATCAGGAAATGACGGGTTGAACTTGACTTGCGGTCTATGGTTTGTTGACCTTGTCAAGGTCATAGATCGCTTGGGGCAAAATATTATTGGGAATTTCAAGTGTTGAAATTTGCAATGAGATTGCATACCTTCTATGAGATAGTTGGATCCCGATACCCGCTGTGAGTAAGAGTTACTAATGGAAAAGAGTTTCACACATTACAATTAGCCGATCAAGTAGGTGTCTAGAAAGGTGTTAACGGGGTTACGCCCCTGGGAAAATGAGGTTTACTTTAATTAGGTCCGTGCGAAAGCACGGGGAACCTCCCTCAAAGTACTGGCACTGGCCTGGCTGAAAGATTGGCGAACTTGTAGAGTGTAATTAATCCCGGCTAGTCTTTCCTTTTAGGGTTTGAAGGAAGATTTGACTAAAACAGTGGGAGACATACTGATTAGATAAATTGATAACCAATCTAATCTTGTAAAAGCGCACGCTGAGTGTTTTCTTCTCTCTCTCTCCTGGTTGCGACTATATCACGCCTTAATCAAGATAATAATACGGATGTATTGACCGAACCAACTTGTTATACTGCGCTAGGGAACGTTGGTCCCGCTCCAACTTATAATTGTTATAAGACAGAGCAGGAAATTGGGGATTACCAAAATTCCCGTGCTGCCCAAACGAAGAAAGTGCATGCTGATGCATCATCTTCGGGTGTGTTCATTACATAGAACTGTTTCTCAGTATCATTTACGTCCTGGGTATGAGATACCAGATCTGCATCCCGCAAATGTAATTTGTTACATGGGCTACATATAAGTAAAGAACTGAGAACGGGTGATAAGTTTCATGAGATAGAAAACGGTGCTAGTGTTGCAGCCAAGTCTGTTGGTCACTATCATCCTGTATTACCAGAATACATTGATTCTAAACCAATGTTATTAGATACCGAACCTGAAATACAACATCATATCAGTCTCTTTATTAGTAAAGAAAGGATGTAATTTTGTATTGTTGGATAATGTTTTGAACATTTCCTATATCAAGAGTTGATCGGTTCAGGCACGTTATCTAAAAGCATAGACGTTCTAAATCAAACCACAGTTCTTAGTATACAGAACACACACAAGAGGAAGAGTTCAGAAATGAACGAATCCTTCTTGAGGCATTGTAGACTAGGTCAAATCAATGCGACCCGACTAGCTGAACTTATATATAGATTCATATTTAAATTAGTTTGAATTTACATCTTGTGAAACTTGCCGGTCATGTCACAGAGATAAGAAGACCACAGCTCCGTTTATTGGAAACAGAGAAAGAGTTAGTGAACTCTTGGGATTGATACATGTTGATGTATGAAGGTCCCCTGTCTACAAATGCCAGGACTGGTTCTTTATACTTCATTAGATTCACTGACGATCTCTCAAGATTCAGACATATGTTCCTGTTGAAACACAAGTCCGAAACTTTTGAGATAATCACAGAATATAAGTTAGAAGTAGATAACCAAAAATGGGTATAAGTATTATGTCCTTTGATGAGATCAAGGAGGAGAATACTTGAGCTCGGCAATCCTGGACTATTCTAAAGGAGAATGAGATTCTCTATCAGCATTACTCCTCCGAATACACCACATCACGTAGGTGTATCGGGGCGGAGCAATCACACCCTATTAAATATGGCGAGCTCTATGATGAGTACTACTGAGTTTCTTATTTCCTTTTGGGACTTATGCACTTGAGAAGCTGCATACCTATTGAATAGGGTTCCAATCAAATCAGTTGCCTACCACTTCATATGTGATATGGAATGGGAAGAGCCCATATCTTAAGTTTGTTAAGATTTGGAGTTGTCCGGCTTATGTCTAAAAGCATAATCCGGACAAGCTCGAGACAAAGTCAGTTCTGTAGAACTTTGTTGGATATCCCAAGCATTCGCAAGGGAATATCTTCTACCAAACCGAGGAACAAAAGATGTTTTTGTTTCTCAGCATGCTACCTTTGTGAAAGGGAATTTCTTATGAAGAAATTATCGGTCATGAGGTAGAACTGGAATGAGTTCCAGCTATAGAAATTGCGGCTGATGATTTGGTAAAAACAAATGATTCAATAGTTTCCAACGAATCTCAGCCTCTCCGGCGATCTAGTAGGGTTCCTCACCCACCTGAGAGATACTTAGATTTCTCTATTACAGTGGGAGCGAGGATTGCATCAAGAGATGATGATCCAACTAGTTTCGAGTAGGCCATCAGGAGTAGAACTCTATAAGAATGGCTGGATGCTTAGCGATCTGAGATGGAATCCTTATACACCAACAAAGTATAGACTTTGGTTGCTTTATCTGAAGGGTTAAATCCCCATCAGGAGCAAGTATATCTTGAGAAGATAACTTGGTGTACATGGAAAAGTTGAGACTTTCAAAGCTATGCTTAAGTCCATCCAGATCCTGCTTGCCACGGCTACATACCATGACTACGATATCTGGTGGTTGGGTGTCATGACTGCTTTTCTAAATGATGTTTTAGAAGAGAGCATCTATAAGTACATAGCCAGAGGGCTTCGTAGACAGTGGGGGTAGCGGAAACGTGTGCAAGATGTTTTATGTGATAAAACAGGTATCGCGGAGTTGGAACGTCTGTTTTGATGTGGTAGTCAAAGAGTTTGACTTCATCAAAATGGTAGATGAACCTTGTATATACAAAAAGGTAGTAGAAAGTATGGTGGTGATCCTCGTAGAGTACGTGGATGACATACTCTTGATAGGAAAGGAGTTTCCTATGCTACGCTCGGTCAATCTCCGCTTATCACAAGGATTCTCCATATAGGATCAAAGTGATACCTCCTAAATCTTGGGTTTTGGATCTATGAGATAGATCTAATTGGATGTTAGGATACTCACTAGTTGTAGTTAGATGGTATCAATCGATCCTGGGGAGAATCACTGGAAAGGTTCGAGGGTGATAAGGACGACTGAATGTCAGTCGCAGGCATTGTCTTTACCCTCAGTGGAGGGACGGTATGTTGGAAGAGTTCCAAGCAAGATACCGTGACATACTAGACGACTAAAGGCAAGATACATCATTACTAAGGATGCTACCAAAGAGGCAGTCTGGATATATAAGTTTATGAGACGAACTTCGTTCCTACCATTGTATGACAATGGAGTTATGGCTTATGCCAAGGAACCCCCTGTCCCATCAGAAATCCAGATATAATTCTTAGGCAGTATCACCTGATCATGGAGATGGTTGATCTCCAGAGAGATCGAGGTTAGGAGAGTAGACACAGAGGACAACAGTGCGGATCCACTCACAAAGGTCTTTTTCCCAGTAGAGACTTTTATGGGATGGTTGAGTATGAGATACTTCAACCACAGCTAATTGTTGGGTATGCGATACCACAACAGATGGCCCTAGTGCAAGTGGGAGATTGTTAGTTATATGTATATACGATGTATATTGTAATGGATGCTTGGACATATATAGGGAGGACTTTCTTGCTCGACATGATAGTACGCTATCTGGTTGTACTTTATCTTAACATATACTCTGATTGTCTCTATATTACATGTTGATAAAGCCCTTAGAATATGTACTCGACTACTGGGACTATGATGAGATCATACTAGTAGGGCCACGGTAGTCGACGAGTACATCCTATAACTGTTCCTAATCAAGGGTGTATCGAGACAGGGCATCGTTACACCAGAGTAGACTAGCGTATACGCATCTTGACCCATATGATGGGCGATTGATGATCCCATATCCATCGGTGTTTGACATCAAGGATGGTGTACGGGTGCACAGTAGAGACTGGGTACACTGGACAGACTCGCCGAGAACTCCCAGATGGTATTATACCTCACGTCAGATGGCAGTTCTCCGATGACACTGGTACAGAGTAGTCTATTGACTCGAGATCGTCATAGAGTCTTGTGTGATTCCCACTGTGCTTTGATTTCCATCATACCACATCCAAGAGGGCATGCAAAAAGGTGGCTTTTGGGTACAGTCCCGAATCATATGGAGGCAATGAGCGATAGGAGGGGATTCGTCTCCCCCGGTATAGGGAGTTGATGTTGTGCTGTGTTCGATTGGCTATAACTGGAAATCCCTGGCCAGGATTGCTGAGATTTACTGGTAAGTGTTATCAGTAGTTTCTCGAACTGTTATAGACCTCATATCGACACGACTTATCAAGCTACTAGGGTCTGACGTTTACCACCCCTAGGCGAGATATGCGACATATCAGACGACGAGACCGGACTGCACGGGAGTGTCACTGATTGGATTCACAGGAAAATGTACAAGATTGCTTGTTGATCTTCTGAGCGCTCAATACCCGGGTGGCTGTTACATTTAGCTGACCGCTTGCAGCTTATGGGTGTTTGTTATGATCATCACCTACTGCCGGCGTATTGACAATTCTTTAGAGTCCTACACAGAGGTTTCTTGGCTCAGGCAAAACAGAGTAGGGGCATGTATGTGATATGTGCGGGACCGAGGATAATGCGATATGAGATACCGTATTCTATCCTCGCGATATTTGATATCAGCCGGGTCATCGGATCAAGTGTTGATTCGATGAATCGGTAAATGATATATTAGTCGGTTATATGCGATATAGCCGGATTGTCGGATCAAGTGTTGATTCGATAATTAAATGTATAATAATATATATGATATATTAAATTACATTAACTAATATTAGCTCACTAAAAGATTCTTTTTCTCACTCGGGTAATACATTGATATATATGCGATATATGTTAATTGTATTATTTTATTTTGTTACAATAAATATTATATATGTGATATATAATATTGTAACATGATATGATTACTAATGCAACATGTTTAGTGGAGTTTAAACAAGATTAGGGTTTGATTTGGGTTAATGCTTTCTAGAAGGTTTTTCTTTTGTCATGCAAAAGATATTTACAAGTGACTCATCTTTAAGCTAACCCAAACCCTACACCCTTGGTTAATTCTCTACAAAGGTTTAGCAACCATGGTTGCATTATTGATCATTATCTTTTCATTATTCATCACAAAAGGATTCTAATAATTTTTCATCTTCTTCTTCCTTCTTCTTTCTTTCATGGAAAAAGCTTTGTAGCTTTTTTCCAAGTGATGAAAATGAGTGAGAATAAGAAAATAAAAGAGAGCAAAAATTCTACTTCATCATACTCATCTACCCTTGCCATTTAGATGAGGGTGTTCACTTCATTTAGTGAGTGTTATCTTGTGTTAATGAAACTTCAAGGTAGATCATCTTTGTTATCGAAGATCGGAAGCAAGCTTGCATCTTTCTCTTCGTGGAGCCTCTCGAGAGTCCGGAACACGATGATCGCAGTGAAAGGACCTCAACACGGAGCTTAAGAAGTGAAGGACAGGATCTACAAAGGTTGTAATCCCTCTCACTTAGTGTTAAAATGTTTAACATGCTAGTTTTCACCTAATCTCTAGTTTAAAGATCCGGCTTTGGGTTGTTCGGCACGGCTAAATTTTAAATCGGGCATGGTTGATACCTCGTAGACCCTTGTGTATGTGCCTAGCAACCCAACAATCACCTGATCAGGGAGATCGTGGATCGCAAGGAGATCGAAGTTTTGAGAGTGGACACAAAAAGCAACACTGCGGATCTATTCACAATGACCTTACCTCAAACACGGATCGAGCGGCTGTTCGTGAAGTTGGGGATGTGTTATGTAAATAACTGGCCCTAGCAAGTAGGAGATTGTAGGATATATATGCTTTAGAGGCCATTATTTGTAATGGATACTATAGATATGTATGTATATTATAGGATATATATATGCCCTACAGGCTATTATTTGTAATGGATACCATGGATATGTATATATATACACAGGACAATCTTGGTCGAAATGATAGTATGCTATCTGGTTTGCCTTTATCTTAATATGGCCGTATGTTTTACTTGTTATTACGTACTTCTTATACATGTTGATAAAGCCCGTGGGATTACTGCTTGACTACCAGTGTTGTGATGGCGGTCATACTTGTGAGGGCTAGGCAGTCTATAAGTATATCCTTAAACTGTCCGTAGTCGTAGGAATATCAAGACAGGGCATCGATATTCCAGAGTAGACTAATGTATATGTTTCTAGACCCTGACGAAGGGCGATGGTTAGTCTCACTGCAATTGGTGTGTTTCACTTAAGATCATCATTTGTCTCATGTGAGTACCCCAGTTGGTATTATACCTAGCTTTAGATGGCAGTTCTCATGTGGCATGTGTACAGGTAGTCTGTATACCAAAGATCATCATTTGTCTCATGTGAATTCCCATTGTGCTTTGATTACTACCCTACCATGGCTCATAGGAGTCGTACAAACAGGTTTTAGTTGGGTACAATCCTGGGCCACATGGAGGCAGTGAGTGATTGTTAGGGATTCGTTTCTCCCGGTATAGGTAGTCGATGTCGTACTGTGTTTGGTTGGTCAACACCATAAGTGCCTGGCCAGGGCAGTTGAGAATTACTGATAGTTAGATCAGTAATTTCTCGGATGGCCTTGATGAAAGTATGTCGTAGGACCTCTAGTAGGTTTATATGAGCATCAAGTATGCAATTTTAAAAATAGAGTGCTAATCATACTAAACAAGAATCGAACTAGAGAATTAGGGTTTGAAAGTAAGCAAACTAGTTCTAAACTATGTGAAGAGGGTTTACAACTTTGTAAACTGGTATTTTACTTCTAAAGCTCCAAGTAGTAGTCCCTAAAACTCTTCTGTGACTCCACTTGAAGAAAAGATCGAGCTTGCTTGTAGTCTTCATTGCTGAAGATGATCCACCTTGATGAATCTTTCACTCAAGCTCACACTTCAGTATTCAAGGTATTAGTGAAGAAAACAACCTAAACTAATGGGCTAAAAAAGTGTAGGTTGATGAAGTAGGAGATGTGCTCACTAGAATTATTTTTCTATTTTCTTTTATCAACTCAAGAAATTCTGGAGAGGAGATCAAGAAAGAGATGAGGATGAACTTGGATGAGAGAATGAACCATGAGGTGGGTGATAAGAGAAGGATGATTAAATATCTAAGAGTAAAACAAAAAATAGGAGATGAGTCATGGCTTCTCAATGCTTCTCCAAGCATCCAAAGCAATGAATCATTTTCGTCTTTTTTTTTCTTTTTCTTAAAATAAAAATCATCCATATTATCTTTTGCCTTTATGTGATTCTCATACATCCTAGTCCTATGTATCATCAACCATGATACAATATCAGATACATATATAAATAAATATCACACATATATATAAATGTATATAAAGAGAAGAAAATCTTAAGTCGGCTTTAATATCAGTTAATATATATATATATATATCAAATATATATATATATATCAAATTATTTAATCAACACTTGATTCAATAATCCAGTTATATCATA
The DNA here is from genome assembly GCA_030015575.1 of Agapanthus africanus. Taxonomy (NCBI): domain Eukaryota; kingdom Viridiplantae; phylum Streptophyta; class Magnoliopsida; order Asparagales; family Amaryllidaceae; genus Agapanthus; species Agapanthus africanus. Next base: position 201,887,052 of record JASDDO010000018.1, on the reverse strand, counting down.
TATAACCCGGCTAATATCAAATATATATATGTATATCAAATTATTAAATCAACACTTGATTCAATAATCTGGTTATATCACATATAACCGGCTATTATCAAATATATTAATACATATCTAAATCATATCATTGAATCAACACTTGATTCAATAATCCGGTTATATCACATATAACCTGACTGATATTAAATATCGCTAGATTAGAATACGGTATCACATACTCGTATTCAATCAAGCGACCGCACATATCTCCATATGTACCCTACTTCGTTTCACTTGAGCTTGGAAACCTCTGTGTGGGACTCTAAAGACTCGTCAATATGCCAGCGGTAGGTAATGATTACATCAGATACCCACAAGCCGTCAGCAGTACTAACTGGACGTAACGGCAACCCAGGTACTGAATGAATAAAAGATCAACAAGAAAACTTGTCCAGACTCTCATAAAGCCTATAAGCAACACTTACCGTATAGTCCGGTCCATTCGTCTGATATGTCGCATATCGAGTCTGGGGGTGGAATCGTCAGACCCCAATAACTTAATAAGTCATGCCGATGTGTGGCATATAACCTTTAAACTAACTATTGATAACACCTACCAGTAAATTTCATCATCCCTGGCCAGGGACTTGTTGTTATAGCCAATCGAGCATAGCACAACATCAACTCCCAATACCGGGAGAGATGCAACCCCTCCTATTGCTCACTACCTCTATGTGACTCGGGACTGTACCCAAAATCCACCTGTTTGCACAACTCCTTTGAGCCGTGGTAAGGTGGAAATCAAAGCACAGTGGGAACCACACAAGACACTATGACAATCTCGGGTCTATAGACTAACCTGTACAAGTGTCACCAGATAACTGCTATCTGATGATAGGTATAATACCATCTAGGATTTCTTGGCAAGTCCTATTCGGTGTACCCATTATCTAATGAGCACATGTGTACAATCTTTAATGTCAAAAACCAATGGTTATGTGATCAACCATCGCCCCATACAGGGTCAAGAAACGTAGACACTAGTCAACTCTGGAATATCGATGCCCTGTCTCGATACTCCCTCGACTAGGAACTGTTAGAGGATGTGCTTGCGGACTACACAAGCCCCCACTAGTTGCAGAGTTTTCTAGCACGGCAGCAAGGTTTCGGGAGGCATCGTCCATGCCAAATTCAAAAATTTGCCGTCTAGCTAACCCTAACCCTAGAATCATCTAGTAGAAATCCGACGGAATAATACATAAACACTTTGTAACTAAAAGTGAACAAGGAATACATCCTTTGTAGACCGGTCCTTCACTTAATTAGCTCCGTGTAGTCGTCCCTTCGCTGCGATCATGAACTCTAGGACTCTAGAGAGGCTCCCAGGAAGAAACGAACATGCTTGCATCGAAGTCTTCGAGGCCGAAGATGATCTATGTTGAGGAGACACTAATCCAAGCTATCTCTTCACTAATCATAGAATTAGTGAAGCAAACACCCTATACTAAATGGCAAGTAGTAGTGGATGATGAAGTAGGAAGTGGGCTCACTTTAGAATTGATTTTCTCACATTTTTTTCTCACATCTCCATTGAAGCTAGAAAACTTTGAGGAAGTAGAAGAAGAATGAACTCATGAGAGAGTGTGAGGTTAGAATTGCAACCATGGTGAGTTAGTGCCAAGACTAACTCATGTAGAGAATAAACCATAGCTATGAGTTAAGGGTCGGGTTAACAAATATCTTAAGCTAGACAAACAAGTGGACTTAGTCAATGAAACCTTCAAGCTTCTACAAGCTTTGAACCATGACTCATTATCCAAATGTTTAAAATACTTAAGACAAATAAAACCCTAACTTAACCTAGCATGGTTTGGGTCTCATACTAACTATGTTGCAAGTGTAACCTTGCATGACACACTTACATATATCACATATATATTTTGTGCCAAAAACAAAAACAATACATATATCACATATATGTAAAGTATATCAAATGTGAGAAAAGAAATCATAAGTGAGCTAAAACTAGTTAATGTAAATTAATATATCAAATATATAATTATACATTAGATTATCAAATCAACTCTTGATTTAATAATCCGGCTATATCACATATAACCGACTAATATTTATATGTAACAACTTATCGAATCAACTCTTGATTAGATAACCCGGCTATATCACATATAACCGACAAATGTCGCAAATCGCGAGAATAGAATACGATATCACATATCGTATTAATCTCGGTTCCGCACATATCCCATATGTGCTCCTACTCCATTTCGCTTGAGCCAGGAAACCTCTGTATAGGACTCTAAAGACTCGTCAATACGCTGGCAGTAAGTGATGATCATATCAAACACCCACAATCCGCAAGTGGTCTGGTAAACGTAACGGCCACCCGGGTATTGAGCGATCAGAAGATCAACAACCAAGCCTGTTCACACTCCTGCGAATCCAATCAGTAACACTACCGTACAGTCCGGTCTCTTCGTCTGATATGTCGTATATCTCATCTAGGGGTGGTAAACATCAGACCCCAGTAACTCGATAAGTCGTGCTGATATGAGGCTCATAATGGGTTGAGAAACTACTGCTAACACTTACCAGTATATTTCTGAAGCATCCCTGGCCAGGGACTTCCTGTTATAGCCAATCGAGCACAGCGGAACATCAACTCCCAATACCGGGAGAGACGAAACCCCTCTTATCGCTCATTGCCTCCATGTGATTCGGGACTTTACCCAAAAGCCACCGTTTTGCACGTTCTCTTGAAAGCGGTAAGGTGGAAATCAAAGCACAGTGGGAATCACACAAGACTCTATGACGATCTTGGGTCTACAAACTAACATGTACCAGTGTCACTAGAGAATTGCCATCCGACGTGAGGTATAATACCATCTAGGAGTTCTCGGGGAGTCCGTCCAGTATACCCAGTCTCCACTGAGCACCGGTATAATGTCTCTGATATCAAACACCAATGGATATGGGATCATCCATCGCCCATCTACATGGGTTGAGAAGCTATGCGCTAGTCTATTATAGTATATCGATGCCCTGTCTCGATACACCCACGACTAGAAACATTTGAAGGATGTACTTAGCGACTACACTGTCCCCACTAGTATGATCTGCATCATTATCCTGGTAGTCAAGTACTCATCCTAAAGGCTTTATCAACATGTAACATAGAGACAATCAGAGTACATGTTAAGATAAAGAGCAACCAGATAGCATACTATCATGTCGAGCAAGAAAGTCCTCCATATATATGTCCAAGCATCCACTACAATATACATCGTATGTACAGTAATGGCCTCTAGGGCATACATATAACTAACAATCTCTCACTTGCACCAGGGACATCTGTTGTAGTATCCCATACCTAACAATTAGCAGTGGTTGAAGTATCTCATACTTAACCATCCCATAAAAGTCTCTCCTGGGAATAGGCCTTTGTGAGTGGATCCGTCCTGTTGTCCTCTGTGTCTACTCTACTAACCTCGATCTCCCTGGAGATCAACCATCTCCATTATCAGGTGATACTGCCTAAGAATATGTCTGGATCATTGATGGGATGGGGGTTCCTAGGCATAAACCACAACTCCATTATCCCACAATGGTAGGAATGAAGTTCATCTCAAGAACTAGTGTACATCCAGACTGCCTCTTCAGTAGCATCCTTGGTAGCGATGTATCCAGCCTTTATCGTCTAGTTTGCCATGGTATCTAGCTTGGAACTCTTCCAACATACCATCCATCCACTGAGGGTAAAGACAATGTCTATGACTGACATTCAGTCGACCTTACCACCCTGGAAGCTATCCAGTGATTCTCCCCAGGATCGATTGATACCATCTCACTAAACTTTGTGAGAATCCTAACATCCACTTAAATCTATCTCATAGATCCAAAACCCAGGATTTAGAAGGTATCATCTTGATCCTATATGGAGAAACCTTGTGATAAGAGGAGATTGACCGAGTGTAGCATAGGAAACTCCTTTCCTATCAATAGTATGTGTTCATATCAGAATTTTGCATTATTATATCGCCCATTCTTAATCACATTACATATAAATAGGTGCTTTTGATCCATGTCTGCTAAATAGTTGCAGGTTACAGGTTCTCAAATCGTTGCAGTGAAATTCATGAAAAGTCGCTACAAATGTGAGACTACGACCAACAATAGATGAATCCGTATGATGCCGCCTACCAGTTCAAGGAACAAATAAAAATCATTAGACAGTTCAATGCACAAAGCACAAGGGCAGACAAGATTCAAGACTTCAACGCGAAGCTCAAGGCAAAAGTCCACATCATTCTGCACTGTTGGAAATCTGGAAGAAAATAGAAGAGATTCTGAAAACCAAGTGAAGAAAACAGAAGGTAAAAGAAACATGAAGCAGCCCTGAAGAGATGGGCCCAAGACTCTACTAATTGGCCGTGGAACGGCTGCCAAACAGGCTATTCTGGCGTAGAACCGCGGCTGTGTGGTGCACATGTCGGTGGAGGTGTCGGTGCTTTGACCCAGTTTTTTTTAGGGTAGTTTGGTAAATTCATGTATGGATCAGAATGTAACCTAGGGTTTTTCTATCTATAAATAGGAAAGCCATGTAAGTGCACGGCGGCGCCCCGGCCGTCAATCCGACGCCGGAATGCGGAAGCGACGAAATACTTTAACTTTTTTGAACCGGCACCACAGCCCACTAAAAACCTGGATCAGGCCATTAAACTAGTCCTAGCTAACTACAAGATGGGAAGAGAGATATACCGAGTGATCCGTGTCCTCCGGTCTTCTCGTCGTCGTCCCGATCTCCTGTGGAATGTCCGGTCTCCACCTCCTCGCCGGAAGGGCACCACGTCGCCGGCTTCTTTTATGGGCTCCCGCCTCTGGTCCGAGGCAACTCGGGCACGAAGTTGGCGAGTTGACGTGCCCAAGATTTGCTGTAGAATGTAGTGTGGAACTTGTGTCTCATTTAGGGTATTGGAAGTTGCCTTGGTTTTTGGTGGAGGAAATGAACAATGGACTTTTGTGTTGAACAAGGGAATTTTGACATGCAAATGAGACCAAAACCCATGCCCAAAATTTGGACAGCCCCTTCCTATTATGGCCGGCCATGGAAAAAATGATGGAGGGAGAAAGGAAAAACTAAAAGGGGGAGTGTGTATCAATCATCAAGGAGAGAGAGAAATAGGGTGATGATGATCAAGAATCATCACAACCAAAACCACACACACAACCATCATAATCCATAATCATCACCATGTCAAAAGATAAGCAATCATGAACCATCATGAAGTCAAGAAGTCAAGGTCAACAAGAGCTATCATGAAGCAACAAAATGCAAAGAACACCCTCCAATAATGCTTATTTGCACAAATGCAAATAAGCCCTCCTCCACCAATCTTCGGCCAATGATAGATACAAAGAAATATGGCCGAAACGGAAAGCAAACTGGCAACTCCAAAAACTGATCCCGTAATAAATTACAGGAAAACCTCGCTGCTGTGTATACACACCCGCATTTGTATTCCGACCGAAATACAAATGCAATGAGAAAAAATCTACACTGTACTATACTAGGATCTAGCTTAAACCAAAGCCCGCTAGTATTAACCGTCCGATCCTGATCCGTGCAATGCCGCACGTATCTGATCGAACCCTGCCATATCTCCATACGGCCTCTACAGCGTTTCGCCCGAAAACTTGAGCAACTAAATGTGGGGGACTCTAAAGACTCGTCAATACTATGGCTGTGGATTTAACCATTAGCACGTCAGAGGTATTAGCCATACGTGACGGGCTACCAGCTATTGACCAAAAGGGACGTCGATGAGCGAACTAATCCTGACACCCTACTGAGCCTGTCAGTGACAATATCCGTACAGTCCGGTCCGTTCGTCTATGAGCATCGCATGGCAGGCCTACGGAGTTGGTAAAAGTCAGACCCCCAAAAGCGGTACAAGTCGTGTCGGAGATCAGCCCAGAACACCCTGAGATACTACTGGAATGCCTACCAGTAAATCTCCTGCCTTGGCCAAGGACTTTTCATGTACTGGCTCTCATAGACACAGCGCGACCTCACCCACAATACCAGGAGAGACGAACCCCTGCAGATCCGCTCACTGCCTCCATGTGGCTCGGGACTGTACCCAACTAAAACCTGTTTGCACGTCTCCTTTGAGCGTGGTAGGGTAGTAATCAAAGCACAGTGGGAACTCACATGAGACAAATGACGATCTCAGGTCGATGAACTAACCTGTACACATGTCACCAGGGAACTGCTATCTGACGTCAGGTATAAGACCAACTAGCATGTTCCCGGCGAGTCCTGTTCCGTGTACTCATAACCCAATGAGCACCTGTATACATTGAACCAACTGACACCAGTGGCTTGTGAGACCGGCCACCGCCCCTCATCGGGGTCTCGACTGTATACACTTGTCTACTCTGAAGTATCGATGCCCTGTCTCGAAACTCCCACGACTAGGGACCTTTTAAGGATGTGCTTATAGACTACCAGCTCTCACGTATATGATCGCCCTCATACTGCTGGCTGTCAAGCAAGAATCCTAGGGGCTCCACCAACGTGTAATAGTGACCTGTCAGGTCACCTAAAGCAGTACACGATGATAAAGATAAACCAGATAGCATACTATCATCTTGAGTAAGACTGTCCTATCGGGATAGGTCCTCCCTCAATCATTGCAATCACGTGCCTGTGATCCAATAATTGACTCTGAGGGTACTATCTCCAACAATCTCCCACTTGCACTCAAGGCTAATTATTGCGATGTTGCATACTCACAGCCCGTGTGATACCGAATACCCAACTCCTCTACTAGTCAGTCTCACAAAGCTCATTTGCGAAACTATTGCGTTCGAGGAATAGCCTCAGTGAGTGGATCCGCTTTGATGTTTCTTTCTATGTCTCTCTATATCTCAAGTTCGTGGAGAAAGCCATCTCCTGAAATGAGCAATACCTGCCTTAGAATGTCTGGATGTCTGATGGGATCTTGCTCATAAATGAACTCCAAATCCAAACATCTTAGACTGTATCGTCAACTGAACTTAATCAGTATCCTGCGCCATGCCACCCTCAATATTGCCTTGGACCACCTGTCCAAAATACTGCCCCTCGTCAGAAGGAAAACTATAACTCTGACAACCTCCCTGTCGTCTAAGTCATCTTGGAAGCCTGGAATGATAACTGTCTCCCGAATGAGGCTGTCGTTATCATATCCCTAGAACATCCACTTATGTTCTAAAACTGCTTCCGACTGTTTCTCCAGGATTGGACCAATGTCAACTTACTTGCATCTACTGCAAAAACAACATCTGGTGTGGTACTTGACATCTCATGATTGATTCAATTGCCTAAGCAAGTGATATGCCAATCATGCGCATCCCTCTCCCCTTTAGTCTGTAAGATACCTTTAGAGAGGGTGACTCCATCACCTGCAGGTACACTACCGTACCAGGAGTCGTCCATTCTAAATACTCTTAGAATGCTGTCAAAGTACCCTTAATTGGGAAAACACCCAAATCTAGATCTAAAACCATAGATCTAGTAACCAGTATGTCTGATATAATGTCCAAGTCCCATGTGGAGAAACCACTGTGTGACGACCAAAGTATAACCGATCATAGTATAGGAATGTTACTTCCTACTCTGTGTATGTCATCCAAATACCAGGACATCACACCCTACTACCTTCTTAACAGATCCATCCTCTATTCTGATGATGTCAAACCTATGACTGTCACATCAGAAATAGATGATCTATCTCCGCTACATCTGCTTTAGTCTATAAATAGACACAAGCCACTTGTCCACCAATGCTTCCGCTGCTCCCACTGACTACGACAACCCTCTGGCAGAGTCATATAGACGTACACTTCTAAAGCTAGTTCAGAACGACGCTATACTCATCCTCCTGCCGGGTCTCACAGTCTGGAACAACAGCAAAGGCAAGTCTGGGTAAACAAGAACCTCCCCGCTACCGTCCTTGAGGCTGCCGGAGTACCTCTCAGGTGCCTGAAGTTACCTACCTTATCTGCGGAGTGGCCAATGGAATGCCAAACCTGATTGAATCTTTAGGTTCCTATCAAAATCTTTAGTAATCGTTTGTGGTTCTGGAATCACTTCCAGTTCTACCATACTCCCACTACTGTTTTCTGAAAAAATCCATTTTTATTAAAACTGTGGCGAGTCTAGAACAATATCACTATTGATCTTCTAGATGGTAGAAAGTCAACCCTCGTCATAGCCTGGGTCAACCCACAAATAGCCATTACAGAAACGTGCCTTCAGTTATCCAGAGTCTGGTTTTAAGCATATGCCAGACAACTCCCCGTACCTTAACAACGTTAAGATACGAACTGTTCTATATCCAATATAGGAACAGAGGCGCTGATTTAATTGAACCAGATTCAAATCATGCAGCTGTCTCCAGTGCATGTCAACTAAATGGAAGAAGGTCGATCGGCGTTACTCAACTTAGGAATGCTTCCAATTATGAGTAACCTGAAAGAGAAGCAAGTTCTCTTAATCACTACTATCAACTGAATACCACACACAAGTATCTACATCTTCGATCACCTTGAAGAATCCCGATACTTGCAACATCTGGTTCTCTACTTTACTCTTATACCTATAACTTCTCAAAACATGGACCCTGTGTTTCTACGAAAGACCTGTTTAAGAACTAGAGAAGTCATAAGTAAACCGAATGTGGTATCAGGACCATCCCCTCTGTCCTAATGGACACTGGACAATATACAATACTCTGTACAAGTCCCTTGAGTCTAAAAACTCACTCCCTGTGTGTTGTAGGTTGAAAACTGTACTTATGGTTAAGAAGAATTATACCGTCGTTCAATGCTCCTTACCTAACCATCCACTGATATAGGTAAATGTCATGGACATAATTTCAAAAAGGTACATCTCACTCTATAAAAATAGACGTACAGATATATTAATTTGAAATTGGTGCATAACAACGGATATTCAAAACCAAATATTTGCCGTCCGGCAAACAACCCAGGTGATTTCCTCAAATATCACCGATTACAACGAATCCCGATATAATGAGGATGATCACCTAATTCCCAATAACTTACTCCCACTCATCATCTGTAAAACCATACAGATGTGAGAATCAAAACTGGTAAATACATCCCCTGGAGCAAGTGTCTAATTGGAAAATCAGTTTTCTTTCAACAGTACACAGTGAAACTGAAACATTGAAATGTTTCGTAGGGGTATCTGGGTATTCCTAGTAATGCCTCTTCCATTATCCAGATTCACAACTATAACCGTATATTTCTTTGCCACCTCTCCACATCCCTTCATATGTCTTTAGTCATTACCTTCTGCACACCCCTTTAGGCCAAATGGTTTTCTTCCTTCCCTACCGTTCGGTACCAGCCTATGGTTTGGAAGAAAACTATCCAATAAGCGTAATGGGTATACTATCCCAATCTTAGGGGCACTCGCAACACGAGAGAAGGTGAGGATAAAAGACAGCCGAATAAACCTTATTCCTATTTCTCCTGAACCAGAGTCCATCCCCGAACTGGAACAAGTTCCTTTCGAGTTCGTATATAACCATACGATGGAGTATCCAAATATATGTGGATCTTCGTAGTGATACGGAGTGTCCTGGAGAAATACAAAGGTGAAGTGGGAGTGGTAATGAAATATTTGGTTTGGTCGTGAATATCAGTCGCAATTTACTTTGCCCTCTTACTAATCCCTTGATATGTCTTTACTTAATACCTTCTGTAAACCATCGTTATGCTAATTGGTTTTCTTCATTCCCTACCGTTCGGCACCAGCCTAAGGTTTGGAAGAAAACTATCCAATTTGCGTAATAGGTGTACTATCTCCTAAACCAAGGAGTACTCGCAACCTGAGAGGAGGTAAAAGGAAAAGACAACTGAAAGTCCTATTCGTTTTCTCCAGAACCGGAAACCATCCTCGAATAAATTCCTTCGAGTTCGTATCTAACCATACGATGGTTTTGTCCAATGGAAGTGGACGTTCATAGTAATACGGGGTGTCCTGGAGAAAAAGGGTAAAAGTAGGAGTGGCAATGAGGTTTGCAACTCTGACAATCCAAAAGCCAGTGTTTAAGAAGGTTCAGTTAATTTGGTCACTGAGTCATAGTCAAGGGTCGGGTCAATGGTCGCTGCCAAAGAGAGAGAGAGAAAAGAAACACTCAGCGTGCACTCTAACCTAGATCAGAATGGTTACCAATTTATCTAATCTGAAAACCTCCCACTGTACCGTCAAATTCTCCTCTAAACCTAAAAGAAGAATTAGTCGGGATGTCCCGAGGAGTAAACCAACTCATCAGTGGGAATCGGGATCCAACTATCACTGCATGATAACGTGACGGAATCCGCTCACGCTATCATACTCCAGAAGGTATGCGCATATCTGGCAAGTTTCAGTTTCCTTTGATACCCCCGATGTGATTTTTGCCCCATGCTCTTATGACCTTGACTTGGCCAACAAATCATAAGTCACATGTCAAGTTCTACCCGTTATTCTCCAGGTTAATTTGAGCACACCCGCACAAGCCCTTGGTTTTGGCCAACAAGGCTATACGACTGCCCCAAACCAACGCATCTATCAATGCTGCACATGAATACCCAATAGCTACCAATCACTATGCCTTAACTTTGGCCAACAAACATAGCTTGAATACTGATTGACTATCCATGTGAAATGACGGAGGGCGAATGGTTTCTGGCGAAAACCTTTAACGTAATGAACATGATATCGTTGAAGGAACAGATAGCTTTATAAAAATATAGTGACGAAAACCTTTGCTAAAGAGGTCACTCCCGGTGAAGGGATCTCGGCTCTTTCCCCGTAGAATGAGGTGCAGGATATTTCAACTGAATACCACGATGCAAAGCAAAAGTAATCGGCTATAGTGAAGTTATTGCCCTGACACAAACTTCTGTCCAAGGGGTCACTCCCGGTGAAGGGATCTCGGCCCTTGCCTCGTCGACCGAGGAGCAGGATATTCCTGTTAGTGTATATGCCCTAGATGCCATTACTGTATCATACTAGTTTGTATATTACTTAATGGAAGCTTGGGATATTCACCTTGTATATACAATCTTGCTCAAAATAATAGTATGCTACTTGGTTTGTTTCTACTTCAATGTGTACATGTGTTTATTTTATTATATCACCTATACGCATTAGTGGAGCCCTTAGGATCTTTGCTTGATTACCAGCATTGTGATGGCAGTCACACTAGTGGGGGCTGGGTAATCTATAAGCACATCCTTATGCAGGTCCCTAGTCGCAGGACTATCGAGACAGGGCATCGATACTCCGGAGTAGACTAGCGCATGCGCTTCTCATCCTAGTGTGGGAAATGGTCTGTCCCACAGCCATCAGTACGTCGTACTGGAGATAGTATGCGGGTGCTCGTTAGGTTACGAGTACACTGGACAGGACTCGTCGGGAACTGACCGGTTGGTATTATACCTATCGTCGGTTATCAGTTCCCAGGTGACATGAGTACAGCTTAGTCCGCTGACTTGACACTGTCACTTCGCCTCGAGTGTGTTCCCACTGTACTTAGATTACTACCCTACCATGGCTCAAAGGAGTCGTGCAAATAGGTGGTAGTTGGGTGCAGTCCCGAAGCACTTGGAGGCAGTGACGGTTAGACAGGATTCGTCTCTCCTGGTATTGGGGGTTGACATCGCGCTGTGTCTAGGAGAGCCATTACACGAGTAGTCCCTGGCCAGGGCAAGCGAGACATACTGGTAGGCTTCCAGTGTTATCTCAGGGTGTTTTGGGCTTCACTCCGACACGACTTGTACCGCTATTAGGGGACTGACGTTTTCTGCCCCCTATGCCTGCCATGCGATGTATCAGACGAACAGACCGTACTGTACGGAGACTGTCAGATTCAGGCTCAGTAGGAGTTCAGATGGGCTTCACGTCGTCAGTCTTCTTGTCGGCATCTACCTGGGGACCGTTACGCACAGCTAGTGCCGCTTGCGGTCTGTGGTTAAACCCACTGCCAGCGTAGTGTCGAGTCTTGAGAGTCCCACACAGAAAGCTATTCGCCTTTCGGCTAAAGAGTAGTGGTCGCATGGTTTTGCGACAGGTCGCATGGTTTTGCGACAGAGTTCGGTCACATCCGTGCAGTTGTGCACGTACAGTGTCCGGACAGTTAACACTAGAGGGCATTGGTTTAAGCCAGATGCTAGTGTACATTTTGGGATTGATTTTATCTCGTTTGTATTCGTGTTCCTCGGAACGCGGATGCGGGTGTGTATGCACAATTGACAGAGAGACAGAGGCAGAGTATTCTCTTTGGGGTTGTTGACTGTTGACTGTTGACTGTTGATAGTTGACTGTTGACCATTGACTTTTTCTTAACCCTAATGAGAATAAGATATATGATTAACATTAATATTAATTAAGTATTATAGTGACATGGTTGTTGAGGGGTTGACTTTGTTGACTTGTTGACTTTGTTGACCGGTTGACTAGGTTGGACTAGTTGACCATCATCATGACAATGGCTATCATTCCATGGCAAAGACTTTTGCTAGCTTGTTTATTTATGCAAAATGAGTTCATGAAATGATATAGCCATTTTGACTTAAACCATTTACACAATACTTGATTACTATTTTTGTTATGATGGCTTTTGGATTATTAGAGGTGAGAATGAGAAGAGTATGGTTCATTCTATCATTTGTTTTCTCTTTCTTGAGCTCTCTCATTCTCAAGCTCTCCCTCTTCCTCTTGCTCTCTCTACCTCAAGGCAAACCATTCTCATGTGTTGAGACTCATTGCCTTTGAGATAAAAAGACACCAAAACATTCCTCTACTCATTCTAGTTCATAAGGCCTAGCAAGCCAAGTGATCTAGTTTCTTCAAAGTTCGAAGAAGAAGCCAAAGCTAGAAGCTTTCGGGTGGATCCATCTTCGGCGCAAGGAGACGACGAGGTGAAGCCGATCCGGACAACCATCGAGACTTGAAGATGAAGGAGTTCAAGAAAGAAAGGTATAACCCCCTAACCGAGTAGTTAACAACTCCTAGTTAGGTTGTTAGTTAGATGTTTAACAAAGATCCGGTTTTGAGTCCATGTTACCGCCTCTAGAAAAATTGTTTTTCACCAAATTCCGCAAGCCCGAAAGTACCGGGAGAGGTAGCATGACTTACAGTGGTATCAGAGCCTAGTTAAACTCTATCTAACATGTTGTCAAAGTAACTAGAAGATCGATCAAAGAAAAGGTCACGAAACGAACCCGATATGTCAAGTTTCTGCCGATTTTTTTCTGTTCAAAAATTGATAAATTTCATCTTAAAAATCGGCTCAGGCTTTTTATTGAATAACCACAAAATTTGGTCCCACGAGCCGATCAAAGGGCCGTGGAAACGCGGCGGGAGCACGCTCCCGCCGAGGTTCCGCGGCCGAGTTGACTCGGCCGAGGTCCAAACTTTGTGCAGTGTATTTCTGGGGTTGTTTTGGGATTTTTGAAATATGTCTTTTCAGCCCAGATTTTCCAGAACGAAAATTTTTTTTTAGGGCCTAAAAATCCGTATTTTTGATCGAGTTTCTAAAGACTTAAGCTGACGGGTTTTTATCTGTGATGTGACATTTGTATTGAACGTCTGCTAATCGCTATATGTCGATTAGTGGGAGTTATACAAATCTGTGATCTGTAATGTCATTGGAATGTGTATATGAATTCATTGGATTGTCACGGGTGAATAGCCGAGGGTTGTGAGACGAGAGTTTTCTTTTCTTTCAATTCATGTAAATTTGTAAATTGATGTAATAATTATTTATATGGCCGCACAACCGGGTCAGGGTTGTAGCCGTCATTGTATAATTTCTTTTTACTGTTTTTGCTCCTAGGATAGACCTATGGAGGGGGTGCACAAACTACTGGGTATCCCGAAGTGCCGAGTGGCCTACTCACGGAGTTGAGGGAGGTTGCTTCGCTTCGGGTACTTGGCGGGTAGTTTGCCGCACCCGTAGGGGTCTTGGGTGGGGTATTGGCTAATCACCGCGACCGTGTAATCTGCTTTTCGTTACAGGCTCGTACAAATTGCGGATTCCTAGTATATCCAATGTGTTCATCTGTGATCTGGAATGGCTATCATTGCAATATATCTATATATGATATTATTTAGGCGTTGCTTATGTTTTACAGCCGCGCTAGCCCAGCCCCCGCTCTGTCGTTAGTTAAGTAACCTAACGGGTAATGACGGGGCCCCGTGGCGAATGCGAATGGCATAAGCGTACGTCATATTTTGGTTGTTTTCTGCAATGGTAGGATTAAATGATGGGACGCATTAAAAGAACTAATGCAAGAATATCATGCATTAAAAGAACTAATGCAAGAAAATAAACCAAGTAAAAGTCGTTGGAACACTTTCGAAAAACCACTCGGTTCTTTTCAAAACCAACTTTTAAATGCGGAGCTTGAGCCACTCCTTTTAAAAGCTATCTCGTTCCATCGATTATATCAAGTTCACTACGTTCACGGTTTCGCCAAAACCATTCGTAGCCCTCCGTCGTTTCACATGAATAGTCAATAGTATTCAAGCAATGTTTGTTGGCCAAAGTCAAGGCATAGTGATTGGTAGCTATTGGGTATTCATATGCAGCATAGATAGATGCGTTGGTTTGGAACAGTCGTACTGCCTTGTTGGCCAAAGTCAAGGGTAGGTGCGGGTGGATTCAAATTAACCTGGAGAACGACGGGTAGAACTTGACATGTGACTTATGATTTGTTGGCCAAAGTCAAGGTCATAAGAGCATGGGGCAAAAATCCACATCGGGAGTTTCAAAAGAACTGAAACTTGCTAGTGTTGCATACCATTTGGAGTGTGATGATTCTGGTAGGATTCCTTCAGTTTCGTCACACGATGATATTTGGATCACGATCCTACTGTGAGTATATACTACTCCTCGGGAAATTTCTCACTTAACGATCAATGCTATAAACCAAGTAGGTGTCTAGAAAGGTGTTAGCGGGGCTACGCCCCCAGGGAAAAGAGGTTATTTAATTAAGGAACTTCGCGAAAGCGTTGGAAAACCTCCCTCGAAGTACCGACACTGGCCTGGCTGAACGGTTAAGCAAGTATTGTGCGGTGAGATTGATCCCGACTAATTCTTCCTTTTTGGTTTGAGGAGGGATTCGAGAGACAGTGGGAGCCATCCTGTTTAGATAAACTAAAAACCACTCTAAACTTGCAAGAGCATCATGCTGAGTGTTTCTTCTCTCTCCTAATTGCAGCGACCAATCGACATGACTGGACTTAAGTTACTTCTAGATAAAAACATACTGACAGGGCCAAACTAGAAAGATTGGCTCAGGAATGTCAAGATGGCAATCACTTACGACAAACTGGGGTATCTTCTTACCACCAAAGCTCCCCCTGTCCGAGGTCCCAAAACTAGCGTCACGAATAAGGAAATCCGTAAGACCTGGGAACTAGACTGTGCGAAGGCTAAGTGCCTCGTGCTTGCCACTATGGACAACGAACATTAGAGGAGGCACGAGAATATGGACCTCGAATCCATATTTCTTCATACAAAAGAACTGTATGGAGAGCAATCTCGTATCGCAAGATACGAAGTGTCGAAGAAGTTATTTTCGGCAAGATTGGCCGTCGGATCATCGGTAGTGGAACACTTGCTTAAGATGATTGGCTACATTGAGGAGCTCGCGGACCTTGGGACCACGTTGGAGAATGAGCTCTATACGGACTTGATTCTCCAGTCCCTTCCTTCCACTTACGCCCAGTTTATACTGAACTTCAACTTACAAGAAAAGGAAGTTGAACTTTCAGAACTCCTCAACATGCTGAGGAGCGCAGAGGGCACCCTACAAAAAGGTAGGGAAACATCCACTTTGTTTGTAGGAGGATCTTCTTCTTCTAGGTCCAAGGTGAAAGCCAAGGGAAAGAAGAAGAAAGCCCCCGCCAAACCAAGGGGCGGTATTAGTAAAGTGGATACGAAGGGAAAGGCAAAAGCAACTAAGAAAGTGGGGAAGCTTGTGGATAAGGAAGAATGCTTCTATTGTCATAAGAAGGGACACTGGAAGAATGATTGCAGGGCTTGGAAGGCCAGAACACAGGAACTGAAGCAGGTTGCGGCTTCAGCTTCAGGTGTGTATGTTATTGAAAACTGTCTTTCATTAAACTCTACTTCCTGGGTATTGGATACCGGATCAGGATCTCATATCTGTAATTCTTTGCAGGCGTTGAGAAACCGTAGGTTTTTGAAGGTAGGTGACATGACCCTCAAAGTTGCAAACGGAGCTAGCATGGTTGCTAAGGCCGTGGGGGACTATCACCTGGGAATGTCAGATGGACATGTTTTGGTTTTGCGTAATTGCTTTTTTGTACCCAACGCAACTTGTAATATCATTTCTGTATCTTTGGTTTCTAAAGAAGGTTATGAATTTGTTTTTGTAAGCAATGTTGTAAACATTCATCTTAATCAAGTTCTGATTGGGTCAGGTACATTGAGCAATGGTATATACGTATTAAACCAACCACAGATTTTCAATGTTCAGAATACACACAAAAGAAAGTCTCCAGAAATCAATCAGACTTTCTTATGGCATTGTAGACTGGGTCATATCAATGAGAGAAGATTGACTAAGTTACATACAGAAGGATATTTGAATCCGTTCGAATATCAATCGTATGCCACTTGTCAATCCTGTCTCAAAGGAAAGATGACAAAGACTCCGTTCACTGGACACGGAGTAAGAGCGAGCGAGCTCTTGGGACTCGTACACAGCGACGTGTGCGGTCCAATGTCTACACATGCGTGAAGCGGTTTTTCATACTTCATTACTTTTACGGATGACTTTTCAAGTTACGGTTATGTCTTCTTAATGAAACATAAGTCCGAAGCCTTTGGAAAGTTCCAGGAATATAAGAATGAAGTAGAAAAACAAACCGGCAAAAGTATCAAGATTCTAAGATCGGATCGAGGTGGTGAATACTTGAGTGCCGAGTTCCTGGACTACTTAAAAGAGAACGGAATTCTCTTTCAGCTTACTCCTCCATACACTCCGCAACATAACGGTGTATCGGAGAGACGGAACCGAACCCTATTGGATATGGTACGGTCCATGATGAGTAACGCTGAGTTACCGCGATCATTCTGCGGGTATGCGCTAGAATCAGCTACATACCTCTGGAACCGAGTTCCCACTAAGACTGTGCCTACCACACCATATGAGATATGGTGTGGGAAGAAACCCTATCTTAAGCACATTAAGACATGGGGATGTCTAGCTTTTGTCAAAAAGCAGCATGCGGACAAACTCGAGGCACGCTCAGTACAGTGCAAGTTCGTAGGATATCCAAAGAACTCCAAGGGATATTTCTTCTACTACGAAGAGGAACAAAAGATTTTTGTTTCTCGTCATGCCTACTTCTTCGAAACTGAGTTTTTGGAAAACCAGATAAGTGGGAGCACAGTAGAACTGGAAGAAATTCCAGAACCACGAGCTATTACTGAAAGCTTAGTGGAACCAGAGGGTTCAAAAGAACAGGACATTCCTACGCCGCTCCGCAGGAGTAGTAGGCTGTCTCATCCGCCCTAGAGATACTACGGTTTTCTCATAGACGGGGATAGAGAGGATTGCATCATAGATTATGATGAGCCTACTAGCTTCCAGCAGGCCGTTCAGAGCATTGACTCGGTAAAATGGCTGGATGCAATGCGGACCGAAATGGAGTCCATGTACACCAACAAAGTATGGACGTTGGACATTGCTCCAGACGGGGTAAAACCCGTAGGATACAAGTGGATCTTCAAAAGGAAGATTGGTGTAGATGGACAGGTTGAGACCTATAAAGCTAGACTTGTTGCAAAGGGTTTTCGTCAAAGACCTGGTTTGGACTATGACGAAACCTTTTCTCCAGTGGCTATGCTGAAATCCATTCGGATCCTTCTTGCCATTGCTGCCTTCCACGATTATGAGATTTGGCAGATGGACGAAAAGACCGCTTTTCTAAATGGAAATTTAGAGGAGTGTGTCTATATGGACCAGCCAGAGGGTTTCATTCAGAGTGGGAGCAGCGGAAAGGTGTGCAAGTTGCTTAAGTCCATCTACGGACTAAAGCAGGCATCGCGGAGTTGGAACATCTGTTTTGATGAGACGGTCAAGGAATTTGGCTTTATCAAAAATCCAGATGAACCATGCATCTATAGTAGATTTGTAGCGAGTACTGTAGTATTCCTCGTCTTATACGTGGATGAAATTCTCTTGATAGGAAATGACATTCCTATGCTACAATCTGTCAAGGGGTTCTTATCACACAGGTTCTCCATGAAAGACCTGGGTGATGCCTCATACATCCTGGGGATCCGGATCCATCGTGATAGATCCAAGAGGATATTAGGACTTTCACAGTCTAGGTACATCGACACCATACTGAAAAGATTCAGTATGGAAGATTCCAAGCGCGGTAACCTACCGGCTTGTCACGGGATCACCCTCTCTAAAGAGATGTCTCCCAAGACTGATTTGGAGAGAGATCGCATGTCTATTATACCCTACGCTTCTGCGGTAGACTCTATAATATATGCGATGTTGTGTACCAGACCTGATGTAGCTTATGCACTTAGTGTAGTAAGCCGGTATCAGTCAAACCCCGGGGAGAAACACTGGATAGCGGTAAAGAAAATTCTCAAGTACCTAAGAAGGACTAAGGAGATGTTCTTGGTGTATGGCGGAAAAGACCTCCAGATCGAGGCGTTTGCTGACTCCAGCTTCCAGAGTGACAAGGATGATTCCAAGTCCATGTCGGGTTTTGTCTTTACCCTCAATGGAGGGGTGGTGTGTTGGAAGAGTTCCAAACAGGAAACCGTTGCAGACTCGACGATGGAAGCGGAATACATCGCTGCATCTGATGCCGCAAAAGAAGCTGTCTGGATGAGGAAGTTCTTGAAAGAACATCAGGTGGTTCCGTCCATTGTTGATCCAATACCTCTGTATTGCGACAACAACGGGGCTATAGCTTTAGCGAAGGGACCCAGGTCCCATCAGAGATCCAGACACATCTTGAGGCGGTATCACCTGATCAGGGAGATCGTGGATCGCCAGGAGATCGAGGTTCGGAGGGTTGCTTCAGAAGATAACACTGCAGATCCATTCACCAAGGCCTTGCCTCAGACTCAGTTCGAGCGGATGATCGAGATGATAGGTCTTCGATACGCCAGTACATGGCCTTAGTGCAAGTGGGAGATTATTGTTAGTGTATATGCCCTAGAGGCCATTACTGTATCATACTAGTTTGTATATTACTTAATGGAAGCTTGGGATATTCACCTTGTATATACAATCTTGCTCAAAATAGTAGTATGCTACTTGGTTTGTTTCTACTTCAATGTGTACATGTGTTTATTTTATTATATCACCTATACGCATTAGTGGAGCCCTGAGGATCTTTGCTTGATTACCAGCGTTGTGATAGCAGTCACACTAGTAGGGCTGGGTAATCTATAAGCACATCTTATGCAGGTCCCTAGTCGCAGGACTATCGAGACAGGGCATCGATACTCCAGAGTAGACTAGCGCATGCGCTTCTCATCCCAGTGTGGGAGATGGTCTGTCCCACAGCCATCAGTACGTCGTACTGGAGATAGTATGTGGGTGCTCGTTAGGTTTCGAGTACACTGGACAGGACTCGTCGAGAACTGACCGGTTGGTATTATACCTATCGTCAGTTATCAGTTCCCAGGTGACATGAGTACAGCTTAGTCCGCTGACTTGAAACTGTCACTTCGCCTCGAGTGTGTTCCCACTGTACTTAGATTACTACCCTACCACGGCTCAAAGGAGTCGTGCAAACAGGTGGTAGTTGGGTGCAGTCCCGAAGCACTTGGAGGCAGTGACGGTTAGACAGGATTCGTCTCTCTCGGTATTGGGGGTTGACATCGCGCTGTGTCTAGGAGAGCCATTACACGAGTAGTCCCTGGCCAGGGAAAGCGAGACATATTGGTAGGCTTCCAGTGTTATCTCAGGGTGTTTTGGGCTTCACTCCGACACGACTTGTACCGCTATTAGGGGCTGACGTTTTCCGCCCCCCTTGGCCCGCCATGCGATGTATCAGACGAACAGACCGGACTGTACGGAGACTGTCACATTCAGGCTCAGTAGGAGTTCAGATGGGTTTCACCTCGTCAGTCTTCTTGTCGGCATCTACCTGGGGACCGTTACGCACAGCTAGTGCCGCTTGCGATCTGTGGTTAAACCCACTGCCAGCGTAGTGTCGAGTCTTTAGAGTCCCACACAGAAAGCTATTCGCCTTTAGGCAAAAGAGTAGTGGTCGCATGGTTTTACGACAGGTCGCATGGTTTTGCGACAGGGTTCGGTCACATCCATGCACTTGTGCACGTACAGTGTCCGGACAGTTAACAATAGCGGGCTTTGGTTTAAGCCAGATCCTAGTGTACGTTTTGGGATTGATTTTATTTCGTTTGTATTCGTGTTCCTCGGAACGCGGATGCGGGTGTGTATGCACAGTTGACAGAGAGACAGAGGCAGAGTATTCTCTTTAGGGTTGTTGACTGTTGACTGTTGACAGTTGACTGTTGACCATTAACTTTTGCTTAACCCTAATGAGAATAAGATATATGATTAACATTAATATTAATTAAGTATTATAGTGACATGGTTGTTGAGGGGTTAACTTTGTTGACTTGTTGACCGGTTGACTAGGTTGGACTAGTTGACCATCATCATGACAATGGCTATCATTCCATGGCAAAGACTTTTGCTTGCTTGTTTATTTATGCAAAATGAGTGCATGAAATGATATAGCCATTTTGACTTAAACCATTTACACAATACTTGATTACTATTTTTGTTATGATGGCTTTTGGATTATGAGAGGTGAGAATGAGAAGAGTATGGTTCATTCTATCATTTGTTTTCTTTCTCTTGAGCTCTCTCATTCTCAAGCTCTCCCTCTTCCTCTTGCTCTCTCTACCTCAAGGCAAACCATTCTCATGTGTTGAAACTCATTGCCTTTGAGATAAAAAGACACCAAAACATTCTTCTACTCATTCTAGTTCACAAGGCCTAGCAAGCCAAGTGATCTAGTTTCTTCAAAGTTCGAAGAAGAAGCCAAAGGTAGAAGCTATCGGGTGGATCCATTTTCGGCGCAAGGAGACGACGAGGTGAAGCCGATCCGGACAACCATCGAGGCTTGAAGACGAAGGAGTTCAAGAAAGAAAGGTATAACCCCCTAACCGAGTAGTTAACAACTCCTAGTTAGGTTGTTAGTTAGATGTTTAACAAAGATCCGGTTTTGAGTCCGTGTTACTGCCTCTAGAAAAATTGTTTTTCACCAAATTCCGCAAGCCCGAAAGTACCGGGAGAGGTTGCATGACTTACAATTCCAACTGAATACCACGATGCAAAACAAAAGTGAACGCCCTTGCAATAACAGCTTTTTGAAAAAATGTTCCAACAACATCAGAATAGGTTTGTTTTTAACTTGCATTGATCCGAATCAACGCAGTCACATCAATTGATCACACCACAAAGAACGAAAATATTGACGTACGTATTTGCCATCCGCATTCGCCACTTTGTCCCGTCATTACCTGTTAGGTTAGCTAACTAACGACAGAGCGGGGACTGGACTAGCGCGGATGCAAAACATAACAACATCTACTAGTATATATATATAAATATATAATATTTCGCTCAAGGCGTGATAAAATGCAACATCACAGAAATGTAATCAGCATCACAGAACAATACAGATATCTGGGATCCCCGGGTTTCACAGAGCCGCTACTGAAACCCGACGTTCCCCTGGTCGTGTGGATAGCATGTGCAATGAAATCCTAGACCCCTACGGGTGCGGCAAGTTACCCGCCAAAACCTGAAGCGAGGCAGCCCCCTTAAGCAATGTGAATGGACCACCCAGCACTTCACGGAATCCGGCAACTTGGGCACCCCTCCTGGGTCAACCTATACCCTCTACGGGTGCGGCGAATAGCCCGCCAATTCTAGAGTGAAGTCCCCTCCGTCTCAATGCCATGAGATGCGGGCTCGTTGCCCTCCAGAACCCGGCTATCCGTGCACCCCTCCACGGGGCAATCCTAGTACAGAAAGTAAAAAAAAACATACAACCGGTACATCGACCACAACCTGGTCATGCCCCAAAAGAAATACAAACAGGCAGTGACGGCAATCCACATGTCGGAAGCTCGCCCGCAATATCAAATGTACATAATACAACAAAAACCAAATCTGTACTACCATTGCATCCAGGCTAACCCCCACGACCGATCCGCAACATCACACCACAATCATAGAACATCAACGTGAATGTCACGTTCGCAAATCCGTCTAACCGGGCTATAGCAGTTAGATAGGATTTACCGATCAAGTGACATTCACGGTCGCAGATATAATGTAAATACTGTGAACTAATGTGTTTAAAATTTTCGATCGATCAAATTTTACCAAGTGGGCCCCAAGCACTACTGTAGCACTCAAAGAAATCTGGGCCCAAAAAATAATATTCCAAAAACCCTATTTTACACTCAGGAGCTCTCTGTAAAAGTTTGGTGCCATGAACAGTCTAGATTGCGGCGGAACCGCGGCCCAAGCATGGGTTTGGCCGCGGTTCCGTGTTGGAATAGTGGGTTCGTGCAACCAAATTTTTACAGAGTGCATATACTCCCCTGCACATCATTCTGCAACTACCTGAAAAAATTTTGGAGCCAAAAAAAATTCGACAGAAACTGATGCTATTGAAAACGCGGATTTTGGAATTTTTTTGTTCGATCGGAAATGTAAACACATTAGACAAAGCTAGACTAGGTTAATGGCGAGGCTCTGATACCACTGTAAGTGCACGGCGGCGCCCCGGCCGTCAATCCGACGCCGGAATGCGGAAGCGACGAAATACTTTAACTTTTTTGAACCGGCACCACCGCGCACTAAAAACCCGGATCGAGCCATTAAGCTAGTCCTAGCTAACTACAAGATAGGAAGAGAGATATACCGAGTGATCCGTGTCCTCCTGTCTTCTCGTCGTCGTCCCGATCTCCCGCGGAATGTCCGGTCTCCACCTCCTCGCCGGAAGGGCACCACGTCGCCGGCTTCTTTTACGGGCTCCCGCCACTGGTCCAAGGCAACTCGGGCACGAAGTTGGCGAGTCGACGTGCCCAAGATTTGCTGTAGAATATAGTATGGAACTTGTGTCTCATTTGGGGTATTGGAAGTTGCCTTGGTTTTTGGTGGAGGAAATGAACAATGGACTTTTGTGTTGAACAAGGGAATTTTGACATGCAAATGAGACCAAAACCCATGCCCAAAATTTGGACAGCCCCTTCCTATTATGGCCGGCCATGGAAAAAATGATGGAGGGAGAGAGGAAAAACTAAAGGGGGGAGTGTGTATCAATCATCAAGGAGAGAGAGAAAAAGGGTGATGATGATCAAGAATCATCACAACCAAAACCACACACACAACCATCATAATCCATCATCATCACCATGTCAAAAGATAAGCAATCATGAACCATCATGAAGTCAAGAAGTCAAGGTCAACAAGAGCTATCATGAAGCAACAAAATGCAAAGAACACCCTCTACTAATGCTTATTTGCACAAATGCAAATAAGCCCTCCTCCACCAATCTTCGGCCAATGATAGATACAAAGAAATATGGCCGAAACGGAAAGCAAACTGGCAACTCCAAAAACTGATCCCGTAATAAATTACAGGAAAACCCCGCTGCTGTGTATACACACTCGCATTTGTATTCCGACCGAAATACAAATGCAATGAGACAAAATCTACACTGTACTATACTAGGATCCGGCTTAAACCAAAGCCCGCTAGTATTAACCGTCCGATCCTGATCCGTGCAATGCCGCACGTATCTGATCGAACCCTGCCATATCTCCATACGGCCTCTACAGCGTTTCGCCCGAAAACTTGAGCAACTGAATGTGGGGGACTCTAAAGACTCGTCAATACTATGGCTGTGGATTTAACCACTAGCACGTCAGAGGTATTAGCCATACGTGACGGGCTACCAGCTATTGACCAAAAGGGACGTCGATGAGCGAACTCATCCTGACATCCTATTGAGCCTGTCAGTGACAATATCCGTACAGTCCGGTCCGTTCGTCTATGAGCATCGCATGGCGGGCCTACGGGGTTGGTAAAATTCAGACCTCCAAAAGCGGTACAAGTCTTGTCGGAGATCAATCCAGAACACCCTGAGATACTACTGGAATACCTACCAGTAAATCTCCTGCCTTGGCTAAGGACTTTTCATGTACTGGCTCTCCTAGACACAGCGTGACCTCACCCCCAACACCAGGAGAGACGAACCCCTGCACATCCGCTCACTGCCTCCATGTGGCTCGGGACTGTACCCAACTAAAACCTGTTTGCACGTCTCCTTTGAGAGTGGTAGGGTAGTAATCAAAGCACAGTGGGAACTCACACGAGACAAATGACGATCTCAGGTCGATGAACTAACCTGTACACATGTCACCAGGGAACTGCTATCTGACGTCAGGTATAAGACCAACTAGTATGTTCCCGGCGAGTCCTGTCCGGTGTACTCATAATCCAATGAGCACCTGTATACATCTTAGGCGAACCAACTGACACCAGTGGCTTGTAAGACCGGCCACCGCCCCTCGTCGGGGTCTCGACTGTATACACTAGTCTACTCTGGAGTATCGATGCCCTGTCTCGAAACTCCCACGACTAGGGACTTTTTAAGGATGTTCTTATAGACTACCAGCTCTCACGTATATGATCTCCCTCATACTGCTGGCAGTCAAGCAAGAATCCTAGGGGCTCTACCAACATGTAATAGTGACCTGTCTGGTCACCTAAAGCAGTACACGATGATAAAGATAAACCAGATAGCATACTATCATCTTGAGTAAGACTGTCCTACCGGGATAGGTCCTCCCTCAATCATTGCAATCACGTGCCTGTGATCCAATAATTGACTCTGAGGGCACTATCTCCAACAAGCCAAAAGACTAATTATAGGTGCCTCTTTCAGGGTGCCTCTTTTGAGAATGCCTCTTTTTAATTTGTAGAATTAAAATTTTAAATTCTCTTGTAATCGTTGAGAGGTCGTCAATAAAGTAAGCTTTTCTTTTATCTTGCATTGTTTTTTTTATCTGCAATTTATTACCTACAATTTCTTATCTGTTCTTTTATTATTTGCAAATTAGTTTATCATTCAAAATATAAAAATGAATTTTAGTGTCACTTTCCTAATGAGTGAGTAATTCCTCACTTGTTAGGGGTAGGATAGGGAAGGTTTGAGAGAAGAAAATCTCTCTCACTCCTTTCTTTGCCTAAATAATTTTAAAATAAGGACTCTCTTTAAATCAACCATAATCCGCTCACTACGGCACCCTATCCTACATGATAGCGGTGATTCCCTAAATAGACCGGTTGTTGTTAAATTAACTGGAGGTTTGGGCTAAGAGCCAAGAACGGACAGACAAGGAACAAAAAGAAGAAACTTAGTTTCTTCCTAGTCGTGCTAATCCCCGTTGTTGACTATTACCCTAGCACCTATATTCTTAACTAGGGCATTGAAAGAAGAGAGAAGAATCCATATTTCAAACTAACCTAATCCTAACCCTAGCAAAACTTTAAATCAATTTTATCTCATTCTTAGATTTTAAAACAAAACCTACCAAGAATAGGACTTAACTCGTTAGAACTTAAAGAAAGAACACCATTTTCCTGTGGATCGACTTGTACTCAACCGGCTAGCTACCAAGTGACACCGTCTAGATTACGGTATTCTTAATTTTAAAATGCATACAAAATCTTGCATCAATCAAATGGCGCTGTTGTCGGGGAGACGACAGTCTCTTTCTTTTTGTAATTTCGGGTTAAAAAAATTTTTAAAATTTTTTTAAAAATTGAAAATTTTTAATACAAAATAAAAATAAAAATCATCTTGTTATTGTTGAAAGGTTTTTGTGCAAGTGTGCAGGCTTGGAGCAAACTCTGTTTCAGATCTGGAGAAAACTCAATGAACAAATCCAGAAACAGGGGATCTAAACAGAAAGAGGAGAACCAACTCAGCACAGAGAAAAATTCTGAAAATCCAAACTCACTGATCCACCGCGGAAACGCTGTAGAAGCACTTGTTTGACCGCGGAACCGTGGTCAAAGGGTGACATCAGCAACCCAAAAATCTCTGTGAGTATTTCATTTCTCATCTACTTTCCTCTGCACTCCACTGAAAAATTTTCCTACAGGTTTCTTTGCTCAGATTCTTTTTCTCCTATCCAATAAATTGTTTTTGTGCAGGATTCTTTGCGTTGCCAAATAAAAAAAATTTGCATGTGTTTTAGATTTTTGGTGTGTTAACTGATTTGCATAATTAATACAGAATCTAAGGGGCTATAACACCAATCAAGATTGGGTGGGGATTTCATTACCCTTCCTAAGACCCCAAAAATCAGTAAAAGTATACGAATCACCCTTGAGCTTAATTAAAAAATATCTAGAATCGGCCAATTTTGGACTGTCACGCTCATTAGGACAGAGTAAGGTTGTGGGAATTCAGTCGTTTATCTAAACCTGACTTTGTGGTGCCTAGGCTAGAAAAGTGAGAAAGGTAACTTTAAAAGGCTCGTCTCACGGTGATTCGTAAGCGGAACCCTCCTTTCTTCATTTGTGCTTACCTGGCCACATTTGGCGGTGAAGAGGCGATTTGAGGGATATCTCATAACTTGTCACTTTGGAACAGTTTGGAGCAGTCTAGTTGACTTAGGAAACCCTAGCTCTAGGTTTGATTGTGCATGTTTAAACTGTGGTTGTTTGAAATTGTGTTGTAGTTCCGTACAAATTTTTGCAAAACTCTTTCTAAAAAAACACTTTCAAAACTCCAAAAACAAACAATTTTTTTTTAAAAAAATTAAATTTTTTTTAAAAAAACACATTATTTTTCTTCTCCCTTCTCTCATTACATCATGGGTACCCCACCTCGCAAAACTCTTGCTGAACTTTGGTACCCACAACCAGACATTACTTCCTACGGTTCTTATTTTGGTCGAATTTCGAACGACCCTTCCATGCCCAAAATTTCTTTGAAAGATCAGATAAACGCGTCTAGGACAAACAATTGGACTCGGCAATCCACTTCGTATCAACCATTTCAAACATTCACCCCTTCTCATATTGATACCCCTTTTGAGAGTCCAGTTGTAACCCCAAAACCTATATCTATTGCTGAACATATTGAACAATCTCGTAACCGATCTTTCACTTCTTTCACCACAGCGAATTCTTTGGATCAACAATTCTATTCATCTTCTTATCCAAATGTTGATCCTACTCATGTCCAACCATTCAATTCCTACCAGTCTTACCCGACTTTCGCACCTTCCTAGACATTGCGTCTACACAGCCATTTGGGAGTTTCCAGTATCCAAACAACTTTGAATCTTTTACTGAAACTCCTTCACAACCCATGTCTAGTCTGGAACAGGCGTTGAAAGACTTTAGGGTAGCGTCATGCCAATAGATGATGGAGTTGAATGCGTCCATGGCCGCCCTCATACAACCTAATGACCCGGTAGCTAGTTTCCAATTAGCTCCACATTTTCCAATTTATGATGAGGCGGTAGGACAGGTTTGTAGGGTGTTTTTCGTAACCCCATTGAGATGGGAATACGCGCACGCTTGTCAGGCGTACTACAGATTCCCCCTGCCTAGGGTAGGCGGGGGTTTAATGATTGTGGGGATCCGAATCTCCGGCAGCCGCGGACTAAGCTGCCGTTAATTACCCCTCGCCTTTGGGGCGAGGGAACCTCCGATTAACGGGTTAAACAGGGCATGCGAACTCAATGTGCAGTGTATGTGTGTTCTGTTTTGAAAGGGGGGTTTTGGATATATCGGGAGCCACGCTGAGTTTTTACGGGGGTCCCGCTACCCGGATAGCGGGCTGGGGGTCAAGGGGGCTAGCAGCCCCCTTGCGGGGTTCGGGGCAGCGCCCCGGGCCGAAAATTTTTTGGAGGGGGAGAATGTTGCGGAGTATGTATATGTGTGAATTTGTATACATTTGTATATGTATATGTATGTACATAAAAAGAGGGGGGAAAGGCATCCAAGGGATGCGTGGGGCCAGCGCCTTGAGCGCTGTGCGCTCAGGCGCAAGCGCGCCACGTGTCGACACGCGGGCGCTTTGCGCATGAGCGCTGCGCGCAGGAGCGCAAGCGCGCGCACCACGTGTCGGCACGCGGGCGCTTTGCGCAAGAGCGCTATACGCTAGAGCGCAAGCGCGCGCGCGCCACGTGTCGGCACACGGGCGCTTTGCGCTGGAGCGTAAGCGCGCAGGAGCGCAAGCGCGCGCGCCACGTGTCGGCACGCGGGCGCTTTGCGCACGAGCGCTGCGCGCTGGAGCGCAAGCGCGCGCCACGTGTCGGCACGTTGGCGCTTTGCGCTCGCGCGCAGTGCGCTGGAGCGCAAATGCGCTACGTGTCGGCACGTAGATGGTTTGCGCTCGAGCGCTAGCGCGCCGGCAAGGATAAGAGGCTTTTAGCCTAAAAAAAGGATTTCTCAAAAGAGAAATCAGAGAGGAGTTGGACTCCTGAATGTGTTTTCGGGTTAATGGAAGGGGTTCTTCTTCTTCTTCCTGTTGCTTGTTGGATCTTGAAGATCAAGAGATGTGAAATCTCAAAATCTCTCCTTTTTGAGATCTGATGACAGATCCAAGTTCCCCTTTATGGGTTTTGTGATGAAAAACTAATTTGTTTTATAAAAAGAAGATTAAAACTCTTGATTTAATTCAAGAGAAAGAAGAAGGTTTTGGAACCTTGAAGAAGAAGAAAAGATATCAGATCTGGAAACTTTTTTTTGAGAGAGAAAAAGTTGTTGGGATATTTCATTATCCTTGCCTTTATAGGCTACACACTTTACACATAGCCCCTTGGGCTTCACAGAATGGCATTTTTCCTATCTCATGGCTCATGTGCCATTTCTTTTTGCACATAAGCCATGGGCGTTACAAAAATTTGGCTTTATGCCTATTTTTCTTACATTCATCCATAAAATAAACTAAAATAAATGCAATAAAATTATTTATTACAAAATTTTTATCTTAGAATGGGGGGAGGCCGGCCGCCTCATGTTCTGGCTCGACCCGGGCATGGGCCCACTGGATCTGGGCTTGGGCCCACTTGGCTTGGAGTTGACTTTGATTTTGACTTGGTCAACCGGGGTGTAAATTTTTACCCCAACAAATTGCCCCCCATCAATAAATGCACAACACATATGTGGGTCGTGTGCATGAAATTGATGGATCTTCTTTCACGTGGAGGCGACTTGATTTGGTTCCCGCTTTTTGGGAAGCTAGCACTGCCCTTTTTACGACATGGACGGTCGTTGCTTGACATGTCTCCGAGACGGAGTGTCCATGATAGACGTTTTCTCTGGCCCGGAGTGATCTGGTTCCCGCTTTGTAGGAATCCTGCGCTGCCCTTTTTGCGACCTGGACGGTCGGTGCTGCCCTTTTTGCGACTTGGACGGTCGGTACTGCCCTTTTTGCGACTTGGACGGTCAGTGCTGCCATTTTAACGACTTGGACGGTCGGTTCTGCCCTTTTTGCGACGTGGACGGTCGGTGCTGCCATTTTAACGACTTGGACGGTCGATGCTGCCCTTTTTGCGACTTGGGCGGTCGGTTCTGCCCTTTTTGCGACTTGGACGGTCGATGCTGCCATTTTAGCGACGTGGACGGTCGGTTCTGCCCTTTTTGCGACTTGGACGGTCGTTTCTGCCCTTTTAGCGACGTGGACGGTCGGTTCTGCCCTTTTTGCGACGTGGATGGTCGATGCTGCCCTTTTTGCGACTTGGACGGTCGATGCTGCCCTTTTAGCGACTTGGACGGTCGGTTCTGCCCTTTTTGCGACGTGGACGGTCGATGCTGCCCTTTTTGCGACTTGGACGGTCGATACTGCCCTTTTAGCGACTTGGACGGTCGGTTCTGCCCTTTTTGCGACGTGGACAGTCGATGCTCCCCTTTTTGCGACTTGGACGGTCGATGCTGCCCTTTTAGCGACTTAGACGGTCGGTGCTTGATTTGACTTGCTCTGCTTCTTGCAGTGTCAGGGGTAGACTTGACTTGCTCCGCTTCTTGCGGCGTCGAGATTGGATTCTGACTTGCTCCGCTTTTTGCGGTGTCGGAGTGAAAGTTGACTTGTTGATTTTGATTTAGGTTGACATCAGCATCGCTATACTGGAATATGGTACCAGGAGCGAATCATCATCTGTCATTTAGAGGATTTTGGGAATTTTTTTTTTGGGACTTTGAATGTGGTCTCACCGGTAGAACTTAGGAGAGGTTGGGATTGTTTTACGCCCGTGGATTGTATACGGTTTTGCAGGATGTATGATCCAGACCGTAGGGCCGGAAAAATTTCAGGGCTTTGTTGGCGTCTGCATCGCTAGACTGGAATATGGTACCAGGAGCGACTCATCATTCGCCATTGGGGTATGGGATTTGGAATTTGGTTGGCGTCTGCATCGCTACACTGGAATAATGCCAGGAGCGACTCATCATTCGCCACTTTGGGGTTGGGGACTTGGAATTTGGATCTTGTTTGGTATCAGCATTGCTGCACTGGAATAATGCCAGGAGCAACTCATCATTTGTCTTGGGAGGACTTAGGATTTGGGTTTTTGGTCGGCATCAGCACCGCTAACACTGAAGCGAAATGCCAGGAGCGACTCATCATTTGCCGTTGCCCGTTGGGGAACGATGGCTTAGGAGACAGGTTTGGGTCCCTATCACCTAAGGCTTTTCAATTTTATGGTCCGTGAGGGTCCCATAAAGCATTTTCTCCCTACGATTCGTAAGGATCCCGCAGGTGTATTTTCTCCTTAGGAATCGTGAGGATTCCTAAGTGTGTTGATCCATTGTGAGTCGTAAGGATCTCACGCAGGGGTTTTCTCCTCACAAGGTCGAGAGGACTTTGCGAGTGTATTTCATCTCTTTTCACGAGTTTGCGCCCTTTCAGGTTTTCACAGACTCGCCGGTAGTCCTGCTGTTTTTACTCACGAAGCCCTTTCGGGTTTTCATCCGTGCCCGTTTTGCTTGTGGACATGCCATTTATTTCTTCTTCTTTTTTTTCTTATTCTTTCTTTTTTCTTTTTTTTTTTGCCGCTGGTGGGACTTTAAAAGTAGTCTCACCGGCAGGATTTGGGAGAAATAGGGGTCATTTACGCCCGTGGATTGTATACGGTTTTGCAGGATGTCTGATCCAGACCGTAGGGCTGATGTGCTCAATTCGCCTGCGACTTGGAGCATTCATGTGTAGTATTTCTTGAGATATCGGCCATTGATGGGTGGCATGGGCCTTTCTCCCTCGGCACTTATTAGTTGGTAGGATCCTCCGTCGAACACTTTCTCGATGACGTATGGTCCTTCCCAGTTCGGCTCGAATTTTCCTTTGGCATGTCGATTGGGGATGATCGGTCTTTTGAGGACCAACACCAATTCACCTTTCTTGAAAGCGCGGAGACGGGTTATCTTGTCATAGGCCCGTGACATTTGGGCTCGGTATAGCTCCAGATTTTGCTGTACCGCGAGCCTCTTTTCTTCGAGGGCATCGAGCTCTTCAAGTCGAAGAAGCACGTTTTCCTCCTCCGTCAACTCATGTTGGATGGCCATTCTTAAACTTGGAACCTCGATTTCGAGGGGAAGAATCGCCTCCACTCTGAAGAGCAATGAGTATGGAGTGGACTGAGTTGGAGTACGGTGCGTAGTACGATATTCCCACAATGCCTCGTGAAGCTTGAGATTCCAGTCTCTCTTGTTGGCTGAAGCATTTTTCCTCAGGAGCTTGCATAGAATCTTATTGAAGGCTTCGGCTAGCCCATTGGCTCTTGGATTATAGATGGAGGAATATCTCCAGTCTATTTTGTGCTGAGTAGCGAACCTTGAGACATTGAAGCTCTTGAAAGAAGGCCCGTTGTCAGAAATGATTCTTCTTGGTGTACCGAAGCGGTATAGAATATTATGCTGGAAGAATGTCAGAACATCTTTTGTCTTGACTTCTTTTAGCGGGACAGCTTCAGCCCATCTGGAGAAGTAGTCTGTGGCGGCCAGTATAAACCGATGGCCTTTAGATGACGGAGGATCAATTGGGCCAACAATGTCGGTGCCCCAGACTTCGAAGGGCCACGACGCCACCGTAGGATGCAATGGATTGGGATGCTTGTGAATAAAATCACCGTGAATTTGGCAGATGTAACATTTTTTTGCATGCTCTCCGCAATCCCGTATCATGGTGGGCCAGTAATACCCAAGCCGTTTGATTTGAAGTCGCATCTTGGGGCCGGATTGGTGAGCACCGCAAACGCCCGAGTGAACATCTTTCATGACCTTTTGGGCTTCGGCCAATGACAGACACCTGAGCCAGAGTTGGTCATATGACCTGCGGTATAACGTGTCATTTAAAAACACGTATCGGAGAGCTCTCTTCTTCAGCTGAATCCTCGCAGATTTTTCTTCGGGCAGCTTGTCGTATCGGAGGTACTCTATGAAGGGTTCTCTCCAATCGGGCTCGTCTTGGATGATCGAAGCTTCTTCTACAGGACTGCTCTTCTGTTCCGCGCTTTCCTCTTCTCGTAGAGAGACTGGGGGTAGAATTTGCCAGCTCCTGACTGTGATCAGAATTTCGTCCATGTCAGGATCAGCCAGCTCCTTGGCCAAGCGAGCGAGTATATCAGCCTTTCCGTTCAACGCTCTTGGGACTCTCGTTAATTCAATATGAGTGAACCGTTTCATGAGTTCCACCACTCGACCTCTGTACCGAGCTAACTCGGGTTTGTATATCTTATAGTCGCCGCTTACTTGGTTGACGACAAGCTGGGAGTCACCGTATACTCGTAGTCGACGGATTTCCATTTCTACGGCGAGCTCCAAACCAGCTATCAGAGCTTCATACTCAGCTTCATTGTTTGTCCGAGGCTCGGTGAGGGCGAAAGAACGCCGTAGGGTTCCCATTGACGGCGTAATGAACACCAATCCTATCCCTGCTTTTACCTCCGGGACGCTTGATTTACTGGAGGTCCTTATTGACGAGGCTCCATCGAAATAGAGCTCCCAACTTGGCTCATCTTCCTCGAGGTGCAGCACTTGTTCATCGGGTAACTCACAATTTAGCGGCGACCCTTCTGGTATGGGATGAGCAGCGAGAAAGTCTGCAAGAGCTTGCCCTTTTACTGCTTTCTGAGGAGTGAAAACTATGTCAAACTCAAGTAGCATAACAGCCCATCTTGCCATTCTGCCGGCTAGGCTCGCTCTGGTCATCAAGTGTTTGAGCGGGTCGACCTTGGAGATCAGCATAACCCGATGAGCGAGCAGATAGTGCCTCAGCTTCTTCACAGCAAATATCAGAGCCAGGCATTGCTTTTCGATTGGGGAGTAGTTGTGTTCCGCCCCGACTAGAGTTCGACTGAGGTAGTAGAGGGCATTTTCTTTTCCCTCCTCGTTATTCTGAGCAAGGAGCGCACCGAGTGACTCGTCCAACGCGGCAGTGTAGAGAATCAGCGGTTTATTTGGAATGGGAGCGGCCAGCACTGGAGGGTGCAACAAGTATTGTTTGATGCTTTCGAACGCTGCTTGACATTCGGCATCCCAAATAAAAGGAGCTCCTTTCTTCATGAGCTTTGAGAAGGGCCTACATCTCCCCGATAAATTTGAGATAAACCTCCGTATGTAAGCAAGCTTTCCTTGAAAAGATCTTAGCTGCGTCAGACTCTTCGGAGGGGGCATCTCCATGATGGCCTTTATCTTTGATGGGTCAACTTCGATCCCTCGATGTCGGACTATGAAGCCCAGGAATTTTCCCGATGACACGCCAAAAGCGCATTTCAGAGGATTCATCTTCAGATCGTATTCCCTCAGCCTGGTGAGAACTGTCCTGAGATCTTGGATATGATCGGCCTTGGCTTTAGTCTTGACGACCAGATCATCAACATAGCATTCGACGACTTTATGGATTAGGTCATCAAAGATATTAGTCATTGCCCTTTGATATGTAGCACCTGCGTTCTTCAGTCTGAATGGCATTACCTTGTAGCAATATATTCCGATCGGGGTTCGAAATGCCATGTGCTTCTCATCCTCAGGCGACATCTTGATCTGATTATATCCAGACGAGCCATCCATAAAGGTGAACAGCTCGTAATTTGAGGTGCCATCGACCATCATTTCCATGACCGGTAGCGGGAAGTCGTCTTTAGGACATGCCTTGTTGAGGTCCCTGAAATCGACACAAACTCGGATCTGCCCATTTTTCTTCTTCACTGGGACTATGCATGCGATCCAGTCCACATATTTCTCTTCCCTGATGAAGCCGGCATCGATGAGCTTCTTGGTTTCCTCGATGACTTTTTCTTCTAGTTCCCATCTCATTCTTCGAGGAGCTTGTTTGACTGGCTTAGCATCAGGAGATATGGCCAACTTATGTACGGCCACCTCAGGGGAAAGGCCAGGCATTTCTTTGTACGTCCACGCGAAGCAGTCGACGAACTCGCGCAGCAGGGAAATTATCTGCTCTTTCATTTCCTCTGACAAGAGCGAGCTGATGTAGGTCGGCCTTGGATTATCGGGCGTTCCTAAGTCAATCTCGGCTAGCTCGTCAAAGGTTGCTTGTCCGCCATCTTCGAGCTCTTGAGGAGCTTCTTCTGGCTCGGCTATCTCGTAATCATCATTTGATCTTTCGCTGGCCTCACCAACATGGATCATGTAGCACGCTTTGGAATCAGGTTGAATGTAACCTTTGCCCCGTCTATCTGGAATCCGTCCATCGATGAGTGCTCGGACCTGGGGCGGATACCATAGCCCTTCGTAAAACTTTGCTTCGGACTCCGTTTGATATAACCGGCATCCGCACTTCTTAAAGTATTCCCGCATCTCGGGCGCATAGTATCTGGGATTGAGGACGGCTCTTATGCCTCTCTCATAGGGAAGGCACGCGACAGAAAGATCGTCCGGGTGCATAACGGGGTTTGACCCATAAAACAGGATGCCCTTCTGTCCACTTTTCCTCCCAGGAACGTAGAAAGTTTTCAGCTGGTCTACGGTGGAGACTGACAACGCATCGAGCTCTTTGCACATTTGCTCTGGTACCCTTGTGACGGCTAGGGACCCTTCTGCGACTTCGAAGGTCTCTCGTAGTTTCGCTTGTTGCATGGGGGGCCGATCTGCACAGCTGTTGCACGGCAGGTCCTCTTCTTCTGACTCTTCAGTGTCACTGCCAAGATGAGGGCGGGCTTTGCTGCTAGATGGGCCTTCAGTAACAGATTCGTCCGTATCGCTGCCGAAATGAGGGCGGTTTTTGCGGGAGGACGGGCTTCCAGCGTCGGACTCATCAGTGTCGCTACCGAAATGTGGGCGCACTTGGGCGTTTTTACTTTTGAAAGTGACAACCGGCGCAGATTTGCTTTTGGGTCTTGGGACCGGTCTATCCTCAGTCAGTTGTAGCTTAGCATTTTGGTGGTTCATAAAGTACCGAGAATCTTCATATCGGACTTCATGCACACCGAACGGCTGGATGTCTCCGTCAATGCGTCTTTCTTCGCCATTTTTAATATACTTCATACATTGATGGAGAGTTGACGGAATGATGCCGTAATCGTGGAGCCACGGCCGCCCCAAGAGAATCTTATAAGACGTGTCGGCGTCGATCACGTATATCTTAGCTTCAGTTTGCAGATCCCCGAATTTGATTGGCAGAGCTATGGACCCCAGAACTTGCTGGCAATTTTGGTTGAAGCCTTGAATGACAATCCTTTCCCTTGATAGGTGTCGGACGTCCATTGATAAACTCTTCAGCGTCCGCAGGTTCATGATGTTCACTGAAGACCCCGGATCAATCAATATGTGATTAATTCGATCTCCGTCGCTGTACCCGGTCACGTAAAGCGGCCGATTATGCTCAGCCGTTCCCAGTAGCAAGTCTTCATCCTTAAATTTGACTGCGGCGGCATGTATAGCGTGCTGGGCTTCTTTCATATTAATTTCCGCAAAGTGAGCCTGATACCGCTCGGGGTTTTGTAGAGCATGAATGAGGACATCTCTAAGCTCCTTAGATAGGACCAAGGCGTCGTAGATGCTCAGGAGAGATGGAAGCTTCCGGAGATGTCCCAAGACATTATAGTCCACCGAGGAAGGACTTATGTTTTCATCAGCCGGTTCTCTGCCATCTTCCTTATTAGCGACTTGTTTTTCCTTCCCTTTTGGGGCGTTGCCCTGATTTTGCGGTAGAGCCCTGCCGCTTCTGAGCTGGATTTGATTGGCCATTGTGGTGAGCTCCTCGTCCTCTTCGGGAAAACAGAGCTCATCCTCGGAGTCGCTGCCGAGATGGATGGCATAGCAGGTCACTACTGGGATCTCTTCATTGGAGTCTTCTTCTAACTCCTCCAGAATATCAGCCGCTTGTACAGGGAAGAACTATTTCAATTGAATCAATGTTCTTTCCCTTTGTTCAAATTCTTCGAGGGAATCGATATATTTTTGAATGGTCGATCTCCCTGCAGACTCTTTTTCGCGCCGAGCTGCACTTTTCTTCTTCTTGAGCTTCTTGGATTTTGAGCCTGATGGAGCCGCATTGGCAGCTGGACTGGTAGGCTTCTTCTGCCCTTCCCATTCCGTCCTGGGTTCCTTCCGAAGTAGCTTTATCATCTTCTTCGTCTTATTAGATATGTGCGTATTCCACGGAGGCCGCGATGAGTCCGTTTCATTTCTCAGGGCAGCGGGTTCGGCCGTCTGCTCCCAGAAGGCTTCAGTTTCTGTCTGTATAAAGTTGGTGGTTGCAACTTGATTGTTCACCAACACACTTTTGGACAGCTCGATCTCTCCAGCCTTGTACTGCTTCTCGACCCAGTCTTTGAAGATATAGCAATCCTCGATCGCATGGCTCACAACTCGGTGGTACGGGCAATACAGAGGATTGTCGGTCATTTTTGCTTCTTGGGGTCTTTTCGACTCCGGCAATTGTAGACCGTTGTTGAAGGCATCTTTAAATATCTTACGGACCTTGTCCCTTCTGAAAGAGTAAACCTTGTTCTTCTTCTCCTCTAGGGAAGGCCCATCTCCTCCCAGCAATGGCTTTCGAGACCGGTTAGTTTTGGATTCGGCCGCCCTTCTCTTTTCTTCATTATCGGAGGCATTGAAGACATTGGTACTGCTGGAACTCCCGCTTCTACGGTTGTCGTCCCGCTTGCTTTTCCAAGTTTTGTCTCTCTGAGAGTCTGGCGGGGACTCTTGCTTCGAGCGTTCCAGCATTTGGACTTTCTTGGTTAGCTCCTGGAATGTTTTGAGGCCCGCTGTACACAATAATGGGACCATCCAATTGCTGAGGTTCCCAATGAGAAGGCTGACGGACTGGTCCTGCTCCAGCGGCGGTTCGCACTTGACTGTGAGATTACGCCATCGGGAGATAAAGTCGGTGTTGCTTTCATTCTTCCCCGGCTTGGTCCTCACAAGGTCGGCAATGGAGATTTTATCACTGACGCTCATGAACCTTTGCCGGAACAGAGACTCCATTTGAGCAAAGGTAATGACGGACCCGTCTGGTATGCTCGCGTACCAGTCGAAAGCGACACCGGTCAGGCTGTTGACAAACTGACGAAGAAGGAGCGCGTCATTGCCCCCTGTATTTCCGCACGATGCCTTGAAGTGGGCGACATGCTGATTTGCATTCCCCGTTCCATCAAATCTTCTGAACTTAGGAATGACGTAGCCGTTTGGGAACTCAATCAGATCGTACTGCGCGGGATATGGCCGCCCACTACTGCCGATTTCTTTTTGAGCTTCGGCTTCGGCCACCAATGTTTTAACCTTGCTGGTGACCAAATCCATTATCCGATCCTGTGTTAGCGGGATGGTGCTATCTGGGGCCAAGGCGTCCCCAGAAGCGGAGTGTGGCTGGCTTTCATGCGGCTCGACCAGTCTTGGACCCGAAGGAACAGGCATTGGCTGCCTCGGATTGTCATCACCCGGCTGATTAGAAGTGGCTTGTGCTTGATTAGGAGGCGCTCGAGCCATTTGAGCCGTAAGCTGCATCACCACGTTCGTTAAGTCGTCAATCTTTGAATAGAGCTTGGCCATCTCTTTATCTTTGCTCCTGAGCTGTTTTCGAAGCTCTTGAACCAGCTCCTACTCCGCAGTCCTGGGGCGGAATGTCGGCTCTTCCTCGCTGTCCGAGCTTGACTCTGCATGGACCGAGGGGTCTTTCTGCCTATCATCCTCATCTAGAGGGTTTTCTTCATCCAGCGGGGGCAGCTGTTCTTGGGCAGTGGCAACCACATTCAGGCTAGATTGGGCTTGGGATGTGGTGGCCCCGTCCTTGCTTTTGCTGCGAAGGTTGTCGCTGGGGCGCCCGCCCGCCATATAGACCGTATGGATGATATATCCAGCCGTCTTTCTATCATTGGCAGCTGATTTCACGGATTGCTGTCTTGACCCCCTTGTTTCGGTTGCTGGCAGTCGATTGAAGGCGGTTGGCCTAACCAGTTTCTTGAATGGTGATGGAGCTTCTTTTCTGGGTTTGCCCCGCTGCTTTCGTGCGGCACAGAGTGCTTGATAGACTCTTGAAGAGACAGTGTCATACTTTTTATGTTGGGGCTGGGACACCTCTTTTTGTAGCACTGTTCGGACCGCTGTCTTCTTGATTCTGGCGGTCATGGCATTTTTCTGAACCCACTTCAGAGGCTCGAAGGAATTGCTGATTCTTACGTCCGACTCAGCCGTCATCGCAGGGCAACCCTGCACTTGGAACTTCACACGATTCCATTTGGCCGAAGCCCTGGCCCTCTTGTTGGCTCGATACCTGAGCCGCTTCTGCCTTAACTTTTCTGTTCTAAGCACCTGGCAGACTTCGGCTTTTTGGGAAGACGCCGCAGACCGGGCGATGGAGGGCCTTGGAGATACGCTCGATTGTGCATTTGTTAGAGTTATCGTCTGAGCTCGTCCGCAACATTTGATGTTGCCCTTTGCATCGGAAGTCTTGCCCCCAGCTAGAGCGCCAGGGAGTCGTTCAGATAGCGTCTTGAGTTTCGGTTGTGGTGCCTTGGCGATCACGACATTCGGCCTCTTTCCCCTTGAGACTGGCTTGGCCACTTGTTCCGCCGGGATCTCCGCCAGATGAGCGCTTCCGGCAGGATAGATGATGACGGAGCCGAACTGGCGAGGCGGTTCCTCCCACTGTCGACTGAGGCTTGCGGGGAGAACCACACGAGCGTTGATCTTGACCACGTATGGAATCGGGGTTACGTTGGAAGCTGAATTCGTCTGGAGAGACATTGTCATCGAAGGTTGATTGCTGCATAGAAAAGAACATATCATTTCAGTATAGACAATAGATATGTATATTAATTGAGTTCGCATGAACGTTTAACCCGAAATATGGGAGGAGAGAAAGGTCCCACCGGGCGTGCCAGACTCTGTAGGGTGTTTTTCGTCACCCCATTGAGATGGGAATACGCGCACGCTTGTCAGGCGTACTACAGATTCCCCCTGCCTAGGGTAGGCGGGGGTTTAATGATTATGGGGATCCGAATCTCCGGCAACCGCGGACTAAGCTGCCGTTAATTACCCCTCGCCTTTGGGGCGAGGGAACCTCCGATTAACGGGTTAAACAGGGCATGCGAACTCAATGTGCAGTGTACGTGTGTTCTGTTTTGAAAGGGGGGTTTTGGATATATCGGGAGCCACGCAGAGTTTTTACGCCCCGGCCCGAAAATTTTTTGGAGGGGGAGAATGTTGCGGAGTATGTATATGTGTGAATTTGTATACATATGTATATGTATATGTATATACATAAAAAGAGGGGGAAAAGGCATCCAAGGGATGCATGGGGCCAGCGCCTTGAGCGCTGTGCGCTTAGGTGCTGTGCGCTCAGGCGCAAGCGCGCCACGTGTCGGCACGCGGGCGCTTTGCGCAAGAGCGCTGCGCGCAGGAGCGCAAGCGCGCGCGCCACGTGTCGGCACGCGGGCGCTTTGCGCACGAGCGCTATGCGCAGGAGCGCAAGCGCGCTCACGCCACGTGTCGGCACGCGGGCGCTTTGCGCACGAGCGCTATACGCTAGAGCGCAAGCGCGCGCGCGCCACGTGTCGGCACGCGGGCGCTTTGCACACGAGCGCTGCGCGCTGGAGCGCAAGCGCGTGCGCCACGTGTCGGCACGCGGGCGCTTTGCGCACGAGCGCTGCGCGCTGGAGCGCAAGCGCGCGCGCCACGTGTCGGCACGTTGGCGCTTTGCACTCGCGCGCAGTGCGCTGGAGCGCAAATGCGCCACGTGTCGGCACGTAGATGGTTTGCGCTCGAGCGCTAGCGCGCCGGCAAGGATAAGAGGCTTTTAGCCTAAAAAAAAGGATTTCTCTAAAGAGAAATCAGAGAGGAGTTGGACTCCTGAATGTGTTTTGGGGTTAATGGAAGGGGTTCTTCTTCTTCCTCCTGTTGCTTGCTGGATCTTGAAGATCAAGAGATGTGAAATCTCAAAATCTCTCCTTTTTGAGATCTGATGACAGATCCAAGTTCCCCTTTATGGGTTTTGTGATGAAAAACTAATTTGTTTTATAAAAAGAAGATTAAAACTCTTGATTTAATTCAAGAGAAAGAAGAAGGTTTTGGAACCTTGAAGAAGAAGAAAAGATATCAGATCTGGAAACTTTTTTTTGAGAGAGAAAAAGTTGTTGGGATATTTCATTATCCTTGCCTTTATAGGCTACACACTTTACACATAGCCCCTTGGGCTTCACAAAATGGCATTTTGCCTATCCCATGGCTCATGTGCCATTTCTTTTTGTAAGTGCACGGCGGCGCCCCGGTCGTCAATCCGACGGCCAAATGCGGAAGCGGTGATAAACTTTAATTTTGCGAACTTAGCAAACCGGCACCACCGCGCACTAAACCCCTGATCGGGCCATTAAACTAGATCTAGCTAACAACAAGACGGGTTAGAGATATACCGAGTGATCCGAGTCCTCCGGTCTTCTCGTCGTCGTCCCGATCTCCCGCGGAAACTCCAGTCGTCGCCTTCTCGCCGGAAGGGCACCACATCGCCTGCATCTTTTACGGGCTCCCACCTCAATACCGAGGCAACTCGGGCACGAAGCTGGCTAGTCGACGTGCACAAGATATGCTGTAGAATGTAGTGTAAATGATGCTTGTCTCATTTGGGGTTTGTAGTTGCCT
The DNA here is from genome assembly GCA_030015575.1 of Agapanthus africanus. Classification (NCBI taxonomy): domain Eukaryota; kingdom Viridiplantae; phylum Streptophyta; class Magnoliopsida; order Asparagales; family Amaryllidaceae; genus Agapanthus; species Agapanthus africanus. The sequence continues at coordinate 201,845,810 of JASDDO010000018.1, read as the reverse complement.
TGATGGAGGAATAAGGTTATGGAAAAATGGTGCTTTCATTTTTCCCAAAACTAGAAGAATGAGATGATGAAATTTTGTGCTACAACAAAATGGAAATTTCTCTCTTTTTCTTTCAAATGTGGCCGGCCATCATCCAAAGAAAAATGGTGGAGGGAATAGAACAAATGCAAGAAGGAAGGTGAGTGTAGGAAAAGGTGGAGAGTGACCATATCCAAACATACACCATACATAAAACCCATACCCCTTCTAATCTCATTTAATGCAAAAACCATCATGAAAAAGCAAGTGAGGATGATGGTCATATCATAATGAAAACATATGCAAGAAAATCCCTCCACAAAAGTAATTTGCAAAACTGCAAATTACCCCCTCCATCGGAAAAGTCTGGCCGGGAAAGAACAAAGGAAAACCGGCCGGAACGGAATGCAAACTGGCAATTCCAGAAAACTGGTCCCGTAATAAATTACAGGAAAACCCCGATACTGTGCATACACACCCGCATCTGTATTCCGTCCGGATACAAATCGAAAGAGACAAAATCTACACTGTACTATACTAGGATCCGGCTTAAACCAAAGCCGGCTAGTAATATCCGTCCGATCCTGATCCGTGCAATACCGCACGTATCTGATCGAACCCTGCCATATATCTATACGGCCTCTAGTACAAACCGTCCGATCCTGATCCGTGCAATACCGCACGTATCTGATCGGACCCTGCCATATCTCCATACGGCCTCTACAGCGTTTCGCCCGAAAGCTGAGTAACTGAAAGTGTGGTGGACTCTAAAGACTCGTCAATACTATGGCTGTGGATTTAACCACTAGCACGTCAGAGGTATAAGCCAATACGTAACGGGCCACCAGCTATTGACCAAAAGGGACGTCGATGAGCGAACTCATCCTGACACCCTACTGAGCCTGTCAGTGACAATATCCGTACAGTCCGGTCCGTTCGTCTATGAGCATCGCATGTCGGGCCTAGGGGGTGGGTAAAAGTCAGACCCCTAAAAGCGGTACAAGTCGTGTCGGAGTGTAGCCCAGAACACCCTGAGATACTACTGGAATACCTACCAGTAAATCTCCTGCCTTGGGCAAGGACTTCGTGTAATGACTCTCCTAGACACAGCGCGACCTCACCCCCAATACCGGGAGAGACGAACCCCCGAAGATCCGCTCACTGCCTCCATGTGGCTCGGGACTGTACCCAACTAAAACCTGTTTGCACGACTCCTTTGAGCCATGGTAGGGTAGTAATCAAAGCACAGTGGGAACTCACACGAGACAAATGACGATCCCCAGGTCGATGAACTAACCTGTACACATGTCACCTGGGAACTGCTATCTGACGTCAGGTATAAGACCAACTAGCATGTTCCCGGCGAGTCCTGTCCGGTGTACTCATAACCCAATGAGCACCTGTATACATCTTAGGTGAACCAACTGACACCAGTGGCTTGTGAGACCGGCCACCGCCCCTCGTCGGGGTCTCGACTGTATACACTAGTCTACTCTGGAGAATCGATGCCCTGTCTCGAAACTCCCACGACTAGGGACCTTTTAAGGATGTGCTTATAGACTCCAGCTCTCACTTATATGATCGCCCTCATACTGCTGGCAGTCAAGCAAGAATCCTAGGGGCTCTATCAACGTGTAATAGTGACCTGTCAGGTCACCTAAAGCAGTACACGATGATAAAGGTAAACCAGATAGCATACTATCATCTCGAGTAAGACTGTCATACCGGGATAGGTCCTCCCTCAATCATTGCAATCACGTGCCTGTGATCCAATAATTGACTCTGAGGGTACTATCTCCAACACTTTTTGCACATAAGCCATGGGCGTTACAAAAATTTGGCTTTATGCCTATTTTTCTTACATTCATCCATAAAATAAACTAAAATAAATGCAACAAAATTATTTATTACAAAATTTTTATCTTAGCATGGGGGAGGCCGGCCGCCTCATGTTCTGGCTCGACCCGGGCATGGGCCCACTGGATCTGGGCTTGGGCCCACTTGGCTTGGGGTTGACTTTGATTTTGACTTGGTCAACCGGGGTGTAAATTTTTACCCCAACAAGGTTGAGAATTTGAATGAAAAAAGTGAGCTGTATACCCCTCCAAGTCAAACCTACTCATCCCCAATTGAATCCCACAACTCCGGTTTTGAATGTCTATCAAGTGTTCCAAATGATTTGCCAGTTAAAGATAAAACATTTAATGAGTTGTGCAACTTTTTAGTGTTTGATTTACCTGATTGTGAAGGGTCCCTTACGAGTGAAACCATCACCAATCCCTTTGACCTCTACACCTCCACTCTAGAACCTGAATTGATTAATATCCATGCTTTTGATGAGGTGTCTAAAAAAATTGATTTTTACTTGATTAAGGATATTGACGCTGGGAATATTTTGGATGATGAACCCGCAGATTTGACTGAATTTTTCTCTCCAATTCATCTACCCGAGTCATTAAATGTTCCTCCCGAACTTCATATGCGTCTTGATTTTGACGAGAATTGCATGGATAAGGTAAATTTTGAGGAGAGTATTGAGGAAATTATTGAGGATGAAGCAGTTTTACTTGAGGAGACGGATTTTCTAATTCATTCTATCCCTTTCATTGACTGCGCACACCCTCCTGAACCTTTAACCGATACACTTCCTCAATCACTTCCCTCCATCCTCGCTCTGACCTTGCAAGAAACCGTTACACTTCCATTTTCAATGTCTGGTTTACCAAGTTCGACGTACCCATGTTTTCTCACGAATCTTGAGAGATTTGACCCCATTTCTCAGTGGGTTGATAGATTAGCACAATCGCTTTTTACACATCGGTCATTACAAATTGTGCTAATTTATACACTCCATCTCCATTCTCAAGTTCGTATTCAACTTCTTTCTCCCACTTTCTCTGGTTCTTCTTCTAATCTTCCTTTAATGATAGCGAGTGTTAATGAATCACAATCCGATATTTTGAGTTCGATAATTCTAGAAAAACAACTTGATTTAGACTCTTTTGAGAATAAGGTAGAAGAGCCTTACGAGTCTCTACCTCCGTAATTTTTGAAAAATCAAGTGTGTTAAATTCTGGAGCGACACTTATTGACATTGAAACGTTCAATCGGACCATCGATGAATGTTTCGAAGATATTTTCGCCGACGAACTCGAATTCCTAAACGACACGGATTTTGCGATTAATCAACCTCCACTTGAAGAAGTCGAACCACAACCATTTCTTCTTATCCCATACGAGAATGTGACCATTCTTCCTATTCCTAATCATCCACATTCTCGTTTCCGTTCACCATTATTGTTTCGTCTCTACAAATTGAGACGTAAACATTTTCCATTACACCACTTATCTTTACCTCATTTCTTCCTGACTCTATACAACATGTTCTTTCACCAACCGCCGCTTTATAACGATAGAATTTTTGAATGGTTGGTGCTAACCTTTGGCCTGTGTAAGGTCTTGTATAGCTTCATACTGTGTTTTTCTCCTCCCTAACTCTGAAATTTAACGCTTAAACAGTAGAAACACTGTTTCACTTAAATTTGGGGCGACCTTTTTGTGTATATATATTTTGTTTTCTTTTTCTGTTAATAATAAAAAAACAGGGGAGTGCCGACAATTTTGACCCTCTTGGTGTAGCCTGACAGTGAGGGCACTATCAATTTTAAGTTTGGGGGTATGCCCGGTAAGCTTTCTTCCTTCGTATTCATGTGTATATTTTTTGAATTTGCATACTTATTTTAAAATCCATAAAAATCAAAAATTATAAAAATTATAAAAATTGAAAAGTTCAATTTTGGCCATATTTAACTTAAGTTCAACATGACGGTTGACTAGTTAGGAAAAACTAGATCCTAAACTTGGTAAATTAAAAACCCTAATAATAACCCTTCTTAACGTTTAACTGTAAAAAATATACGTCCTTGTAATTTAGTAAGAAATAGGCAGATTTTGAGTTCAGTTCTTGAGCTAAATCGAAATAAGGGAAGAGTATTGAAATCTCTATTTGAAGTGTAAGTCTGAAAAATAATTCTGAACCATAAGTCCAAATTCTGAAAATATATACCCTATTATACGTACTTACACGCATCTTGAAACTTGGGATAGTAGAAGATACCTTGAAATGCTCTTGTCTAAAATCCTTAGTATCAAGGAAAATAAAATAAAAGTATAAGTGGTGAATAAAGAGATAAAAAAATGAACATTGGTTTTGTAATTACTTAAGGAAGCATAAATAAAAAAAATATAGCGAGGGTGCTTTATCACCTAGTGCCTTAGACCAACTGGTTTGGGAGTCACTGCTAAGCCTTAGGTATTACAAAATGAGGAATTATGCCTAAATGCGCAAGCACATTTTGTAATCGGTCGTTTAGTACCTCAAGAAGTATTAACGGTTGCATGATGAATGTGTGAACAATTTCATCTAAAATTCACCAACTAAAAGTACTTTGGACATGGACAAGAGTATGATAGCTTGAATTGAATTTCCAAGTGTAGGGGTAAAAATTACACACACGTAGGGGTATATGATTGGGGTTTGGATGAGAGATAGGAATGAAAGATAGGCCTTATATTTTCAGTGAAAATGATAAAAATTTCTGAGTTGAGATTGCACCTTAGAAGGAAAATTCAAAAGATGCTGAAAACTTAATAAATTTGCAAAACATATACAATCTTAAGTTGAATGAAAAGTGAGTGTGAAAAATACGGGTTGATGATTTCTAAGTTGAAGATGATAGAATTTCTTAGTAGAATACTGAATTAAAGAATTAGATTCAATGGCCAAATTGATCGGATTTTGTGGGTAGTATCCGCTGAAAACCCTCAGGAGACAACACTCCTCCTACTAGGGACACCTAGAGTTTTAACGGCTTGTTGCACGAGCTCAGTGCAATCGCGTTCCATGTAAAAGTGAGGCTAGGATTTTTTCGAGTATAAAATTGGCTTTGCTCGGGACGAGCAAAAAATAAGTTTGGGGGTATTTATTCATATCAGAATTTTGCATTATTATATCGCCCATTCTTAACCACATTACATATAAATAGGTGCTTTTGATCCATGTCTGCTAAATAGTTGCAGGTTACAGGTTCTCAGATCGTTACAGTGAAATTCATGAAAAGTCGTTACAAATGTGAGACTACGACCAACAATAGATGAATCAGTATGATGCCGCCTACTAGTTCAAGGGACAAATAAAAATCATTAGACAGTTCAATACACAAAGCACAAGGGCAGCACAAGATTCAAGACTTCAACGCGAAGCTTAAGGCAAAAGTCCACATCATTCTGCACTGTTGGAAATCTGGAAGAAAATAGAAGAGATTCTGAGAAACCAAGTGAAGAAAACAGAAGGTAAAAGCAACATAAAGCAACCCTGAATAGATGGGCCCAAGACTCCACTAATTGGCCGTGGAACCGCGGCCAAACAGGCTATTCTATCGCGGAACCGCGGCTGTGTGGCGCACATATCGGTGGAGGTGTCAGTGCTTTGACCCGGTTTTCTTAGGGTAGTTCGGTAAATTCATGTATGGATCAGAATGTAACCTAGGGTTTTTTCGATCTATAAATAGGAAAGCCAAAAGCCTAATTAAGGGTGCCACTTTCAGGGTGCCTCTTTTGTGGATGCCTCTTTTTAATTTCTAGAATTAAAATTTTAAATTCCCATGTAATCGTTGAGAGGTCATCAATAAAGTAAGCTTTTCTTTTATCTTGCATTATTTTTTTTTATCTGCAATTTATTACCTGCAATTTCTTATCTGTTCTTTAATTATTTTCAAATTAGTTTATCATTCAAAATATAAAAATGAATTTTATTGTACTTTCCTAATGAGTGAGTAATTCCTCACTTGTTAGGGGTAGGATAGCGAAGGTTTGAGAGAAGGAAATCTCTCTCACTCCTTTCTTTGCCCAAATAATTTTAAAATAAGGACTCTCTTTAAATCAACCATAATCCGCTCACTACGGCACCCTATCCTACGTGATAGCGGTGATTCCCTACTTAGACCGGTTGTGATTGAATTAACTGGAGGTTAGGGCTAAGAGCCAAGAACGGACGGACAAGGACCAAATGGAAGAAACTTAGTTTCTTCCTAGTCGTGCTAATCCCCGTTGTTGACTATTACCCTAACACCTATATTCTTAACTAGGGCATTGAAAGAAGCGAGAAGAATCCATATTTCAAACTAACTAATCCTAACCCTAGCAAAACATTAAATCAATTTAATCTCAGTCTTAATTTTAAAACAAAACCTACCAAGAATAGGACTTAACTCGTTAGAACTTAAAAAAAGAACACCATTTTCCTGTGGATCGACTCGTACTCAATCCGCTAGCTACCAAGCGACACCGTCTTGATTGCGGTATTCTTAATTTTAAAACGCATACAAAATCTCTATCAATCAGTATGTCATCCATGTACAATACGAGGATCACCACCATACTCTCTACTAATTTTTTGTATATACAAGGTTCATCTACCATTTTGATGAAGTTAAACGCTTTGACTACCACATCAAAACAGATGTTCCAACTCCGCGATGACTGCTTTATCCCATAAAGCAACTTGCACGCGTTCCGCTGCTCCCACTGTTTACGAAGCCCTCTGGCTATGTACTTATAGATGCTCCCTTCTAAATCATCATTTAGAAAAGCAGTCATGACACCCAACCGCCAGATATCGTAGTCATGGTAAGTAGCAATGGCAAGTAGGATCCGGATGGACTTAAGCATAGGCACTAGAAAAGGTTTCATCATTATCCATACCTGGTCAGTGACGAGAACCTTTTACAACAAGCCTTAGCTTTGAAAGTCTCAACTTTTCCATGTACACCAAGTAATCTTCTCAAGATAAACTTGCTCCTGATAGGGATTTAATTCTTCAGATAAAGCAACCAAAGTCCATACTTTGTTGGTGTATACGGATTCCATCTCTGATCGCTTAGCATCCAGCCATTCTCACATAGTCCCCACTCCTGATGGCCTGCTCGAAACTAGTTGGGTCATTATCTTATGATGCAATCCTCGCTCCCACTGTCATAGAGAAAACCAAAGTATATCTCATGTGGGTGAGGAACCCTATTAGATCGGTGGAGAGGCTGAGGTCCGTTAGGAACTATTGAATCCTCCGGTTCTACCAAATCACCAGCTGCAGTTTGTATAGCTGGAACTCCTTCAAGTTCTACCTCATGACCACTAATTTCTTCATAAGAAAATCATTTTCTCAAAAGGTGGCATGCTGAGAAACAAAAAACCTTTTTCTCCTCAGTGTGGCAGAAGATATTCCCTTGCGAATTCTTGGGATATCCAACAAACTTCCACAGAACTGACCTTGCCTCGAGCTTGTCCAGATTTTGCTTTTGACATAGGCCGGAAAACCCCAAATCTTAACATCCTTAAGAGATGGGCACTTCCCATACCATATCACATATGTAGTGGTAGGCACCTGTTTGGTTGGAACCCTATTCAATAGGTATGAAGCTTCTCAAGTGCATAACCCCCAAAAAGGAAATAGGCAACTCAGTAGTACTCATCGTAGAGCACACCATATAGCATAGGGTGCGATTGCTCCGCCCTGACATACCGACGTATTGTAGTGTATACGGAGGAGTAATGCTGAGAGAGAATCTCATTCTCCTTTAGAATAGTCCAAGAACTCCGTGCTCAAGTATTCTCCTCCCTGATCACATCAAAGGACATAATGCTTATACCCATTTTGGTTCTCTACTTCTAACTTATATTCTTTGAATTTCTCAAAAGCTTCAGACTTGTGTTTCAACAAGAACATATGTTCGAATCTTGAGAGATCATCAGTGAATGTAATGAAGTACAAAGAATCAATCCTACCATGTGTAGACAGGGGACTTTATATACATCATCATGTATCAATCCCAAGGGTTTACTAACTCTTTCTCTGTTTCTAATAAACGGAGCTATAGTCATTTTATCTTTGTGACATGACTGGCAAGTTTCACAAGATGTAAATTCAAACTGATTTAAATATGCATCTAAATGAAAGTTGGCTAGTCGGGTCGTATTGATATGACCTAGTCAATAATGCTTCAAGAAGGATTCGTTCATCTCTGAACTTTTCCTCTTGTGTGTGTTCTGTACATTAAGAACTGTGGTTTGATTTAGAACGTGTATGCTATTAGATAACATACCTGAACCGATCAACTCTTGATATAGGAAATGTTCAAAACATTATCCAACAATATAAAATTATATCCTTATTTACTAAATAAAGAGACTGATATGATGTTGTATATCAGGTTCGGTATCTAATAACAATCGTTCAGAATCAATGTATTTGGTAATACAGGGTGATAACTGCCAACATACTTGGATGCACCACTTGCACCATTTCCAACTCTTTAAACTTATCACCCATTCCCAGTTCTCTACCTATCTATAGCCCATGTAACAGATTATAAATAGGGGATCCTGATCTGGTATCCCATACCCAGGACGTAGAGAATTCTGAGAAACAGTTCTCGGTAATGAACAAACCCGAAGAAGATGCATCATCATGTACTTTCTTCGTTTGGGCGGCACGGGAATCCTCGAAATCCCCTATTTCCTGCTCGGTTTTATAACAATTATAAGTTGGAGCGGGACCAACGTTCCCCAACTCAGTATAACAAGCGGGTTCGGTCAATGCATTCATATTATTGTAACACCTTAGGATGTGATTAGTGGCCAATTATACTCTAAAGTATGGTTTTTAATAAAAAGTTTACCAAATTGATTTTCAAATATTTTATCGAAATTAATGAATATTTTATTAGATTTTAATTAGGCTTGCACACACTTGTGCATGTAAACTAGGGTCAAAATTGGGCTTAAACCATGATTAGCAACCATGGTGGGTTAAACCATTTTCCTTAAGTGTATTTGTTTTGTTTTTTTTTAAAAATGGAAACTGATTTGAATTTGGTTGACTTGGAGGGAGAAAGAGAGAGAGAGAGAATGGGCATGATGGCCTTGCCATAGCTTCATTTAATGAAGAGAGAGGGGGGGTTGACTAGTGTGCTCTCATTTCTTTTCTCTTTCACATTCTCACTTCTCTCACTCTCACTCACACACACCCCCTCATAACTCCAGCAACATCAGCAGCAGCAGCAACAGCAGCAGTTAGTAACAATAACAAAACAACAGCAACAAAAACAACAGCAACAACAGCAGCAGCAGCTCCCTGCAACAGCAACAGCAAGCTCCTCTTCTTCCTATCCTCCTTCTCCTGCTTCCTAGGATCTAGTGGGGGTATATTTCTTAAAACCCAACTCCTTTTTGCTAAGCTTATGTGTTGTTTTAGCTTCGATTAGTGTTTTATGTGGTTATTAGTGCTAGATTGTATTTGATGTAAGACTTAAGTTAAGGTAGGGTTTTTATAGCTTATTAAACCTAATTAGGTGTTAATACTGCTGTTTTAACCAAGTAGTGCCACTGGATTTAGCTAGATCGCCTTAAAGTCGCAAACTTGAAAATTTAAATGTGGTTTTGATGCAAACTGTAGGACTTTGAGATCTGCTACAATTGTGAGCATTTTCTAGCTTAGCAAACAACTTCAGAATAGTGTGCAGGCAGTATAGGCTAGTGTGTTGAAATAGAAGACCACCCTCTTCCCAAAGACCCAGCGGCCTACCCCCAAAATCCGGCGTCGCCGGCCCCCGTAATGAGTTAGATGTTGGTGCTTGGTCTAGTCATGCCTGTAGGTGTTTTTCTGTGTTTGGTGTTATTTATTTTCCCTATTCGTCTGCAAGTTGACATCTGGGTTTGTTTAGCTAAGTTTTAGTGTTTTGTGGACTTTGACGTTAAATTGGTGGTTTGGTTGGAGACTAGGATGATTCAGGATGGTTTAAGGTTAGACTAGCTCTAATATATGCTGTTGGTATCGCTAGATTCCTGTTAACTCACCTAATTCCACAAAAATACCTTATTGTTGCAAACTTAGTATTTTGAAACGTTTCTAAACTAAATTTTAGGATACGTAAAATCTGCTGTATCTAGGGTAATAATTTTATTAAGCAAACATATACACTAGGCTATAAAATATGCTAGGATCATAGTGCAGAGACCTGGACCCCTCCCACCGGTTTTGGGCCGGTATGACACCCCTAGCCGCCGGCCAAATTTTGAGGAAATGTGTTGGATTTTGGCAGGTAGCTGTCTGTAGGTATTGTGAAGTGTTTGGCCTTGTTTGATTTTCTTGTTTTTGCTCCAGATTAAATCTTGGACCGTTTACCTATTTTTAGCGTAACGGGAGTTGCGCGACACGTACGATGCACGTTGAGTTGGTTTGCTGTGTGTCAAAGCGTGTCGCTGTGTACCACAGCGTGTCGCGTTGGGTTTTGGCATATGCACACACGTTACGTATACACGCACGCGTTTAATATTTCATTTTTGCAGGATTTTGCTTATGTATATCCCTTGTGTGAATTCTAGGTTCGCAGGCAGATACGTCGTGCGCCGCAAAGAAGGGAAAGAAGATAGTCACTTAACACGGGACCATGTGAGTAGATTTAACATCTATGGGGAAATCGCCCGTATGGCGTTAAGCGTCACGGCATAATAGGATATTTTAATTGTATGTGTTCATATATATACTATAGTAGCATACCATCTCCTGTTGCATATAGAATGGTAATTATAGAACACTGCACTGTCACTAACGGTTTAAGCTGCACGAGCACTAAATATATGTTACACTCACACCGTTAGTGATTGCCATGACACTCGCACTATAGGATTATCTCATCATTGATGATTAAACATGTTTCTGCCATATATTGCGCATATTCATATTGTATATTGACATCGATGCACACATACACACTGTGTATTCATATTAGTGCACCTATACATTGCTACACTCATATCTGCGTATACATCCACTTGCACATCCATACCTATATATACACATATGTTACATACATGGATGATATTGACACGATTTAAAAACAGAGGGACCGCATGAGATATTTTCAAAACCGGATTCTTTTAAAAGAGCGGTTTTTCCCTTTTTACTCTTAATGTCATACGACACATTGTATAGATTTACGCATTGACTTTGGATTTATGTGATTTCTGGATTTAAGAACCGTGGTATTATTTTAAGAAATATGCACTGTTTTAAAATCCCGGTTTCTCTTGATATGATATTTCAGTGCGTCCACCATGCGTTTTCTCGGTTCTGAGACGTGTGACTTGTGAACCCGAATCGAGGAGCTGGACGAGGCCGATTGCGGGTACATGGTGGACCCGGTATGGTACCCCGGGGTAAGAAAGGGATGCTGTGTATACAGATGGTGAGCCTGGCAGAGGGACTACTACCTACCGGTGATTGGTTAGACCTAGCGGTTATCCGGAGGATACTGACCAGAGTCGATAGATGGATACGAGACGACCCGTACTGCCGGGGCCGAGGGCCGATTCCGCAGACAGAGCCTGTGGGCCAATCCGGACGGACGGAGCCCGATACTTGAGGATTTGCGTGTCGATGCTGGACACGATTATTTTATGATATTTCGAGTGCCGATGTTGGGCACTCACGATTCAATGAGATTTACAGGATTTGAGGGCCGATGAGGGTGATGGCGCCTAAGTTTTTACTGGGATTTGGGTGCATTGATGGGCACCGGTTATTTTCCACGTTGACATTCCGTGTAGATGTTATTTTATCCCATGCTCAGCATTCAGTATCTTGCATCTCATCCTGTAGTTGTAGTACCTGATAGAGTACTTTTGCATGATTATTGCATACCCTGCTCATCATATATTGATGTTATTAAATTACACTTGTTAGGCATGATTATTGCGTATCCAGTACATCATATTGATATCATCTGCTGGCATATGTTAGAGTATCGCAGTACGTGCATACTCGTGATTACCTTTATATGTTATCTACTATTCACGAGTTGGCAACTTACCACCGTTGTACCACAGTGTTTGCAGGTTGCCCCCCAGAGTAGTCGCGGCAGGCTGCTTTCTTGCATCTTTTGATACAGATACCACAGCGGTGGTGCGTGAGCCCTTTTGCTGATAGGTGGGTTTTTGCGGTATCTGTTTATTTTCCAGTTTTATACACTGTTGTATCTAGTACTCTCCATCTACTTTTCATGTATTGACTTAGAGACCAGTTGTGAGGACGATGTATATTATTTTGTACTCTGGTGTCGAGCTCGTTGTGAGCCGACTTTATTTATGCAGGTTTATCTTTCATGATATTTGTTTTCACTTATACTGCTCATTTCTTCGCTTCGGCGTCGTATATATTCATTGTGATGATTGTTTCCGCCGTGGGCATGATTGCTCCCGTTTGGGATGCTTTATTCTTATTGTATATCACTTTACTCATATCTTGTCTTGTACCCGATTTCGGGGCTAGTTTTTTCAAAGGAAATGCTGTCGAAATTTTTAAGATAATAAATTGAACTTTAAAGAATTTTTCTAAACAACTTAAGGTTTTCTAAATGATTTAACAAATGTTTCCATTAAATGTTTTAACACTCACTACTTTTCCAATGGTTTTGATTTCTGGGTTCGGCATACTTAGTCACGTTACGCCTGTAGACGTTACGTGGTTAAGTGCCGGTCACGGGCTGAACTTTGGGTCGTGACAAAGTTGGTATCAGAGCGTAGGTTTTACCTTCGGAGTGTAGGATGACCCTGGTATGATGGAGTAAGTAGCCGAAGCAGAGTGGCGTAGCGTGTGTATGTTCCACGGCATACTCACAACACAGTACTCCGCCTAAGCGACCTTAGGACTTATTGACTGAAATTCCTTCATGATTGTATACATTCTTGTGATTCGATTTCCGTATCCATATCAAATCCTACTTTCTTTTCAGCCATTATGCCGTCAAAGACTACGAGGGCGCAGAGAGCGGACGCGAGAGCCGAGATTCGAGTTGACCCATCCGAGACGAGGACTGATCCGAGCAGTACACCCGTTGGGCCAGAGCAGACTGTTTCTCTTACGACAGATCAGATCGCCATGCTAGAGGCCGGTATGCAGGAGATGCGCCGGGTGATAGGGTCGCTAGTTAAGACACTTCGAGCGTAGAGACCAGAGGTAGTTCTACCCATTACGGGGACCGCGATGGTACCTACAGTACAGGCAGTTGCCCCTGCAGCTACAGAGGTCATCACAGTTGTAGGGTTACTAGGCACTCTAACAAGGGTCTATAAGGCATCAACCATGCCCGATTTAAAATTTAGATGTGTCGAACAACCCAAACCAAGATCTTTAAACTAGAGATTTGGCGAAACAAAGCATGTTAAACACTTTAACATCTAAGAGTTTGTGATTACAACCTTTGTCGTCCGGTCCTTCACTTCATAAGCTCCGTGTTGAGGTCCCTTCGCTGCGATCATCATGTACCCGGACTCTGGAGAGGTCCACGAAGAAAATGATGCAAACTTGCTTCCGATCTTCGATAACAAAAATGATCTACCTTGATGTTTCTTTAACACAAGCTCTCACTCACTAATGAAGTGAACACCCTAATCTAAATGGCTAGGATAGATTAGGATGATGAAGTAGGATTTTAGCTCTCATTTGTTTTCATAATCTCACTCAAAATCATCACCAATGAAAAAGCTAGTAAGCTTTTTCATCAAGAACTCAAGGAAGAAGAAGAAGAATCCTTTTGTGATGAATAATGAAACTCTAGTGTGGTTAGAATTGCAAATATAGGTTAAGTATGAAGACTTAACCAGAGATTTAACTAGGGTAAAGGGTTGGGTTGGGTTGGGTTAACGAAATATCTATGCAAAATATCCTACTCAAAGTCAAAGCTTCAAGAAGCTTCTTGAAAGCTTCATGAAGACTTAACCCTAATCCAAACCCTAACCTCAAATAAACTCCACAAAACATGTTGCATTTATAACCATAACATTTTACAATATTATATATCACATATACAATATTTATTGTAACAAAATAAAATAATACAATTAACATATATCGCATATATATCAATGTATTACACGAGTGAGAAAATGAATCAATAAGCGAGCTTATATTAGTTAATGTAATTTAATATATCAAATATATTATTATACATTAAATTATCAAATCAACACTTGATCCGATAATCCGGTTATTTCACAAATAACCGACTAATATAATCTGTATCTGTTCATCGAATCAACACTTGATCCGATGACCCGGCTATATCACAAATACCCGGCCGATATCTCATAACGCGAGAATCTAATACGGTATCACATACACGTATTGTTCTCGGTCCCACACATATCACATATATGCTCCTACTCCATTTTGCCTGAGCCAAGAAATCTCTGTGTAAGACTCTAAAGAATCGTCAATACGCCGGCAGTAGGTGATGATCATATCAAACACCCACAAGCTGCAAGCGGTCAGCTAAACGTAACAGCCACCCAGGTATTGAGCGATCAGAAGATCAACAAGCAAGCCTGTACATTCTCCAGCGAATCCAATCAGTAACACCCCCGTACAGTCCGGTCTCTTCGTCTGATATGTCACATATCTCGCCTAGGGGTGGTAAACGTCAAACCCCAATAGCTTGATAAGTCATGTGGATATGAGGTCTATAACAGTTCGAGAAACTACTGATAACACTTACCAGTAAATCTCAGCAACCCTGGCCAGGGATTTCTAGTTATAGCCAATCGAACAAAGCGCAACATCAACTCCGTATGCCGGGAGAGACGAATCCCCTCCTATCGCTCATTGCCTCCATGTGATTGTTAGTGTATATTCCCTAGAGGCCATTACTGTATCATACTAGTTTGTATATTACTTGATGGAAGCTTGGGATATTCATAGTTGTATATACAATCTTGCTCGAAATGGTAGTATGCTACTTGGTTTGTCTCTGCTTTAATATGTGCATGTGTTTCTTTTAGCATATCGCTGATATACATATTAGTAGAGCCCTTAGGATCTTTGCTTGATTACCAGCGTTGTGATGGCGCTCAAACTCGTGGGAGCTGGGTGATCTATAAGCACATCCTTATACAGGTCCCTAGTCGTTGGACTATCGAGACAGGGCATCGATACTCCGGAGTAGACTAGCGTATGCGCTTCTCATCCAAGCGTGGGAGACGGTCTATCCCACAGCCGTCAGTACATCGTACTTGAGATAGTATGCAGGTGCTCGTTAGGTTACGAGTACACTGGACAGGACTCGTCGGGAACTGTTGGTTGGTATTATACCTATCGTCAGTTATCAGTTCCCAGGTGACATGAGTACAGCTTAGTCCGCTGACTTGACACTGTCACTTCGCCTTGAGTGTGTTCCCACTGCACTTTGATTACTAGCCTACCACGGCTCAAAAGAGTCGTGCAAACAGGTAGTTTTTGGGTGCAGTCCCGAAGCACTTGGAGGCAGTGATGGTTAGACAGGATTCGTCTCTCCCGGTATTGGGGGTTGACATCGCGCTGTGTCCAGGAGAGCCATTATACGAGTAGTCCCTGGCCAGGGCAAGCGAGATATACTGGTAGGTTTCCAGTGTTATCTCAGGGTGTTCTGGGCTACACTCCGACACGACTTGTACCGCTATTAGGGGACTGACGTTCACCGCCCCCTAGGCCCGCCATGCGATGTATCAGACGAACAGATCGGACTGTACGGAGATTGTCACATACAGGCTCAGTAGGAGTTCAGATGGGGTTCACCTCGTCAGTCTTCTTATCGACATCTACCTGGGGACCGTTACGTACAGCTAGTGCCGCTTGCGGTCTGTGGTTAAACCCACTGCCAGCGTAGTGTCGAGTCTTTAGAGTCCCACATAGAGAGCTATTCGCCTTTAGGCAAAATGAGTAGAGGTCGCATGGTTTTGCGACAGGGTTCGTTCACATCCACGCACTTGTGCACGTTTGCTGTCCGGACAGCTTATACTAGCGGGCTTTGGTTTAAGCCGGATCCTAGTATATGATTTGGGATTGGTTTTTCTCATTGTATTCGTGTTCCTCGGATCACGAATACGGGTGCGTATGCACAGTTGCTTGAGACAGAGGGAGAGGACTTTGATTAGGGTTAATGACTATTGTCATTTGTATTAACCCTAATGATTATGTGTGTATTATTGTTAATTGATATTAGTTTAATAATTGTGCATGGTTATGGTTGTTGACCATTTGACCCACCTTGACTTGTTGACCTTGTTGACACTTTGACCATCATCATTTCATTTGGAAGATGCTCTTTGATCCTTGCAATTTGCATTAAAAATGAAATAATAATGGTCATGTCTTGATTTAGCCCTGACAATTATCTCACTAATTATCTAATTACAATAATTCACATATATGAGAGAATGCTTCATATTATTCTCTCATTCTATTATTCACATTCTCTCTCTTGTTCTTCCTCTCCCTCATGCTCTCCCCTCTCATGTGTTGAGAAACATTTGAGCTTGAGAAAAACCCTCTCTTGATAATCTCTACTCTCATCTAGGGTTCAAGGATTAGCACTTCTTGCACCCTAGTTACTTCTAGCTTGGAGTTGAAGCCAAAGGTCGAGGCTTTCGGGTGGATCTTTCTTCGACGTGAGAAGACGACTAAGGTGACCTCCTTCCACCACTCCAAGGAGCAAGGAGAGAAGGACATAAAGCCCAAGGTATAACCTTTCTAGCACTAAGCTAGTTTCTAGTTAGCTTTAGCTTGTTTTTGTTTAGCAAAGATCCTTCATAGTCTAGTCCATGTTGCCTAAGCTCATAAAAATTCGATTTTTATTCCGTTTTCCGCCTCCCCGCAAGTACTGGGGTGGGCAACGTGGACTTACAGTGGTATCAGAGCCTAACTAAACATAAACAAGCTAAGTAGTAAAGTGTATGGAAGTTCGACCGAAAAAAAATCGAAAAACCGAGTTTTAAAAACCCTAAGTTTCTGTAAAAAAATTTTCTGTTCGAAATAAAATTTGTCATACTCCAAAAATCATCTCAGGGTTTTCTTAAGAAGCACAGCAAACCCGGTCCAGTGAGTCGTCTAAGCCGCCGCGGTTCAGCGGCAATAGCAAGCTATTGCCGTGGAACCGCCGCCGTTTTGACTCTTCACTGAGTCGAGTTTGATGCAGTTTTCTTATGGCTTGGTTTTAGGATTTTTAAGATGGTTTATATGTTCCCAGGTTTTCCAGAATAGAAATTTGTTTTTGAGGGCCTATAAATCCGTATTTTTTTTCGGAACTTCAATACACTTTGACTAAAAGGTTATATCTGTGATGTTTACATGTATTGAACGTCGGCTAATCGCTATATGTCGATTAGTCGGGGTTATACATATCTGTGATCTGTGATTGGTGATGGTATGTGTATATGAATGGGTTGGATTGTCACGGATGAATAGCCGGGGTGGATGTGAGATGAGTGTTGCTTTTTCTTTCATTCATTGTAATATGTAAATTGATGTAATATTATTATTTGTTTGCCCGCACAAACGGGTCGGGGTTGTAGCCGTCATTGTATAATTCTTTTTACTGTTTTTGCTCCTAGGATAGACCCATGGAAGGGGTGCACAAACTACCGGGTATCTCGAAGTGCCGAGTGGCCTACTTATGGTGGTGAGGGAGGTTGCTTCGCTTCAGGTACTTGGCGGGTAGTCTGCCGCACCCATAGGGGTCTTGGGTGGAGTATTGGCTATTCACCGCGACCGTGTAATCCGCTTTTCGTTGCAGGCTCGAACGGATTGCGGATTCCTAGTATATCCAATGTATTCATCTGTGATCTGTAATGTCTATCATTGCTAAATATTTATATATGATAACTATTTAGGCGTTGCTTATGTTTTACAGTCGCGCTAGCCCAGCCCCCGCTCTGTCGTTAGTTAAGTAACCTAACGGGTGATGACGGGGCCCCGTGGCGAATGCGAATGGCATAAGCGTACGTCATATTTTGGTTGTTTTCTGCAATAGTAGGATTAATTGATGGGACGCATTAAAAGAACTAATGCAAGAAAATAAATCAAGTAAAAGTCGATTGGAACACTTTGAAAACCACTCGGTTCTTTTCAAAACTAAACTTTTAAACGCGGAGCTTGAACCACTCCTTTTAAAAGCTATCTCATTCCATCGATTATATCAAGTTCACTACGTTCACGGTTTCGCCAAAACTATCCGTAGCCCTCCATCATTTCAGTTAAATATTCGGTAGTATTCAAGCTATGTATTTTGACCTCACGCCAAGGCATAGTGATTGGTAGCTGCCGGATATTTATCTGTTGCATAGATAGAATGCGTTGGTTTGAGACAGTCGTACTGCCATTTTGGCCTACGTCAAGGGTAGGTACGGGTGGGTTCAAATTAACCAGGATAATGATGGGAAGAACTTGACATGTGACTTATGACATTTTGACCTCACGCCAAGGTCATAAGAGCATGGGGCAAAAATCCACATCGGGAGTTTCATAAGTACTGAAACTTGCTAGCGCTGCATACTATTTGGAGTGTGATAATTCTGGTAGGATTCCTTCGGTTTTATCACGCGATGATATTTGGATCCCGATCCTACTGTGAGTATATGCTACTCCTCGGGAAAACTCTCACTTAACGATCAATGCTATAAACTTAGTAGGTGTCTAGAAAGGTGTTAGCGGAGCTACGCCCACAGGGAAAAGAGGTTACTTAATTAAGGAACTTCGCGAAAGCGTTGGAAAACCTCCCTCGAAGTACCGACACTGGCCTGGCTGAACGGTTAAGCAAGTATTGTACGGTGAGATTGATCCTGACTAATCCTTTCTTTACGGTTTGAGAAGGGATTCGAGAGACAGTGGGAGCCATCCAGTTTAGACAAATTAAAAACCACTATAAACTTGCAAGAGCATCATGCTAAAGTGTTTCTTTTCTCTCTCCTAATTGCAGCGACCATTCAACATGACCGGACTTAAGTTATTACTAGATAAAAACATATTGACAAGGACAAACTACAAAGATTGGCTCAGGAATGTCAAGATGGAAATCACTTACGACAAGTTGGGGTATGTCCTTACCACCAAAGCTCCCCATGTCCCAGGTCCCAAAACCAGTGTCGTAGATAGGGAAATCTACAAGACCTGGGAAATAGATTGCGCGAAGGCCAGATGCCTCGTACTTGCCTCGTTGGACAACGAACATCAGAGGAGGCACGAGAATATGGACCTAGAGTCCATATTTCTTCATACAAAAGAACTGTATGGAGAGCAGTCTCGTATCGCAAGATACGAAGTGTCGAAGAAGTTGTTTTCGGCAAGGTTGGCCGTCGGATCATCGGTAGCGGAACACGTGCTTAAGATGATTGGCTACATAGAGGAGCTCGCGGACCTTGGGACCACGTTGGAGAATGAACTCTATACTGATTTGATTCTCCAGTCCCTTCCTTCCACTTACGCCCAGTTTATTCTTAACTTCAACATGTAAGGAAAGGAGGTTGAACTTTCCGAGCTTCTGAACATGTTGAGGAGTGCTGAGGGCACCCTACAGAAGGGTAGGGAGACATCCACTTTGTTTGTAGGAGGATCTTCCTCTTCTAGGTCCAGGGCGAAAGCCAAGGGCAAGAAGAAGAGAGCCTCCGCCAAACCAAGAGGCGGTGTCAGTAAAGTGGATACGAAGGGAAAAGGAAAAGCAACAAAGGTAGCGGGAAATCTGGTGGGGAAGGAAGAATGCTTCTATTGTCACAAAAGTGGTCACTGGAAACAGGATTGCAAGGCTTGGAAGGCCAGAACACAGGATTTGAAGCGAGTTGCAGTTTCAGCTTCAGGTGTGTATGTTATTGAAAACTGTCTATCAATAAACTCTACATCCTGGGTATTGGATACCGGATCAGGATCTCATATCTGTAATTCTTTGCAGGCGTTGAGAAAGCGTAGAGTTTTGAAGGCAGGTGACATGACCCTCAGAGTTGCTAACGGTGCTAGCATGGATGCTGAGGCCGTGGGGGACTATCACCTGGGATTGTCTGATGGACACTTTTTGGTTTTACGTAGTTGTTATTATGTACCAAATGCAACCTGTAATAACATTTCTGTATCTTTATTATCTAAAGAAGGTTATGAATTTGCATTTGTAAGTAATGTAGTGAACATTCACCTTAATCAAGTTTTGATTGGGTCAGGTACATTGAACAACGGTATATACGTATTAAACCAGCCACAGATTTTCAATGTCCAGAATGTTAGTTATATGTATGCCCTAGAGGCCATTACTGTACATTGGATGTATATTGTAGTGGATGCTGGGACATATATAGGTAGGACTTTCTTGCTCGACATGATAGTACGCTATCTGGTTGCTCTTTATCTTAACGTGTATACTTTCTGTCTCTCTGTTACATGTTGATAAAGCCCTTAGGATGTGTACTCGACTTCCAGGACTATGATGTAGATCATACTAGCGGGGCCTGGGTAGTTCATGAGTACATCTTTGAAATGTTCCTAGTCGAGGGAATATCGAGACGGGGCATCGATATTCCAGAGTAGACTAGCGCATATCTTCTCGACCCATGCGATGGGCGATGGATGATCCCATATCCATTGGTGTATGACATCAGAGATGGTATACGGGTGCTCAGTGGAGACTGGGTACACTGAACGGACTCGCCGAGAACTCCCAAATGGTATTATACCTCACGTCAGATGGCAGTTCTCTGGTGACACTGGTACAGCTTAGTCTGTTGACCCGAGATCGTCATAGAGTCTTGTGTGTCTCCCACTGTGCTTTGATTTCCACCCTACCACGGCTCTACTGAGTCGTGCAAACAGGTGGTTTTTGGGTACAGTCCCGATTCACATGGAGGCAATGAGCGATAGGAGGGGATTCGTCTCTCCCGGTATTGTGGGTTGATGTTGTGCTATGCTCGACTGGCCATAACAGGAAATCCCTGGCCAGGGTTGCAGTGATAAAATGGTAAGAGTTATCAGTAGTTTCATGAATGTTAT
This sequence comes from Agapanthus africanus, assembly GCA_030015575.1. Classification (NCBI taxonomy): domain Eukaryota; kingdom Viridiplantae; phylum Streptophyta; class Magnoliopsida; order Asparagales; family Amaryllidaceae; genus Agapanthus; species Agapanthus africanus. The sequence continues at coordinate 201,824,899 of JASDDO010000018.1, read as the reverse complement.
GGACCTCAAGTCGGCATGACTTATCGAGCTACTGGGGTCTGACGTTTACCACCCCTAGGCGAGATATGCGACATATCAGACGAACAGACCGGACTGTACGGTAAGTATTACTGGTTGGATTCACAGGAGTGTGAGCGGGCTTGCTCGTCGATCTTCTGATCGCTCAATACCCGGGTGGCCATTACGTTTAGCAGACCGCTTGCGGCTTGTGGGTGTTTGATATGATCAACATCTGCTGCCGGCGTATTGACGAGTCTTTAGAGTCTTACATAGAGGTTTCCTGGCTCAAGCGAAACGAAATAGGAGCGCATATGAGATATGTGCGGGACCAAGAATAATGCGTGTATGTGATACCGTATTCTATTCTCACGATGAATGTATCGATTAGTTATATGCGATATAACCTAGTTATCGAATCAAGGATTGATTCGATAAGACGATACATTGGATACTAGCCGGTTATATGCGATATGACCGGATCATTGAATCAAGTGTTGATTTAATGGTTTAATGCATAATTATATATATTTGATATATTACTTTGCATTAACTAGTATTGGTTCACTTTAAAAGGATTTTCTCACTTGAATTGTGCAAGTTGTATATGTGATATACTTTTGTGCACAAGATTGTATCATGTTTGATGATACTTGCTCTTTTGGGTTTGTGTAAAGATTAAACCATGTTTAGTGAATGGTTAGGGTTTCTTTTCTCTTATTTATTTATCCATTTATTATTGTTTTGGAAAAGATAAAGAGAAAAAGAAATGGTGGCTTATTTTGTTTTTTCTTTGAAGCTTCTTGAAGCTTTGAACAAGTCTACCATTCTTGTCTCTTCTTTAACCCTAACCACTCATCTAAACCTTAGTTAAATCTCTACACTAAACCATGGTTGAAGTTATGATAAGTATACTTTTTATTTTCCTTTTTTAATTAACTTATCATATCTTCTTCTTCTTCTTCATCTTCTTCTTCCATGAAGAAAGCTAGTGACCATCAATGGCAACTAGTGAAATTGAGTGAGAAATCCAAATCTAAAGTCTACCCACTTCCTATTTCTTCATCCTCTACCTCTTGCCAAGTTGTATAGGGTGTTTACTTCACAAGTTTTCAAAGCTTGGTGAAGTTGGAGCTTGTTCTTGTGATGCCTCGACGTAGATCATCTTCGGTATCGAACCGACGATCAAGCCCGCCCATTCTTCGATGATGTCAATGCTAGAGTCAAGGGTTCGATTTAGACAGCGGAAGGAGATCATCGTGGAGCTTAGGAAGTGGTGGACCGGATCTACAAAGGTTGTAGCCCCTTCCCTTTAGCTATATTTCCGTTTACTTACTCGCTTCGCCTATATATCTAGTTAACGATCCGTTCTAGGGTTTCTCGGCACCGTATTTTTTAGAAATTTGCATGGATGATGACTTGTGAGACCTCACTATGATGCCTAGGAACCTTACAGTGGTATCAGAGCCTAGCTAGAGCCTTAGGCGAAGTCCCGACGGAATTAGAAGTCCGATCGACCCAAAACCCCGACTTTAAAAATGCTCTCTGGACATTTCTGTAAAATGTGGATTTTTCGAAATTAAAAATATGCAGAAAAATCAGCAGGGAATCCTAAGAATTACTGTGCAACACGTGTCCATGATTCGACAAGAGTGCGGCGGAACCGCGGCAGAAGCAAGGCTTCTGCGGCGGTTCCGCGGCAGTATAGTCACAATGCCCAATACTGTTTGCACAGTAACTCCTAGTTTCTGGTGTTGGTTTTCCTAGGAATATTTTAATATTTATTCCAGAGTTTTATTTTCTGGGTTGTATTGGAAACTCAGTATATTCGATCGGACTGTCTAATTTTGTCGGTGTGCTTTTCCGGGTATTTTTAGAATATGTTAAAAAGTTCGACCGGATATAAATACCCACTTTTTCCCCTGCCTGGAAATTTCCAATTGTTGGATTTTTTCCGTAGTTTAACGACGTTCTAAGTAGTGCAAGTAACGCGATGGTCCCTCTAGAAGACAACAAACCTTAACTCGATTATGTGACCGTCTTGAACTGCCCTTTGAACCTTCGGGTTTGGGGCAGTACGGCGTGCCACATGTGAGGCGTTGGCTTGACCCTTCTACGGCTGGACCGTTGGTACTGAGGCACGAACTGAATGTTGTTAGACTTATTTCAAGTGTTGAGCTGTATCGGGAAAACTTGGGTGTTCGATTGTTCGATCGGAAAGTTTAACATTTTCTATTTTATCCGGAATGTGATACAACAATTGGAATTCACAAAAGTTATGTGATAACTGAATGAATGTTATAAACATAGCACTTTAGTCTCACTTGATCGGTTGCCACGGAATTTTGATGTGATCAAAAGTCCGTCGCAATCACGTAGCGTACGCGGATACTCGCCGGGTAACTTAATAGACAGCCTCACTCCATAGCCCCGACCAAATCAATGTAGGAGAACCCCGTCACCGAAAGCATCCGTTTGGGTGCCCGCGGTAGCGGTGTTCCGCCTTGGTGCACTTCGTCGACGGTTTCGGGGGTGCGGCCGTCTACTAAAGTTTGCGACGAGCATTCGATCAGAATGTCGGGAATCCTGTTGAATTGCCCGACTTGATATTGAAAAGAGTTTTCGATAATGAGACTAAAATGCGGGGTTTATAATTGTTAGGAATGCGATGTCTAAGTAATTCATTTGATCAGGCATGCGATGTCTGAGGTGGTTGCGGATTCCAACTGTTGTAGTCTTACACTTTCTTTTCTGTGACCGTAAGTGTAATATGTGATATCGCCGGTTTGTTGCTATATGTCAACGACAATTGGGATGCGCATATTTACTTACGTTGATGACATGTAATGTTATGTGTTGCTGGATATGTTATATTGGATCGTCGTGTTTGAATAGCCGGGGGGGTTTTATGTGAGATGAGTGTTTTTCATTTTCATTCATGTAAAAACTTGTATGTAATATTCTTTTATTGGGGCACTTCCAGGTTGCGGAAGTTGTCACCGTTGATGTATATTATTTACTTTTCTGCACTAGGATAGACCCAAGGAGGGGAGCACAAGTAACCGGGTTCTGGGGTCCAGTGGGAGACCAACTCGAGGAGTCGAGTCCGGGTCTCCTAACTCTAGAATTGGTAGGGTTACTTGCCACTCTCGTAGGGGTCTAGGGGTGTGGGATTGGCTATTCATCACAACCGTGGAATCCGTGTTTTATACTGGCTCGTATTGAAAACACGGACGTCCTAGTATATCCAATATTTCATATGTATCTTCTGCTGTGATTTATCTGTGATCATGTGATGTTCTGTGACAGATATTATATATAGTATATATGATATATTATATAAACGTTGCTTATGTTTTACACCCGCGCTAGCCCTGCCCCGCTCTGCCGTTAGTTACCTAACCTAACGGTGCAGACAGGACATCGAGGCGAATGCTGATGGCATAAGCGTACGTTATATTTATCTGTGATGTTTAGGTGAACTTAAATGATGGGATATTCATTAATGAGATTAATGAAAGAAAATAAACCTAATTGATGTTGTGGAATCGAATTTCAAAATAAATAAAAACAGGTAGCTACAGTTCTTGCTATGCATCGCGGTGTTCATTATAGAACATCCTGCACCTTATTCGATGAGGAAAGGACCGAGATCCCTTCACCGGGAGTGACTCCTTTAGCAATAACTGGCAGATGCTACAACCCTCGGTTTTTCTTTGATCGCTTCTATAGTTTCCGCTTTGTACAGTGATATATATGATATATCCCGCACCTCATTCGACGAGGAAAGGGCCGACGATCCCTTCACCGGGAGTGACCCCTTTAGCAAAACTAGAAAAGCTTCAAAAACATTCCATTTAAAAACCATTTGATTCCGCAACGAGATCAAGTTCAAAGCATTAAAGGTTTTCACAAAAACCAGCCGCAACCCTCCGTCATTTTAGGAAGTAGAGTACTTAGTATTCGTGCTGTGTTTGTTGACCATAGTCAAGGCACAGTGAACGGTAGCTAAGTGATGTCTTCCTACACCGCATATGATGCGATTAGTTAGGACAGTCGCGTGACTTTGTTGACCTTAGTTAAGGGTCATGTGGGTGGGTCTAATTAATCACGAAATGACGGGTAGAACTTGACTAGTACTTATGATTTGTTGACCATAGTTAAGGTCATAGGTGCTAGGGGTAAAAACCTTTATCGGGAGTTTCAAGTGTTGAAACTTGCAATGAGATTGCATACCTTCTATATGATAGTTGGATCCCGATACCCACTGCGAGTAATTGTTACTCCTGGGAGAGTTTTGCACTTTGCAATTAGCCGATCAAGTAGGTGTCTAGAAAGGTGTCAACGGGGTTACGCCTCTGGGAAAACGAGGTTTACTGTAATTAGGTCCGTGCGAAAGCACGGGGAACCTCCCTCAAAGTACCGACACTGGCCTGGCTGAAAGATTGGCGAACTTGTAGAGTGTAATTAATCCCGGCTAGTCTTTCCTTTTAGGGTTTGAAGGAAGATTTGATAAAAACAGTGGGAGCCATCCTGATTAGATAAAATACATAACCAATCTAATCTTGCAAGAGCGCACGCAGAGTGTTCTCTTCTCTCTCTCTCCTGGTAGCGACCATATCACGCCTTAATCAAGATAATAAAATGGATGTATTGACCGAACCCGCTTGTTATACTGAGCTGGGGAACGTTGGTCCCGCTCCAACTTATAATTGTTATAAGACAGAGCAGGAAATTGGGGAATACCAGAATTCCTATGCCGCCCAAACGAAGAAAGTGCATATGATGCATCTCCTTCAGGTGTGTTCATTATAAAGAACTGTTTCTCAGTATCCTCTGCATCCTGGGTATATGATACCGGATCAGGATCCCAGATATGTAATCTGTTACATAGGGCTACAAAAGGGTAGAAAAACTGAGAACGGGTGATAAGTTTCATGAGACAGAAACCGGGGCAAGTGTTGCAGCCAAGTCTGTTGGTCACTGTCACCCTGTATTACGAATACATTGATTCTGAACAAATGTTGTTAGATACCGAACCTGATATACAAAATCATATCAGTCTCTTTATTAGTAAAGAAAGGATATAATTTTGTATTGTTGGATAATGTTTTGAACATTTCCTATATCAAAAGTTGATCGGTTCAGGCACGTTATCTAAAAGCATTGACGTTCTAAATCAAACTACAGTTCTTGTATACAGAACACACACAAGAGGAAGAGTTCAGAAATGAACCATTCGTTCTTGAGGCATTGTAGACTAGGTCATATCAATGCGACCCGACTGGCTGAAGTTACATTTTAGATGCATATTTAAATCAGTTTGAATTTACATCTTGTGAAACTTACCAGTCATGTCACAAAGATTAGATGACCATAGCTCTGTTTATTGGAAGCAGAGGAAGAGTTAGTAAACTCTTGGGACTGATACATGATGATGTATGTAAGGTCTCCTGTCTACACATGCCAGGACTGGTTCTTTATACTTCATTATATTCTCTGATAATCTCTCAAGATTAAGTCGTATGTTCCTGTTGAAACATAAGTCTGAACCTTTTGAGATATTCACAGAATATAAGTTAGAAGTAGAGAACCAAAATACGGGTATAAGTATTATGTCCTATGATGAGATCAGGGAGGAGAATACTTGTGCATGGCATTCCTGGACCATTCTAAAGGAGAATGAGATTCTCTCTCCGTATTACTCCTCTGAATACACCATAGCACAACGGTGTGTCAGGGCGGAGCAATCACATGATATTAGATATGGTGTGCTCTATGATGAGTATTACTGAGTTACCTATTTCCTTTTTGGGTGTTATGCGCTTGAGAAGCTGCATACCTATTGAATTAGGTTCGAATCAAATCACTGCCTACCACTTCATATGTGATATGGAAAGGGGAGAGCCCATATCTTAAGTTAGTTAAGATTTGGGGTTGTCTGGCCTATGTCAAAAGCAAAATCCGGACAAGATCGAGGTAAAGTCAGTTGTGTAGAACTGGAAAGGTTCCAGCTATACAAAACTGCAGTTGATGATTTGACAGAACCAAAGGATTCTATAGTTCCCGACGAACCTCAGCCTCTCCGCCGATCTAGTAGGGTTCCTCATCCGCCTGAGAGATACCTCGGTTTCTCGATGACAGTGGGAGCAAGGATTGCATCATGAGATGATGACCCAACTAGTTTCGAGCAGGCCATCGAGAGTAGGGACTCTGTAAGAATGGCTGGATGCTTAGCGATCTGAGATGGAATCCATGTACACCAGCAAAGTATGGACTTTAGCTGCTATATCTGAAGGGTTAAATCCCCATCAGGAGCAAGTATATCTTGAGAAGATTACTTGGTGTAGATGGAAAAGTTGAGACTTTCAAATCTAGACTTGTTAAAGGTTTTCGTCATCGACCAGGCGTGGATAATGATGAAACCTTTTTCCAGTAGCTATGCTTAAGTCTATCCAGATCCTACTTAACATTGCTACATACCATGACTACGATATCTGGTGGTTGGGTGCCCTGACTGCTTTTCTAAATACTGATTTAGAAGAGAACGTCTATAAGAACACAGCCAGAGGTCTTCGTAAACAGTGGGAGCAGCGGAAACGTGTGCAAGTTGCTTTACATAATGAAGCAGGCGTCGTGGAGTTGGAACGTCTGTTTTGATGTGATAGTCAAAGTGTTTGACTTCATCAAAATGGTAGATGAACCTTGTATATACAAAACGGTAGTAGAAAGTAAGGTGGTCATCCTCGTATTGAACGTGGACAACATACTCTTGATAGAAAAAGAGTTTCCTATACTACGATCGGTCAATCTCCTCTTATCATAAGGATTCTCCAATAGGATAAAGATGATACCTCCTAAATCCTGGAATTCGGGTCTATGAGATAGATCTAAATGGATGTTAGGATTCTCGCTAGCTGTAGTAAGATAGTATCAATCGATCCTGGGGAGAATCACTGGAAGTGTTCCAGAGTGATATGGACGACTGAATGTCAGTCGCAGGCATTGTCTTTACCCTAAGTAAAGGGACGGTATGTTGGAAGATTTCCAAGCTAGATACCGTGACAAATTAGACGATAAAGGCTGGTAACATCGCTATTAAAGATACTACCAAAGAGGCAGTTTGGGTGTATATTGGTTCATAAGATGAACTAGGTTCCTACCATTGTGTGACAATGGAACTGTGGCTTTGGCCAAGGAACCATGGTCCTATCAGTGACCCAGACATATTCTGAGGCAGCATCACCTGATCATGGAGATAGCTGATCTCCAGGGTGATCGAGGTTAGGAGAGTAGACACAGAGGACAACACGGCGGATCCACTCACGAAGGCCTTTTCCCAAAAAGAGACTTTTAAGGGATGGTTGAGTATGCGATACTGCAACCACTGCTACAGATGGCCCTAGTGCAAGTGGGAGATTGTTAGTTATATGTATGCCCTAGAGGCCATTACTGTACATTGGATGTATATTGTAGTGGATGCTGGGACATATATAGGTAGGACTTTCTTGCTCGACATGATAGTACGCTATCTGGTTGCTCTTTATCTTAACGTGTATACTTTCTGTCTCTCTGTTACATGTTGATAAAGCCCTTAGGATGTGTACTCGACTTCCAGGACTATGATGTAGATCATACTAGCGGGGCCTGGGTAGTTCATGAGTACATCCTTGAAATATTCCTAGTCGAGGGAATATCGAGACGGGGCATCGATATTCCAGAGTAGACTAGCGCATATCTTCTCGACCCATGCGATGGGCGATGGATGATCCCATATCCATTGGTGTTTGACATCAGAGATGGTATACGGGTGCTCAGTGGAGACTGGGTACACTGAACGGACTCGCCGAGAACTCCCAGATGGTATTATACCTCACGTCAGATGGCAGTTCTCTGGTGACACTGGTACAGCTTAGTCTGTTGACCCGAGATCGTCATAGAGTCTTGTGTGTCTCCCACTGTGCTTTGATTTCCACCCTACCACGGCTCTACTGAGTCGTGCAAACAAGTGGTTTTTGGGTACAGTCCCGATTCACATGGAGGCAATGAGCGATAGGAGGGGATTCGTCTCTCCCGGTATTGTGGGTTGATGTTGTGCTATGCTCGACTGGCCATAACAGGAAATCCCTGGCAAGGGTTGCAGTGATATACTGGTCAGAGTTATCAGTAGTTTCACGAATGTTATGGACCTCAAGTCGGCATGACTTATCGAGCTACTGGGGTCTGACGTTTACCACCCCTAGGCGAGATATGCGACATATCAGACGAACAGACCAGACTGTACGGTAAGTGTTACTGGTTGGATTCACAGGAGTGTGAGCGGGCTTGCTCGTCGATCTTCTGATCGCTCAATACCTGGGTGGCCGTTACGTTTAGCAGACCGCTTGCGGCTTGTGGGTGTTTGATATGATCAACATCTGCTGCCGGCGTATTGACGAGTCTTTAGAGTCCTACACAGAGGTTTCCTGGCTCAAGCGAAACGAAATAGGAGCGCATATGAGATATGTGCGGGACCAAGAATAATGCGTGTATGTGATACCGTATTCTATTCTCGCGATGAATGTATCGATTAGTTATATGCGATATAACCTAGTTATCGAATCAAGGATTGATTCGATAAGCCGATACATTGGATACTAGCCGGTTATATGCGATATGACCGGATCATTGAATCAAGTGTTGATTTAATGATTTAATGCATAATTATATATATTTGATATATTACTTTGCATTAACTAGTATTGGTTCACTTTAAAAGGATTTTCTCACTTGAATTGTGCAAGTTGTATATGTGATATACTTTTGTGCACAAGATTGTATCATGTTTGATGATACTTGCTCTTTTGGGTTTGTGTAAAGATTAAACCATGTTTAGTGAATGGTTAGGGTTTCTTTTCTCTTATTTATTTATCCATTTATTATTGTTTTGGAAAAGATAAAGAGAAAAAGAAATGGTGGCTTATTTTGTTTTTTCTTTGAAGCTTCTTGAAGCTTTGAACAAGTCTACCATTCTTGTCTCTTCTTTAACCCTAACCACTCATCTAAACCTTAGTTAAATCTCTACACTAAACCATGGTTGAAGTTATGATAAGTATTCTTTTTATTTTCCTTTTTTAATTAACTTATCATATCTTCTTCTTCTTCTTCATCTTCTTCTTCCATGAAGAAAGCTAGTGACCATCAATGGCAACTAGTGAAATTGAGTGAGAAATCCTAATCTAAAGTCTTCCCACTTCCTATTTCTTCATCCTCTACCTCTTGCCAAGTTGTATAGGGTGTTTACTTCACAAGTTTTCAAAGCTTGGTGAAGTTGGAGCTTGTTCTTGTGATGCCTCGACGTAGATCATCTTCGGCATCGAACCGACGATCAAGCCCGCCCATTCTTCGATGATGCCAATGCTAGAGTCAAGGGTTCGATTTGGACAGCGGAGGGAGATCATCGCGGAGCTTAGGAAGTGGTGGACCGGATCTACAAAGGTTGTAGCCCCTTCCCTTTAGCTATATTTCCGTTTACTTACTCGCTTCGCCTATATATCTAGTTAACGATCCGTTCTAGGGTTTCTCGGCACCATATTTTTTGGAAATTTGCATGGATGATGACTTGTGAGACCTCATTAGGATGCCTAGGAACCTTACACAGAATACACACAAAAGAAAGTCTCCAGAAATCGATAAAACTTTCTTATGGCATTGTAGACTGGGTCACATCAATGAGAGAAGGTTGACTAAGTTACACACAGAAGGATACTTGGATTCGTTCGAATATCAATCGTATGCAACTTGTCAATCCTGTCTCAAAGGAAAGATGACAAAGACTCCGTTCACTGGACACGGAATAAGAGCGAGCGAGCTCTTAGGACTCATACACAGCGATGTGTGCGGTCCAATGTCTACACATGCACGAAGCGGTTATTCATACTTCATTACTTTTACGGATGATTTCTCAAGGTTCGGACATGTCTTCTTAATGAAGCATAAATCCGAAGCTTTTGATAAGTTCCAGGAATATAAGAATGAAGTAGAAAAACAAACAGGCAAAAGTATCAAGGCACTGAGATCTGATCGAGGTGGTGAATACTTGAGTGCCGAGTTCCTGGGTTACTTAAAAGAGAATGGAATTCTCTCTCAGCTTACTCCTCCATACACTCCGCAACATAACGGTGTATCGGAGAGACGGAACCGAACCCTATTGGATATGGTACGGCCCATGATGAGTAACGCTGAGTTGCCGCGATCATTCTGGGGATATGCGCTAGAAACAGCTGCATACCTTTTGAACCGTGTTCCCACTAAGACTGTGCCTACCACACCATATGAGTTATGGAGTGGGAAGAAGCCCTATCTTCAATACTTGAAGATTTGGGGATGTCCCGCTTATGTCAAAAAGCAGCATGCGGACAAACTAGAGGCACGCTCAGTACTGTGCAAGTTTGTGAGATACCCAAAGAACTCCAGGGAGTATCTTTTCTATTACACAGAGGAACAAAAAGTCCTTGTTTCTCGTAATGCCCATTTTCTGGAACATCAGTTCTTAGAAAAAGAAATAAGTGGGAGCGCAATAGAACTGGAAGAAATTCCAGAACCACAAGCTATTACTGAAAGCTTAGTAGAACCAGAGGTTTCGAAAGATCAGGACATTCCCCCGCCACTCCGCAGGAGTAGTAGGCAGTCTCATCCGCCCGAGAGATACTACGGTTTTCTCATTGACGGGGATAGAGAGGATTGCATCATAGACTTTGATGAGCCTACTAGCTTCCAGCAAGCCATTCTGAGCGTCGACTCGGTAAAATGGCTGGATGCAATGCGGACCGAAATGGAGTCCATGTACACCAACAAAGTATGGACGTTGGACATTGCTCCAGATGGGGTAAAACCCGTAGGATGCAAGTGGATCTTCAAAAGGAAGATTGGTGTAGATGGACAGGTTGAGACCTATAAAGCTAGACTGATAGCAAAGGGTTTTCGTCAGCGACCTGGTTTGGACTATGACGAAACCTTTTCTCCGTAGCTATGCTGAAATCCATTCGGATCCTTCTTGCCATTGCTGCCTTCCACGATTATGAGATTTGGCAGATGGACGTAAAGACAGCTTTTCTAAATGGACATTTAGAGGAGTGTGTCTATATGGATCAGCCAGACGGTTTCATTCAGAGTGGGAGCAGCGGAAAGGTGTGCAAGTTGCTTAAGTCCATTTATGGACTAAAGCAGGCATCGCGGAGTTGGAACATCTGTTTTGATGAGACGGTCAAGAAATTTGGCTTTATCAAAAATCCAGATGAACCATGCATCTATTGTAGATTTGTAGTGAGAACTGTAGTATTCCTCGTTTTATACGTGGATGACATTCTCTTAATAGGAAATGACATTACTATGCTACAATCTGTCAAGGGGTTCTTGTCACACAGGTTCTCCATGAAAGACCTGGGTGATGCCTCATACATTCTGGGTATCCGGATCTACCGTGACAGATCCAAGAGGATATTAGGACTTTCACAATCCAGGTACATCGACACCATACTGAAGAGATTCAGTATGGAAGATTCCAAGCGCGGTAATCTACCGGCTTGTCACGGGATCACCCTGTCCAAAGAGATGTCTCCCAAGACTTATTTGGAGAGGGATCGCATGTCTATTATGCCCTACGCTTCTGCGGTAGGCTCTATAATGTATGCGATGTTGTGTACCAGACCGGATGTGGCTTATGCACTGAGTGTGGTAAGCAGGTATCAGTCAAACCCTGGGGAGAAACATTGGATAGCAGTAAAGAACATTCTCAAGTACCTGAGAAGGACTAAGGAGATGTTCTTGGTGTATGGTGGAAAAGACCTGCAGATTGAGGCCTTTGCTGACTCCATCTTCCAGAGTGACAAGGATGATTCCAAGTCCATGTCGGGTTTTGTCTTTACCCTCAATGGAGGGGCGGTGTGTTGGAAGAGCTCCAAACAGGAAACCGTTGCTGACTCGACTATGGAAGCGGAATACATCGCTGCATCTGATGCCGCAAAAGAAGCTGTCTGGATGAGGAAGTTCTTGAGAGAACTTCAGGTGGTTCCGTCCATTGTTGACCCAATACCTCTGTATTGCGACAACAACGGGGCTATAGCTTTAGCAAAGGAACCCAGGTCCCATCAGAAATCCAGACACATCTTAAGGCGGTATCACCTGATCAGGGAGATCGTGGATCGCCAGGAGATCGAGGTTCGGAGGGTTGCTTCAGAAGATAACACAGCAGATCCATTCACCAAGGCCTTGCCCCAGACTCAGTTCGAGCGGCTGATCGAGATGATAGGTCTTCGATACGCCAGTACATGGCCTTAGTGCAAGTAGGAGATTGTTAGTGTATATGCCCTAGAGGCCATTACTGTATCATACTAGTTTGTATATTACTTGATGGAAGCTTGGGATATTCACAGTTGTATATACAATCTTGCTCGAAATGGTAGTATGCTACTTGGTTTGTCTCTGCTTTAATATGTGCATGTGTTTCTTTTAGCATATCGCTGATATACATATTAGTAGAGCCCTTAGGATCTTTGCTTGATTACCAGCGTTGTGATGGCGCTCACACTCGTGGGAGCTGGGTGATCTATAAGCACATCCTTATACAGGTCCCTAGTCGTTGGACTATCGAGACAGGGCATCGATACTCCGGAGTAGACTAGCGTATGCGCTTCTCATTCCAGCGTGGGAGACGGTCTGTCCCACAGCCGTCAGTACGTCGTACTTGAGATAGTATGCGGGTGCTCGTTAGGTTATGAGTACACTGGACAGGACTCGTCGGGAACTGTTGGTTGGTATTATACCTATCATCAGTTATCAGTTCCCAGGTGACATGAGTACAGCTTAGTCCGCTGACTTGACACTGTCACTTCGCCTCGAGTGTGTTCCCACTGCACTTTGATTACTACCTTACCACGGCTCAAAGGAGTCGTGCAAACAGGTAGTTTTTGGGTGCAGTCCCGAAGCACTTGGAGGCAGTGACGGTTAGACAGGATTCGTCTCTCCCGGTATTCGGGGTTGACATCACGCTGTGTCCAGGAGAGCCATTACACGAGTAGTCCCTGGCCAGGGCAAGCGAGATATACTGGTAGGTTTCCAGTGTTATCTCAGGGTGTTCTGGGCTACACTCCGACACGACTTGTACCGCTATTAGGGGACTGACGTTCACCGCCCCCCTAGGCCCGCCATGCGATGTATCAGACGAACAGACCGGACTGTACGGAGATTGTCACATACAGGCTCAGTAGGAGTTTAGATGGGGTTCACCTCGTCAGTCTTCTTATCGACATCTACCTGGGGACCGTTACGTACAGCTAGTTCCACTTGCGGTCTGTGGTTAAACCCACTGCCAGCGTAGTGTCGAGTTTTTAGAGTCCCATACAGAGAGCTTTTCGCCTTTAGGCAAAATGAGTAGAGGTCGCATGGTTTTGCGACAGGGTTCGTTCACATCCGCGCACTTGTGCACGTTTGCTGTCCGGACAGCTTATACTAGCGGGCTTTGGTTTAAGCCGGATCCTAATATATGATTTGGGATTGGTTTTTCTCATTGTATTCGTGTTCCTCGGATCACGAATACGCGTGCGTATGCACAGTTGCTTGAGACAGAGGGAGAGGACTTTGATTAGGGTTAATGACTATTGTCATTTGTATTAACCCTAATGATTATGTGTGTATTATTGTTAATTGATATTAGTTTAATAATTATGCATGGTTATGGTTGTTGACCATTTGACCCACCTTGACTTGTTGACCTTGTTGACACTTTGACCATCATCATTTCATTTGGAAGATGCTTTTGATCCTTGCAATTTGCATTAAAAATGAAATGATAATGGTCATGTCTTGATTTAGCCATGACAATTATCTCACTAATTATCTAATTACAATAATTCACATATATGAGAGAATGCTTCATATTATTCTCTCATTCTATTATTCACATTCTCTCTCTTGTTCTTCCTCTCCCTCAAGCTCTCCCCTCTCATGTGTTGTGAAACATTTGAGCTTGAGAAAAACCCTCTCTTGATAATCTCTACTCTCATCTAGGGTTCAAGGATTAGCACTTCTTGCACCCTAGTTACTTCTAGCTTGGAGTTGAAGCCAAAGGTCGAGGCTTTCCGGTGGATCTTTCTTCGACGTGAGAAGACGACTAAGGTGACCTCCTTCCACCACTCTAAGGAGCAAGGAGAGAAGGACATAAAGCCTAAGGTATAACCTTTCTAGCACTTAGCTAGTTTCTAGTTAGCTTTAGCTTGTTTTTGTTTAGCAAAGATCCTTCATAGTCTAGTCCATGTTGCCTAAGCTCATAAAAATTCGATTTTTATTCCGTTTTCCGCCTCCCCGCAAGTACCGGGTGGGCAACATGGACTTACAGTGATTCGGGACTGTACCCAAAAGCCACCTTTTTACACGCCCTCTTGGACGTGGTATGATGGAAATCAAAGCACAGTAGGAATCACACAAGACACTATGACGATCTTGGGTCTACAGACTGCTCTGTACCAGTGTCACCAGAGAACTGCCATCTGACATGAGGTATAATACCATCTGGGAGTTCTTGGCGAGTCCGTCCAATGTACCCAGTATCCACTGAGCACCCGTATACCTTCTCTAATATCAAACACCAATGGATATAGGATCATCCATCGCCCATCATTTGGGTCAAGAAGCGCATACGCTAGTCTACTCTAGAGTATTGATGCCCTGTCTCGGTACTCCTACGACTAGGAACATTTGAAGGATGTACATGGCGACTACACTGTCCTCACTAGTATGATCCACATCATAATCCTGGTAGTCAAGTACTCATCCTAAGGGCTTTATCAACATGTAACATAGAGACAGTTAGAGTACATGTTAAGATAAAGAGCAACCAGATAGCGTACTATCATGTCGAGCAAGAAAGTCCTCCCTATATATATCCAAGCATCCACTACAATATACATCGTATGTACAGTAATGGCCTCTAGGGCATACATATAACTAACAATCTCCCACTTTCACTAGGGCCATCTGTTGTGGTATCGCATACCCAACAATCAGATGTGGTTGAAGTATCTTATACTCAACCATCCCATAAAAGTCTCTACTGGGAAATAGGCCTTTGTGAGTGGATCCGCGCTGTTGTCCTCTGTGTCTACTCTCCTAACCTTGATCTCCCTGGAGATCAACCATCTCCATGATCAGGTGATACTGCCTAAGAATTATATCTGAATTTCTGATGGGACAGGGGTTCCTTGGCATAAGCTACAACTCCATTGTCACACAATGGTAGGAACGAAGTTCATCTCATGAACTTATATATTTCCAGACTGCCTCTTTGGTAGCATCCTTGGTAACGATGTATCTTTCCTTTAATCGTCAAGTAAGTTACGGTATCTAGCTTGGAACTCTTCCAACATACCGTCCCTCCACTGAGGGTAAAGACAATGCCTGCGACTGACATTCAGTCGTCCTTATCACCCTGGAACCTTTCCAGTGATTCTCCCCAGGATTGATTGACACCATCTCACTACAACTAGTGAGAATCCTAACATCCAATTAGATCTATCTCATAGATCCAAAACCCAGGATTTAGGAGGTATCACCTTGATCCTATACGGAGAATCCTTGTGATAAGAGGAGATTGACCGAGTGTAGCATAGGAAACTCCTTCCCTATCAAGAGTATGTCATCAACGTACTCTACGAGGATCACCACCATACTCTCTACTACCTTTTTGTATATACAAGGTTCATCCACCATTTTGATGAAGTCAAACTCTTTGACTACCTCATCAAAACGGACGTTCCAACTCCGCAATGCCTGCTTTATCATATAAAACATCTTGCACGCATTTCCGCTGCTCCCACTGTCTACGAAGCCCTCTGGCTATGTACTTATAGACGCTCTCTTCCAAATCATCATTTAGAAAAGCAGTCATGACACCCAACCGCCAGATATCATAGTCATGGTATGTAGCCGTGGCAAGTAGGATCTGGATGGACTTAAGCATAGCTTTGAAAGTCTCAACGTTTCCATGTACACCAAGTAATCTTCTCAAAATATACATGCTCCTGATGGGGATTTAACCCTTCAGATAAACCAACCAAAGTCCATACTTTGTTGGTGTATAAGGATTCCATCTCAGATCGATAAGCATCCAGCCATTCTCACAGAGTCCCACTCCTGATGGCCAGCTCGAAACTAGTTGGGTCATCATCTCATGATGCAATCATCGCTCCCACTGTCATAGAGAAAACCGAAGTATCTCTCAGGTGGGTGAGGAACCCTACTAGATCGGCGGAGTGGCTGAGGTTCGTTGGAAACTATTAAATCCTTTGGATCTACCAAATCATCAGCTGCAGTTTGTATAGCTGGAACTCTTTCCAGTTCTACATCATGACCAATAATTTCTTCACAAGAAATTCCCTTTCACAAAGGTGGCATGCTGAGAAACAAAACATCTTTTGTTCCCCAGTTTGGTAGAAGTTATTCCTTTGCGAATGCTTGGGATATCCAACAAACTTCCACAGAACTGACTTTGCCTCGATCTTGTCTGGATTTTGCTTTTAGACATAGGCCGGACAACCCCAAATCATAACTTACTTAAGATATGGGCTCTTCCCATTCCATATCACATATGAAGTGGTAGGTAACAGATTTGATTGGAATCCTATTCAATAGGTATGCAGCTTCACAAGTGCATAACTCCCAAAAGGAAATAGAAAACTCAGTAGTACTCATCATAGAGCGCACCATATCAAATAGGGTGTGATTGCTTCGCCCCGATTCACCGATGTTCTGTGGTGTATACGGAGGAGTAATGCTGAGAGAGAATCTCATTCTCCTTTAGAATAGTCCAGGAATTCCGTGCTCAAGTATTCTCCTCCCTGATCTCATCAAGGGACATAATACTTATACCCGTTTTTGGTTCTCTACTTCTAACTTATATTCTGTGATTGTCCCAAAAGTTTCGGACTTGTGATTTTACAGGAACATATGTCTGAATTTTGAGAGATCATCAGTGAATGTAATGAAGTACAAAGAACCGGTCCTGGCATATGTAGACAGGGGACTTTCATACATCAACATGTATCAATCCCAAGAGTTCACTAACTCTTTCTCTGTTTCCAATAAACGGAGCTGTGGTCATCTTATCTCTGTAACATGACCGGCAAGTTTCACAAGAGGTAAATTCAAACTAATTTAAATATGCATCTATATGTAACTTCAGCTAGTCGGGTAGCATTGATATGACCTAGTCTACAATGCCTCAAGAAGAATTCGTTCATTTCTGAACTCTTCCTCTTGTGTGTGTTCTGTACGTTAAGAACTGTGGTTTGATTTAGAACGTCTATGCTTTTAGAAAACGTGCCTGATCCGAACAACTCTTGATATAAGAAATGTTCAAAACATTATCCAACAATACTAAATTATATCCTTCTTTACTAATAAAAAGACTGATATGATGTTGTATATCAGATTCGGTATCTAGTAACATTCGTTCAGAATCAATGTATTCTGGTAATACATGGTGATAACTACCAACAGACTTGGCTGCAACACTTGCACTGTTTCTATCTCATGAAATTTATTACCCGTTCTCAGTTCTCTACCTATCTGTAGCCCATGTAACAAATTACATATGTGGGATCCTGATCCGGTATCAAATACCCAGGACGTAAAGGATATTGAGAAACAATTCTTTGTAATGAACACGCCCGAAGAAGATGCATCAACATTTACTTTCTTCGTTTGGGCGGCACGGGAATTCTGGTAATCCCCTCTTTCCTGCTCTGTCTTATAACAGTTATAAGTTGGAGCGGGACCAACGTTCCCTATCGCAGTATAACAAGCGGGTTCGGTCAATACATCCTTATTATTATTTTGATTAAGGCATGACATAGTCGTAACCAGGAGAGAGAGAGAAGAAAACACTCAGTGTACGATTTTACAAGATTAGATTGGTTATCATTTTATCTAATCAGGATGTCTCCCACTGTTTTAGTCAAATCTTCCTTCAAACCCTAAAAGGAAAGACTAGCCGGGTTTAATTACACTCTACAAGTTCGCCAATCTTTCAGCCAAGCCAGTGCCGGTACTTTGAGGGAGGTTCCCCGTGCTTTTGCACGGACCTAATTAAAGTAAACCTCGGTTTCCTAGGGGCGTAACTAAGTTGACACCTTTCTAGACACCTACTTGATCGGCTAATTGTAATGTGTAGAACTCTGCTAGGAGTAACTCTTACTCGCAGCGGGTATCGGGATCCAACTATTTCATAGAAGGTATGCAATCTCATTTCAAATTTCAACACTTGAAATTCCCGATAATATTTTGCCCCGAGTGATTTATGACCTTGACAAGGTCAACAAACCATAGACCGCAAGTCAAGTTCAACTCGTCATTTCCCGATTGAATTAAACCCAACCGCATGACCTTTGATAAGGTCAACAAAGTCACACGACTACCCTAACTTAATCGCATCATATGCTTTTGCAGATAAGCATAAATAGCTACCGCTCACTACGCCTTGACAAGGTCAACAAACGCAGCACGAATACTATGAAGTACTTATCTGAAATGACGGAGGGCTACGATAGGTTTTAAGAAAACCCATTGCGTAATGAACTTGATATCGCTGTAGAATCGAGTGATTTTGAATGGAATGTTTTTGAGGCCTTTACTAGTTTTGCTAAAGAGGTCACTCCCGGTGAAGGGATCGTCGGCTCTTTCCTTATCGAATAAGGTGCAGGATATTTCACAAATATCACTATGCAAAGCAAAAACTATAGAAATAATCAAAAGACAAACCGAGTTTGTAGCAACTGCTTGTTTCGCTAAAGAGGTCACCCTGGTGAAGGGATCTCGACTCTTTCCTTATCGAATAAGGTGCTGGATGTTCTACAAAGAACACCGCTATGCAAAGCAAGAACTAGAGCTACCAGTTTTTAAACAAGTTTCAACAACATCTTTAGGTTTCTTTTATTTTCATTAATCTCATTAATGAAGTCCCATTTTATTTTTCTTCACAAGCATCACAATTGAAACGAAATCTGCAATATAACATATATCTCATATATATAATATAAACATTCGTCTCAGGCAGTAATATGATCTCATCACAGAACATTGCAGCAGAAGAACATATATGAAATATTGGATATACCAGGAGGTCCGTGTTTTAGTACGAGCCTGTATAAAACACGGATTCCACGGCCGCGATGAATAGCCAAACCCACATCCCTAGACCCCTACGAGAGCGGCAAGCAACACTGCTAATTCTAGGGTTAGGAGACCCGGTCTCGACTCCTCGAGATGGTCTCCCACTGGACCCTAGAACCCGGTTACTTGTGCTCCCCGCCTTGGGTCTACATAATGTAGAAAAGTAAATAATATACAATGGTGACATCATCCTCAGCCCGGAAGTGCCCCAATAAAAGAATATTACATACAAATGAATTTTACATGAATGAAAAAGAAAAACTCTCATCTCACATAGAACCCCCGACTATTCAGAACACGACGATCTAATATAACATATCACAGCAACACATAATATGCCATATCATCAACGTAAGCAAGTATGCGTATCCCGATTGTCGTTGATGTATAGCAACGAAGCCGGCGATACACCACATACTACGCTTACGGTCGTAGAAAAGAAAGTGTAAAAGTACAACAGTTGGAATCCACAACCTTCTTAGACATCTCATGCCTAACCAAATGAATTCCTTAGACATCGCATGCCTAACAATTATAAACCCCGCATTTTAGCCTCTTTATCGAAAACACTTTTCAATATCTAGTCGGGCAATTCAACAAGATTCCCGGCATCCTAATCGAATGCTCGTTGCAAACTTTAGTAGACGGCCGCATCCCTGGATGCCGTCGACGAAGTGCACTAAGGCGGAACACCGCTGCCGCAAGCACCCGAATGGATGCTTTTGGTGACGGGGTTCTCCTACAGTCACTTGGTCGGGGCTATGGGGCGTGGCTATCTATTAAGTTTACCCGGCGAGTATCCGCGTACGCTACGTGATTGCAACGGACTTTTGATCGCATCAAAATCCCGTTACAACCGATCATCTGAGACTAAACTGCTATATTTATAACATTCAAATTAGTTATCTCATAACTACTTATGGATTCCAAATATTGTATCACATTCCAGATAAATAGACAATGTTAAACTTTCCGATCGAATAAACAAACACCCAAGATTTTCCAAATGGTTCTCAACAATTGAAATTAGTTTAAAAACATCCATTACATGCCACAGTACCAATGGTCCAGCCGTAGAAGGGTCAAGCCAACGCCTCACTTGTGGCAACGCCGTACTGCCCCAAACCCTAAGGTTTAGAGGCAGTTCAAAACGGTCACATAATCGAGTTAAGTTTTTTGTTCTTCTAGAGGGTCCACCGCGTTACTTGCATGACTTAGAACGTTCTTAAACTACGGAAAAATCCAACACTTGGAAATTTTCCGGCAGGGGAAAAAGTGAGTTATTGATATCCGTTCAAACTTTTTAACACGTTCTAAAAATTATCCGGACAAACTAAACGAAGTTATACTTTCCGATCGAATCAACGAGCTCCCAATACAACCCAGAAAACTCAACACTTGAGTAAGATTAAAAATACCCAGATGCATAGACAAATACCTACGGATCAACCCTGCCAATACGAGGCCATAACTCCCAAGTACGGCCGCAGAACCGCCGCGAGAAGCATGCTCCTGCCGCGGTTCCGCGTCGACATCAGGGAGTTAGGGTGTCGTATTTTAGGGTAATCCTTAGAATTTCCTGTTGATTTTTTTGAGTATTTTTAATGTGAAAAAAAATCAACATTTTGAATAATTTTCAGAAACTAGGGTTTTACGGGTATTCGGAGTTCGATCAGACTTTAAACTTCGTCTAGACTTCGTCTAAACCTCTAGCTTGGCTCTGATACCACTGTAGGGTTACTAGGCACTCTCACAAAGGTCTATAAGGCATCAACCATGCCCGATTTAAAATTTAGACGTGCCGAACATCCCTAACCAAGATCTTTAAACTAGAGATTAAGCGAAACAAAGCATATTAAACACTTTAACATCTAAGAGTTTGGGATTACAACCTTTTTAGTCCGGTCATTCACTTCATAAGCTCCGTGTTGAGGTCCCTTCACTGCGATCATCATGTACCCGGACTCTAGAGAGGCTCCACGAAGAAAATGATGCAAACTTGCTTTCGATCTTCGATAACAAAGATGATCTACCTTGAAGTTTCTTTAACACAAGCTCTCACTCACTAATGAAGTGAACACCCTAATCTAAATGGCTAGGATAGATTAGGATGATGAGGTAGGATTTTAGCTCTCATTTGTTTTCATAATCTCACTCAAAATCATCACTAATGAAAAAGCTAGTAAGCTTTTTCATCAAGAACTCAAGGAAGAAGAAGAAGAATTCTTTTGTGATGAATAATGAAACTCTAGTGTGGTTAGAATTGCAACCATGGGTTAAGTATGAAGACTTAACCCATGTAGAGATTTAACTAGGGTAAAGGGTTGGGTTGGGTTAAGGAAATATCTATGCAAAATATCCTAGTCAAAGTCAAAACTTCAAGAAGCTTCTTGAAAGCTTCATGAAGACTTAACCCTAATCCAAATCCTAACCTCAATTAAACTCCACAAAACATGTTGCATTTATAAGCATAACATCTTACATTATTATATATCACATATACAATATTTATTGTAACAAAATAAAATAATACAATTAACATATATCGCATATATATCAATGTATTACCCGAGTTAGAAAATGAATCAATAAGTGAGCTTATATTGGTTAATGTAATTTAATATATCAAATATATTATTATACATTAAATTATCAAATCAACACTTGATCCGATAATCCGGCTATTTCACAAATAACCGACTAATATAATCTGTATCTGTTCATCGAATCAACACTTGATCCGATAACCTGGCGATATCACATATACCCGGCCGATATCTCATATCGCGAGAATCTAATACGGTATCACATACACGTATTGTTCTCGGTCCCGCACATATCACATATGTGCTCCTAATCCATTTTGCCTTAGCCAAGAAATCTCTGTGTAGGACTCTAAAGAATCGTCAATACGCCGGCGGTAGGTGATAATCATATCAAACACCTACAAGCTGCAAGCGGTCAGCTAAACGTAACAGCCACCCAGGTATTGAGCGATCAGAAGATCAACAAGCAAGCATGTACATTCTTCTGCGAATCTAATCAGTAACACTCCCGTACAGTCCGGTCTCTTCGTATGATATGTCGCATATCTCGCCTAGGGGTGGTAAACGTCAGACCCAGTAGCTTGATAAGTCGTGTCGATATGAGGTCGATAACAGTTCGAGAAACTACTGATAACACTTACCAGTAAATCTCAGCAATCCTGGCCAGGGATTTCCAGTTATAGCCAATCGAACACAGCACAACATCAACTCCCTATACCGGGAGAGACGAATCCCCTCCTATCGCTCATTGCCTCCTTGTGATTCGGGACTGTACCCAAAAGCCACCTTTTTGCACGCCCTCTTGGACGTGGTATGATGGAAATCAAAGCACAGTGGGAATCACACAAGACTCTATGACGATCTCGGTCTACAGACTACTCTGTATCAGTGTCACCAGAGAACTGCCATCTGACGTGAGGTATAATACCATCTGGGAGTTCTCGGCAAGTCCGTCCAGTGTACCCAGTCTCCACTGAGCACCCGTATGCCTTCTCTGATGTCAAACATAAATGGATATGGGATCATCCATCACCCATTATTTGGGTCAAGAAGCGCATACGCTAGTCTACTCTAGAGTAACGATGCCCTGTCTCGGTACTCCTATGACTGTTCCCGCCGAAAATTTCTGCGCAGAAGAGTCCAAGGTATCAAATGGCAGTGATACGCTTAAGGAAATGCGAACCAGTATCTTCCGGCCTGTATTTTGATAAACTCCCGAAGGAGGAGCTATTAAATTCTTATGGTATTGGAAGCATCTCGAAAAACCCTTCGATTTGATATATTATGGGCGTCATAATTCATCCGGGATCAAAAGTTATGAGCAAATATGCTATGCACTGTTCCCTGATTAAAAATCAGGAATTACATCAATGAGGTATCACGTGCTCACACGTGATCAATGGTCACGTGTTGACACGTGATAGTTAAAACAGAAATAAAAATAAACGGATGAAGAAGGACCCAATTGGGGGTCGCGTGCTCACACGTGACCAAGAGTCGCGTACCAGCACATGACTAGCTTTGAAAGCCTTACAGTTTAAAAGAATTTAATTCTAAAAGTCAAAAAATACCTCAACGAGGTATCACGTGCTTACACGTGACCAATGATCACGTGATGGCTAAAATAACAACATAAACAAGCGGCTGTTAAAGGAACCAATTTGGGGGTCACGTGCTCCCACGTGACCAAGGGTCACATGCCAGCACGTGACAAGCTTTGAAAGCCTTACAGTTTAATAAAATTAAAATTCTAAATTTCTATAAAATCCTTCGAAATAGAATTAAAATTCTAAATTTCTCTAAATCTTTCCAGATGGAAAAGGATTATGGGGACCGTTGGATTAAAAATCTAATGGTGATTAAAGATCACCAATTTATGGAAAGAATTGATACAAGGAAAGATTTCCCTAAAATCTCACCAGAAATGACAAACATAATATCTTTGGATTTAAAATCCAACGGTGAATAAAATTCACTGAATGATCTAAAGGATCATATTAATTATCAAAACAAGCAAAATCTTTCAATGAAAGATTTGCTAAAAAAATTGATTCTTTTCCTCCTTCTATAAATAGGAGCAAAGAGAAGAGAAGAAGAGGAGAATTTGGAGAGAGAAAACTTTGGAGAGAATTTCTGGGATCTTAAAATTGCAGAGAGAAAAGAAAGGAGAATTTAATTCTCAACAGAGAAAAACCCAAGGTGAGAAAAGAAAGGGAATCAAAACTTCAAACAGAGAATTTAATTCTCAAAATCCAAGAGTTTAACTCTTATACAAAAAAGAACTTAGTTCTTCTTCTGGTTGAAGATCTGCACAGAGCACATCTCCCCACAAGTTGAGAATTTAATTCTCATCGGATCGAGATCCTGCCATGCAGATCTTAAATTTAGAAGGGGAATTGAGTTTTGAGAATTTAATTCTCCTAAAACAAAACGAGGGTTTAACCCTAATTAAGAATTTAATTCTTTTACATATCTGGGAATTTAATTCCTTTAAAAAGAAATCAGGGTTTTATCCCAAATAAGAATTTAATTCTTTCACAATAGGAATTTAATTCCTCCAAAATCATAATTAGGGTTTAACCCTACAGAGAATTCAATTCTTAAAAGATCTCTGTTCATGGAAAGAACTAGGGTCACGTGCCCCCACGTGACCCTTGAAAAGATCCCTGAAGAAAAGAAGCTTTGAGGCAATGCCTCACGTGCTCCCACATGACTCCCAAAACGCAGAAAGAAAAGGCAAAGGAAATGAAAGCTTTCGGCGCTCACACGTGTTATCACTGTTGGGTTAGCATAGCACCTCAAGAAGGGTTTGGAAGCATCACATGTACCAAAGAAAGAATTTTTAGGGTGCTAAGTTAACAAGCATCGGATCGATACTAGAAAAATTAGGGTTTCTAAAAATTTCACATCACCATAAGAAAGAAAAGCTAGGGTTTTGAGAGTACAACCTTTGTAGCTCCCTACGCTAGACTCCTTGGCAACTTGGGGTTTGAAAAAGCTCCGCTTGAACTCTTCGAGGTCACCGATGATCCACCCGGAGTCCGCTTTGTCCAAGCTTGCAACTTTATCCGATCAAGTGAACGAAATGAAGCTAACACTCTAAACAAGTGGGCTAGACTTGTGTAGAATGGTGTTGTGGTTCTTATTCTCACTTCAAAATCCAATCTTGATGAGTATATTGCTCACTACAAAAAACTAGAGAGCAAAATGAGAGAGGAAGAAGAAGATGATGGCAATTTGAGAAGATGATAAGTTCAACTCTAAAAAGAAAATAGAAAATATATCAATATATATTTTCCTCTTCTCATATCAAACCATGGTTAGGATATTATTGAACTTGAGTTAAAAACACAAAAGGAAAAGTAACACATGGTCAAAGGGTGGGTGAGAATGGTTAGGTAAAGAGAAAAATGTAGAAACAAATCAATAATGACCATTTAGCTTTTTCCCTTTTGTTTTAAATCAAATGCAATTTAATCCATAAATAAAACCATAGTGTGAGTCTTATATTGCCACCATTTTCATATATATACAACCATGAAGGATGTATGTATGTATGTATTTGTATATGTACATCCATATGTGCATGAATCAATAAAGAAACTATACATGCATGCATACATCCATCATACTCAAGAAAGGATTTCAAGTGAGAAGCTTATGGTTAAATGATAAATCAACACTTGATTTATCAATCCGGCCATATCACATATGACCCCTACCAAAAGCAAGCCGCCCGACCAATATACGGTACCCTATACGCGCATTTTAATCGGATCCATACGCATATCGCATACGCGCACCACAACGTTTCGCCTGGACTAGAAAACTCCATTGTGGGACTCTGAGACTCGTCAATACGCCGGCAGTGGGTGATGATCATATCAACCACCCCCAAGCCGCAAGCGGTCAGATAAACGTAACGGCCACCCGGGTATTGAGCGATCAGAAGAGAACAAGCGAACCTGCTACAACTTCCGTCGAGCCAACCGGCAACACTTCCCGTACAGTCCGGTCTCCTCGTCTGATATGTTGCATATCAAGTCTAGGGGTGGTAAACGTCAGACCCCAATAACCGATAAGTCGTGCCGATGTGAGGCTCATAACGGGTCGAGAAACTACTGGTAACACTTACCAGCAAATCTCTGAATCAGCCCTGGCCAGGGACTTCCCTGTTACGGCCAATCGAGCACAGCGCAACATCAACCCCCAATACCGGGAGAGACGAAACCCCTCCTATCGCTCATTGCCTCCATGTGACTCTGGACTGTACCCAAAAACCACCGTTTTGAATGCCCTCATGGACGTGGTAAGGTGGAGATCAAATCACAGTGGGAATCACACAAGACTCTATGACGATCTCGGGTCTACAGACTAACCTGCATAAGTGTCACCTGAGAACTGCAATCTGATGTGAGGTATAATACCAACTAGGAGTTCTCGGCGAGTCCGTCCAGTGTACCCAGTCTCCACTGAGCACCCGTATACCATCTCTGATGTCAAGCACCAATGGATATGGGATCATCCATCGCCCATCTCATGGGTCGAGAAGCGTATACGCTAGTCTACACTGGTATATCGATGCCCCGTCTCGATACACCTACGACTAGGGACCTTGAAGAATGTATTTATGGACTACCATGTCCCCACTAGTATGATCTGCATCATAGTCCAGGTCGTCAAGTACACATCCTAAGGGCTTTACCAACATGTAACTATAAGACAGTTTAAAGAGGCTAGTATACATGTTAAGATAAAGAGCAACCAGATAGCATACTATCATATCGAGCAAGAAAGTCATCTCTATATATGTCCAAGCATCCAATATAATATACATCATCTGTACAATACTGGCCTCTAGGGCATACATACAACTAACAATCTCCCACTTGCACTAGGGCCAGCTACTATAGTATCGCATACCGAGCATCCCGAAGAGTCTCTCAAACTGTATCTGGGGAATGGCCTTCGTGAGTGGATCCGCTGTGTTGTTCTTCGTGTCAACCCTCCTGACCTCGATCTCCCGGCGATCAACTATCTCCCGGATCAGGTGATACCGCCTCAGAATATGCCTGGATCGCTGATGGGACCTGGGTTCCTTGGCCAAAGCCACCGCTCCATTGTTATCGCAATACAAAGGTATTGGATGCTCAATGGATGGAACTACTCCAAGTTCAGTAATGAACTTCTTGATCCAGACAGGCTTTTTAGCAGTATCGTTGGCAGCGATGTATTCAGCCTCCATCGTCGAGTCTGCCACGGTTTCCTGCTTGGAACTCTTCCAGCTAACCGCCCCTCCGTAAAGGGTAAAGACAAATCCCGACTGCAAATTAGAGTCGTCCTTATCACTCTGGAAGCTTGAATCGGTAAAGGACTCTACTTGGAGTTCTCCGTTACCATACACCAAGAGCATCTCTTTAGTCCTTCGCAAGTACGTGAGAATGCTCTTCACAGCTGTCCAGTGACTCTCTCCAGGATCAGCTTGATACCTGCTCACTACACTTAGTGAGTATGCTACATTGGGTCTGGTACATAGCATCGCGTACATGATAGAGCCTACAGCCGAAGCATAGGGTATCCCTTGCATGTGAGCTCTCTCCAAATCAGTCTTGGGAGACATCTCTTTGGAGAGAGTGACTCCAGAGATCGTGGGCAAGTTCCCACGCTAGGATTCTTCCATACTAAACCTCTTTAGTATGGTGTCAATATACCTGGATTGGGACAATCCCAATATCCGTTTGGATCTATCTCTATAGATCCTAATTCCCAATATGCAGGAGGCATCACTAAGATCTTACATTGAGAATCTTTGTGATAAGAAGAGCTTGGCCGATTGCAGCATAGGAATATCATTTCTAATCACGAGTATGTCGTCCATGTACAATACGAGGAAGACAACCTTACTCTCTGCCACCTTCTTGTAGATACAAGGATCATCTGGGTTTTTGACGAAATCAAACTCTTTGATAACGACGTCAAAGCAGATGTTCCAACTCCGCGATGCTAGCTTTAATCCATAAATGGATTTAAGCAGCTTGCACACCTTCCCGCTGCTCCCACTGTCTACGAAGCCCTCTGGCTGAGTCATGTACACGCACTCTTCTAAATCACCGTTTAGAAAGGCGGTCTTAACATCCATTTGCCAGATTTCATAATCATGATATGCAGCGATGGCAAGCATGATCCGGATGGATTTAAGCATAGCCACTGGAGAAAAGGTTTCATCATAGTCCACACCTGGTCTTTGACGAAAACCCTTTGCAACAAGTCTAGCTTTGAAAGTCTCCACTTTCCCATCTACACCAAGTTTTTTTCTTGAAGATCCACTTGCTCCCAATGGGTTTTACCCCTTCAGGAGCAACTTCCAAAGTCCACACTTTGTTGGTGTACATGGATTCCATCTCGGACCGCATTGCATCCAGCCATTTTACTGAGTCCCTACTCGTGATGGCTTGCTCGAAGCTAGTTGGGTCATCATCCTCCATGATGCAATCCTCGCTCCCACCATCCATGAGAAAACCGTAGTATCTCTCAGGTTGGCGAGGAACCCTACTAGATCGGCGGAGAGGCTGAGGTTCGTTGGGAGCTACTGAATCCTCTGGTTCCACTAAATCTTCTGTTGTGTTTTGTTCAGCTGGAACCTCTTCCAGTTCTACCTCAGAGCCACTAATCTCTTTTGCAAGAAATTCCTTTTCTAAAAAGGTGGCATGTTAAGCAACAAATACTTTTTGTTCCTCACTGTGGTAGAAGATATACCCTCGCGAATGCTTGGGATATCCAACAAATTTACACAAAACAGACCTTGCCTCGAGTTTGTCCGGTTTTTATCTTTTGACATAGGCCGGGCATCCCCATATCTTTATAAAATTAAGATATGGTCTCTTCCCCTCCCATATCTCATATGGTGTGGTAGGCACAGATTTGGTAAGAACCCTATTCAGTAGGTATGCTGCTGTTTTCAGTGCATATCCCCAGAAGGAAATAGGTAACTCAGCTACACTCATCATAGAACGCACCATATCTAATAGGGTGTGGTTCCTCCGTTCTGATACACCGTTGTGCTGTGGTGTATATGGAGGAGTTAGCTGAGAGAGAATCCCATTCTCTTTTAGGAAGTCCAGGAATTCAATGCTCAAGTATTCACATCCTCGATCAGATCGTAGGATTTTAATACTTTTTCCGGTTTGGTTCTCAACTTCTTGTTTATATTCCTAAATTTCTCAAAAGCTTCTGATTTGTGTTTCATCAGGAACACATACCCGAACCTAGAGAGATCGTCAGTGAATGTAATGAAGTATGAAGAACCATCCCTGGCATGTGTAGACATAGGACCGCATACATCACTATGTATCAGTCCCAAGAGTTCAGTAACTCTTTCTCCGTGTCCCGTAAACGGAGTTTTGGTCATCTTGCCTTTGAGACATGACTGGCAAGTGTCATAAGATAAAAATTCAAACGGATTCAAATATCCATCCTTATGCAACTTAGCCAGTCGTGTCGCATTGATGTGACCCAGTCTACAATGCCATAAGAAGGATTCGTTCAGTTCTGAACTCTTCCTCTTGTGTGTGTTTGTTATGCTCAGAACCGTTGATTGATTTAGAACATAAATGTCATTGCACAACGTGCCTGATCCAACCAACTTTTGGTTACGGAAAATGTTCATAACATTATCCTGTAATACAAAATTATATCCCTCTTTACTCAACAAAGAAACCGATATAATGTTGCATATCAGGTTCGGCATGTAATAGCATTCGTTCAGAACCAATGTATTACCAGTTGGTAATGCAAGGTGATATTCCCCGACAGTCTTAGCTGCAACAATTGCACCATTTCCAACTCTAATGTCTTTATCACCTTCTCCAAGTTCTCTACCTTTCCTGAGCCCATGTAACTGATTACATATATGGGATCCTGACCCGGTATCTAATACCCAGGACGTAGGGCAAATGGAGAAACAGTTCTCTGTAACGAACGCACCCGAAGAAAATGCATCAACATGTACTTTCTTCATTCGGGTGGAATGGGAATCCTGGTATTCCCCTATATCCTGTTCAGTCCTATAACTCTTATAAGAAAGAACGGAACCAACGTTCCACAGCACAGTATAACATGCGGGTTCGGTCAATACATCCATATTATTATCTTGATTAGGGCATGACATGGTCGCTACCTGGAGAGAGAGAGAAGAAAAGAGAGAGAAGAAAACACTTTAGCGTATGCTCTTGCAAGATCAGATTGGTTATTATCTTATCTAATCAGGATGGCTCCCACTGGTTTTTATCAAATCTTCCTTCAAACCCTAAAAGGAAAGACTAGCTGGGATTAATTACACCCTACAACTTCGTCAATCTTTCATCCAGGCCAGTGTCGGTACTTTGAGGGAGGTTCCCCGTGCTTTCGCACGGACCTAATTAAAGTAAACCTCATTTTCCCAGAGACGTAACCCCGTTGACACCTTTCTAGACACCTACTTGATCGGCTAATTGTAATGTGTAAAACTCTCGCCGGAGTAACTCTTACTCGCAGTGAGTATCGGGATCCAACTATCTCATAGAAGGTATGCAATCTCATTGCAAATTTCAACACTTGAAATTCCCGATAATATTTTGCCCCAAGCATCCTATGACCTTGACGGAGGTCAACAAAGCACAGGGTGCAAGTCAAGTTCAACCCGTCATTTCTTGATTGAATCAAACCCACCCGCATGACCCTTGACGGAGGTCAACAAGGTCGTACGACTACCCTAATCCAATCTGCATCACATGCATAAGCAGATAAATACTAGTTAGCTACCGCACACTACGCCTTGACGGAGGTCAACAAACGTAGCACGAATACTAAGTAGGATTTATCTGAAATGACGGAGGGCTACGTCAGGTTTTTCTGAAAACCTATTGCGTAATGAACTTGATATCGTTTGTAGAATCAAGTGAAGTTTTGAAAATCAAGTGATTTTGAGGCTTTTCTAGTTTTGCTAAAGGGGTCAGTCCCGGTGAAGGGATCGTCGGCCCTTTCCTCGTCGAATGAGGTGCGAGATATATCATATATATCACTTTGCAAAGCAGAAACTACAGAAGCAATCAAAAGACAAACCGAGTGTGTAGCATCTGCCAGTTATTGCTAAAGGGGTCACTCCCGGTGAAGGGATCTCGGCCCTTTCCTCATCGAATATGGTGCATGGTATATCATATATACCTCTATGCAAAGCAAAACTGTAGCTACCCTTTTTATTTAAAATTTGATTCTACAACATCTTTTAGGTTTCTTTTCTTTCATTAATCACAATAATGAAGTCCCATCATTTAAGTCACCTAAACATCAAAGATAAATACGACGTACACTTATGCCATCCGCATTCGCCTCGATGTCCCCTCGTGCACCGTTAGGTTAGGTAACTAACGACAGAGCGGGGCAGGGCTAGTGCGGTTGTAAAACATAAGTAACGTCTATATAATATATCATATATACTATATACTGTATCCATCAGAATATATCAAATGATCACACCACAGATATCGCAGCAGAAACATAGATATAATAGGGATATACTAGTACGTCCGTATTTAGTATTTAGCCAATAATAGAAAATACGGATTCCACAGTCGCGACGAATAGCCATGCACACACCCTGGACCCCTACGAGAGCGGAAAGCGACCCTACCAATTCTGGAGTTTAGGAGACCCGGTCTCGACTCCTCGAGATGGCCTCCCACTGAACCCCAAAACCCGGTCACCTGTGCTCCCCTCCTTGGGTCCATCCTAATGCGGAAAAGTAAATAATTTACAACACAGGTGGCATCGACCTCAACCCGGAAGTGCCCTAAATAAAAGAATATTACATTACATTTGAATTTACATGAATGAAAATATAAAACTCTCATCTCATATAAAAAAAAACCCGGCTATTCAATCGCGACAATCCAGCACATCATATCTCAGCAACACATAATATCCCATATCATCAACGCAAGTAAGTATGCATACACCGATTGTCGTCGACGTATAGCAACGACAATCGGCAATACCACTACATACTACACTTACGGTCACAGAAAATAAAGTGTAAAACTGCAATATCTGGAATCCACATTCTCTTTAGACATCGAAAATGCGAAGTATCACATATCTCGTATTTCATGTCTTATAATATGAATTCCACACATTGCATCAAATTCCAGATAATTAGACAGTATTAAAGTTTTCGAACGAACGATCAAATACCCAAGATTCACTAAAGCTCAACACTTGAGCGAAGTTCAAAAACTTGGAGTGTGACACAGTAGTAGCGGTCCAGCCGTAGAAGGGTCAAGCCAACGCCTCACATGTGGCACGCCGTACTGCCCCAAACCCTAAGGTTCAAAGGGCAGTTCAAGACGGTCACATAATCGAGTTAAGGTTTGTTGTCTTCTAGAGGGACCACCACAAAACTTGCACGAACCTCCGAAGGATTTAAACCCCGTGAAAAGTGAGCAAATGATACTCGTTCAAACACTTCACTACTTTCTAATTTACCCGGAAAAGTCACGAAATCAAAATTCCGATCGAATCGACGAGTCCAAAACCATCTCCAGAATTTTTCAGCACTAAATACAGATTAAAAATACCCTAAAAAAATATACAAGAATAAATAAGCATTACAGTATAAAAATTATACAGTAATTGAGGCGTACGGCCGCGGAACCGCGGCCCAAGCAAGCTTAGGCCGCGTTTCCGCGGCAGAAAAGACTGTTCATCGAAAAAAATTTATACCGTAATTCTTATTTTTACCTGCTGAATTTTTTACAAATTTTTAATTCTGAAAATAACCAGATTTTGAAAAAAGTCCAGAGAGCACCCAAAAAGCCGTATTTTCGGTTCGATCGGAGTTTTAACTTCGTTAAAGTGTCGCCTAATGTTCTAGGTCGGCTCTGATACCAATGTTGGTCAGGCCGCAACCCCATCCAATGGGGTCGCCGTGGCACCAACGGGTCCCTCAGCGGCTACTTTTTACGCATGCCCCCTCGCGAGGACTACAACCCGCCGGAACACCTTCCGGTCTCGGGACACCCTGGGGGTAAGAGCCTATGCTTCGCCACACTGTCACACAGTGAGAACCCCCCATAGGTCGACATCCAATGCCTAGTAGCTCTGATACCACTGTTAGGTTAGCCTAGCACCTCAAGAAGGGTTTGGAAGCATTACATGTACCAAAGAAAGAATTTTTAGGGTGCTAAGTTAACAAGCATCGGATCGATACTAGAAAAATTAGGGTTTCTAAAAATTTCACATCACCATATGAAAGAAAGGCTAGGGTTTTGAGAGTACAACCTTTGTAGCTCCCTACGCTAGACTCCTCGGCTACTTGGGGTTTGAAAAAGCTCCGCTTGAACTCTTCGAGGTCACCGATGATCCACCCGGAGTCCGCTTTGTCCAAGCTTGCAACTTTATCCGATCAAGTGAACGAAATGAAGCTAACACTCTAAACAAGTGGGCTAGACTTGTGTAGAATGGTGTTGTGGTTCTTATTCTCACTTCAAAATCCAATCTTGATGAGTATATTGCTCACTACAAAAAACTAGAGAGCAAAATGAGAGAGGAAGAAGAAGATGATGGCAATTTGAGAAGATGATAAGTTCAACTCTAAAAAGAAAATAGAAAATATATCAATATATATTTTCCTCTTATCATATCAAACCATGGTTAGGATATTATTGAACTTGAGTTAAAAACACAAAAAGAAAAGTAACCCATGGTCAAAGGGTGGGTGAGAATGGTTAGATCAAGAGAAGAGTGTAGAAACAAATCAATAATGACCATTTTGGTTTTTCCCTTTTGTTTTAAATCAAATGCAATTTAATCCATAAATAAAACCATGGTGTGAGTCTTATATTGCCACCATTTTCATATATATACAACCATGAAGGATGTATGTATGTATGTATTTGTATATGTACATCCATATCTGCATGAATCAATAAAGAAACTATACATGCATGCATACATCCATCATACTCAAGAAAGGATTTCAAGTGAGAAGCTAATGGTTAAATTATAAATCAACACTTGATTTATCAATCCGGCCATATCACATATGACCCCTACCAAAAGCAAGCCGTCCGACCAATATACGGTATCCTATACGCGCATTTTAATCGGATCCATGCGCATATCGCATACGCGCACCACAACGTTTCGCCTGGACTAGGAAACTCCATTGTGTGACTTTGAGACTCGTCAATACGCCGGCAGTGGGTGATGATCATATCAAGCACCCCCAAGCCGCAAGCGGTCAGCTAAACGTAACGGCCACCCGGGTATTGAGCGATCAGAAGAGAACAAGCGAACCTGCTACAACTCCCGTCGAGCCAACCGGCAACACTTCCCGTACAGTCCGGTCTCCTCGTCTGATATGTCGCATATCAAGTCTAGGGGTGGTAAACGTCAGACCCCAATAACCGATAAGTCATGCCGATGTGAGGCTCATAACGGGTCGAGAAACTACTGGTAACACTTACCAGCAAATCTCTGAATCAGCCCTGGCCAGGGACTTCCCTGTTACGGCCAATCGAGCACAGCGCAACATCAACCCCCAATACCAGGAGAGACGAAACCCCTCCTATCGCTCATTGCCTCCATGTGACTCAGGACTGTACCCAAAAACCACCGTTTTGCACGCCCTCATGGACGTGGTAAGGTGGAGATCAAAGCACAGTAGGAATCACACAAGACTCTATGACGATCTCGGGTCTACAGACTAATCTGCACAAGTGTCACCTGAGAACTGCCATCTGACGTGAGGTATAATACCAACTAGGAGTTCTCGGCGAGTCCTTCCAGTGTACCCAGTCTCCACTGAGCACCCGTATACCATCTCTGATGTCAAACACCAATGGATATGGGATCATCCATCGTCCATCTCATGGGTCGAGAAGTGTATACGCTAGTCTACACTGGTATATCGATGCCCCGTCTCGATACACCTACGACTAGGGACCTTGAAGGATGTACTTATGGACTACCATGTCCCCACTAGTATGATCTGCATCATAGTCCAGGTAGTCAAGTACACATCCTAAGGGCTTTACCAATATTTAACTATAAGACAGTTTAAAGAGACTAGTATACATGTTAAGATAAAGAGCAACCAGACAGCATACTATTATATCGAGCAAGAAAGTCATCTCTATATATGTCCAAGCATCCAATATAATATACATCATCTGTACAATACTGGCCTCTAGAGCATACATACAAATAACAATCACGTGACCCCTCAGCAAATGCTTTAACAATTGGCGCACAAATCCCCATCACATGCCAACACGTGATGCTCTAAAATAAAAATAAAAGTGTTTAACACTTATTCGCAGATTTGAGGATAAAACAAAAGGAGATCTGGCTCCACATTTAGGGCGCCCTTATGTGACCCCTAACAAATCCTTTTAATATCCAATGGATGGATGCCTATTACGTGCCCACACGTGATGGCTAGGAAATAAAAAGTGTTTAACACTTAATTATAGAACGAAGAAAAGGGATCCGGTCCCACTTTTGGGCGCTCTCACGTGTCCACACGTGACCGCTCTTTCTTTAGTGTTTAACACTAACACTGATTGTTTCCAGTGTTTAACACTAAATTGAAGATCATATTTCCAATGTTTAACACTGATTGTCTTTTAGTGTTTAACACTAATTTGAGAGTTCTACCTCCAGTGTTTAACACTGTTGTTCTCTAGTGTTTAACATTATTTTTAGCCAAATTGGCTAGTTCTCCAGAGGCAAAAGTCCCTCCTCCAAATGAATTTCAAAATTGAGGAAATCAAAGACAAAATGTTCTCAGAGCCCCCAAACCTCTATTTAGCACTGCTGAATGATGATGGGCTGAACCTAGACAAATGTCTAATGGCCTAAAGGGCCAATATTTCAAACATAAATGGACTTAGCCCAAACTGGCCATAAGTCCTCAAATCATCTTGAAACTGAGCACATCTGCTCTTTCAAACAACTCATTGGTCAAGGGTACATCTCTGAACTCCTCTGATATCTGTCGTTGTAATCCTTCAACGTCGTCAGAGAGGTGACGGGTCCCGACGGCCATACATTCAATGGACCACTATGTCCCTAAACTAGAACAATAGAGCCCCCAAATGCTCTTTTGTCGGATCTAAACGATCCTGTTAAGTTGATCTTAGTCTCAAATTAGACTAACGTATCCTTAACAAACGTTTGAGTTGATCTTAGCCTCAAATATGGCTAACATATCCTCAAACCAAAACCCCAAACCCAAATCTAAGAAGATACGGATTTGGACTAATCCACGTCCTACGGGAGACAACATAACTTAGTCTCCGTATACAATCCACGGGCAACCAAACACAAAACAAACACCCACGACACGAAGTGACCATCTGGAGAAGGAGAAAGTTGTTACCGCAATGCGATAGCGTAATTAACTGCAGAGGCTTGCGCCTGCAGGGAAGAGCGTCCCCACAATCAAAAAACCCCTCAAGCGAGGGGGATTCTGACGAAGTCTGCTATATCGGACGCATCCGTTTAAACCTTCGATACATGGTGCCATAAATCAACTTGGCATCTTCAGAGAGGTAGACGGATAGCACCAATTAGCATCTGCCCCGAATTTCAGGCAAGACGTCCATGTCGCGCCGTCTTTCGGAGGGGAACAGATTCTGGCACGCCCGGTGGGACCTTTTCCTCTTTCCACTCCACACTTCGTGTGTCGTGTTTTTCCCGCGATCAAATAATCGTGGTGTGTATGTTTTTGGTTGCCCTTAGGGGAGTGGATATTGAAGCCGGCATTTCGTCTCTATGAAGAATGGCGTTTGCTCCCACCCTAGCAACTCAGGCTCTATCATACCCGGCGGAGTCAAGTATGGGTCACTTGCAGCCTCAAATCTCTGCAATCCGGCTTTTCAAGAAATTAACGGGCTTCTTTTTGGGTCGATGCCCCCACCTCCCACCCTCGGTGCCTCAACGCCGATGGAGGAAGCCCAGAGGATGTCTGTCGCCCACAGGCAGGCTCCCCAAGCAGCAGCCTTGCCGACGGAATCGGTCCTCAAATAGCTGGCACATGCCAAAGACCAAGGTCGACGCAGGGGGCAGAATATTCAAGCTCTTCAAGAAATCAATGGCTTCAAACTGCACTAACTGCAACAACAACTCTCGCTCTATGCTATCTGGAGCAGTTACCTACGTGCCCCAAGCGGCCTCCCTTTTCACTGTGCCAGTGGAGCAGG
Source organism: Agapanthus africanus (assembly GCA_030015575.1). Taxonomy (NCBI): domain Eukaryota; kingdom Viridiplantae; phylum Streptophyta; class Magnoliopsida; order Asparagales; family Amaryllidaceae; genus Agapanthus; species Agapanthus africanus. The sequence goes on along the minus strand of JASDDO010000018.1, from coordinate 201,787,914 downwards.
TAACTCAAGCCACCACTGAGCTATTCTTCGGGACCATGCTCCCGCCAACGAACTTCAGCGCTCCTGTACCATCGCAAGAAGCTCCCGAGAAGTCGTTTTTCAGCGCTCCTGTGCTTATTTACGCCTTACTTTGCATTATACTATATATAAGCACTAAAAAAAAATTGTGATAATAAAAGAGTAGAAAGTGAAATATTATATTTAAAAGATAGGAATAGTTTAAGAAAAACAAGAAAGTTAGATATTTTCTTAAATGAAACTAGTAATAAGTAGTTATGAGCTGTTGTCCCAAGGGTTAGTAAGATGAAGGAAATTACTAATCTGAGGATAAAAATAAGTCTGAAAAATTGTTCCTATTCTGGAAGCCAAACATTTGAACGTTGATACCCTACTATACGCACTTACACACATCTTGAAACTCGGGATAGTAGAGGATACCTTGAAATGCTCTTGTCTAAAAGCCAAAGTATGAAGAAAATAAAAGTGGAGAATAAAAGATAAAATGGCGAAAAGAAAAATGAACACTGGTTTTGTTATCACCGAGGCAGCAATAAAAAATATAGCGAGGGTGCTTTATCACCTAGTGCCTTAGACCAACAGGTTTGGGAGCCACTGCTAAGCCTTAGGTGTTGCAAGACGAGAAACAACACCTAATTAGCAAGCACATGAGTAATTGGTCGGTTAGTACCTCAAGAAGTATTAACGGTCGCATGAAGAATGTGTGAGCAAATTCCATCTAAATATCTATTAAAAAGTACTAAGGTAGATGGACAGGATTATGATTGCTTGAATTGAATTCTCTGAGTGTAGGGATGTCCAGTTCACACACGTAGGGGTATATGATCAATGTTTGGAAGAAAGGTAGGAATGAAAGCTAAAGGCGATGTTTTATTGAGGGATAATGTGATTTCTAACATTTTTTCATGACCATTAAGATAGCGCTCATAGCAACTGAAAAGCTGGTATAGTTGAAAACTCTTATTTTCAAGTTCTTTCTTTTATAGTTCTTATCTTCATATAACTTTCACCACCTCTCTTTTATTATAGAATTTTGTGGGTGTAATCCGCTGAAAACCCTCACGAGACAACACTCCTCCTACTAGGGATATACCACAGGCGCCGAGTAAGGAAGGCTGGGGGCAACTCTCCTTCTGGATTGACTCCGCCGGCTCCAACGGTGGAAATTGATGCTGCTAGTCCAACTGGGAATAGTTTTGAACCACTTAGGAGGGTACGCAAGAACTCTTCGACAGCCGTGCTAAAAAGATCTCCTCCACCTATGGAGAGCGCTACAAGGGTGAAGCCGGAACAGCCCCCTCAACGGCTGTCCTCTAAAACCTACAAGGTCTGGCTTCAAGTCCAAGACTCGGTAATTGATCAAGATTATCCCCGCCGACAGAAAAAGGTGAAAGTTCAGCGGGAAGAGGCCCGTCCTGTCAAGCCACAAAAGGCGACAGCTATTTGGGTGCCCACTGCAAATGCCCCCTCAACTTCAACCGCTCACAAGAAAAGAAGGCCGGAGAAAATCCCTGAGTCTGCGACAAATCGCAGAGACACTGAATCTAAACGCCCTAAATCTGGGGGCATAGTGGTGCACACTGTCTATATGGCATCCGGGAAAGAGGACAGCCGCGCTGCGACGGGTCACCGACCGCTCACCCGATCCGTGACCAGATCCTAGGAGCAACAACAGAAGCTTCAAGAGATGCTGACTACAATGGCCACACTCACCGGGCCAAAAGAAAGCCCGGAGGCATCATCAGAGCAGCGTTACGAACAAGAAACCGATGCTGACTTCTTACGCAGAGTCCTCGAAAAGAAGGACAGAGAAGCAGCAGAACAAGCAACTAATATAAAATAAATGGCGCTCCTCTTCCAAGATATGGTAGGGATGATGTTACAGCCGGACCCTCCAGCTGAAGACCCTCCAATCATTATTGAAGACAATAAAGAGAAGACATCTAATCCTCCGCCGGCTCTTTCAGCAGCCGAAGAGGAAACCATTTCCAAAGCTGCACTAGACGACTATATAGCTCAGCAGATACGAATTCATCAGGCGAATGAAGCGGCTGGGCAAATTGTTAGAACCGGACGGCCCTATCCGAGCTGGTATGACCAAATCAGTTACCCGCCAGGATATACGATCCCTAAGTTCCACGTACATAAAGGGACAGGGAATCCCCATCAACATGTTGCCCAGTTCAGGGCTTTTTGTGGCAACACCGACGGCGATGATAAGCTCCTACTTCACCAATTCATCGACAGCTTATCGGAGACGGCGTTTGAATGGTACTCCGAGCTCCCGAGCGACTCTGTTAAAACTTTCGCTGAAATGGAGTTGTTGTTTACCCAGCATTTCGCAAGCGCCAGCGAGCGCACCCCGATAACAACACTGATTAATGCCAGGGTGAAGCCTGGCGAAACGTGGGTTCAATACGCAGCACGATGGCGGAATCTATGGTCGAAATGCGAACAGCGGATCGAAGAATCGCCGGCGGTGGCCATGTTCGTGGGCACTCTTGATCCAGAAGCGACCATCTCGCAATTCATGATGTTCTTTAAGCCGACCACTTTTCAGGCCTTGATTGACAAGCTGGCCCAAATGGACCAGATGAGTCATAGACCATCTCCTTCAAAGACAGAGCCTTGGAATGAAAAGGGCAAAGGGAAAGCAACCTTCGTTGCCAATACTCAACAACGGCCGAGCAACTTAAAGCCAGTTGTCCTTCGAAACAATATGCGTCCACGTCCATCCCTTGAGGAAAGACTAGGACGTCCTTACTCGTTTTCTCAGAATAAAACAGGGAGACTGTTCGAGCTAGCGGTGCGCAACAGACTCATCAATCTACCGAATCCAAAACGTCCGTTGCAGCCAGGCGATGTCAACGATCCTAATTACTGCCCTTACCACCAAGCGGTAAGCCATCCAATCGAAGATTGCTTCGTCTTTAAGGGATGGATTGAGGATCAATACCTACAAGGCAAGTTTGTGCTGTCCGAGAAGTGGAAGGTAAACCCACCACAACCTCATGCTCCTAAAAAGGTGGACACGCCGGGGGCATCGTGCTCTTTTATAAAAGAAACTCCGTGGGAGATCGCTCTTTCCGCTAAAACCAAAAAGATGCTGAATGATCTCCAGACATGCCCAGCGATCAGGTGGAAGAACCTGTTGGAACCTGAGATCATCAAGGGGATGCTGAAGCCGCGCCCAACTCCAAAGGTTGGTGATAACCAAAATGCTCACACTCAGCCGTCAAAATCTTCGAAAGAGAAGAAGAAGTCCAAAAAGGCCGTGAAGCCTGATGACAAGCGCACGAGCCTGCAAAAACAGATCGACGCGCTGGACGAATATAATCAGAAGGCGCGGACTCCCATCACACTCCGAGAATTCCTCAGCCATGTCCATGAGGACGGAGGTAATGATAAAGACTCATCGTATGAACCTGAGGATTATGTGGCGAGCTTCCATGTGATCTCTCACTCGTCGATAGACGATAAGGAAGCTCCTTGCACCGAGAGACGGGGGGCAGGTCCTGAACCAGAATTTCTATGGCCGTCAGACGAAATGATCGACGCATTCCTGAGCGAAATTCATCTGAAAAGTAAAGCCGATCGGGAGCGCAAGATGGCCATATTTGAAAAGGCCAAACGCCGGCGATTAGACAAAAGGGTCGAAACACTCCCACCAGATCAAAGTACATCCACTGCAAATGAAGGCAGGATCAAGACAAGGAAACGATTCGCCAAAGCCGTATCGATGGGGATGAGGCCGCCCTCTTTCAGAGAAAATTCTCCTGGTGGGATACATCTTGATGAAGCGGACGTACATCCTAACTTCTGCTTATATCATCAGAAGATCACACATCCTACTGAGAACTGCAACTCCTTTAAGTGTTGGTGGCAAGAATATGTCGCTCACAGGCAACACTTCAACAGGACAAAGCGTGAAGCTCGTAGACGGCGGAAAAATGCGACAGATGAGCTTAAAAGAACTGCCGGCAATTGTCATACGGTTGATCCAGAGGGATCGCGAGTTCTCACCTTCGGGAGTGACTCCGACGAAAAAGTAGCTCTCAGCCCTCTCTTCAAGGAGTCCATCTCTGAAGATTTGAGGAATTACGAGAACATTCAGCCATGAAATTGCACGATACCCGGAAAGAATCTCGGACCCGCAAGCAACGGTTCGAACAAAAAGGATAAAGGGAAGGAAAAAACGGCCTTCGTCGCCAACGCTCAACAACAATTGAGTGTCCCTAGACCGGTTGTTCGCCAAAGCAACAAGCGGCAACCCCTCTATGAAAAGTTGAAACGTCCTTACTCATTTCCCCGGGATGAAACTAGGAGGCTGTTCGAAGTAGCAGTGCGCAACAGGCTTATCACTTTACCGGAGCCGAAACACCAGCCACAACTGAATGATGTCAACACTCCTAATTACTGCCCTTACCACCAAGTATTGGGCCATCCGATCTAGAACTGCTACGTTTTCAAAAACTGGGTTGAAGACCAATACCAACATGGTAAGTTCGCGTTGTCCGAAAGCTGGAAGGTAAGCCCGCCACAACCACATGCTTCAAGAAAGATGGATATGCCGGGGGCATCATGCTCATTCATAAGGAAAGCCCCATAGACCGAAACGTCGTTAAACTAACGATGGACCACTATGCCCTAAAAATGGCTGAGGACCGAAACATCCTTAAACTAACGACGGACCGTAATGTCCTAAAACTTGCAAATGACCGAAACGTCTTTAAACTACTACCGCAGCATCCTCAGGCTGACGAGATAAAAAAAAAGAAAAAACGGTATGTCCATAACCGAAATGGGCATGTATGAAAACCCGAAAGGGCTCCGTGAGTAAAAACAGTAGGGCTACTGGCGAGTGTTCGTGAAAACCTGAAAGGGCGCGACCTCGTTAGAAAAAAAAAGAGAATAAAAAGAATTAAAAAAAAGACGGTATGTCCATAAGCAAAATGGGCACAGATGAAAACCCGAAAGGGCTCCGTGAGTAAAAACAGCAGGGCTACCGGCGAGTGTTTGTGAAAACCCGAAAGGGCGCAACCTCGTTAAAAGACACTTGCAGGGTCCTCTCGACCTTGTAAGGAGAAACCACCTGCGTGAGATCCTTACGACTCACAAGGGAGCAACACACTTAGGGATCCTTACGATTCCTAAGGAGAAATTACACTTGCGAGATCCTCACGACTCGTAAGGAGAACTCTCTTATGGGACCCTCACGGCTCATAAGATTTGAAAGTCTTAAGTTACAGAGACCTGAACCTGTTCTTAAGCAACCCCCACAACCTTCGATACTGCCCTACAAGTGGCTCATACTGACCCTTGTATACAATTCACGGGCCCGAATAAACATTTCCCTAATCAAGTCCCACCCGTGACTGGGGATATGTCCATAAGGTGAACAACCATTATAAGTCCTCTCGACTTATAAGGAGAAAACCCTTTTATAAGATCCTTACGACTTACAGGGGAACATACACTTAGGAGTCCTCACGATTCCTAACGAGAAAACGCACCTGCGAGATCCTCATGACTCGTAGGGAGAAACACCTTTATGAGACCCTTATGGCTCATGAAGTCAAAAGCCTTAGTCGACGGGATCCTAACCCTGTTTAATAAGCCACCTTTGTTCGACATCGACAGAGGCAAATGATGATTCGCTCCTGGCAATATCCCAGTTGTAGCGATGCTGATGCCTAAATCGGTATCAAATTCCAAGTCCTTTTACGGCAAATGATAATTCGCTCCTGGCAATATTTCAGTCGTAGCGATGCTGATGCTGAGATTGGTATCAGATCCCTAATCCCCTACTCGCGAGAAAAAATCAGCGAGCCAAAAAAAATGCATACGAAATAGCCGAAATGATGGGGCAACTTGCAAACAAAATCAGCAAGTAAAAATGTATGCATGAAAAATAGCCGAAATGATTGGGCACCGCGAAAAATAGCCGAAATGATTGGGCAATCGCGATTTTCGCGATATAAAAAGCTGAAATGATAGAGCATCGCGGAAAGAATAAAAAATGATGAAAAAATGAAACTTTTTGCCCTACAGGTGAGATCACATCGATCCCTGTATACAATCCAGGGGCACAAACAAAGAGGGAACCATACCTTTCCAACAGGCTTCATCAGAAAGTGAAGCCAAATCTCGACGGTTCATAGACAACCTAGAGACAACCTCGACATTTATCCCAATATTGCAGACACAATGTCAACAAACGAAGCAAAAGAAGATCCCTAACTTCAGGGTCTCGACGTCGATATCGACAACTTAGAGATCACCAACGGCGTTTCTCCTTATTCCAACCAGACGCAGACGTGACGTCAATAACCGACCTCAGAGTCACAACAAAACGGAGCCATGGAAAAGTCCCTAGTTCCAAATCTCAATGGCCACATCTACAGCCTGGAGACCAACAACGGTGTGCCTCCTCATTCCAACAGGACGCAGATGCTACACCATCAAACGGAACCACGGCATAGTCCCTAGTTCCAAATCTGAACGGCAATATCTACAGCCTAAGAATCAGCAACAGCGTTCCTTTGCAGTCCAGCAGGCTGTAGATGCAACGTCAACAAAAGACCCCATGGTCAGTAAAGCGGAGTGACGGGAAAATCCCAGCTCCACCTCAGTATTAGTCTCGTCACAGCAGACGCAATGTCAACAATGGCGTTCCTTCAGGATACAGATGCAACGTCAACAAAAGACCCAATGGTCGAAACAATGCGGAGTGATGGCAAAATCCCAACTCCACCTTGACTTTCGTCTCGATACAGCAGATGAAATGTCACCCCAGCGTTCTTCCCCCAGCAGGATTCGGACGCGCCAAAGCAATTGAAGCAAAAGGCCAAATTCCTAGCTTCAGGTTCTTGACGGCAAGTCATATAAAGCCTGAAAGACAATCAGAGGTCATCCCACGTCAGCGCGGAATGGTCACCACCTCGACTTTTGTCTCGATACAACATATGAAATGTCACCACAGCGTTCTTCCCCCAGCAGGATTCAGACGCGCCAAAGCAAATGAAGCGAAGGCCAAATTCCTAGCTTCAGGGTCTTGACGGTTACTCATATAAAACCTGAAAGACTATCGGAGATCGTCCCACATCAGCGTCGAGTGGTCACCACCTCAACGTTCATCTCGATACAGCAGACGAGATGTCACAAAAATGTCCTTCCTTCGACAGGATTCGGACACACCAAAGCAAATGAAGCGAAAGCCAAATTCCTAGTTTCAGGGTCTTGACGGTAACTCATATAAAACCTGAAAGACTATCGAAGATCATCCCACATCAGCGTGGAGTGGCCACCACCTCGACGTTCATCTCAATACAGCAGATGAGATATCACAACAGCGTCCTTCCTTTGACAGGATTTGGACACACCAAAGCATACGAAGCGAAGGCCAAATTCCTAGCTTCAACGTCTTGACGGTAACTCATATAAAACCGGAAAGACAATCAGAGATCATCCCACATGGAGTGGTCACCACCTCGACGTTCGTCTCGACACAGCAGACGAGATGTCACCACAGCGTCCTTCCTCCAACAGGATTCGGACACGCCAAAGCAAACGAAGCGAAGGCCAAATTCCTAGCTTCAAGGTCTTAACGGCAAGTCATATAAAGCCTGAAAGACCACCGGAGATCATCCCACATGGAGTGGTCACCACCTCGACGTTCGTCTCGATACAGCAGACGAGATGTCACCCCAGCGTTCTTCCTCCAGCAGGGTTCAGACGCGACACTCAAACAAACGGAGCCACGGCAAAATTCCCAGTTCCATGCCTCGACGGTTCACCAACGACCTAGAGACAACCGCGACATTCGTCTCGATACAGCAGACGCAATGCCAGCAAACGAAGCGAAGGCCAAATTCCTAGCTTCAAGGTCTTAACGGCAAGTCATATAAAGCCTGAAAGACCACCGGACATCATCCCACATGGAGTGGTCACCACCTCGACGTTCGTCTCGATACAGCAGACGAGATGTCACCCCAGCATTCTTCCTCCAGCAGGGTTCAGACGCGACACTCAAACAAACGGAGCCACATCAAAATTCCCAGTTCCAAGCCTCAACGGTTCACCAACAACCTAGAGACAACCGCGACATTCGTCTCGATACAGCAGACGCAGTGTCAGCAAACGAAGCAAAGGCCAAATTCCTAGCTTCAGGGTCTTGACGGCAACTCATATAAAGCCTGAAAGACTATCGGAGATCATCCCACACCAGCGCAGAGTGGTTATGACTCATCGGGGCTTTCCAAAATGAGCCTAACCTCAATTAAAAAGCGGCATGGCAAATTCCTAACGCTTGCTTTTCCGACGGTCAAATTGCCTAGGAAGATTGCTTGAAGATGTCTTGTCCAGCCCCCGAAGGGATCAGAGACACGGCAGTCGCAGGGCTACTCGAACAGCATGATTGCCTATCGAGGAATATATCAGCTGATGCGACGGTACGACGGCCAAAACCCTAAGTACCACAGACCCTAACGGACTTCCGTCGTAAAGAGCAGAGGTTAACTGCGACGTTAGGAAATTCTTGCGAGAAATGCTCTATTCGTCTCGACTCGTGAGGAAATTGATGTCTTCGCGAGAACTTCTCGATTCGTCTCGACTCGTGAGGAAAAGCCTTAGGCAGCGGGGATTAAAAAAGCTGCTTCCTAAGCACTGGGACCCTGCAAGTCGATCCAAAATGGTCTCTTGCATACTATCCACGGGTCACACTCTCCAAAGTCGAATCTCGACAAAAAGGGAAACAATCGCTTACGGGTCCTCTCAACTCGTAAGAGGGAAAAATTATCTTATAAGATCCTTACGACTTATTAGAGAAAACACACTTAGGAGTCCTCACGACCCCTAAGGAGAAAATACACCTACGAGATCCTCTTGATCCGTAGGGAGAAAAGTCTTTGTGAGACCCTCACGGCTCATAAAGTTGAAAAGTCATAGGCTATAAGGACCCTAAACTTCTCTCCTAAGCCCTCAATTCCACGGCTACTCATAACTTTGCACTACTTCACCCACGTATATACTTATGTGGGCAAAGTAGTGGGGGCATTTGTTCCCGCCGAAAATTTCTGCGCAAAAGAGTCCAAGGTATCAAATGGCAGTGATACGCTTAAGGAAATGTGAACCAGTATCTTCCGGCCTGTATTTTGATAAACTCCCGAAGGAGGAACTATTAAATTCTGATGGTATTGGAAGCATCTCAAAATACCCTTCGATTTGATATATTATGGGCTTCATAATTCATCCGGGATCAAAAGTTATGAGCAAATATGCTATGCACTGTTCCCTGATTAAAAATCAGGAATTACCTCAATAAGGTATCATGTGCTCACACGTTATCAATGGTCACGTGTTGACACGTGATAGTTAAAATAGAAATAAAAACAAACGGCTGAAGAAGGACCTAATTGGGGGTCACGTGCTCACGCGTGACCAAGGGTCACGTGCCAGCACATGACTAGCTTTGAAAGCCTTACAGTTTAAAAGAATTTAATTCTAAAAGTCAAAAAATACCTCAACGAGGTATCACGTGCTTACACGTGACCAATGGTCACGTGTTGACACGTGATGGTTAAAATAACAACATAAACAAGCGGCTGTTAAAGGAACCAATTTGGGGGTCACGTGCTCACATGTGACCAAGGGTAACGTGCCTGCACGTGACAGGCTTTGAAAGCCTTACAGTTTAATAGAATTAAAATTCTAAATTTCTCTAAAATCCTTCGAAATAGAATTAAAATTCTAAATTTCTCTAAATCTTTCCAAATGAAAAAGGATTATGGGGACCGTTGGATTAAAAATCTAATGGTGATTAAAGATCACCAATTTATGGAAAGAATTGATACAAGGAAAGATTTCCCTAAAATCTCACCAGAAATAACAAACATAATATCTTTGGATTTAAAATCCAACGGTGAATAAAATTCATTGAATGACCTAAAGGATCATATTAAATATGAAAACAAGCAAAATCATTCAATGAAAGATTTGCTAAACAAATTGATTCTTTTCCTCCTCCTATAAATAGGAGCAAAGAGAAGAGAAGGAGAGGAGAATTTGGAGAGAGAAAATTTTGGAGAGAATTTCTGGGATCTTAAAATTGCAGAGAGAAAAGAAAGTAGAATTTAATTCTTAACATAGAAAAACCCTAGGTGAGAAAAGAAAGGGAATCAAAACTTCAAACAGAGAATTTAATTCTCAAAATCCAAGAGTTTAACACTTATACAAAAAAGAACTTAGTTCTTCTTCTGGTTGAAGACCTGCACAGAGCACATCTCCCCACAAGTTGAGAATTTAATTCTCATCGGGTCGAGATCCTGCCATGTAGATCCTAAACTTAGAAGGGGAATTGAGTTTTGAGAATTTAATTCTCCTAAAACAAAACTAGGGTTTAACCCTAATCAAGAATTTAATTCTTTTACATATCTGGGAATTTAATTCCTTTAAAAAGAAATAAGGGTTTTATCCTAAATAACAATTTAATTCTTTCATAATAGGATTTAATTCCTCCAAAATCATAATTAGGGTTTAACCCTATAGAGAATTCAATTCTTAAAACATCTCTGTTCATGAAAAGAACTAGGGTCACGTGCCCCCATGTGACCCTTGAAAAGATCCCTGAAGAAAGGAAGCTTTGAGGCATTGCCTCACGTGCTCCCACATGACTCCCAAAACGCCGAAAGAAAAGGCAAAGGAAATGAAAGCTTTGGGCGCTCTCACGTGTTATCACGTGACCCCTCAGCAAATGCTTTAACAATTGGCGCACAGATCCCCATCACATGCCAACACGTGATGCTCTAAAATAAAAATAAAAGTGTTTAACACTAATTCGCAAATTTGAGAATAAAACAAAAGGAGATCTGGCTCCACATTTAGGGCGCCCTCACGTGACCCCTAACAAATCCCTTTAATATCCAATGGATGGATGCCTATCACATGCCCACACGTGATGGCCAGGAAATGAAAAGTGTTTAACACTAAATTGCAGAACGAAGAAAAGGGATCCGGTCCCACTTTTGGGCGCTCTCACGTGTCCACACGTGACCCCACTTTTTTTAGTGTTTAACACTAACTTGGGGATTATATTTCCAGTGTTTAACACTGATTGTTTCTAGTGTTTAACACTAAATTGAAGATCATATTTCCAGTGTTTAACACTGATTGTCTTTTAGTGTTTAACACTAATTTGAGAGTTCTACCTCCAGTGTTTAACATTGTTGTTCTCTAGTGTTTAACATTATTTTTAGCCAAATTGGCTAGTTCTCCAGAGGCAAAAGCCTCTCCTCTAAATGAATTTCAAAATTGAGGAAATCAAAGACAAAATGTTGTCAGAGCCCCCAAACCTCTGTTTAGTACTGCTGAATGATGATGGGCTGAACCTAGACAAATGTCTAATGGCCCAAAGGGCCAATATTTCAAACATAATTGGACTTAGCCCAAACTGGCCATAAGTCCTCAAATCATCTTGAAACTGAGCACATCCGCTCTTTCAAACAACTCATTGGTCAAGGGTACACCTCTGAACTCCTCTGATATCTGTCGTTGTAATCCTTCAACGTCTTAAGAGAGGTGAGGGGTCCCGACGGCCATACATTCAATGGACCACTATGTCTCTAAACTAGAACAATAGAGCCCCCAAATGCTCTTTTGTCGGATCTAAACGATCCCGTTAAGTTGATCTTAGTCTCAAATTAGACTAACGTATCCTTAACAAACGTTTGAGTTGATCTTAGCCTCAAATATGGCTAACGTATTCTCAAACCAAAACCCCAAACCCAAATCTAAGAAGATACGGATTTGAACTAATCCACGTCCTACGGGCGACAACATAACTTAGTCTCCGTATACAATCCACGGGCAACCAAACACAAAACAAACACCCACGACACGAAGTGACCATCTGGAGAAGGAGAAAGTTGTTACCGCAATGCGGTAGCGTAATTAACTGCAGGGGCTTGCACCTGTAGGGAAGAGTGTCCCCACAATCAAAAAACCCCTCAAATGAGAGGGAATCTGACGAAGTCTGCTACATCGGACGCATCCGTTTAAACCTTTGATACATGGTGCCATAAATCAACTTGGCATATTCGGAGAGGTAGACGGATAGCTCCAATTAGCATCTGTCCCGAATTTCAGGCAAGACGTCCATGTCGCGCCGTCTTTCGGAGGGGAACATTGACTAGGAACATTTGAAGGATGTACTTGGCGACTACACTGTCCTCACTAGTATGATCCGCATCATAGTCCTGGTAGTCAAGTACTCATCCTAAGGGCTTTATCAATATGTAACATAGAGGCAATCAGAGTACATGTTAAGATAAAGAGCAACCAGATAGCGTACTATCATGTCGAGCAAGAAAGTCCTCCCTATATATGTCCAAGCATCCACTACAATATACATCGTATGTACAGTAATGGCCTCTGGGGCATACATATAACTAACAACAATATCGCTATCAGAGTTCATGAGGCTGATGCCTCCGGTCTTCATAGGCACCGATGTAGCCGAGGACCCACAGTCTTTCATTGATAGGATGGCCCGGATATGTCATTCACTCAGATGCTCAGATGCGAGATGAGTTGAGTTCGCGAGCTTTCGCCTGGAAGGTCTTGCGCAGAAGTGGTGTGAATCGATCGAGAAGGGCAGGGCAGCAGGTCTTCCTCCTATGACCTGGACCGAGTTTGTGACGGTATTTCTAGCCCGTTTCCTTCCCCAGAGTGTTAGGGATGCCCGAGCGCGCAGGTTCAAGTCCTTACGCCAGACGCCAGAGATGACAGTGGCAGAGTATGATGTGCTGTTCACCGAGCTATCTATTTATACCTCATACTTAGTGGCTACTGAGGAGATGCGAGTCAAGAGATTTGTTCGAGGCTTGCTTACCCTGTTGTTTCTTGCGATCAGTGCGCAGCGTTGCGAGATCTATGCAGCAGCTGTAGATGCAGCCTTATTGGTCGAGGAGCGCCTAGCTGAGACTTCGGTAGTTCCAGGTCCGAAGAGAGTTCACACAGATACGTCAGCACAGAGACAGCCGTTTAGGCGCCGCGACAGGTTCCGTTCAGGTACGGGGGTTAGCGGAAGATCGGGACGAGGTCAGCTATTTAGCACTTATCCCCAGGAGAGTCAGTCGGCACCATCTAGATGTTTCCGATGCGGGAGTACTTATCATCGTGTTCGAGATTGCCCGGAGCCATGTGAGGGCGAGACTGCCGTACCACATGTCACACTTCCACCTTCTCCACCCCAGAGGGCGTTGCCTATTATACCTACTGTTGCTCCGCGTCAGACCCATGCACAGAGAGGCTGTGGTCATGGTGGTTTTACTTAGAGAGGGCAAGGTGGCCAAGGCAGAGGACAGCCAGCTGCCGGCAGAGTGCAGCCAGTTGCTAGTAAGGGACCGCCAGCCGCAGGTGGAGGACAGGCACGGGTTTTCGTGTTGACACATCAGGACGCGCAGGCGTCCAATTCGGTGGTCTCAGGTACCCTATCAGCATGTTCTGTTGATGCACACGTGTTGTTTGATCCCGGATCCACACACTCGTACGTTTCCGCACACATCATGCCGAGTTTGGGTAGAGAGTCCGGTTTGCTTGATCAGCCGCTTTTTGTGACCACTCCTGTAGGCGAGTCGTTTGTTGCAAGACACGTGTTCCGATCCTGTGTTGTCCGTATTGGCAAGAGAGAGTTTCCTGTAGACTTGATCCTTCTTGAGATGTTGGACTTCGACGTTCTGTTGGGCATGGATTGGTTAGCCACGTGCTATGCGTCTGTGGACTGCCGCGAGAAGACAGTTAGATTTTGTTTTCCCGGCGAGTCGGATTTTGTTGTGCAGAGGGACTATTGTGCCGCCCCTCACAGTTTGATTTCTTCTCTTCACGCTGGTCAGCTGTTGAGGAAGGGATGTCAGGGATTTCTAGCCTATGTTTGTGATACTAGAGATACGGACGTTCCGTTGGACCAGATTCCGATTGTTTGTGAGTTCCCTGATGTCTTCCCTGACGAGCTTCCTGGGCTACCGCCTAAGCGCGATATTGCTTTCTGTATTGATTTGATTCACGGCACGGGGCCTATTTCTATACCGCCTTATTGGATGGCCCCGGCGGAGTTTAGAGAGTTGAAAGGTCAGCTGCAAGAATTGCTGGATAAGGGACTTATTCGACCCAGTATGTCTCCTTGGGGTGCTCCGGTCCTGTTTGTCAAGAAGAAGGACGGCAGTTTGCGTTTGTGTATCGACTACCGCCAGCTGAACAGGGTTACCGTGCGGAACAGATATCCCTTGCCACGCTTCGACGGCTTGTTCGACTAGCTTTAGGGGGCAGGATATTTTTTGAGGATCGACTTGCGATCAGGATACCATCAGCTGCGGGTTCGACAGGAGGATATACCGAGGACAGCTTTCTGCACGCGCAACGGCCATTATAAGTTTTTGGTGATGTCGTTCGGACTCACCAATGCCCCAGCAGCATTCATGGATTTGATGAACCGTATATTCAGGCCGTATCTTGATTTGTTCATCATCGTATTCATTGACGATATTTTGGTGTACTCCGGAGCCGAGAGGTGCACGAGCAGCACCTGCGGATCACACTGCAGACTTTGAGGGAGCACCAGCTATTCGCAAAATTCTCCAAGTGTGCATTCTAGCTTGACAGCGTAGACTTCTTGGGTCACGTGATTACACGAGACGGTATATGTATGGACCCGAAGAAGATCGAGGCCGTTCAGCGTTGTCCCAGACCCACATCAGTTATGGAGATCCGCAGCTTTTTAGGACTGGCTGGCTACTACAGGCGATTTGTACAGGATTTCTCCTGTATTGCTGCACCTTTGACCGGGTTGACCCGGAAGGGAGTTCCTTTCGATTGGACGGAGGAGTGCGAGCATAGCTTTCAGCAGCAACGGACTTGTTTGAATACGGCACCGGTGTTATCATTGCCTTCAGGATCAGGCGGATTTGTGGTCTATTGTGATGCTTCTCGAGTGGGGCTAGGGTGCGTATTGATGCAACATGATAGGGTGATCGCGTATGCTTCATGGCAGTTGAAGAAACATGAACAGAACTATCCCACTCACGATTTGGAGATGGCTGCAGTGGTCTTTGCCCTCAAGATCTGGCGACATTACCTATACGGTGAGTCGTGCCAGATATTCAGTAATCACAAGAGCTTAAAGTATATATTTCAGCAGCGAGACCTGAATCTTAGACAACGCCGTTGGATGGAACTAGTAAAGGACTACGATTGCGAGATCTTGTATCACCCATGCAAGGCTAATATAGTGGCGGATGCGTTGAGCAGGAGGCCCGGGGGTAGTCTATCTTGTTTGAGCGCAGTGCAGAGGCAGTCATCGGCAGATTGGCAGATTTTATGCGACAGCCGAGTGCAGTTCGAGTTCACGCCGATCGGGGGACAGCTTGCGCATGTTCGTGCACGTCCACAGTTGCTTGACCGTATACATGAGGCATAGTACAGTGATGACCA